>JAPQRP010000009.1:17442557-17460702 GCA_037367295.1 Apogon hyalosoma | reverse complement strand
AGGTGACGGTCGCTTACTTTCCGAGTTCCTCGTACAGCTGATATTCGTCTGTGAATCTGGTCGAGGTTACAACTGTAGCCATGTTGAGCGAAGTGGGGAAAAGGGGGTGTATCGCCTCCTCGCGCTTCAGTGGCCGCCTCGCGCAGGTTTCGGGAGGAGAACTCGTGAAGGCAGAGAGAGGGGGAAGAGGCTCGAGCTCAGAGAGGAGCAGGGAGTGGGAGGAGGAGGAGGGAGGGAGGGAGGGAGGAGAGCCGAGCAGGAGCCGTAGTAGTAAAGATCCTCTACAGTGAAGAGCGCTCACTCTGTACTGGAATAGGAGTTCACCACCTGTCTGTGCCGTGTCGAACCATATTTTACTTTGCATTATCCGTCCGTGTTAACGCTGAGTAGTATTTGGCATCAGTGTTTGAACAGTGTCTTTACACAGTGCCTGTCTATAGTGCCCTATATGAATTTTACTTTATTGATTTAGCTTTTGCCTGGTAATTTGGCTGATTCCTTTAAAAACTGTCTGAAGATCTTCACAGGTTCTGTCTGTTTTCTGCCTGCCAATACTGAATTGTTTTTGCCAGTTATCCATTTTGCATACACCTACATATTTACATACAGTATTGTTTGATTGACATGCAGTGTCCCTTAACACAAAAACAAATATGAAGCAATATTTTTACAGTTGACACATTTTCTTTTTACATGCATGTGTCCCTTTCTGGTTAGTTTTTAGATCTTAAACCAGTTTGGATCCCACAATTTGAAGATCAGTGTCCAAAATTTGGGCCCCCTGAAACATAATCATGTTGGGCCCTTGCCACAAGAAAATCACTGGAAAGAATCTGTTGGAGCTGAGTGGGTGGAGAGATAAGTCAGTGCTTGTCAGAGCATGCAAAGTCAAAGTAAAACTGAAGACACTTCACTATTCCTTTAACTCTCCAGGTCTACTCCACTGCTGTATGCAACCCAACCCCAACCCACCTCCCCTTGCTCCTCTGGGGAGACACCAAGGCTTTTCCAGCCCAGCCAAGAAATATAATTTCTCAAATATGTCCTGGGTCTGCCCTGGGGTCTCCTCCCAGTTGGGTATCCCAGACTCACCTCAGCTGGCTCCTCTTGATGTGGAGGAGCAGCAGCAGCTCTACTCTGAGCCTCACCTTATCTCTAAGAAACAACCCAGTCACCCTTTGGAGGAAACTCATTTCTATCACTTACATCCATGATTGTGTTCTTTCTGTCACTACCCACAGCTCATGACCATAGCTAAGAGTAGGAATGTAGATCAACTGGCAAATTGAAAGCTTTGCTTTATTTTAATTAGTGTGCATGAATATAAGAGTTCTTTTCACTACATTAGATTGAATTACTTCAGAAGTAGTCAGTGTTTCTTCAGGAGCTCCAAATACACTTCCTCATCCTCTTTATTCCCCCTCTTTTTTGCTTTGCTATCACCTGCTGTGTCTGCAGACCAGACCTAAATTCCACTTGTCTAAAAGGCCAGGTCAGTGGTTCTCAAACTTTTTACAGCACAGTACCCCCTGAGATATATATTTTTTAGCCAAGTACCCCAAACTCTCACTTCAGTATTTTTGATTAAAAAAAAAATAATAATAATAAAGGAAAAATGTGATCCTGTGCCAAAGGTGTCTTTATATTTTCAAAACTTTGCAAACAAACAACATATATTTAACTCTAATATATAAAAAATAACACATTTTGTAAAGTAAATTTTGTGTGCAAAATATAAACTGAAAAGTGCCCTCTTTCATTGAAAAGAAAATAAATAAATGAATCTTTCATCAACAAAAAATAATTACTTAGCTAATAAAAATGAACTCATTGAACAATATAAAATAGAAATGTTCTTAAAATGTTACCAAAGTTTAAACAAGATAATAGACAATAAAACTATTGTATGAATGTATTTATTGTATTTTATATTTTAGCATTAATTCTCATTATTTATTTTGTTTTCAGTACATGATGACTTACTTAATGTATTAAAAAAAAAAAAAAATTCAAGTACCCCCTGGGCGTCTTCCAAGTATGTATACCCCACTCTGGGAACCCCTGGGCTAGGATATTCAGCTGGTATTATGTATACTTCAACTTCACCTCTATATCTCATACACTGATCCTATAAATGTGGCAACAAAATCAAAAGTAAAACTTGAATTTGATTTGTACCAAGTAACTACCACAAGCTAGCAATTACACAACATGAAAAGACAAGAAAACACCAATAGTAATCTAATGTTATAAGATATTAAGCCCAAAACAGTCACATTACTGTAAATGAGGGTCTAAAGCTGGAGCAAGCAACTCCTGACAAACCGTACTGATATTTTAACTCAAATCAAACAAAAACACTAAACTCCTCAGTGCTCCTTCTGAAGTTTTGCCAACAAATTTACATGTATCCTTCCTTTCAAAAATCATGACCTGTTGTTGACTGGCGGGGTTATTCTGAGCCAAACTCCTGACGAAAAGATGGAGTGCTGACTCTGACCTGTATATTCCTCTTCCTAGAGAACTACCTCTGTTTATTTTTTTGCTGCATACTGTCCCTTGAGCTATATAAGCATTTCTGTTATATGACAGCAGAATGGATTTTATTTGGTATAATAGCTATACAACATGTCTTTTTTTGTGAAAATAGTGTAAATCAAATTCCCTGTATCACAGTATAATATGCCTCTGTGTTTTGCTGCTTTTCTCTGTTTTGACTTGGTGCATTTTCCCCTTGTCACTCTTTATTGGTGCATAGAATAAAACAGTAGACACATTCTACAGAAGTAGAAGCTAGAGTGGCATGATGGTGGAAAAAACTGGTAAATGCTCACGACAGTAATAGCTCTATTGTTGGAGTGTTTCGCCACTGAAATTTCAATTAAATTCATTTTAACTTAACGCATTACTTTTTTAATTTATGGAGCCATTGTTCAGTGCACACAGTGAAGACTTTTAGTGGATTGTGTGGGGGTATTTGCTAAATAAAGCATATAAAACTGTTATAATACCAGCCACATAGTATATGACCAAATAAAATACATATACGGAAAAATATCACCCCCTCTAAAGCAACATTTAAGAGGAAACACAGGTCAGTAGTTGCCATGTATTGTATAGCTGTGTTTGATACTCCAAGCATAATGTGAGAGTGAGAGCTCTTCCTGCCTTCATCTTTCAGTGAATAGAGTAGTGGTGGGATGGAAGCCACGCGAGATCTTTCCTGGTGGACCAGGAGCTACAGATCCAGGTTCAGTTACGACATCCTTTTCTGTCTCGTTAGGTGAATGTGCACAAAGGTAAAGCTGACATCAGAACAGTGGATAACAGCAGCCGTGTCTGTGGACCAAGTCATGTTGTGAGATGTGATGCCGCAATATTTTAATATTGGTGCTACAAAGCATTGAGCTGCATGACCACTGTGCTGTGTTTGTGGTTGTCAAAACAAGACCTCCAATAAAAGCAAATCATACGCACTCAGGAGTCACTATTAAGATGTAGTTTAAGCTTTTTGTGAGGTTATGCAGGTCACATATACTGGTGTATTTAGCATTCTGCAATAAGAGAATTCAGTGGACAATGATAAAAGAAAAAGAAATGAATTAAACAATAAAATGCTACAGATGAAAAGCATATATAAATGGATACATAGGTATGAGTATATTAAAATAACCATCTATATCCAGCTGCTAATTAGTATAAAATATGCTATACATCCTATATTGTTATTAAAACTATTTTGATTGCCTGTTTTAAAACTTAATTTAATAGCTGTTGTTCTGCAAATTGAAAGATGCAATATTTATTTATTGAAGAGGGACACATCAGCAGACATAATTTCACATTTGTTTTTCTGAGATACATTCATATTACTCCACAAAGAACAGATACAAATGTGTCTGTGTTATTGTCTTTTTTTTTTTACTGTTTGCATATAATAACTACCTATTGTGACACTGCACTATGTCAGCATTACCCTTCGTAGCTAAATGCACACACCACCCTGTGTCTTGTAGTAGTGAGGATTTGATCGAATGCTTTTCAGAGGACATTCGCTATAAGATTGAACATTAATGTATTTTATGTATGTTATGTAATAACCTACAGTCATGTGCCAGTTTATCAGAGCTTCAATATCTTATGAGGTGTATTAATAATCCATCTTGACACTATATTTAAATGTATGTGTGTGATCAGTACATACCCTCCTATATTACCAAATAATACTTATATTACCTATAATCTTGATAATGCATTGGCTATTTTATATCCTATAAATCTCTAAGGTGAGAGATAGAAATAGAATTGTCTCATAGTGATTCCAAACTTTGTCATCTTAAGCCCAAAAAGAAAAATCTAGTGTCATCTCAGGACCCAAACTAACAAAAATACATCAAAATTTCCATAAATCTACGCTTTATCGACTCATCCACTGTATGTCTTTTTGTCTTTTTTTTTTTTTTTGCAGTTTTCATCTTGTTGCCTGTTTTACATTATTTATGCTTCATTACTTTTATCACTTGCTTTCATGTGATGAACATTTATAAAGTGTTCCACTTTTTTTTGTTTTATGAAAATTAATTCACATATATTATTGCTACATATTCTCTTTTGCCAGTTGGGAGACGACATAAAAAAGCCTTGCAACACATTTTGGGTCCAAACTCAGGTGAAAATAGAACTACCCAAATATAACAGTACTTGACTGCAAATATAAGTCCCATTTGACAATCCTGACTGTACAGCCACCCAATGGTTTGTTTCACAAATACTGTATTATGTCCAAGAGACAATATAGGAATAATTAATCACAGGTTGCCATTTGTGTTTCAGCCACACAAACACAATTAAAAGTCATTTAACATTCAATAAAGGCAGGACAAAATACACAAAAAAAACACATATATACAGTATGTGTACTATAAGCCAAATTATTTTGTGTATTAGTGTTGTAGATAGTGAGAATGTGTGAGAATGTGTGTGTGTGTGTGTGTGTGTGTGTGCGTGTGTATGCGTGTGTGTGTGTGTGTCTGTGTGTGTCTGCGTGCGTGTGTGTGTGTGTGTGTGATGCATTCACTTCATACAGGTAATGAGAACTGCACATTCTGATCATAATTCATCTCATGCACAGATATTTGCATTTGATCCTGTAGTATTACACATCTGATGAAGGGAGCTTTAACTCTTTATTAACCACAGAGTCATAGATTCCTCCTGCTGCCTCTATTCTTTCTTCACATCCACTTGTTCAGTTTTCTCACCTCTCTGAATTACCTGATCATTATCAGCCACCCGACACAGCTGTTCAGTGATTAACATTACTATAAATAGAAAACTGTTGAGCCACTTTGTTTGCCAAATCATTAACGCTGCTATGTTGCCATTTCTATTTGCATGCCCATTCATGTATGTTACCTTGGAGAGAAAACTAAAACTATGTTCCCTCTGTGGTTCTTTGGTTGGGATATTTCTTTTACAAGGTGCAGATAAAATAGCACAAAGGAGAATACACTAATATTTAAGACAATAAATATGTTTAATAGGTTTAAATGTAAACATGGGCCTCTCTTCTCTGTTCTCTGCCTGGTAACTGCGAACAGTGTTTAGAAACCGGTGCTGATGATTAGAGCATCTGCAGAGAGCAGAGGAGCAGCGCGACCACTTTCTGCCGTAATTACAGTGAGCCGCCTCGATATGAAAGCTTAATTAGTGAGGGTGCAGGGGTACCTTCATATTAATTGCTGAATTGCTGTGTTTCTCTGCGATGTGCCTTTCAGACAAGCGTTGGATAAGCTGTACGGTGGCAGGTTGAAGGGTGGGCAGGATTCTTAGCATCTTTAGTTTGTGACCTTTTGAAAGAGCAGAATGGAAACAGTGGCTTTCTTTGCTTAAGATAACACATTTATATAATCACAATTAGGTGAACATTGTGGAGAAAAGCCCTCAGGATTTTGCAAAATCATTTTGATATATATTGTTGTAAATTTTTTAAGATAAGATTTTTATTTATCAAGATAATTGGACAGAACTGTGTGATTTTCCACTACTTGTGGCAACAAGTTGTATCAATTCACACAGTCAATGAGTGTCATAAGGGTATTTTATTCTGAAATGATAAAAATGTTTGGAAAACAAAATAAACAAAAAACACATTTCCGCTGTTACCTAACCTACCTCTGAATATACAGTCGCGGAAAACATTATTAGACCAGCCATTTTCCATGGTTTTCTTGATAATAACCAAAATCACTTAAGGTCTTACATCAATAGCTATGTCATTGTACTGACAAAAACAGTGCTTTTAGGCATTCCATGTTTTCTTTTCTGTCTGTTTTAGTCACATCATACACACAGGAGTTAGTATTTAATTGCATAACCCTTGTTTTTGATGACTTTTGATGGTCTAAATTTTTTTCTGTGACTGTAGGCTACATTCACAGTCCAAGGATCGATTGGCCTATGAATGAATCACTTTATTTTTGATGTAATTATCACAAACATGACTAAATGTACTGCTGTTCCACTATATTGTATCCCAGTAATTTCATTAATCTCTTGAATTTTCCTTTAGCACCACTATGAGGTTCACAGTTGATTAAATAGCAACAAAATGTGTCCTCTCATTCCAGTGCTGTGCTTTTTATTTACCACATATTAGGATGGTAATGGATGTTACTACAACTGTATTAATAGTAGACACTGTATCAGAACTCTAACATGTTAATATTTTCACTGTGAGCCCTGGCCACATGCTGAGTTTTCACTTTTTAATTTTTATTTCAAATATTTTACACCATAGAAAGGGTAAGGGTCATGCTCAGTGAAGTAAATGAATTATGGCAGGATTTTCCTATGGCTTACTATGTAAACAAAAAGTCGAGCCATGCTGTTAAATTGCATTACATGACAAGGTGTTTAATGTAGTGCTGGAATTTGCAATAAGGGTGGCTCTCAGTTAAGCCTTGAGCTCAACTCAATATGCTCTAAAAGCTGAAGCTCCTAGCAGTGATGATACAGAAACAGCAGTGTTGTGGAGCTGTTGAGGCCGAGGGGGAGTGACTCATCCGACAGGAATGTTTTCATCTTGGCTCGTGGTTGCTCTACGTATCTCTGGCGAGCCTCTGCTGCTCTGCGCTGTCATGCTGACCAGTAACATCACAGTTTGATCACTCAGAGGTGTATGTGAAGGAGTGACTGCTGCTGTCATTTCTTGGCACAGCACCCAGGGGTCAAACCTTCAGTCTCATTTGCTGCTGAACTGTGGTGAAACATTTTTATCAAATGTTATTCAGTATTTTATTTTATTTTTTTCATATTTTAACCTTAATAGTTTCTCATGGACATTCTGTCTCATTCAGTAGATTTAGGTAAATGTATTGCCGGTTTATATCAGCTTCTAAATTGTCACATTGTCCTGAGTTGGCATTTAAGAATGCATTAAGGCTATATCAGCGTTTAATGGTCTGTAATTCACGTATGTCATTCTTTTATACGTATCCTTATTGACACATTGTTATCGCTCTATATTACTGAAAGGGCTACAAGTAGGGGTTGTTTTAGTTTCAAAGTGGAAAAAGTGAAAAAAATGGTCAAATATGGAATACAGTTTTCATCAAAACCATGACAAAGGCTTAGATTGCTTTTTTAACCCACACCACATTACAAAAGAAATTAAAATGATAACTTGAGCTGATTATCCAGAGATGATTTTGACAGCTCCCTCCCTCCCACGTGCTGCATAGCGCCAGTTTCATGTTTGTGAGCGTGTGTTTCTGCAACATCTCCTCCATGATTTATAGCATGTGACAGTGCTTTACTTCTGCAAGCTAACTTCACAATATACTGGGAATCAGATGTACAGGCTTTGCTTTCACATGTCATACTCTGAAGCTCCATGGGCAATATTCTCACCTCAGTCTCTCACAGTGTTGGGAGTAATGCATTACAGTAACGGATTACTTTTTGCTGTAACGCAGTAGTGTAAGGCATTACTAATCCATTTTCAGTAATATTTTACCCGGTACATGTTCAATAGCGCTTGCATTACAACATATTTTTCACCCATAATTTAATTTCTCAAATGAAAAAACAAACAAACAAACAAAATAAACCAGCAAGACTGTGAGACTTTAAGGAATCAAAAAGTTCTATTTCCTGTTGGTGTTCAGCCAATGGGTGAAGATGGCAGAAGAGAGTACAATGGCGACATGGATGTATGCTCATTACTAACCCTAACCCCACAATTAAAAAGCTAGTTAGCATGATCCCTGTGATCAGCAATGACAAGGCAAGCTAATGTTTCTATGACTAGTTAGAATTCTTCATCAACTGCGGATTTATCCACCAGCATCCTCAGCACCGCACCCCCTGTTTGATCATGTAAAATGTTGAAAGAAATGCAAGCGTTCCTGCTGGGATTCGAACATCGTAGACTAGAGGCAGAAAATCAATTTATTGGCCTGCTATAGCAGCTGGCCATTATATTGGCCCGGTATATTGATTTTTCTTCAATACTGGCCATCGGCCTTAAGTTTTTTTGAAAGTCGATATTTGATCAACAGTAAAAATGTTATAAGATATTTGATCATGCACCTGTGTGGGCAGCACTTGAAGTTCAATAAATGTTAAAAGGATACTATGTGTATGTGTATTAATAATTTCACTTATATTGCTGCATAAAACTCTTAATTCTCTGAGTATTTTAATTGCATTATATGGTCAATGTGCTTTAAAAAAAATAAATAAATAAAACTCAGCCTTAAAAATCGGATGTAGATATCGGCCATCAGCTGAACAAATTTGTAAAAATCGGCATAGATCTTAGAAAAACCCATGTTGGTCAACCTCTATCTTAGACTGTAGCATTACATACTGAGCTATCCGTCCACATGTACTAGGGGGAAATTTATGCGTCCCAAGACTCCTATGTCTTGTGTTAGGGTTAAGGTTAGGGCATGCACCATGTATGACCAAAATCTGTTTGTAACTCGAAAATAATTCTGAGACAGTATTATTGTAAGGTAAGGAATTACTTTTAAATAACAGTAACAAGTAATCTGTAATGGATTACAGTTTGGAAATAACTTGCACAACACTGGTCTCTCATCAGATAGACAAAAGCCTTCAGTGTGGCATAATACACTGTACTGTCTGTTATCAAGTACCACCCACTCTGAAAACAATAAAATAAGGGAGATTTAAGAATGCTTTTTAAATTACCATTTCCTTAAATAATAGGGATGATAAAAGACAAGATCCAGGTGCATTTTCCAACCTTTCCTTTATTATTCCATATTGTACTTTTCCTGTGTACAGAGCAGCAAGTTTTCTAAATGAGATGCCTTAATCTGTTTCACAAGTGGTTCTAACATGACAGTCTCATGCAGCCACTGGGGAGCTTTCTGTTCACGCCTCCGCTTTTTTATTTAAGTGTATACCACAAAGCTCTGAGCAAAACATAGTTTATACTTCTACCTCAATCTTCGAAATGAACACGAACGAGTGGGTAGCATGAAGATCAAAATGAAAAAGAATAACAAGGGAGGTGGACTGAAGAGAGGCAAGAGTACAGAGCTGAGGGTTATACTGAGGGAAGGAAGGAATGAGGGGGAGGCAGGGGTGAGCGCTGACCAGAGGGGGAAGAGATGGACGCTTGAATATTCATTAGCAGGCTGCTAGGGAGAAATCTACAGCACTTTTATGAATGTGTGTGGGATAACTGCTGACACTCATACCGAAAAACATTATTATGTTATTAAATGGTTATGTGTTTAAAGATGTAATGTGAAGACAGTAACTCATCAAGCTGGAACTGTTGCATGTTTTGCATAAGATAAATCCACCTGCGTCGGGACACTTCTGGACTTTTCTTTCCCATCAGCAAAAGCAGCTCCACCAGAGGACAGATTTGTCACATTTCATCTGACAAAACTGAACCCAAACAATGGATTCACAAATGTAAGCACAAGAGACGTACAGTGTGACTGAAGTGTCAAACAGCAGGGACATGATGGGCTTCAAATATATTTCTCGAATAACAACAAAGACACAAAATAGTCTAAGAGAAAAGCTAAATTTGACTTAACTCTACAGGAGCTGAAATCAGGGGGGCCACAATTCAGTCACCTTCCTTGTGTAGGTTTTTCTTATTTTTCTGTCTGAATCCGCAATTGGCAACTGCTTTTATCCATCACATATTTAACCTGCATGTCTGAAAACCCCATCATTTAGCCACAATCTGTATTATGGGACAGATTTTTATGCAATTATGGAATTTCTGCTCAATAACACCAAAAAACTGCAGGTTTAAAGGTATAACAAGTGATATTAGGTACCCTCTGGTGCAGTGATTAGCAGTGTCACCCCACAAAATTGGAGTCTGAGCCAGCACTGGCCAACTGGTGCACTTCAGTAGGTTCATTTGTATATCTATTGCCCATAGGTGTGAATGTAGGTGAATCATTTGCCTCTATAAATCACCTGGATTTATGTCCAGGCCTACCCTTCCTTTCACCAAGATAATCTGCTGAGATTCAAACTAAGCATCAAAATTGGAAACAAAGGTGATTTAAGTAACTTTGGCACCAGATGGTCTGGTCTAGGTATCTCAGAAACTGCTGATCTACTGGGATTGAGATGGGAGATAGGTAGAAATGGGACACACAACAATCTCTAGGGCTTACTGTCAGTGAGCAGCAGCTTTCTTGATGCCTTCTTGATGCTAGAGGTCAGTGGAGAATGGACAGACTGGATTGAGCTGATAGAAAGGCAGCACAGTAAGTCAAAACGCTCTGTTTTCAACTGGGGTATGCAGAAGAGCACCTCTGTGGTCACAACACATCAGTGTTAGAGAAAAATGGGCAAGAGCAGCAGTATACACACTCACCAGCAACAGTATTAGGTACATCTGATATTAGCAAGGTGCACCTAATATACTGGCCAGTGAGTGTGTGTGGCTAAATGTATTGTGAGTAAAGCTGCATTACATTATTTCATCTATAAAATGATTCCTGCTTGCGTCACATCAGATTTTCATCAGCAATGCATGTGTGCTCCTCTAATCCCACACTACTTCACCAAACTACAGTAAATGTATTGCCATTGCTTTGAGTAAGAGGCCTGTAGCTGCCGAAATTACATAACACACATTCAAAAGTCATTCAGTCTGTAGTTCAAAACCAGAGAGATTGAGTGCAAGTATGAGATGCTACAAGTCATTTTCAGTAGTCATGGTTTTATTTGGCTCATTCAACCAATTTTCAACATAATAAAACACAGAAAATTAGCAACAATTTAGGTTTTAATTTGATCAAAGAAAGATTGGCTCAGCTATTGAGCCTTTCTTGGTTAGATGTTGCTGCAGGGACTGGACACTGTATGGTGGTCAGAGGTCTTACAAAGAGAATGAAGTATATTCTGAGCACAGTAACACTGGTATAACCCCTAAGAATGAAAGACCAAGGTGACATTTGACAAAAACAACCCCTGTGGGTTTATTTGTGTCACCCTTAAAGGGTCTTCTTTGGATGATTAGGAGATGAGACATGGAGAGGTCATCCTTCGTGTGTTTTTTTTCTTCATCCCATCTCTCCAGGCCTCACTTCCACATGCACACGCTCTATCTCTCTGTATTAATCAAAACGTGGCCATGAGTACAGGCATACATGCGCAATGACACACACATTGCTCCTTATACAGGCCAACAATGGTCCAAAGTCACCCTTCTGCAGTTTGGCCAGAGGACAGTGAATGAGTCATGATGCTCAGCCACACAGCCCTGTCTGCTTTGTCTATCAGGCTGCCTGTTTATCTAAATACCTGCAGTATTTGATCTTATCTATCTGATGTGATTGTCTGCTGCTCTGTATTTGAGCCTGTTTTCCTTGCTGTTTCTTTGTGGTTTGTCTATTTTTTTTTTATCTTACATTTTGAAGCATTTAGAAGAAAAGAGTATTTCTCTGCAGACGTGAGCCCACCTTCTTAAACAGAGCTTTAAGTTTGCAGACCTTGCACTGTTTCATCTTTGTCTTTCTATCTTTCCTTCCATCTTCCTCCTCACTATCCCCTTCGTGTCCCTCTATACCTAACCAAGGGCTCCACACCCCTCCATGGAGTTCGGGGTCAGCCATAGGATCATCTGGTGGATTCCTGGCCACCACAGCGGTTTGGTTATACTCTGCCAGTCGGGTCAGCAGATGTTTTACAACCTCTGGACGAGCCTCTGCCAGGTCTGACCTCTCATAGGGGTCAGAGGTGACATTAAACAACCACACTGACTTCCCCAACTTATTGCGCCTCCTCTCAAGACCATGCCACTGTTGTGTACCACTGGGCAGAGAGTGTGGAGGTATCCAGTCCCCATTGCCAACATTACCAGTCAGCAGCTTCCAGTCCCCTGCCCTAATCGCTGCCCTCACTGCTGTGTCCCAGATGCCAAAGCCGTTAAGGACTAACGCCTTGTCATATGGCTCCTCAGGCTTCCTGGAGACTGGGTCAATGTTAAAAAGGATTTCAGTACGAGGAGAGGGAAGGCCTTCGCTGATAGTTCTCCACACATTATGACCATCGAGGCCATGGTGAGACTGCACAACTCCAGCCAATCCCAGTAATGTTGGAAACCAGTCTGATATATGGATCAGAGCATGGCTGATGACACCCCTCCTCTTCATAAGGGGACTGTGGACAAAGCCCACAGCTCGGATCCCTCCTTCCCAGTAGGTGCCTTTTCCACCTCTCAGGGGCCAGTTGCTTCCTCCAGAAAGCGGCTGTCCTCCGTTATCGGATGAGTAGATCAGCACCGTGTTTTCATAGAGGCTACTTGTCTTTAACTCCTGGATAACCTGTCCGACCCCATCATCCAGGCAGCTCAACATGGCTGCATAGTGACGTCGGAGTCGATTTCCCTGAGTGTCATAGTGATGCAGAAAACGATCAGGTACCTGTAAGGGTGTATGTGCAGCCTGAAGTGACAGGTAGAGGAAGAGGGGCTTATGGGGGTCATGGCTCTTCAGGATTTGCCTCACTCTGTTTGGACAGAAGGAGCACATGTTCAGTAAATCACATGTACACAACCACATCAATTTTAGAAATCAGGTCACTCATGAACAATGAATGTGTAGTGTATACGCTATAAATCTATCTCTACTGTCATAGCAATGCTTGATAGGAGCCCAGTTACTACTATATATATATAGAGAGAGAAGATACTTTGTCAACCACATGGTTAAAGCTGACACTGACCTGTTATTCCAATGCATATAACACACACTAATTGGACCACATTTCAATTTCCCACTATGTAATAATCTTTCACATAGTACTTGGAATCCAGAGAAGTCGACAGTGTTGGACACACTGAGGCTTCCTCTCAGCCCAGTAATCATGACTCATGTGGAAATCCCTTCCTGTCTTTATTTGAGGACCATTGTTTTTAAGCAATCCAATGATTTTCTCATTTATTTGTGAGCTAGTTAGTGACCTTCAGCCTATTTTTGCTCATGAAGCACTCATCCAGGAGTCAGTTACTTTATTCTATGTTTGTTACATGTTTGTAGGGATGATTTCAGCCCTACAACAATAACAGAAAATGATACCTGCTGACATTAGCTGCTTCAAATCATATCTTTATTCTTTTTTTACTTGAACCCAGTGAAATCCAAATGAGAGTAGATTCTAAAATTCCTTCTGTTTGTTTAATGTGCATTTCATGATAAAACATTGATGCTCACCTGTCAATGTAGAGCAGAGTAGAATAGTTTCCAGTCATCTCCCAGGCAGGTTTCTCTCCATCATGCAGGTCAAATCCACAGGCTTCAGCCCCGTCACAGCTTTGATAGGAGAAGTGGTCTCCGCTTCCGGTCAGTGTGCCCAGAAAACTCTGAAAACCACGTCCTGTTGGCAGGCAGCTTGGTCTGCAGAAGCCCAGGTGCCATTTGCCCACCATGTGTGTGGCATATCCAGCTTTGAACAGACGCTCTGGAAGGGTGGGGATGTCCGGGGGCAGGCAGAGGGGCTGGCGTGGACGGATGATTGAATGCTGGAGGCCAGTGTGAATTTGGTAGCTGCCGACAGGAACACAGTGATAGAGTGACAGAAGAGGAGGAAAAAGAATAACAGTGAAGTGAGATGAAAATGATCATCCATGCATGTTTAGACCTTCTAAGATATTATTTTGATATTTCTAAGATATGAAACAGCTGCTAATAAGCTACATACACACACATCAGTAGTAAAGTTATTATAGTTAATTAGTCTTTCCTTTTGATTTTGTGTTCTTTTTTAGTTTTAAGAGTTCATATAGTTTTATTTTGAGGTATATTTGAAGGAATTGATTTGTTTCAGTCTAAAGGTAAGTTACAGGAATCATGAGGAAAGACATGAGTCACAGAAACTAAAAAAATAGGATGAATGAAAGTGTGATATCAAATATGATTTGCACAACCATTAAAAGTGTCAATCTTCTACACCCTAATGCATTAAGACTGGAGGAAAACAGGGCTGATTGTGCCTGCAGTTGCATTTTGTTTGTTCATTGTACTCTGAAAACTTACATTTTTCTCTTATTTCACTTTACAAAATTATATTTTCATTGCTAATTAACTTTAACTCTGGTTAAGTTCATGATTATTTGTTAGTCTAATCACAAAGTAGGTTTGTCTTACTTTGCATTAAATCAGTTTTTAATTCACCATACGGATATGGTTTCTGTGATTAAAATCCAGTCATTAATGTTGAATGCAATTATACAAAATCCCATTAGATCTTTTTACCATTGCAAAAATAAAGTAATATAAGGAAATAACTCACCGTCCTGTCATGAGTTGGCTGCGAGAGGGTGAGCAGATGGGTTGGACATAATAATTTTCAAGTATGACCCCCTCTCTTGCCAGCTGGTCCAACACAGGGGTGTGGATGTCGGAGCCATGGTAGCCAATATCTCCATAACCCTGGTCATCTACCATGATGAAGATGATGTGTGGAGGCCTGGGGTTGACACCATCATCAGGAGTTTTACCCTGGCAGCTGAGGCCACAGAACAAGGGCACTGCAAATGCCACAAAAAAGACAGAGCAGATGCCTCCTCTCATCTCCAGTACTGCTAATGCCTACCTAAGTCAGATTCTGGATGTTTGTTGCTTAGTCTGCAGTCAATAAATCTTCAGCAGGATCACTCCTGTGGAAAAACGAGATCTGTATATATGATGTATATGTCCCAGGAGCGAGTCCAGAAGTCTTATCTGTCCATTAACTTTGAGAAGTGGTCTTTTTCTAAGGAGTATTCAAGGTTGGTGCTGATCTGATGCCAGAGCTGTAGTGGGAGGAGGCTTCTCTGACACTGGCAAGAAGTTAGTAGAGGTGTGTATGTGTAAATATGCTGGTGTGAGTGAGAACGAAAGACAGAGACAGAGAAAGAGAGACAGTTTGACTCTTTGCACAGGCCTGTGACATTCCTCTGTCTTCTCAGGCCCCTCCGATGATGGCTAGAATGAACTGACCTTGTGGAACCCACATATGCACATGCAGACAGGAATATATAGTGTTTATATAGACAGTATATAGACAGACACCTCAGCACTCAGTACTTCAAGATTAGCAAGATAAGCACAAAATGTCCAAACTTGGGCCATTAAGTAAAAAACATTATTAATTATGGCTGCCAGATTAATATATAGAATTTTGTCTTCCTTCACATAGAGACCAAGACATTACAAACAACTGTTCCTGTACTGTTAGTAAAACAAGGAAACAAAATGATCTTATTATATCACCTTCAATAAATACAAAAACAGTTTTAACATGAGGGTGATTTAGCTTTTATTTATATCCATTTACCAAATCCAAACCGCCATTATGTTAATTCAACAACTCTATAACTGCACTCTAATCCATGGAATAAAATTGGAATAAAATATGGTTACCTCTCCTCATGAAATGATTGTAACAATGTTTTTTATTTTTGATAGATAAAGAGTAACAGGGGCTCAGTGTGTAATCATTTTACCTGGCCAAAGGTGATTACTGATGTGTATAAATAAGAATAAAAAGAGCAACAGTATATTTTAACCCATTAGGACCCGGTGTGACTTTTGTGGCAGTTACTAAATGAATTTTTCTATATATTTAAACTTTTCCTATGTTTAATTGACTGTCATGTAAGTATTCATAAACACTCAGAGCAAAGTCAGAGGTTATTATATCAAAACAGAAAAAAAAACCCTGAAGAAATAGTGACTTTTTCAGTAAAATATATCATTAACTGAACATAAACCCAGTGCGTCCTTCCACTATCATTGATCAAACTCCATGGGTTTTACTGATGAATCAATGTTGTAGAAGATTACAGTGTTTCCACGTTCACTACGGAGCCTCTGAACGTCCAAATGGGTGAAATCTGATGACCATTAAAAGACGACAAACTGTGTTTTACACCAATTATTTGCATGTATTGATAGGATTAGTGGATGAACAGTTTAGATCAACAGGGTTGACAGTGGATGTTTGGGTCTTTATTGGTTAAGAAAAACATACTTCATTATTTGAGGGTTTGTTGCACAAATTTTGTATTAAACTGTACAATTCAATTAGTTCTATTATATGGTCCATTGTACAATGTGTACATAATACAGGTTTGAGTGAGGAAAGTACTTTTATCCTGGGTAATAGAATGGAAATGGAAAGTGTATGCCCGTCTTGACTGTCAATATTAATATGCATAGATACAGAAAAGTCATGGAAAAATACAAATAAAACACATGCCTGAGATGAAATAAACAATTGCAGATCATGGAATCTATCATTATCTATTGATGCATTAAATGTCTCTCTGTCATGTTCAACTGGGTATGCTGATTCTAAACAGCCTACTGGATCTATACGTACACATATACATACATACGTATGTGTGTGAGAGATAAACTAATGTTCCACTGTTAAGTCAAGTTTGAGGTTCAGTGATCCCTTAACACATTCTTTGGAGTGCCGGTGTTTCATAGTGTAGCTGGGACGGAAGAATATCGTTTCTTTCAGGCTGAATGACTCATTTAATCAAATAGCTGACACCCTGGAGCTGGATGTTTTCTTCTGAGTTATGTCATGAGATGAAGTGAAATTGAAGTGTGAATTAAGTACTGGGTGACTGATGTTTTGTTGTTGTTATACATATGTAGAGACTGAACTTAGACCTTAACCACAGGGCTGAGAACTCTACAGCTGCTTACTTAAATACCTGGTAATAGACTATATGCATATTAAACATCATTTAAGCTTTAAATTTACACCGCATTCTAACATAGGTCTTCTCTTTGTTCTTTAATTTCCAGTCATTACACACAAGGGTTTAAAATATTTTTAATACTGGTATTGCTCTCTCTTTCTCTTTTAAGTGAATTTATTGTGAAGTGGTGTGTGGTGAGACTTGGCTGAGAACACATATGATTTTAAATGACTGGTGAATTCATTATTTTGACCCATGCTGACTCCTCATTAGCTGGACCAGTAACCTTTTTTTTTTTTTAATGAAACTAATTAATTTCCATGAGTTTTAAATTCTAATAAATTTAATGATGATTAGTATTTATAAATGGACTGGATATTGGATTCAGGATCTTGTTTTTGTTTAACCCTTTAAGACCTAAACAGCTTCCAGGGGCCAAAAGCATCTCCTGATGTAAAATATTTAATAACTTTTGATTCACAAATCCTATCAATATATTTAAATAAAATGCAGATTCTCAGCTTTCTACCATCATCAGACATGGTCCATTTGGCTGTTCAGAGGCTCCACAGTGAACAAGGAAACACTATTATCTTCTGCAAGACTGATTCATTAACAGAATCCATGTAGCTTGCTTTTAGGGACATCCACACAGGAGGTCAATCAAATATAGAAAAATACTTGATTTTCTCTTAAAATGCAGAGGATAATATTACATTAAATCAGTGTTTTTCAACCTTAGGGTCAGGACCCCACATGGGGTCACCTGGAATTCAAAAGGGGTTGCCTGAAATTTCTAGTAATTGATAAAAAAAAAAAAAGACAACTTACTAATAAAAATATATGGTGAGTTGACAGAGACAATCACAATCCATAAAAGACATGACAAACTGTGAAGCTGAAACTGAAGCACTGTGGTACTGTTTATCTGTC
>JAPQRP010000009.1:17432088-17442457 GCA_037367295.1 Apogon hyalosoma | reverse complement strand
TTTCATAATTCATAGTTTGAGTTACTGTTTGTTCAGTATTAATTGTCAGCCTTGTAAATCCAAGCTGGACTGACTGTGCATATCCTGACCAAGGAAAATCAAATTCTGACTTTGTGCAGTAATCTACATCTGTTTTTTCTGTCTCCCTATACATTATACAACCTAAATGCCATCTAAAATTAACGTTTGTTTGCAACATAGTATAGCAAACTATCACACGATCAAAAACAAATTAATCTTAGCAAAAAAATGTCTCCGTTTTGAATGTCTGGGGTCACCAGAAATGTGTGATGTTAAAATGGGGTCACCAACCAAAAAAGGTTGGGAACCACTGTATTAAATGGTGATAAATGTAGAGAAATATGTATTTTGAGGTCACAACCAGTTGAAAAAAATATAGTTGTTGGTCTTTAAAGGTAAACAAAATATAGTGATAGTCCTTTCCAGGGTAATAGTCCTTGGCTGTTGAATGCTTTCAAATGAGGTGAATATACAAGACAGTCCACTTCATGATCACTACAACTGTTACAGACAGTTACGGTCACTATGACTTTAATAGCCTTTCCTATTAAAGCCCTTTTGTAGCTGTTAATGCTACTTTCACTGTGATCTTCCCGTCTGCATACTTCATACTATAAATCTCAAATGAAAATCAAATAATCCTTGTCATCTCTCTTTTGTTTCTTGATACTGCTCAATTAATACAGTCACTCAATGACAATTACAGCTGTGCAGTAGCAGTGAATCCAATCTGACCATGGACGAACATCC
This sequence comes from Apogon hyalosoma, assembly GCA_037367295.1. Classification (NCBI taxonomy): domain Eukaryota; kingdom Metazoa; phylum Chordata; class Actinopteri; order Kurtiformes; family Apogonidae; genus Apogon; species Apogon hyalosoma. The sequence goes on along the minus strand of JAPQRP010000009.1, from coordinate 17,441,686 downwards.
GGTGTTGTGATGAGAATGTGTATCGACCGGAGGGCTCTTAGCCCTCACCTCACGGGCCATCCTCTTCCCATAATGCTGAGAGGAAATCAATGCTTCAGATATGAGTCCATTTCCTAAGTTGTAGAAGCAAACTCATGTTGCTTCACCCTGTGGGAAATTTCACAGGCTTTTTGCCCACAGTAAAAGGGAGGCAGATTAAAATCTAAAGCATGAAACGAAATGATGGGGATGAGGTAAGAATGAGGTAGACAGAGAGGGGTGGGGGGGTGAAAAAAGTGTAGGGTTAAAGAACTGGTGGGAAGTGGGAACATATGGAGGGTGATATAATACACAACAGAAAAGGAGAAATTGAGTAAAACATGGGTCATGTTGGAAACAGTGAGACAACCAGCAATACTGCACATGCAAAGTGGAGAACACTCCTCTATCTGAGAGTAGAGTGCACTGTAAACAAAGTGGCATAAAAAGAGCAGTCACTTTGTCTCTCTGTATGTGTACGTCTGGGTCTCTGGGTGTAGCCATCAGTTTGCCTCAGGGAAATGCAGGGAGACATGAACTCCGTTTTACCACTAAGATGGGGGAGGAGAGGGAGGAGGGGTTGTTAAAATGGAAAGTGACAAATGTCTTCTTGTGGACTAGAGAGAGCAAGGGATTGTGTTCTCCTCTTTACTGTCTGTGCTCAATAGATATAAAAATATGGCTGAAATGAACGAAAGCTTATGTTATGGCTTTTTAAAGTGATGCAAGCAGAGATATGGCCCCTGGGTAAACAAAACATGACTTTATCAAAATACAGAGGAGAGGACTGAGATAGACTGATGAGTATCAAACAAGTAAAAAAAAGGCATTTGTATAGTAATGTAAATTGCAATTGTGCAACTTTTGTGATATTTGCTGTAGTGTTGGTGGGTGTGCAATAATTGCTGAATACTGGAAAAATGTCTTCCTGCATCTCTGCAGAGGGCAAATAGGTCAGAATGTTGGCGCAGGGAAAGGATGCAACTCATTGTCCATTGTAGTCGTATATATATGTATGTAGTGTGCAGTGTGTCTCTGTTCCAACATGTGTGTTAATGCATGTTGTGTATGTTTGTGTGTTTTGGAAAAGCCAGTGGTGCAGAGTAGAAGAGAGTAGCAGTGGGTGTGATTTATTCATGGCAAAGAATAAGTGAGTCACTCAATCTGGAGCCACTTTGTAGAGCTGGAGCTAAAGCGGGGAGTGTTTTGTGTGCATATGTGTTTGTCAAATTGGTTGTCTGAAAATTACTTTCAAATTTCAAGGCTATCAACTATCATAGAAATACAGAGCACCGTTTAGATATTAATAATCTAAGACCTAGGTCTGTGGTGGTTATGAAAGTCATGTCAGAAACATATATCTTGTGAATATAAGAAAATGTTGTAATTTGGAGAAAAATAAGCCTGTTTATCAGTCATCTGCACATAGAAGAAAAATAACTATCACTGATATCCAATAAAATGTATAAATATCTTAATTCTCTTATTTTCTTGAAACAATAAGATTTACAGCTATAGGTCCAGGGTGGAACGTTTTGGGGCATTTATGAGGATCTATAATAATTGCAGTAGTGAAATGTATTATTAATTATGTGTTCATTTATGTATCATGCAAAATAAGAATTGTTGTGTTCAGACTGTCCTGCTAGACCACTATGGTTCTGTAGTAGTTTATTACAGGACAGATCTTGTAGGTGAGGGTGCGGAGGTATTCATTTGGTTGAAATTTAATCTAAAAATTAAAACACTGAAGCTTTAATGCAATGCACCTTTATGATACATTTATTTTTATTTAATTGCAGGATAATAACAAAAGACGAGAATATTTGCAGTGAACTATATATTACCTGTTGAGAAGAATGCAAATCATGCATAATAGCATAACAGCACAAGACATTAAAACAATGCAAATAAAATGCAGATAGAGAAAAAGGCCACTTTAGATGTTGTTGTGTAATTTTCAATACAATTAGTATGTATGTAAATGTCTGTAAAGCAACGTAAAAGTGGGAGATAAAGTCTATAACAATAAAAGCAATATTCATAATAGTCTTAACATAATCATTCATGTATAGTAAAGGGAGAAGTTTTTTTTAACAATATATTTACTGGCATTTTTTTAACATACATACATACACTTGTAAATGTACACACAATTATAGCTAGTATGTAGACCTGTACCTCACTAACAAAGGTACCTTCAGTATTACAAGTGTTGTAAACAAACAAAAAAAAAACTACAAATAAACAATACACATACACATCACAAACTTCTCAGCCATAAACAATTGTGCACAATTAAATGCCCTGTTATAATTACATTAACCCTGTTGTAAGGTTTACGCAACTGAAGTTTTATTCCTCCTCATTGTCATTTGCTAAATCGATACTTTTAACAAACACCTTCAAAGGTTCCCATATCTTTTCAAACATATCCTGTCTTCCTTTTCACATGCACATCAGTCTCTCCGAAGGAAAAGTTGTCAACATTTGCCTCACCCAGTATGTAAGAAGTTTATTTTGTTGTAAATATGACAGCATTCACTAAGTCATGAATCACTGATCATGCAATTTTTGTACTGATGATTCTGATTCCTGACACCTTTGGTGAGTCCGTTTTGGCCCGTGGACCCTATGTTTGGCACCCCTGCTCAAAATTCTGTCTCTGCCTGTGGGGACAAGATGATGCGATAAGTCCCCATGGATCAGTGTGCATTCAGGTCAGAGTCCCCACCTGGATATGGAAACAAAGAAGACACAGACAGAGTTTAATGTGATGCTCGGTGGTCTAAAGTTATGTCGGTGTCTGTCTGATACACCAGCGGTTCTGTCAAGCGTGGGCTTTGAGACATCACACAGACAGCCCTGAAGGTGACACTGATAGAGACCGCAGCTCTGCTTCTCCTCAAATACTCAGGGATCATCTTCCACTCTGCAGAAACACAATACACTGCTTATTCTTCTCACCTTACTCAGTGATGGACTGACAGGATGAGGCTGAGGGGGTGGGTGTCCATTCGGGCTCATCACATCAAACAAAACACCCACACCATGGACACTGCTGGCCTTATGTCAAATTCACTAACTCTGGGTAAACTTCTCCTCCTCTTCCTCCTCCTCCTCTTCCTCCTTGGCTGGATGGCCTCTTCTTATCAGACGTTTCCCTTGAGGAGACAAAGTGTTGGGTTTGACTCATCAAAAATGGAAGAGTTCAGAAGCCCAGAGTGTGTGATGGTAGAGTCAGTGGAGAGTGCCACCATGAGGATTAAATGAATAACGCATGCACTCAAATGTTCAAGCTGATAGTGATGGAATTAAATAAGCCTGAAAAAGCACAAATCTAATAATCTTAAATTCAACTTAACAGAACCAAAAGACTTCAGACAACTAACATTTGAGAATCAGGCCTCATTAGGCTAACTCCTAAACACCCAACTTTATCTCCTTCCTACATAGGATAGTATGACTCATTCTGACAACAATCTCACCAACATGCAATGGCCTCTTTTAGACCTGAAATTTGAGTCTGCTTGTCAAACCAAAGACTACAAACAAAATCACCTCTGCTCACATATTTAGTGAAATCCGAGAGTTGAAATGGAAACGTGCAACACTTGAGAACCACTACTTCACTGTGTATGTTTGTTGTCTTAGTGGGTAGTTATTTTTGAGAAAAGACTGTTTACATGTCACCTGTGTAGTGAGTTAATATGCATAACACACTGACATTTTTCTGGCAGAGAGCACACACGTCCTTATTAACGGCTGCATTCTATTTTGCTGCAATGATTTCAAGGTTTTAGAATTGTTCATATCAGTTATTTTCTATGGAGTGGAGCCAAAAGTAATTATCAATGAAACCTATACTTTTCTTATTATAACAGTTTAACCCATAAAGACCCAGTGCTACTTTTGTAGCAGTTCCAAAATATTTTTTTCCTCTATATTTAACTTTTCTTAAGTAATTTATCACCATTTATTAGAATGTTATCCACTTTAGTTTGTGCTTTTTCAGTGTAAATCATATATTATCTTATATTTAATTTACTGATTATGTGGATGTTCAAAAAAGCTGAGGGTTATTATATCAAAAATGGAGAAAACTGAAGAAAAAGTGACTTTTTCAACAAAGATATCAATAACTGAATGTAAAACAAGTGTGTCCATCCACTGTTATTGATCAAACTCCATGGGTTTTACTGGTGAATCAGTGTTGAAAAAGATGATGGTATTTCTATGTTCACTACAGAGCCTCTGAACGTTCAAATGGGTCATGTCTGATGACCATGAAAAGATGACAAACTGTATTTTACGCTAATTATTTACATGTATTGATAGGTCATTTTATATCAGTAGATGCTGTTGGTTGCCAGTGGATGTTTGGGTCTTTATGGGTTATGTGTAGTTCAACTAAATCAGCTTGTTTTTGTGATGAAGGTGCTTCAGACCAATGAAATGACTTAGCTGGTGTGAAGGGTTTTTTAACACATATTTGGGACAGATGGTGTGCACAATTGTTTGCAGGTGCGTGTATATAAATGAGTCACTGGTGACAGCACACAGGGGTTATGAGGGGCCACCTGGCACGATGCCGCCTCTGTGTCGTGAGGCAGATGACACAGGACTCATCTCTCCCAGGACTCCTGCTGTCCTGGGAGAGATGAGGAAGGAGCAGCACAGTCTGTCACAAACCGAGGTCAGAAGTTCATGGTGCAGAGGAGAAATCAGGCTCTAGGCTAGAGGTACAGAGTGAGGCAGAGGCAGACAGACAGATCCAGAGACCCAGGGGCCCGTCTGTATTTCATCCAGGCAGAAGGAAAAGGACGATGCTAATTGTGACAGCGAGGGTTTGTAACTTTTGGGATGAAATGTAACCCACAGATGTTGTGCCATTTAAATGGCAGCAAAAGGGAAAGATATGACCCCACCATCATTCTTAATCAAAGATGTGTATGTGTGTGTGTGAATATACAAAATGCAAGATAGTAGTGCTTCAAATTACTGCTCAGTTATTACAAGATTGGTAACAATCCACTAATGTAATCACCAAAGTCATAACCATGTATTAACTCTAATAATTAACTTTGTAACAACCAAAGAAAATCCTTGGAAATAGAATCAATAACTGTAAATGTGAAAATGACCCTTAACATTAGAATAATATCAATCTTATGATGTTATTGGTAAGAAAGTACATCTGCACTAATATCTAATTATGTAATAATAACAATATTTTCTGTTGACATGGATCTTTTCAAAATGACAAGTGTTTGTGTGGACAAATTAAAGTTTAGATGAATATAACTCATCATTTTTTTTTTTTTATAAAATAAACGCACATAGCTCACTTAATTCACATATATTTAACATATAGCACTGTTGGAGAAACATTCTCCTGTAATAATGTACACATTGTTTGGATATTTTCTCATTGCACTGATGTCAACATACAGGATCCTGCTGCCTTTGTGTCTGCTTTAAATGGTCAGGTTACACTGTGCTGTTCATTAGCGTAAACGTGGTTTCATTTTCACCTCAACTGTGAGACAGCTGGCAGTGGTAGCTATGTTGGCACTGAAGAATATGTTAAAAGGGCAGTAGGTGTGTGCCTACTGCTGCTTAACAATTATTTTCAAATAATAACAATAATGATAATAATAAAAAGATAGAAATAAAGACATGAGAGAGAGAAAATGCCTAAAGCTTACATATATTTTAAAGGGTAGAGGTACAAAGTAATATAGGAGGACACAAAGTACTTAACAGGTCTCTCATGTCTCTTCCCTACAGTCTGTATGCCTTTTTAATCCTCCAATTCAATTTGTCACCACAGAACAATGAGCATATGGATTAAAAACAGTACAAATATATTGGAGCCACATGGGGAAAGCAAAAATGTCACATTCTATTCCATATGGACAATGACCTTTTTACATTCTTTGTGTGGCAGATGTTTTTTCTTCAGTTGCTAATCGGTTATTCCACAACTCTCTGCAACCGAGGTGTTACAGTTTATGAAAACTAAAATATAAACCTAAAACCAAAAATGAAAAAACACTGCAAACCAAAGAAAAAAATACTGGAATTCTGCACACAAACTAAAAATATTAAGTGATATCAGCCTTGATTTAATTTCCCCTGATGTAGATGATTCATGATGTACAGTAATATATAACTTTGTACAATATGGAACCTCTGATAAATAATAATTTTACATTTATTTTTTGATATCATGTATTCTCTCATACTAACAGAAGAACAAAAAAAATTGCTGAAGATAAACGTAAAACTACTTCTGAATGCATCAAACTAAAAATAAACTGATACCAAATTCCCAACTCGTGGACTAAAAATAAAACCTAATGAAATTTTCCAGACTGTAAATTCTGCTTGCACAATAATACAGAATTTGGGTTTTATGTCTGAATGCACAGTGCCAGGATAATTTAGGATCACTGTTCCATCAAGGACTAAAAAATAACCTCCAGGAGGCAATACTTTTGACCACTAGAGGGTGTAGTTGCCACAACTGAGCTGAACTGAACACAATGGATTTTCAGACACATATTTTACACTTTACAGCTGTAGCACAGATCTGACTTAATCACATTCAGTCTGTTTTAAAGAGCACTAGTTTTCATTGCATTGTTCTGTCTGATACTGTCTTCAGAAAGTGACTGAAAGGTTTGTGAGTGTGTGTGACCCAGAACTGATCTTGGTTACTATCCTGAGGTCTGGAGACAGCTGCAGAGCCAGGCTGCCAAAGGGAGCAGCTATCATTGGTAACCTCCTGCAACATTGATAATAGCAGCATTGCCTTTCTAGCGAGGGGATCATCAGCCTGTCAATGCCTCATACTAAAATACAACATAGTTAGAGCAGGTTTATGTCCTCTGTAGGTGCCCAGAAAACACTACCTGCATTAGAGATGTATTTCACACCTAATTACAAAATCAATAAATTATGTATAGTAATACTTGTAGTTACTGCATAAAAAATAAAGTATATTATACCGTTTATCAGTACATCTACTCCTTGAATTACCTTTGTCTGCAAGACTAGACTAAAATTTTGGGAGGTTTCTGTTACTGATCACAAACGACAAAGTTATACATGAATCCATTGAGTCAGTTTGTCAATCCATTCAGCTTCTGTACTCAATATCTATTGCATTTGATTTTAGGTGATATATTCCAAAAATTATTTAATCTGTTTGCCATTGCTGCTGTTGTGCTAGTTCTGCTATCATTGTAAGTTCCTTATTATTCCTCAGATTTTTCCCTCTAAAGTTGACAATAATTACATGTTTAAATATATTTGAATATGACCCCAACCATGATACTGTGTCTGTGTGTAAAATGTTTTTGTTCACACTCTGACTCTTTCCAGCTGCCAAATAGTTTGGCTCAGTGAGAGAAGAAGGTGGGGTCTAACTGTGACAGATACTTAGACTTAGAGGTAAATACAGTATATGTACTGGTGCATCCAGAGTGAGTAATATTGTTATTTTACTGTGGCTTTTTGCCACAGAGACCCTCAGATCCAACTGGAACCATACATTATTCTATTTCGAGTCCAATAACTGTATACTGTATACACGGAAGGTTTAAATCCACATATCAGCATATAAATGAATTGTGAGTCTTTGTTGTGAGACATTAGTCATTCTGTGAACACAGTGGAATTCTAACTCAGGACACATTTCAGTGTAGCTATGCAGGCAACTCATCAAGAGCTTTCATAAGTATTTATCCTAAAAGCTCTGTGATGACAGGACAGAATGTCTCCAGGACCACAAGAGATGGCAGGATACAGCAGCCTCAAAAACTGGAAATAAACACTAATATGTTGACAAGGATACACATTCAACCCAGTCTTAATCACTTCAATCATACTATTATAGTACCATATACATATAACAGCACTATAATGTTTGGATGTCATAGCATTAAGTAGCTTGACAGGGTTTATATGTTGTCATTTGGCACAATGAAATAAAATGGAACTGAAATGAACTGTGGTGAAATAAAATCAACCAAATGGAGGCTGGAATGGCAATAATGGCAGGTTTATGTGAGTTTTGAGGAATGGCCTGTAATTCTCTTAAAGGTTATTGATGACCTCCACCCTGTAGAGACAGATCTGAAACTGTGCCATTTGGACGTTCTGAATGTTAGTGTTCCCCTGGTCTGCAGAGGAGCAGCGGTGGACGTGGTGTCCTATTTTTGGATGGGATATCAGAAACCCAGCGGCATAGGTCTGAGTGACAGGACAAGTGTTTCACTGGTCCCTCCCCTCACTCATTTGGGGCAGGCATTCCTCAGTGTAAGCAGACGCAGACCCCCCTCCCATCATATTTCTCTCTCTTTCTCCCTCCCTTTCCTCTTCGCGTATGGGTGGGCACACAGAAGTGCGTGTGTTCAGGTGTGAGCGTTGGCCTTGACGCTGGACTCAGACAGAAGTCGGCGCCCGGACAGTGTGGCAGGCATAAACCAGGTCAGAGCTCTCTGAGGGGGCCCTGACCACTGACCATGGGGCCGACACATTGAGGGCCCCCAGACGCAAGAAAAGCAAAAAGAGGAGCACCAAGAAAGAAAGAGGAAAAGCTAAAAAAAAAAAAAAAAAGAAAAGACAAGACAAGAAAGAAAAAGAGACAGAGAGACAGAGAAAGGAAAAACAGCAGAACAATGGTTGCAGAGGAAGTGATAATTACTTTGTCAGGTGGAGCACCATGGGGCTTTCGTCTCCAGGGAGGGGCTGAACATCAGAAGCCACTCCAGGTGGCAAAGGTAAGACAGTCACACTGCAGAACGGACAGAAGGAAATGTTAAGTCAGTGAGTCCTTTCAAGGCTTTCTGCATGGAAACAGAACGTTAGATTGAACAACCTCACCACGGAGAAGTGAAACATCAGCCGATATATAATAGGTGGAGATTTAAGGAGCTGTGAACAAAGTTGAAATGGAATATTGGCTGCCATGGTTGGTTTGGAGCCTGATTATGAGTCATCATCTTGTTTAAGAACAGTCTTCATGCAGAGGCAGACTGATGATTGATTGGATGAACTTTAAACATCAAGTTCAGATTGAAATGTAGGGCAACCTTTAAAATAGAAAAGGTAATCCATAATTAGATTACTATATAAATAAACTGATCTGGTTTGGCAAAAATAATTTTGAATTTGCAGTTTTATAACTACAGGTTGTTTTTCATCACTGAGAAGATCGTAAGATCCATTTAACCATGATGGATAAGATGATCTTACGTGACTCACGGTGCATTAAATATAAATGAATAAAACGAAACTTATGAGAAAGTACTGTGGTAACAACATGTCACATGGCTGAATTAGTTCAATGCCTGAAGTCACTGTGGTCCACACCAGACATTCATATTTATATATTATGAATTAATACCTCTGACCACCTGTATTATATTTAGTTTGTATGAAATGTCTACAATTAAAACTATACATTGAATAAAACAAATAAATAAATCAATAAAAGAAAAGAGAAAGAAAGAAAGAAAGAAAGAAAGAAAGAAAGAAAGAAAGAAAGAAAGAAAGAAAGAAAGAAAGAAAG
>JAPQRP010000009.1:17421128-17431972 GCA_037367295.1 Apogon hyalosoma | reverse complement strand
AATCTATTTTATAAAGAGAGATCTTATTTCATGATAGGATCATGTAGATTTTAATACAACTGCAAAGCCTTTGCCATAAATAAGTATTTTCAAAAAGAATTTAAAAAGTGTTGATTGAGCAAAAGCACTTATCCAGTTGGCTATATTTGGCTCAGAAGCAGCAGGTCATCAGGTCAGCCAAGGTGTGCATTTCAGCTCAGCATTCAAAAATGTTCCTCATACACTATTTTAGTGCAGGCACTACTCTGTATCTTGCTGCTCAGAGACGTACGTATACATTTTTTCCTGTAGGTTCACGTGCAATGGAAACCTTGACTGCACACCTGCTCAGTCTGGACATAAACTATAAACTGATGTTACCAAGATGTTACTGAGAAAGAAAATCCAGGCAGGAAATAGCTGATGGTAAAGATAGCACTTAAAGGCCTTCAGTCCAAACCAAAGCTGGAGCATTATGATTTTATTGTACCCATCTAAGTAACTATTTGTTAAAGCATTTTACTTAAAACCAAAAATGTCATGATGGTGCTGGGGGAAATGTCAGGGGTTCACCAAAGTCAGTAAGATTTATAATGGAACTCAAAAAAAAAGCATGTATGTAAAGGCTTAGAGACTTCATCTGTATTAGTATTTTAGTCCATGTTAGTCGAGTCTTTGTTCTGTGCTGCTATTGCCGAGTGTTGTGCTTTACCTTTGAGGTCATAACATTTATGATGGTAGTTTCCATAATGTAAAGTCAACATGAACATGCCTTGGTGCAGAATGTATACATGAGAGCCAACAGGACAACAAATTACCTTTATGGCAGTGGACAGCTGTATCTGTCTGAACATCCAAAACTGCATGCTCCTTCACCCCTGAGGGCAGAGAAGAGTAATCATGTCAGGTTTCATACAGTTCCATCCCTAACAGGTGGAGCACTTTGGGGCTTCACTGAAAGAGCTGTTGTGTCAATGTTAGAGAGGCACTGGGTGTCCTTTATGTCCGTGTTTGTGTGTTTATTTATATGAGTATAAGTGTATTTGTGTTTGTGTTGTCGATGATGTGTGTGTGTGGGCATTTAAAGGGCATTTAACTGTTATGGTTTGGAACTCCATGGCTACTAAGTGAATGAATAACTTGACATCCTCTACCACAAGCAGGCCCAGGACACTTTGAAAGGCTTAGCGAAATGGAGACCTGAGATTTCATTACAGCCAAACCAGAATAGCTAGAAAGAAAACTAATTAGGTCAACTCTTTATCTTTGAATTCTAATGTACAGTATGCTTTCAATACATGACAGTTCCCTTGTAGAATGCAATCAGCATTGCTTTCATTGTTTCTGTATATTTATTATGGCACATGTTGAAATAACTTGCATAGATCTAAAGTAATATTGAGTAGGCATGATGCCACAGTCCTGACAGACCTGAGGCACAAATAGCAAACACCAAATGAAGATGGTTGTTGGCTGGCATTTGCCTGTTAAAGTGTGTGAGAGTGCCCTACTTGAGCTGCAATATGTGGCATGTGTGTGAAGCAAGATCAAACTGTCAGGACAAGACCTGCTTTGTGTCAATCACCGAATCACCAAAAATTCAGACATGATAGCAAAACTGTCGTGCCAGTTTATATTTTTTACTTCTTCAGCCCTGAAGGCTGGCCACAAAATATCTCTACAGCTCAGAACCCATGTTTCCCTATTATTCACTCACCCAACCAAAACAAAATAACATACTGAAACAGGTCACAATCCTTAAATATGGCATTAAATAGAGAACACAGTATGTGGAAACCTCATAGACGCACTTTGCAGGTAAAATTAGCAATTAGCTTGACTGGTTAGCTTCACTATCTTAAATGAGTAATTTAATTTAAGACACACTTAAATAAATTAAAAACAAATATGTGATTGAGATTTTTTTTTTTAATGGTTGGAATAATCCCATAATTTGACTTATAAATGTGGAAATTAAAAAAACACATACATCTGTGTGTGTTTGTATGGCTCTTGTTTTGCTTGTGCAGGTTCGTAAACGCAGCAAAGCATGCAGGGCTGGGCTGCGAGAATCTGATGAGCTGGTGTCCATAAACGAACAGCCATGTGGAATGTTATCCCATGCACAGGCCATGAACCTCATTGACAGCACCCCAGGGACACTTCACATCCGGGTCAAAAGGTGAGAGAAACACATACCTGTACTGACGATCCACCTAGTGCCCTGGACCTCAACCCTGGTCCTCCAGAGCCACTATCCTGCATGGTTTAGATGTATCCATCTTCCAGCACACCTGACTCAGGCTTCTGCAGAGCTTGATGATAGGCTTATCATTTGAATCAGGTATGTTGGAAGAGGGATACATCTAAAACATGCAGCATAGTGGCTTTCCAGGACCAGGAGTTGAGGACCAGGGACCTAGTTAAACAGATAAAAAGAAAACTGTTTTATGCCCAGATACCGAATGTTGATACAAAACCTACACACCTCAGTGTGTGAATGAGACCATTACATTACATTCCTAATAAAAAATAATCAATTGCATCCATATTTTTGGAAATGACTCTGCAATAATACATTTGATGTTACTCTTAAGGTCTGATCTGTGTAAAACCCTGTATTTGTTCGCAGAGTGCCCGCTGGTTTCCAGTCTGTGGTTCTTGTGACCCGTGCCCCATCACCTCGTATAGACAAAGAGTACCGAGCTGCTCTGCGAGCTATGTCACCCAACCACCCTCAACATCCACCTGTCCGTGAGGTCCACCGTAGTCGGTCTTCCTTAACCAGTGGACTAACATCTCCACCAGGGAGCGAGGCGTACTATGGTGAGACTGACAGTGATGCAGATGTGGCAGGCTATGAGAGGCAGCGCAGACAGAAACGTCGCAGCCCCAGCAACTCCACACCTGCAAAGCCAGTGGGACGAGCATCTCCTGAAGGCGGAGAGACGTCAGAAATGAGTGGCTACGACAGTGCTCCAGATGCCCATGTTTATCCCCCTTTATTAGACGGACGTGGAGGTAATGGAGGCGGAACAGGGGGGCTACCAGGGGTGGCACGCAGGGAGGTTATTTATCAGCCTCCTGGTCCAGGAATGTGGTCCTCACAGACCTCCACTGAGACCTCCTCCATCATCTCCTCAGCAGATGACCAGGGGCCTCGGGATGTAGTGCAGGAAGAGGACAGCGGTTTCCTGGAGCCATCAAATGTGCCGCTGGTGTCCCCTGAAAGAGCCAAAGAAGCCTTGATGTTGAGCTCTCGCAGCCAGCTTGTGCCTATGGTCGGGCCTGTGAACAACCCCGTCGATGAGGAGCTCACAGTAACCTACAAGGAAAAGGCCAAGCAAGCCAGTAAGTATGACAGGACGAAAAACAACATAGATTAGTTCCTGACAAAGTGATATTAGCAATATTAACCATTACATATGCTATAAAAATATTTATGAATTTTTATACCACATGCAAGAGCAAATATTTGATTGCTACTTTATGGACAATACTTTTGCTTTTAATTCTGACTGTTTAGGATTTTATGTTTCTCTGTAGCACCTTTACATCTTATCTGCTTTACAACATAGTCTAGCAGGTCTGAAGTCAAAGTGATAACATGACCAGAGGAAGTTTTTTTCAGTGATCTGGTAATGTTATAAGTGAGTTATCTACAATGAATGTCTTTAATTCCTGTTAAACAGAAGAGTAGTTACCTTAAATCTCCCTTGAAAATGACGTAGACCATTACCCCTACAAAATCTTTATTTGTTTAGGGGTATAGGTCACTGCACAATAAACTTAATTGTAAATAGACAAGCATGTGTTATTGTAAGTGTATAAATAGTCAGAACCAACATACAGAAATGCAAAATTCTGTTTAAAGATATTCAGTGCCCCTTAAAACTCCTTCATCTCTCAAAACCCTAGCAATATTTCCTATACACTGTGTTTAAGTACAATGTCCTAAATTTGTTATGACTCCAGATCATTTTGTCCTAATCATATTGATCCAGTCAAACATTATCAACTCACATCTTTCTTTATCATAAGAAGTCTAGTGTGAATGGATGACAGCCTCAGCTATGTTTGTTAAACAGAGCATGACAGGTAAAGTTTTCTATATTTACTTTCACTTCTGTGTACAGTAACACCAGTGTTCAATTTAGCTGTTTAGAAAAGCATCTACAGCTGCTTTTAGGTATCAAGTCGCAAAGCAGGGTCGCTCTCATTTTACCCTTCCCTCACTCTCATTATCCTTTCACTCTGCTTTTAGTTTTGCCGTTCTTTCATATGCATTTTTATCTGCCATGCCTCAGGTACAAGCACATTCTGAAATGTTCATCTAAACTTAATTCTTTCACATACACTGAAATAATTACATGGCAAGTCAAAGATCAGCACCTATAAATGAATTTAAGTTGCAAGACATGTAAATGGTTTGCCACAGCACATACAGCAGTGATTATAGTGACATGAGAGATGGAGAAGACATATACTGAAATTTCCTATGCCTTGTCATCTACTCATTGACCATAATAAGACTGGAGGAAAGGCCAGAGTTGAGCTATTTGAAGTCAGAGGGTTGTCTTAAGAACTTACAGTTATAAATCCTCCTTGCAATAACTGCGTTCATTTTTAACAGTCTAATGTACTAATTAAGGACACTGTCCTAGACAAATTAAGAACTCCCTTCACATACTTGTGCTTAATAAGGACATGGAATTAGGTTACCTATGATAATAAGCTTAATACCATAACAAGTTAGAGGATATGTAGTGGCTACCCTTTGAAGTTCTCCTTCTAGTCACCTACAACCTGTGACTTTCCACAAGCTTGGAAATGTATTCGGTTAAGTTCGATGTTACAAAGCATAAGACTATTAATGTGCAAATGTATCCTTCACCAAGCTAATGTGAGAAGCCTCAAGCTTGCCTGGAATTTTTCCGGATGGACTCCTGCAGCAGGATAAGAGACGGATGCCTGTTAAAGACATGGTGGTCAACATGGGTTTAGGTGCTCATGTCAGAACCTCTTCCTGGTTTAAAGGTTAAATATGTCCATTTTTTACTACACAACAACACACAAAAGCTAAGTAAGCAGTGAAAACATTTATTTCTAAGGATTTTTACTTCCTCTAATTTTGTCATGTTGTATTTAATGCAACATAAACATTATAATAGTTAAAACCACTATAGAGTAATCATAATAACAGTGTTTTTTTTTGTTTCTAGATCTATTGTGTTTTTAATAGCTATGGCTTTTACACCCTGCAGAATTGAACCGAGGGGAAACACAGCAAGATAAGCATGTAAAAGAAGCCAAAAGCAAGTGTCGAACAATTGCATCCCTGCTGACTGATGCTCCCAACCCTCACTCTAAAGGGGTGCTAATGTTCAAAAAGAGGCGACAGCGCTCCAAAAAGTACACCTTAACAAGTTTCGGCAGTGTGGATGAGGATCAGTGTCTGGACTCGCAGGAAGAAGATGGAGTGTTCCCTGGCAGTGAGTCAGAGTTTGATGATGACGCTTTCTCCTCAGTTCCAGACCCAACTTGGGATAGTGACTATATAGATATGCTTGAGAAAAGGGCAACAGCTGGTACAGAAGGTCGTGGGGATGGGGCAGAGGATGCTCCAAGCCCAGGACTGAGTGATACCGCAGGAAAGGGTGCTCAGTTGTTTGAACAGCAGAGGAAGAGAGCCGCAGAGCATGCCAAAAAAGTGGAAGCAGCACAGCAGCAACAGCAGGCATCTCAACAGTCACAAGTCCAGGAGCAGCCTGAAATGCATCAGTTACGTGCAGAAATACAACCACAGACACAACCAAATCTTCAGCCTCAACAGATGACACCACCTGGTCCTTTGGTCCTACAGCAAGAGCCACAGTCTGTGCTTACACAAGCTTCAGTTTTAGGTTCTACTGCAGTCCATGGTGTTTCAGGTGGGGAACTGACCAGTATGATTATGTCACCTCCACCTGTGTTGCCAAAACCTGCCACTGCTCCAGTGACTGTTCTTAGCAGTCCATCACCACCAACAGAGACACCGTTGCCAGAACTACCAGCCAGTAATGTTCTAAACAGAACTGCACGTCCCTTCACACCTGGTTTCATCAGCATCCGAGCTGCAACTGCTCCTGTAACGTTCCGTCCAAATGTCACAAAGACAACCCAGCGGCCTGCCTCAACAGCTGTTGTGTCATCACCATTCTCCACTGCCTCTGAACTAAATATTAATGCTGCATCAGTACCTCCACACTTGCCCACTGTTCCTCCACCAGGATTCTCCCCACAAGTAATGAGAGGTCCTTTATCCCAGACACACCCAGCTCCTGTTACCTCTTTGCCTCCTGGCTACTCTACTGCTGCAGAAACAATGCACACAGTCCCTCCAGTAACTATGGTCCATCAGGCTCCATATGCCACTGTAGCTTCAGTGTCTACAACTGCAATGCCTCCACAACCCCCATTGGCTCCTGCACCTCTTCCTCCTGTATCTCAAACTTCACTTGGACCATCTGTTCCAGGTGCACTAGTGCCTGCAGTACAAGTGCCAGTATCTCAGCCTCCCCATGTTCAGTTCTCTGCAGCCCCAGTGGCACCAGTCGTTCCAGTGACTCCGGTGGCTCCAGTTGTTCCAGTGGCTCCAGTGGCTCCAGTTGTTCCAGTGGCTCCGGTGGCTCCAGTTGTTCCAGTGGCTCCGGTGGCTCCAGTTGTTCCAGTGGCTCCAGTTACTCCAGTAGCTCCCGAACCTCCTGTAGCTCCTGTGGTTCCAGTGTTAGTGGTGTCTCAGCAAGAAACTGTAGCACCAACTCCTGTTCCTGGATCAACAAGTCGTACAGGAATCTTACTTGAGGCACGACGACGCGGTGGGAAACCCAGGCCAATGTTCAATGTGCCAGATGTTAAGAAAAATTCTCCCAATCCTGAATTGTTGTCTATGGTACAGAACCTTGATGACAGGTCTGTTCGACAAAGACATGGTGAAGCCACTGAAGTTTACTATGATGATGCAGAGGAAGAGAGGAGTGGCGAAGTTGGCATGGGAAGGCCTCCTCCAGTGGCACCCAAGCCAAGAGTGATCCATGAGACCCCACTGATTCTTCAGGCAGAGGGAAAAGGGGCTCAGCTATTTGCCAAGAGGCAAAGTCGTATGGGTATGTATGTGGTAGACACCCCACCTGAGACACCCTATCAGCAAGAATTAACCGCTCACAGCCAAGGGCTTGACTCCTCTACCAATTCAGCCCTTCCCTCACAGTTCAAATACTCCCCAAATGTTCGTGCCCCCCCACCGATTGGGTACAATCCACTCATGGGGCCCTGTATTCCCACAGGACCACAGAGAGATACCAAGGCTGACAACAGATTTAGAGGCACCCAAAGAGAAGGCATCAAAGCTTTGGATTTTTTGAGAAGGCAGCCCTACCAGCTCAACTCTGCCATGTTCAACTATGGGGGCAGTGTTGCAAATCTCTCAGCCATGCCGTCCTACCAGGCTCAGAGGCAGCAAGGTGACTACACAATGGTTGGCAGTTCATTAACCACACCAAAGCAGATTCCTCTTAAAACAGCGCGTGTGTACGAGATCAAGCGATTCTCCACTCCCACACCCATGTCAGCTCCTACACTGACACCCAAAGTCATTGCACCACGTTCAGCTACTACACTTGGAGAACGTTTAACTCACTCTGGTATGACCTCCCCACCTCCTGGTCCTTTAACCTCTAACCCAGTCCCAGTAGCAGTCAATGTCCCCACCCCAGCTTTACCTCCCTCCCAAGTAGCTGGTCTTCCCAGCCTCCCAAAATTCTCTGCTACTCCTGTTCCCAACCCTGTGCCGCCTGCAGTTCCCACACCTTATACTCCAGTGTCATACACTACTGGGCTCCAGGGAGCCAAACAGTTCCAGAGCGCCCCAGAGCTGAGTATCCTCGCCTCATTGCCCCCACTTAAATCAAATACCGTTCAGGCACCCAAGCCACGTTTTGTTGCCACCAAGGGAGGTGTTCAGCCTCGTGTCTGGAGGCCTGGAGCAATGTGAACCACTGAAAGCCAGCCTCTGTCACAAATGGACATTCATCAATTACAGTAAAAGCCTTTTCATCAGTCAGTAAGCCAATAGAAAATGTTTTTTTTGTTCAGACAGTAATCATTTCATTGTTTGATGAAAAAATATCCAACATTCACTGATTTTATATTTTAAAAAATTCTGCTTTATGGGACTTTTTCAGTATTTGTGGATATTTTACCTTCTAAAGTTATGATCAATGTAAAAATTAACACCAAATTAATTGATAACTTTAACCTTATAGCTGATAGCCTTACATGAATTATTTTCATTCATAGATCAGTTTAAATTATAAGGTTATTTTTATCTGATTGATGATTGAGTGTGAATTACAAAAATATCCTATGTTTTTTGCCAAGACTTCTATTCAGACATGTAACTGAGTGATAATAATAAATGGGGAATACTGTCACATCTGTGTACAGCTGTATAGTCTACCAAATGCCTGTCCTGGGGGAGGTTTGTGTAAGGCTTCTGGAGATCTCTTTCTACTTATTTAGCAGAAATACTATCGAAACAGAGCCTGTACTGAATTATTCTTTGAAACTTGAAATGTCTGAAAGATCATTAAAATTAATAGTTGCAGTTGTAACTGTAGGAATAAATCACCAAAGATGTATGTTTTAGTATGTTACTGGGGGATGATCATAAGGCAAATATAGAAAGCTTAACCGCTTCACCTGTAATTTTGTAATCTAGTATCAGTCTCACTACATGATGTGCATTATATGTTGTATTTTTATCCACGTTGAGAAGCGTATTTCAACCACGATGATCAACTCCACTATTCCTGTGGTGTCAATGATGCATGACCATTTGAAAACTGTACATTGTTTTTACACTAATCAACTCACCAAGGAACTGTAGCTTTAAAGAAGAGGACCTTGTCTGCTCCTTTAAAGTGAGGTTGCGCTAAATACCACAGCTCACTATAGCCAGTGAGAAATGCTATCTTTTTTAGCATGGGTCACATTCGACAAGTGCCTGGGCTGTCACTAAATGTACACTTGTCACTGGATATCACAGCTTCCTTTTGACACTTAGGCACATCAGAGCCTTAGTATCAGTGTGGTCAATATATGTAACATGTGTTAACTTTTATTAAACAAATAACAAAGATACAGAAATGTGGTTTTATTTGTTGTTTTGTTTTTATTGTGATTTTACCTAGCACGGTGGGAAGGGAAGTTGACTAACTGAGAGATACTAGCATTTGTAAAAAGGTTAAAGATGTGAGAATTGCTACAGAGGGAGGTATAGACGGGATGGTAAGGGATCAGGGAATGAGGTCTCAACTGGCTACTAACAGAATATTAATGCTGAACAGAAGTATGCCACAAAACTGAGACTTAGGTATAGTTAAAATCCCTAAGAATTAAAGGAGGGTGACCATGAAAGTTTGGGACCTGACATTTGAGAGGACACATATGAGTGCAGCTGGTATCTCTCAATAAAACTAGTTAAAGCCTAAAGTTAATAATATATTTAATTTGATAGATGTAAACTTAGAAAGACTGGGTATGTTAATGTTTGTCAGACATGACAAAGAAGAAATGAATGCTTTTTAAGTGTGGATTTTTTTGTGACGACAAGTGGGAATGAGCGGCTATTTTTGTTATTTCTTAACATTTTTAAAGTATTATTACTCTAAAAGCTGTGTCTTGGTTTCATATTGTGATGGTTGCAAAAAGGGCTGTTGATGTAGTAGTTATGCTGAGGTGTAAAAATATGATACATACCTGTGTCTGAATGTAGTTGGATTAAATCATATATGTGAAAATGTTTGTTATTATTGCTGAGTAGGGATATTTATACTGACCAAGAGTCACGAAACATATAGAGGAATAAAGTTAGACATGAAAGCCCTCCAGTTGTCTGACATGTCTGATTTGACACTGCCCTCTGTTGTTGATTGTGTGATCTGCTGTTTTTCCTTCAACATTCACTACCTGCATGCTTCAAATGACATAAATTGAAGTGGCACACTTTCAGTTTTGTTAAGTTTTACTACTACTGTATATTGGTTGTAATAAAAGTACATTATAAGAGTATGCTATAAGGGTAAAAATAATTTATTGCATATTTTCACACACACCAGTAAACTAAGTATAGAAGCATACTGGGTGGTCATGTTTACCACTGCATACCTTTGTCTATTCATCTATTTAAGAAAAAAAAAATGCAAGGCCCATGATCAGCAAGTATTCACCATTTGATTACCATAATTATAAAGTTAATGTTCTCTTGGCAAATTCTGAATTTAGAAATTCAGAGGATTATTTAATAGATACGATTGATTCCTGTATTTTTTGTCATACACAGACACCAAAATGAAGCAGCAATAGTCAGAGCCTCTCACCACAATCAGTTACAAAACAACAGGGTTTTTTAACTGCTCATTTCTGTCTTCTCTTCCAATGTTGGCAAGTAAAATTTGCCATGAAAAGGTTCTCTTCCTGAATCACAACTCCACCACAACTTTCCCATAATCATTCAATAAAATAATCTCAAATGCGTCTCAGTCAAATCCATCGTAAAACTTTCAGATTAGTTGTCTCGTGATTTTTCATTTGCTGCTGTTGTTTGTTGTTAGGAAATGGGTAATGACACAATACACCAAACTTCAGAATATTTAAACAGTAACTATCATTTTGAGTTTCATGCCCTATTGAAGACTATTTGGAGTCTAAAGGTGTTGGCCTTTCCATGATGTAATAAACAGTTTTCATTTTTTAACAATCACAGTGACCTGGTCTCCTGAATCAATTGGAAGTTGGAACAATGTTGTTTTTGGATACATTCCTCT
>JAPQRP010000009.1:17385968-17405767 GCA_037367295.1 Apogon hyalosoma | reverse complement strand
ATAAAAGTATGTCTTCTCCTGCCTTTCACCTCAGAACATGAAGCAAGATTACAGAGAGAATTCCAGTTGGAAAAAGGGCTTGTAAATCATTTCAAGGTAAGTTAATACAAGTCTGTTTGATTAGTTTGTTGACTGACCATTTTTGAGGAAGAAATGAATTCAGATTTTTATATTTTGTCATATTGGTTGATGGCACACATATAATATCTAAGTACACTTTAACAATAGGCAAGATCCAAAGTGACACTAGCTGTTTTTGTCAGGACCCCACAGACTTTGAGTGGAGTTTCTGGACTGAATGGGCAAAGAAATCTTTACTGTGGAGTTTGTTCTGGCATGGTGTGATCTCAAGGTTGACCAGCATATTTTACCCCAAGGTAGGAAGCAGTTGTTGCTGTACTATCAATTGTAAGATTGCTAACAGGAAGGGAATGTGTTAATTCAACACTGTGCTGATATTTCGCCAACAGCTCAGGGTGCCAGCTCTCACCATTTTCGGTCTTGTAGCAGCCAGCAGACTATTGGGCATAAAAGGTGTAATTGTCCTGCTGGTACACCTTGGCCTGTCATTTTTAGTAGCGCAGCTTAGAAGACCTGCTCTATGTTGGGCCTGTAACCTACTGCTGCTCTCCACCCTGCATTTTCAGACACTACAAGACATCCAGGTGAGTTAAAAGAGCAAAACCTTAACTGTTTTTGTGATTCATTTACCATTTGCCAATTTATCACAGAAGGCTACATAATCTAAAGTCTCACTAAGATTGAAATAGATTTATGGAAGATTTTCACTTTCCACAAGAGGGCGCACTATAACAAAAGATCTTGCATGATTCTGGCTGCTTAGCTTCATTACTGGCTATTGACCACCAACACCCACACCAGAAGATACAAAGCTGTGTACATGTATTGAAAGCTGTGTCTACAACAGGTTATTTCTAGTCCTGGGTGACAGTAACAATACCTTATAATAAATGCCATTAAAAAGTCTCTTAGTAAAAACAAAAAAACTTGATTCATATAGAGCTCCTTATAATGTAGAATGATCATCAATAGACATTTGTTCTAACATTGTGTGGCTGCAGTTCTTTCAACAAACAGGTCTGGTTGTAGCCACACTCCTAACAAACTGGATATAATTATGTACCAGACTGTCTAAAATAGGAAATAAAAACTGACAAAACTCAATATTCAATGTGACAATCCACCTCTTCCCCTCCTGTGTGTACACACATGCAGCTGAGTGTTATGTTCAAACAGGAGTGACGCTCAGTATACCTCATTAGCAGCTGTCTTACTGCTATAGCTATTATTGTTCAGGATGAGTATTGACTGATTTTGTTGTAAGTTTGGTGTTTACTGTCTCATTTTGGTCATTTTTAAAAGAATTGTGAAAAAAATCTGTATATGTAGTGTCACCATGTCACTATTAATGTGTAGGATTTCCCAGGAAGAGGTGAAAAATAATTGGCCTTCTCATTGTGTTACACAGAGGGGCTGGTATGAGACCGAGGAAGAGTACTATCTGCTTCTCTTCAGTGTTGCCGTCTGTGGTTTACGCTTCATCAGTTACAGCCAGGAGCATTGCTGGTGCCCTGCACAACCTGGTGGAGCAGTGCAGTTCTGTTGGTTGTTATCATACACTTTCTATCACCCCTTTTTCTACAATGGACCTATTATCACTTACAAAGACTATGTTCAGCAGGTAAGCAATCTTAACAATTGCTATTCCTAAAATAAGCAGCAATTTAGTCTAGAATTGCCACTTTTTTGTAAAGGACAGGTTGAGGTTGGTTGCTCATGTTAAGTACACGTTTGTTTTCAGTACCCATTTTTTCAGCAGGAAGCTTTTAGAGATATATTTATTACAACTATCACAACTATCAGTGTCTCTTGTTGGGGCTGATGGTTATTAATAGGCTTCTCAAATATAAATAGTCACTTTGAGGGAAAATAATATGTAGGTCAAAAGATAAAAATTGCTCCCAACTAGGTTTTGTACAGTTAATTAGATGTCAAATCCCACATTAATGAATTGCTTTGAGGTGACGTTCACTGATTCATATCTTTTATTACTTTGATGTAGTGTTCAGTTTGAGACTCACTCTGTTTTACATAAAGAGAAAGTAGTCAGTTTTTTATATGCACAATGCATTTTCATTGTCAAAATATTTGGAGGTTTGGTGTTTTCATTTAATTAAGTGGTGAAAGGGTTTTTCCTTCCTCAAACTATTATTATTATATTGGCCTTTTAAAAAAAAAACTACCAACCTCTAGCTCCCTAATGCATTGTTCCCAAAAACCAAAGACTGAAAAGTGAAGACAATGCAAAGTATTTCACAGTGGAATCCTGGCTACAGAAAGGCCTGGCTCCCATAAACTTACATTCACTTACACTCTAAAAATACTTGGTATTTGTGCCAGTGTTCAGATCTTTCATTTCTCTGTTGATAATATTTTAGGGTGAATAGAAGACTTGGATATCTACGCAAATGTTTGATTAATCTTCACAGTTTTAGTGGGACAGCATATTACGGTTTAGCATTTGCTCACCCATCACCCCTACACTCCACAGCCAAAATGCAAACTCTAGGTTTCAAAATGGTGGTCCAGTGGCTCTGTCTGATTTGTCAGAATATATTGTTCTTCTAACTCAGGCGTGTCCAATCCTGGTCCTCGAGAGCTACTATCCTGCATATTTTAGATATATCCTTCTTCCAACACACCTGATTCGAATGATAAGCCTATCATCAAGCTCTGCAGAGGCCTGATAATGACGGTCAGGTGTGCTGGAAGAGGAAAACATCGAAAACATGCATGATAGTAGCTCTCGAGGACCAGGGTTGGACACCCCTGTTATAAGTAAATAAAATCCTTACACTTACCTCAACAAACCAGTTTTCTTACATAAATATGATGCTCTTTTTTCAAATTAACTACAAAATCCATTATACCTTACTGTAACATGCTTGGACTGACTGTTAACTAGGACAGATTAAATGCACCTCTAATTTACTTTGCTGCCAGGACTAAAAAATGAGTTTAGGCTGAAAAGTTAATCAACAATGAAGGCCGAATACCAGATCAATGAAACAGCATGCATTTCATTCACCCCCTCTGATAACTAATGTCAGTTTTCATTTTTAACCGAGGTAGAGCAACTTTAAACATTGCTGGCATCTGCTGTTGGACAAAACTTGCAGAAGACGTGTTTTACTCTTAACGAGACTCATGCTGATATGTTTTCCATTAAGGCGTGATGCTCCTGCTTTCAAAATATGCGGCTGAAAGACATATTGAAGTCATGATAAGGTTATATCTGCCACTGTGTTTTTTTGTTTTTTTAACCCTTCCAGACCAAAGCTTCTGTATGAACACTGCAGCAAAATTAGAGATGTGTCACCTTAAAGAGGACTGTGTTGAATTATAACACACACGTGACCTTAAACTACACCAGAATCGTAGTCAGAAAATTGTCTTTCCAGCTTACCCTCTTGAATCCCTTATGCACAAGCAAACAACAAATAACCAAGTGTTAGTTGTTGAGAAGATTTTTCTCACCCCAGATATTAAAAATCCTTTTTTTTTCCCCACTTTCCCATTGTGCGATACCTCATATACTCAAAATAATCAAACCACAATTCCCTCTCTGCCTCTCAGTTCTCATTCTTTTGAACCTGTGCTTACAAAGTACTGGATAATAAAAAAAAAAAAGTACCGGAACACTCTAATAAAAGGAAATTTGATTAGATTTTCACCGATAAGAATAGTTGCGAAATCCCCCACACTCACTCTTGACGCCACCTGTGAGAATATAAATGTGACTCGTTATTCTAGATATCAGATTTCAGCTGCTGCTCTGAGCACTACCACAGCTTCTTGTGTCTAAATAAAGCTGTAAAGAACCTTTACATAACGGACACCCACTATATGTCTCACAGCGAAAGGTCATTCCTCTAGCAGTTGGGTGATGGAAGCCATGTTCTGAATGTTATGAAAGGGCCTTTATTTTGCCACCAGTGCTCACTTTTTCAGGATCACCCTGTTAACACGTGGAAGCTGACCAGTGCTACCGGCGTGAACTGTCCATCACTGACAGTAGGAGGTTAAACATGGTGTTAACAAGTGTGGCTCCTTCACTTTTCACTTCCACCACACAAATCCCTTTTCATGTGCTTTTGTCTTTAAAGCTGCAGGAGCCAAAATCAGGGAGAAGAAAACTCCAGAAATTGAAAATACACACCTTCCTGCTTCTCTTGGACTAAATCAGAGGCTTCAGACTCAGCTCAGGGACCACAGACAGCCCAATATGATCTCAACCGGGCAAGAGCAGTAAAATAATAACATAATAACTTAGAAATGTCAACTCCAAACCTTTCTTTATATTTTAGAGTAAAAAAACAAGGTAAAATTACATTATGAAAATGATTACATTTACGAACTAACCTTTAAAAAATATTAATAGCATGAACAACCTGAAATATCTTAAAAATAAGTGCAATTTTAATAATGTTATGCCTTGTTTATCATTTACACATGTGCATTACAATTTAAAGGTTGCAGTTATACAGATGCACTAAGACACACACATTTTGCAACAGGTCTAATGTTAAAATTGCCCTTACTTCTCTTCAGACATTTCAAGTTCATATTTCTTCAAATTAATCACGTTTTATGTGAAATTATAGTTTGTAAGTGAAATATCTTCATGTAATTGTACTTTTTTTTTTTTACACTAAAAAGAAAAATTTGAAATTGTCATTATAGGTTATTATGGTAGTACTTTACTGGTCGGACCCACTGGAGATCAAATTAATTTGTATGTTGCCCCTGAACTAAAATAATTTTGTCACCCTTGATTGTTAATATCATCAGTGTAATTTTTGGATTTCACAAATTCACTCCACAGACCTGATTGGATCCTTTGGTGGGCCGGTTTTGGCCCGTTGGCCAGATATTTGACATCCTTGGTCTAAATCAAAATATTAAATATAAATATAGATGAATTGATCCAATGGAAAGAAGAAAATGCTTTTACAAAGTTCTATGTGGAGCCACCGTCTAGAGCAGTAGAGACATGATAAAGAAAATCTTAACAGTGATTGGAAATTACAACTGCCAATCATATATTGAACTTCCTGTGAGTGTGACAATGCTTTTGAGTGGCCAAAGTCTGCATCATCAGGTACATTTTCTACAATCTGGAAACAGACACTACAGAAGTTCTTGTTTCCTTTCAGACCCACTTGAATAACAACGTTGATATCACGTTATTATCGTTGTTATTTTCCATTCACACACCATGGTCATTATGTGTCCACCAAAAAGAGGCCCTTATTGAAGTGAATGCTTCAATGAAAAATGACCATGGCTTTAAGATAAGACCCACCAATGTAGACAGGGGCACTCATCAGAATATGTCTTCATAGTTATATATCCCCATTATATAACTTGAAGTATGTATTCCATACATCCATAGTTCTATTAATATGGGATATGTATTACCTGTGGATCTCTGATCATTTGTAATTATTGCAGTGATTGTGATTTCAATACAGCATTGGTTATCACTGCCTGCATACTCTGAACCATAGATTTGAGTAAACTTGGTTAAAAATTAATTGTTCTAGTCATCAAACCATCTTAATTTTTCTGAAAGGTGTGGAATTTTTGGTTAGTGACACCTAAAGACCTATTGAACAGTGCAGCTTCAACATCATGTCACTCTCTGCACTTGTAGATGCAGAACCCTGCTGAGGACACCGACAGAGATGGAGCCACGTTAAGCTTCTTGATGCTCAGGACAGGACGCATCCTAGTGTGGTGGTGTATCGCAGAATATATGATTCACATAATGTACATGCACTCCATCCAGAGCAATGAGACCTATTTAGAGATTCTTCCTCCTTGGGCTTTGGGTAAGTCTAAAAACTGTACACAGGCAAGTTACAACCACACTAATAATAATAATTTTGGACCCCAATTATCTCAGCATTATGAAATTAACTGGAAGAATCCTAAATCAAATCTACTCCTTGATGAAGTAAACACTGGTCCATATTTTTCTACCTCTACATAGCTACAGTCGGCAACAATGGGAACGCCCACAAACGTCACATCCAGTTAGAGCCACAGGGGAAAACAAACTGGTCTTTGCCATTAGCCATAATGCTGAAGTGTTGTTGTGTGCCCTTTTGCACTGCAAATAAACACAAAAAATCACTAATTAAAGTTTTACATTTGATCAAATAATAAAACGGAACCATAAAGGAGGACAAAATGGCTTCAAGATATCAGAAGAGAGGACGAATTTGGCAGATTATGGATCCAACAACAAAACGTGTATGTCTGCAGTCAGCATTCATTTCAGGTCAGTTTAATGTAATGTGAACCATTTCCAAACAATCGTAGACTATGTCAGGGGTATCAGGAATATGAGATTAATCGTTTAAAATGCTAGTGAACATTGTACTACATTTGTAATTTGTATAGATTTCCTCACAGTATGTACAAAAGTACACATTCAGTACCTAAGTAGAAGTACAGATACTTGTGTACAAAAGTCTGGTAAAAGTAAAAGTACTGATTAAAGTTATTTACTGAGTACAGTATATGTAAAAAAAGAAAAAAAATTGCTGGCTCTAATGTACTCCAAGCATAAAATCAAATCTAGCCGTCTGAAGGACATTTCTATTGGCTGTTTCTGTACAAAGCTAAAAGAACCTCATGTCATATTGGACCAACAACAACATTAATTAACATTAATTCATCTATTTAATATCAGGTACTAAAATTATGATAAGTTTAATTCATCATATCTATACCAAAAGTGATATAGTCCCTTACCAGGTGACTGGATTAAGTAGCAGCAGATGTCTGTAAATCACTCTTCATTCCACTGAGTCAGATCATTGGTCCAGTCTTTTAAAACATATGGACAACAATCCAACCCCAGTGGATTAGATTTTTTAATATATTGATCCTTGTCAGAGGGCAATAGCTGCTCAAAGTACGACATGACAAGTTGTTAGTGTTAGCAAAACAAGCTGAAACTCCACGTTTTTACATTATAGCGGACGGGGGAGACGGATTGTTTTCCCCCTCGGGTTTCCCCACCCCCAGCTGTGACGTCGATGCCGACTGCATCTATACCCTTGTGACAGCTACAGTTTCTCATTGATAACCTAGACTGTGGCAGCTGAACTGTTGTCCTGTTAGTGTTTTATTATGAGCAAAAAATGTTTTTACACTCTAATGTTGTGTTTTGCATAGTTTTGCCACTGTTGTGTATTTATTCATAAATAAATATTACTTTTCTGCTCTATAGTTTCTGTGCTCCTTTACATGCACTGAACGTGCTTATGAGATGCAGAATTCAAAGGCTTTTACTCCCATAGGAGCTCCATCAGATATGCTGATGAGTGGTTTTCTCAGTGGCCTCAATTCTGACTCTAGTCATTTTATCTGTGCTGTGTGTATTTGAGCATCCATCCATCTTCTTCTTATTATTGTATTTTCTTGTATGTTTTCTTTCACAAATTGAAGCAGCATTATTTCATGCATTAAATCTTTGCATCTGTGAAGCTGTGTTTCTTATATCAGAAGCACAAAATTTAGTAATTTTATAACACAAGAAAGAAGCATTTTAGAAAGTACTGTTTGCATTAAAAAGTCAATTTTCACCTGCTTTTACCCTGTCGCAGGTGGTCTGGCCCTGGCCCTGGTCCAGTTCTTCTATGTGAAATATCTTGTACTATTCGGCCTTCCGTCCATGTTGGCTACAATGGATAAACTCATTCCCCCAAGGCTTCCTCGCTGTGTCAGCATCATGTACAGTTTCACAGGGATGTGGAGGTCAGTGTGTACAGCACAAATTAACACCACTGAGACAGAAATGCAGTATATCTCACATTGTTCCTGCAGCATTCCTTAGTGCCTCAGTCCATGGGAAAAGCTAGCATCTCTGGTATGTTTGAAGAAAAGCTGCATTTAATGTCAAGTGCTTAAAGTGGTCAGTGGGCTTTGGCAATCAAATTCTGTCTGAGCACAGTGAATTTGTTTCATTTTCTGTCATTACCAGCAATCAGAACAATAGGTCACCTCCACCAGTGGGAACAGAGTCTCTCAGATTCAACTTAAAATGGCTTGTTTGCTGTGACAAATGCTATTGTTAAAATATAAAATACAGTTTAGCATCCCTTCCTAAAAAGTAAAGTAAATCATGCAGTAAAACAAAACCTCTTGACATATTAAAATCACAAAGCTCAATGCAATTTAGAAGCATTTGCTGTTTTGTTTTGTTTTTTTTTTAATTATCTGTTTCTTCCCAGTTACCTAATCCCTCTTATTCAACCTTGTAAAATATTTTTTTTGTTGAAATGTGTAAGTGAATCCATGGCAGATTCACACATATACTGCATGTGCACATATTCTTAAAGCAAAGCTCTCATCAGTTGGTTATACTTAAAAGATACTAGATGTAGTAAAAGTAAATCTCTGTTGATTGCTGAAATGTAGCACACTAATAAAAAAGCAATGTAACAAACTATCCTGATTTTAAGCAGAAGGGGTCACAATTGCTTAAGTTAATGAGCACACATTGCAGTATTTGTTACACAGGGTAACGACTCAAACACTTACAATGTAACTTCAGTTCAGAAAAGATTACCAAGTTTACTTGTGTTAACTGAAGTTTCCAAGCAATAAAAGACAGACAGAAGGTGTTTTATGTGCCGGCTGCTCTCCAAACGTAGATCAGGAACACACCATTTACAGCAGTCAACTGAAGTATTACTACATTTTGTGTTGCTAATGTTGTTTGCATGCTTGTAGCAAAGTGTCTTTGCTTTAAATGTAATTAAGGAGACAGTTCTTGTTTAGATGGAAGGGGGGTGCGTTGGATCTGCAGTGAAAATTCATTAGACTGTCCAATGTGCTGATACGGATGCACTCCAATCCAGACTGTGTGCTGAGCTAGCCGATGTTGACAACACTGATGGAATGCATAAAGCTGTCCATCGATATCATTGGCGAAGCAGTGTCGGTTTATGGGTTGGAGGGGGGAAAAGACCTTTATTCTAATCTTCTTAATAACAAAGAGTGAGCACAAACACGCACCTCTTCGTACACACTGTGTTTGCCTCAGTTTATATGAAGCCCGGTCCTCAGGTGTTTCTTAGTGTATTATTATTATTATGTAAATTTTTGCCTCAAACATGCTATTTTTTCTTCCCTCTCAGGCATTTTGATGAGGGCCTGTATCGATGGCTCATCAGGTAAGAGGTACTTCAAAGTGCGAGCCAGACTAATTCAGACATTAATTCTTGCTAAAAATGCACAATTTATCTAACAAAAATTAATACTTACTAAAAACACAAATCAGTCTGTGGTTCCAGTTGTCCACCCATCTATATCCACCTGTTTTTCCATTCTTCTGTCTATCTGTTTATCTATCTGTCTATCCAGCCATCTCTGTCTAATTTAGGCTATGTGTTCATCAGTCATTGATATATTTAGACAAACTTGCATTTTATCATTTCTCTTATTTATTGCACACTTGAAGAGCTCATTTCCTGCAGGGCATTGAATTTACCAGTTGAATTACCTTACAAAAAGCTACTATTCTGCAGCTGCCAGCCCACAGTGTGTCATCATAATGGACACGGCTAGTGCATTTGCATGGAGGCTTTTTCATGATTATGAGCTTGCATGTTGTAGGTGAATCGTTGTTATGTTGTGGTACTGTTGCTCACCCTGGAGAAATGCCTCTGAGTTTAATATGTGCATATGTAATGGGAGCATTATGTGTTTGCTCACTTCTACTTTGGACAACGTGTGTTATTAGTTTGTCTGCTCTTAATGATGCACACCAGGCTGAATACAGCCTGTTGGGAGTTTATGGTCCACTTGGTAGATGCAGGTTGATACATTAAGGCAACAGTGCTGTTCGGTTTCTGTCAAAGTGTTTCCTATTCCAGGTTGTTTTTTTTTTACTAATTACTGTTTATGCTGATTATTTTGTGCTTTTGTGTGACATTAATGGCAGTATACATTCACATCTGCTTTTAAGATGCTAAAGATGAGAGATTTGCTGTATGTGACATTAAAGTGGCCACACTCAGTTTACCGAAGATCCCAGTATTTAAATTGCAAATGCAGGTTTCCATTTTAATCAGTGTCCATTGCAAATTGTTTTCTCTCCTTCTTAATGGCCTCGTTTGCAATTATCCAAGTGCAGATGCAGAATGATACCTGTGACACAATACCCTAGTGTTCCTTTTTGTGGAAGTGCTTTTAAAGAGGTTTTAATGCAGTTCTGAAATTCTGTTGTCTGAAGAGCGCTAGATGAGTGTGTAGGTGTGAAATGATGTGCTCTACATGACTCACTGACACCCGTCTCCCTGGGCAGCTAAGTGGCTCATTCTCCCATTCCATTACGCTTTCTCTGCCTGTATGCCTCAGGTTGTCTCAGGTTCTCTGTTTCACACATACTCAATATCGGTCAACAAAAGAGCTTTTACTGGCTGTTTGATTGAGTTGAGTTTTTGCTGCTACTTATTACATAAGGATTACAACCATTTGATCCCATATCCTTGGAAAAACAACTTGAAAACTGAGGGCGTAGGCAGGCCTGTCATAATCGCCTTATTTCAATTATTTCAGCAAGCCACGCTTATTTTGCTTTGTGATAACCGTCTCCATATACCTGCGTAAAAACAGCTGAATGAAACTAACAGAAATGTTTTATCTCATCACTGTTTTGTTTTCGTTTTCCACTGTTTGAGGTTGACTGATGCTAATCTCTTTGCCTCTGTTTTCTGCTGTGGTTTAATGGCACCAGCAGCATCTTCACCTGTTTATATTAAGACACTCAGCTTCTATTAGTACCTGCCTGTATCAGTAATTTGACTTGAACAGTAGGTGTAGTAGCCTAAATTCAATTATTTTAGTTATTACGTCAAGTTTGCTCTTGAAGATTTAAGGGCAAACACAGAAGATTTATTTACATTCTCCAGTGTTCAATGTCAGTAAATGACTGTTCTTCTTCATTAAGTGTGCAGAATGTGTATGACTAAACTGGGTTATAGTTTACTAGTGGTGTCACATGACAGACAGTTGTTAATTGCTCTTATTTGTATGACAATTAATCATCAACTAAAATGTCCTTAGTTGTGGGCAGTTCATTTGTCTCAGTTTGACTCTGATTGCACTGATTACTGATTAGAGATTGTGCTGTGTGTCTTCATGAGTGATCAGGAGCCGTCAACCAGCCTCAACCAGTCTTTAAGGCTTCTGTTCATGCTGTTTTCTCCATCTGCTCACAGTGTCAGCGAGTTATGCAAAACTTTATTTAGTCATCTTTAAAATGTAAAATTTGGGTTAACATCTGTGTAGAATACATCTACATTTAAATTCCTCAGAATAGATGACTCTCAGTATGTTTGGGCAGTCACTACAGTTTGTTTTAACACCTTTCCATCTGTTTCTCTACCTACTTTGATCCTCCAATATGGCCAAGTTGGCCACTGTATTTGAGGCTCAGAAAACGCTGGCTCATCTTTCAGGAATATTGATCAGCCTCAGCATGGTGCAGATAATTAGTTCTCTGCTCAGCAACACAGCACAGAAGTGATGCTTACTTGTTAATTGTGGCGGCGTGATGTAGCGTGATGAAGTTGCTTCAGGGGCAAACCATGTTGTCACGATACCTGAGACCATTTCTACTCACTACAGCATGATATTTTCTGCTGAGTGTTGGACTATTATTCAGATCATGTGGGTTATCACAGGAATATGCAGCTGCTATTTTTAAACAGCACATTTACATGCATGTTTGATATTTGCCAAAAACAAGAAGAGGAAATCGGATGCAGAGAAGACAATGTCCGCAGTGGAAGTGTTTAATAAATGTCAAGTGTTTGGTGTGGATAACAGAAACCACTCTGGAGTCATTAACCCAGCTGCAGCAGAACGAATTTAAATCACCTGGAGTGCCTCTATTTTTACATGAGACGTCAGAGCACCGTTTACTTCATTATAAATCAATGAACATCAAATTATGAATTTGGTGACAGGTGCTTTTTGTAATTCACTGCCCTGTTTGTGCCCTGTTTGGTGCCATTTTTAATTCCCTTTTTACATCTGTACTACCCACTGCCTGCAGTAAATCCACATCTTAAACCACTTTTTATTTGCACACTATTATCTGTTTTTTCACATTATATGACTGATGAGATGCATTCCAACTGCATCCAAAGATTTATATTGCCACATTATGCACTGTTCCAGATATATCTACGTGCCACTGGGCGGTTCCCGGCATGGTCCTCTGTGGAAAGTGTTCTCCACTGGCCTTGCGTTTGGATTTGTCTGCCTGTGGCACGGCGGCCATGACTACTTACAGTACTGGGCACTGATGAACTGGGCTGGAGTTCTGGTGGAAAATGGATTCAAGTCTCTCTTTGTGTCATCATTTATTCATTCGCTTATTGTAAGTTTTATATGTAAGTTTTAACCTTTGAGAGGGCAAAGTTAAAAATTTTAGCAGATGGCCTGGAACATTGTTATTGGTTACATTTTCTAGTTTATTTTAAAGAGATGTCCCCTCAATATATAAAAAAGTTCTCTGAAGTCAATAAAATAAGATTTTCAGAATCAGAATATTTTTATTAATCCCAGGGGGAAATTACTGGGTGTTACAGTCACTCCATTCAAGTAGAAAAAAGTATCAGGAAAGAATTATCAGTACAACAGAAAAAAGAAAAATATTTATAAAGCTCTAAATATACAAACATATATATATATATGTATATATATAATGCCTGGAGCTGCTAAAATAAGCAGGGATAAGGCAAAAACCATCCTGTCACATGTTATATATGTTATATGCAGGCATTTGCAGTAAACACCCAGTATTTATGTGAATACCAGTATTAATGAAGAGGATCCAGGCTTTTCTCACTTCATTGTCCTTTAGCTTTAAGCAAAGGTTCATGTTCTTAAAAATGTAATGAAGTCTGATGGCATACAATGTAATCTTCCAAGTAGAGCATCCCATGGTGCATATGTGCCAGCTTCTCTGTTGTACTTTGTTTCTAAATTTTACAGTGAAATTCTCAGGCGGTTCTCCTGCTCTTTACTTATTTATTTACTTAATTCCCAGGAGCAGCATTTCTCTGCTGCCATGAAAAGGCGTTGCATTGCCCTTCTCTCTGCCTTCTCCACTGCCATGCTCATCCTCTCTAATCTGGTGTTTCTCGGGGGGATCCATGTTGGCAGAATCTTCTGGAAGCGAGTCTTCATTCAAGGTAAATTGCCTGACACTCAATAGGATTTGTCTAAGCCTTTATTTTGCAGGATTGTTTCAGCAGGCATTTACTAATTTGTTTCCAGGTGGAGTTTTGGTCTTAGTGCTCAGTCTTCTTCTCTTATTTCACATACTTATAATTAGTGTAGTTTAATTTAACAATACAAATAATCTGAAAACTGATTAAAAGCAGCAAACTTTTCAATAGAAAGCTGCATTGATGTAAGTATGTTTTTAGCAGCGGTTACAGTGGGGCATCTGCCCAGGGAAATCTTCCCAAAGAGTAGGCATCTGCTTCATGGCAGTGCCAGTCATCATGCTGCTCTCTGTCTCTTTATTTGGCTCATTTAGTACCTAAAGCAAAATGGCAGGACCTCCTGAAGCCTGTTTACACATGATAAGCAGTGATCTGCACTCAGCACTGGGCTGAGCTGGTGCACAGTCAGCACCCAGAGCTCTTCTCAATGCTGATATATCATATTCTAATGTATTTACAAGACCTGTTGAAGTCAGCCTGAAGCGAAGACTAAGAAAGAAAGTCTTCACTTATTTATTATCCAACTTATATCACTGAAGAATCAGAAATGCTTCCTCCATGAATAAACTGCAGTTGAACCAGCATTGAAAGATTTTGTTCAGGCAGGATTAAAGGGAGTTCACATCTTTTTCACACTGATGTGTAAAATCGGTGAATTGTAAAACACTAATGGTAGCGGTGCCACAGCTTTGATATTGAACACTCAAACTAACAGTCAAGTGCAGAGTGAGTCATAAATGCAGGCTAATATCAACATCTCTCCCCCATTTTTGGTGAAAACCAGCCTGGCATTACATCACACACTGACTTCTCTCAGCTCATTTGAGAATTGGTCCAGTTTCTCAGTTTATTTTTGATTTCCCAGAGACATTGTCAACAAATGCGGCCCACAATGCCTCTGGATGCAGTCGGACCAGCCTACAACCAATCAACATAACAGACAACACATCATTCTTAATAAGTAAAGCTTTAAGTGTAGTTGTCTACAAAATACTTCAGCTGTACCAGACAAATTTGTCAGTCAATATGAAGATTTGTTTCCTTTTCTTATTTATTTTCTCACCAGAAAATGCTATTGCATGAGTTTCAGTGATTTTTTTTTTTTTTTTTTTAGTCATAGCTTCACATTTGTGAGCATGTAAAAGTGCTGTAAGTGCTGTGTAAAACCCAGGCATGAACCAAAGCCGACTGTTCCCAACCAATCAACTACAAATTAACTAAATTATGATCTTCAATAAGGGCAAGCAGTGTATATGTGATCTGAAATAAGTGAGAAGATCTGTTTAGAACTCAGGGCTCATAAGGTACATGTACAGTGGCTGGAAAATGTTTTTGGACACCTCATACATTTGTGATATATTGTATTAAGAATCACTCCTAAGTCTTTAAACTCTGCCAAGTATTGTTCCATTCTCCAAACCCACATGTTCCCTTCCGCACATGCTCTGTTCCATCGAGGTCAAAACTGGATGTTTCAGCAGATAATTAAAAACATGTAGGACATGACATGTTGAAACTGTCAATAATTTAGTTTTGTTATTTTTTTCCTGTTAACAATAAACAAAAAAATTGAACTTGTTTGTGTCTGTATGGCACAGCCAAACCTTTTGAAACTCAAACTAGATTTTTCCACAAATATTTCAAGATAATATTTGAGGCTGTGTAACATTTTAAGGATGTCTAAAAAGTTTTTCCCTACTGTATAACACATCAGGGGCTTAGAGCCAGAGGCTTGTTGTCTCTCAACCTCAGGAAAATTTAGATTACTTCTTTTACGCTCCTGGATTACAATAATCTGTATCAGTATCTTTCCTGAAAATCTGACAGAACCAATTAAAGTGAAGTCATCTCTGACAAGATCCCCTGAATTATGACTTTACTCTGTCAAGTGCTGAAGACTCTGAACCAGTTTTATCACATCTTTGTTTCAGCCTGTCTTCAGCAGCTGTCCAGACCCCCTGGTTTAGTCACACTCCATGAATCTCTTAAAATAAATGTCTTCAAGATGGTCAGTGGTCAGTTTAGAATCACCAGTTAAGTCTCAGTGCATTAGTAAAACTGTAGAAGCTTGGCAGGCTGTCAGGAAATGGTGCAGAACATCATGCTCTGCATTTCCCTCCAGACCACTTTCACATTCACAATACTGTAGACACAGTGTAAATAAATTAGAAGTACAGTAACCAAAAAAAGAGTAGCTGTGTGAAAATACTTCTACTGTCGTGAATTATTCAAATTAGGAACTAGAAATGGAACAGAGGATCTAGGTTCACTTTTATTCTTTTCAATTCAGTTAAATTAGAAAATGAAAATAAAAAACACCCCCGCAGAAAGGATTATCAGGCTTAGTAAAGTTTGCTTACATACATTTGCTTTTTTTTTTTTTTTTTTTAAAGGGTCAGTGTGTGATGTGTCAGTGAAGTTGCAGATATAAACCAACAGAAAGACCTTTGGCAGCTGCAGAAAACATAGAAATCCTTTGTTAAAGCCACTGTTCTGTGTTTTTTTGTGAAGAATAAAGTAATTCTGGTCCACACTCAACATAGTAAGTGATAATATTGTACCTTAATGTTAGATGCCACCTGCTACAAGATAGAAAAAAGAATAAGTCTATTCTGAGCTACAGTAAAAATGTAATGTTTACCATGGTCGACACCGTCTACGGTAACAAAACCACTTTTCATTTTTGTTTGATTACACACTAATGAAAGGATAACTGTGTTTATCATATTCAATTTCTGTAATTATATCCCCCTAAACCTTACACATCAGACCTTTTAAATGGCATCTTTTGGGTTCACATGCAATCCTTAATGCATTACTCATTGCAGTATCAGTAATAAACCACTAAGGGACTTTGTGGTTTGCTTCATTAACATGAGATCAATACTTTTAAATCAGACTGCCTGTGCATCTTTAGTGATGCAAACAGCAACTTATCTGCACTCGGAGCTCTTTAATTTTCTAAATGCGTAACTGTTCTGTGGGTTTGCATTGCGTTGTGGCTGAAGTCGTATGCACTTATATGTGGAGAACACTAAATTGTATCATACATACAGTATAATAGCATCATCTTTACACATTACCTGGTCCAAATACCCAGGATCATTTACATATTTTTTAACTTCTAACACTGTCTTACATTATCAGCAGCAGCAAAGGTCATGTTACTGGTATGACGATATACTTCACACTGAGGGTGATAATGAAATTTACATACCTGCAAAGACAAAACACTGTGACGTCCTAGCATGGCGGCAAAGAAAGTGCTCATAGTTCATGCAGCGCCTCAGGCTAAAAGGTTTTAAATGATTCATTTACATGTGAGAAGTACATACTACTTCAAATGTCTGGATGAAAATGGTCCAACTCCTGCTTTTTTCATCTAATGGGATTAAAATAACATCAATAATTAAGTCTGAAGTGCCATTTGAGTTAAATGTGAAAATTAATTTTTTCTGTTGTTGCTGTCAAGTAGCTGTGAATTTTTGCATATTGAAATGCATACGACACAACATTAGTTTATTTCTATAAACAACATCATTCAAATTTTTTTTATTCATAGTCTCAGTCCATGTAACCCCTGTTACACGGACAGGAAAACAGCGAACACAACAGCTGGACATGAAGCAGCCTGTCTGTGTGTGAATTAAATTTTGACATGAATAGAAAAGAATAGACCATTGAAAAGCATTGTGGGTGCAGGTGCACGTTACCGAGATAATCTGGAGGCAAGCCAGTCTGGGAGGAGGTGCAGACAGCTGTCCTTACCTGCTAGACCCTCTAAGATGCAGCTATAAATAGATAAACACAGTAAATGTGTCGTAGTACAGCAAAGAGACTTCAGTTAAACTGTTATTGTAGTAACAGTTCACTGCTCATTTACTTCCAGATGATCTATGGACTAAATTATAATTAAATAGTTACGGTACAAGTTGGCTGCATTGTTTTGTTCTTCCTTTCAGGCTGGTCCACCGTGGCCCCGCCTATGTTGGCTTTCCTCTACTGTTTTGCTCAGATCGGACTGGAGTGGACTTCTCACCCACCATGAGTCACCTTGACTTTGCTTTGCAGTCAGAATCTCAGCCACCGGATGACCACAACAACCCGCTGAGTCCGACGCCTCGTCTTTACCAGCCGGAGGCTCTGTGGTGAATCTGGCTCAGGCCCAGAGACCTGGTCCAAACCCGGCTGAGTGGACACTTTGATAACTTGTGAGACATCACAAACTAAGGCCTAAAGAACCAGTGTTTATTCTTTCTAATGAGAGTATTTCCTTTTATTTTAGAACACAAGTGCACATGTACTATACTTTAATACATTGGCTGATATTGAAAATGGACCCTGTTTTGGCCGCATTGACACATATTTTCTACTCGGTTAGCTTCATTTGAATCACTGCATTTCTAAGAAACTATTAAAGTGAATATATGGACCCTGAATGTGTCACGTTTATATGACTCTGATAAGGTATTGCTCAGCAGTGCAGTCATCTGGAGAAATGCTAATTTCATATTTACCAGCCCCTGGAGGCTCACTAAAACAGTTGTGTGTTCAGAGGTTGACAATGAGCACAGAAAACTGAATGGAGTGGCAAGAACCTAATCAATGCCGTTATTCTCCCTGTGGATGTAATTTGGGAAAATTAAATTACATAAATATGAGTAGATGAGCTGTTAAAAACATTAAGAGGAATGGGGAAGTAAATTTCCCGACCACACCGCATCAAAGGTAGATGATTTTCATTCCACCAGAAAGAGGAGAAGGAAAACCCACTAAAACCACTGCTAATGTGAGGAGGATTTCTAAATGTGTTTGTATTGCTGAATGGAATGTTTGTTTCTCTAAAAAGATTACTTTTGCGTTCAGATACTCAGCAAATTAATCCAATCTGGTACCAGCGCTGAATGAATACTTCATTTACAAATTAGATGTTCATGATTATGGATGTCCATCTGTCCATGTTTCCAAGGATCTACATACTGGGACTCATTTATTTTTTATGTACGGCTTATAATGAGTTAAGTCAGTGAATTTACGTTAACTGACTATACTTATAACATAAAAGCTTTTTAAGGGATAAACCTGAAAAACTAAAAGGAGCAGACTTAATGTTTTTAGTTCATCTACAGTTGAATATCCAAGACTTGTATGAGTATCTGATTCATGTTAAAACTTGGTCAAATGTTTGGTGGGAGGTTCCATTAACTGAGGTTTTGTTTTCTGAAAATTGTGAAAAATACTAAAATCACTAGCATGGGCTTATTCCTCTGGAGACTTTTCTTGCTCAAGAAATATTAAAAGCAACCTGCTAGTTTCATTTATTCTACTCTGTTGGCCATAAATTTTGAATATATATTTTTACCCCTTCTCATTAAAGGACTGTGACGGTGTGATTTATTCTTGATGAAATGTAACTGGGACTCAGTATGTACTTATTACACCTGGTCAAAGGTGTTTACTGATGTGTAGAAATATGAATAAAAAGAGGAATGTGTCTGAAAACAAAAATATTTCAACTTCATAGGCAACGGTTTGTAATTGTGAATGTGTTTTTCCAGACATATATGGCATAGAGTCTTAATAAAGAAGTATTTTTGAGCCATACTTTGTAGGCTGAAAACAATTGGATAAAACTGCAAATTATAAGAGTACTGAAAAAAAAAAAATTTCTTGGCTATATTACCCAAGTTTAGCAGGAGACCATGTCAAACAAGTTTAAAAATAATGTTTAAACCAAAGTTAAAGTTCAGCTGTTTTATATCCATCCATCCATCCATCCATCCATCCATCCATCCATCCTTCCTTCCTTCCTTCCTTCCTTCCTTCCTTCCTTCCTTCCTTCCTTCCTTCCTCACACCTGTGATCTGAATAAGCAGAAATGGAATGGATTGTTTTATAATCATTGTACAAATTAAAGCAAATTAAACCACTGTTACATTATGTGCACTTTATATCAATCAAAAGCTTTAAAGTAACGTATGACGTTCGTCACCAATTTTTCTGCAAATCTGTAAAACTCGAGTGACAGCCTAAGTATTAGGAATCTGTTAAGTATTTCTGTGATAATGCACCTGAATCACTTCCCTCACGGTGAACAACTTCGAAGTGTATTCCATCACAAGCAGTCTGTTTACATACAAAACCAAACAGTCACTCGGGCCTTTTTGGAATTCCACGCAGCTGCAGTATGGCTGCAGTAGCAACAAACATGGAAACGGCTTCATTGCCTCTTGCTGCTGCATGGAATTCCAACCCTATTTCTGACTAATGACACCAGAAAGGTCGTTTTGAGCATTGACCCTTTAACTGCAAATGAGCCACTTCACCCCCCACCCCCTCCTGGTTGCTGTCCCATTCAGCCACTTGAGTTTAATACAACCAGCAACTGAACATTTTAGGTAATCAGCTTGAAGTTTGGACATATTTTCAGTATGGACTACAACCGCTGCTGCTGACAAA
>JAPQRP010000009.1:17346175-17374111 GCA_037367295.1 Apogon hyalosoma | reverse complement strand
AAGTAGCTGGGATAGGCTCCAGCGACCCCCGTGACCCTAGTGAGGATAAAGCGGGCTCAGAAAATGGATGGATGGATTATCAGACTTATGTGGCCACTAGAGGGAGTGGTGGGTCACTTTCTCCCAAGGTGAAGAAAAACCAACACCATGGGGGTATTTGACGAAAACACCAAAACATAACAAGATGCAATGAGAACTGCTGAGAAACAACTTTTAGTGTCAAAGAAAGAAACAAAGGGATAAAGGATAGAAGTGCTGTTATTGTTTTCACCACTGGACACGGCTCTAAATGAAAACAATGGAGTTTGATGCTGAACTCATGAGGGACTTTGATTATGAGGTTTATGAAGGTCTCTGCTTGTCTTTGCTAAGTTGCTGTTTGTTGATCTAAAATTCAGACTAAACAATGACAGTTCTTACCTTGTTTGGACGATTTTAAACAGATCTTTAGTGCAGCTATTGACAACACAAATCATACAGGAAATGGAGGTGGTTTGTGGTTTTATG
The DNA here is from genome assembly GCA_037367295.1 of Apogon hyalosoma. NCBI lineage: Eukaryota > Metazoa > Chordata > Actinopteri > Kurtiformes > Apogonidae > Apogon > Apogon hyalosoma. The sequence continues at coordinate 17,373,604 of JAPQRP010000009.1, read as the reverse complement.
CTTTTCTGGCTGTTTTCTGCCTAAAAAAAGGGCCAAGCTAACAGAGCTATAATGTAAACTATCAGCTGATGCAGCACATAAAGATTATTAGACATTGTCAAAATAAACTGTTATAACTTTTAGTTTGAAGAAGAAACTTGATGATATAATACAGATGTGTGTAAACAATGAGTTTTATATTTTATTTAGTCAGTGATACAGTCTGTGGATACATAGTGTGAATTTGTTGGATCCTAAGTGTGTTCTGGTATCTGACATCCCCCTGCTGTTGAGAGCTTGGAATATTAATACTACATACACACATACCTTTAAAGCCATGTCAAAGTCTGGCTTCAACGAAAAATCAAACCTGTACAAACTATCAACAGGAAGAAATAATAAAGAGCACTGCACAAAGTCACACTTGGTAAAAAAAAAAAAACAAAAAAAAAAAAAAACCAGCAATTATGAGTTGTCAAGCTAAATAAAATTATAAAACTAACAAACACCTTAGGTCATTAAAGCTCTCATTAAAAGTAATATCTCCAACCACGGGAAAGAAACTGGTCAGTTCAAAATTTAATTAGTCATATTGTGAAAGGCATAAAAACAGAGGAGGAGAACAAAAGGTTAACTCTCTGTGCACTCATTAAAACACTTCTGAGAAATGTTTTTGATGTAAAAAGAATTATTCGGCTTCAGTAAGTGCCTCTAATGTGTTTGTCACCATCATTTTGAGTCAGTCCAGTTGAAGTTTTTTTTTGTCTTTGATTAAAAATATTAAAATGTGCTTCAACGACTATTTCAGAATATTTGTAGAGTCACTCACTCTCTTTCTCAGGTTGTACGTGAGCAGCAGATTTCTGGAAAAGTGGTTGGAAAAAGCCGTGTAGAACTCCAGCACCTTCTGCAGAGCGTCACGTTTAATGACGTGGAGGTCGCAGTAGGTCAGAGCTCGGACGTTGGCGCAGGCTTGGGCCAGAGTCACCTCCTTCCAGAAAACATCACCAAACACATCCCCCTTACCTGTAGAGAAAGGAAAAGGCAGATTAACTTACATTTATACAGTGGTTCAAATGTCCACTACAAACTAGAGAGACTGTAATTCAACAGATACACTCGTTTGTTTCCATTTTTTTATGCTTTAACAATAAGATAAAACACATCTGCAGCTAATTATAGATGTGGAAACTTGTGAATGCTTTGTGCCTGAACTTCATTTTAGGAGCATGAAGGCCTTTGTGTATTTAAAAGGAAACACATACACAGTTTTTGGTAGATTTGTGTTGAGTGACTTTCCATCTCTACACTTCAAAATAAAATACCTGCAAAAAAATTTTGGCAATTAAAAAAAAGGGAATTATAAAAAAAACCAAGCCTCAACATGTCAAAATCTGCAGTAACTTTATCGTCCACTAGGGGCTCACTGCAAAAGAGGCTGACTGGATTTTCTTCTTTTTTTGCCAAAAACAAAACAAAACTAATGCAAAGAACAAATATGAATAACAATTATGAAGCAAACACTCTTTTACGGAGATAAGTTAATCATTTTCAGAGGAAAACTGACTAATATTCTACTACTTTCTAGGGCCCCTGTCAGTCATGGGTCCTTAGAATCATCATCACTTTTCTCCTCCTTACAGCGCCCATGGCAGAAGCCACTACTGGTCCTTCTCCAGACAACAAACATTCACTTCCACAGTGCTGTAATGTTAATGTTGTAATTGTTAACTCATCATTACTGGATTAATGAACCAGTGAAATGTCACTGAAGACACGCATCAGTGCATGTCTGTTACAGAACTGCTACTGTATATGGACTAAAAAGCCTGGGACTGAAGCATTAACGTACGAATGCACAGGTAAATAATTCACTGCTGGGGACAAGTTGATTTACAGCAACCATTTTATGTGTTTTCGTACCTGAAATTGTCATTTTCTCTTAATAGACTGGCAAAGCTGACAATACCTAACCGAGCTCCAGTTGATGCTCGGTTAAGTATTGTCTCTATGGGGTGAAAGGTCATTATGACATTGTGTTTGTGTGAACAATATTTAACCATTGTGTATCTGCTGAGCTTGATAATCATTCTGTAAATATTAGTCACTAAGATCATACCACTTTTAACTCCAAGTTGGAGATATTCAGAATTTCTGCTCACAGCAATGTTTATGTAGCAGCATGAAAATGTATTTCTAAAAATATTTCTAAAAACCACCACTAGAGCAGTTCAAAGTAAATAAACCAGATTATCACTGGTGAAATTGAGTATCAGACTTACCGATGGATAGTGGATTGTTTGCTTATAATAATCCTCTGCTGTGATTTGACGTCACCTAAAAAGAACCTATTTAAGGAGTGGCTGCTGTGATTGACAGGTGAATGTCAGCAGATTTTGTTATGCTGTGTGGGCTTTGATTGACAGCTAGGCTTAGCTCCTCTGCCAAATTAAACAATCTGAGCTCTTGTTTTTACCAAATTACACTTATTTTTCTCCTTGATCAGCAGCTCCAGTGTAGTGTCAGACAATTCTGTCATGAAGTCTACTGCTAGTTAATTACAATAAACACCATTATTTAGCTGCATTAGCAGCATTCATTTGCATTGAATTATATGGTCTGTCATTTAGCCTGCTAATTAGCTCAGGTAGCTGTAATTAGTGCGTTTATACATGATAACACTTTGATCAAACATAATTGTATGCGTTAACATTTATTACATTGCTGAGATGTATTTATGGTGCTTATTATTACACCGTTAGTTGATGTGATTTGTGTTTTCAACATGATCCAGTTTCAATGTTTATGATTCTCCAGCTCCACCCAAAAAATCAACATGGTGATGGACATACTGTGTCTCATGTTAGGCCTCAAAATTCAAAATAAATAAATACATTTTTAAAAAATGTATATTATCGATTTAATCTATTTACACAATGTCCAGTTTTCATGGAGAATCTGTTCAAATCATCATTTTCAGACATGGTTGTATTCAGTTTAACTTAGGAGTTGATGAGAATCCAGCTCCTGCCATCCAAGACGAATTCTGATTTAATACTGCAGTGTCATAGGATTCATCCAGACCATAGAGGCTAAGGTCCTGCACCAGCCACCCCTGACAGCTGTATTTGGCCAAGATCCTCGAGGCTCTGGAATGAACTACTGAATGAGACTGTGTGAGCTCCATTGCTTCAGTGCCTCAAACCTTTGGCTTTGAAATAGCTGAGGGTTACTGTGCAAGGACAGATTTTTAGCTTCTCATGAATAAAGTATCAATAAAACAAACACATTTTTAGGTCCTTGTCAGCAGTGAAAGCAACTTAAGTGTACAGCAAAGAAGAAGAAGTGCTGTCAGTAATAAGCCACTGTGTGATACATCGTAAATTACAGCCAAAGTTTACTGTAGCTGCCATAAAATATAAACTAGCATATAATAGCATTATAAAAGGCAGCCAGTCAGAAACACTCTGTATTTTCCACAGCCAGGATATAAACTGCCTACAGCATTAGATCATTTAAGAAATGTTATACTGTAAGTGCTCAACATGACTATACTGACCCAGGCATGAGTGTTTTATAAAGGTCTACATGTATTTTTAACTTTGAGAGGTACGACATCATCATAAAACAACACTTATGAAGTACTGTGATGCATTAATATCCACAATCTCTCATGTAACTGCAGAAAATATATCTGACTTACTTGACTGAACGCCATCTGACCACTGCCTTGGACATTTTGATGACAAGTTGTACAAGATGTTGTAAAAAAGTGATTTTCAAGCCTTTCAAGCTGTACTACAGAAGCATTAATCAAACTGATAGGGCTATTCAATTGAATTACAGTGATTAATGACATTTTGAGCTGCACATTGGGCCACGCAGAGTAGTATGGGGAATTGGAAGTCAAAACGCACCCATCTGAGGTTTAGATGACGATCTGCATTACAGTACCATTAGGCTAATGAGAAACTGACTCAGAGTAGTGGCTTGTTTATCACTTGAGCCTCTCAATAAAGGACCTCCATATTGGTCAATGGTAATAGCACAGCGAAGTATTGACTGTTCAGAGGGAATCCAATAGGAGACAGCTAACGCACAAGAGCCAAAACGGTGTCATTGCATGACATTCATTATTCATTAAATCAATCAAGTTGGAAAGTAAAGGAAGTAACAAAGTAAAAGTCAACTAGAATTACTATATTGTGGTTATATGCCTCCGCCCATCGGAGAAATCACTGTTTATTTTTCTGTGTGTACTGAATTAATGTGAGGGAGACAAAAAAAGTTTCTACTGGGCCAATAAAGCTGACTCTGATTTAATGGAACACAAAGTGGCAGTTGAGACAGCGGACAATGCACTGACGTATTGAGCAGTATTAATAGGTTTTATTTAGTTAAGAAGGTAAAATGTGTAAGTAGAAAAAGTTTGGTTGGAAAATGTCCTGATGGTTCAGGTAAACAGACTAGAAACCCACAGGTGTCAGTAGCTGTGTTTCAATAAAATGTCAAGCATTTTAAGTAAACTTTTGTTACAAAAATGAAAATGCAAATTAAGTGCAATAAACTGGTTTGGAATGAATAATCTAGGCTGCGTTGTGTTACTGGCAAGTAGCGCTGTAAACTATGTTACACAGAGCTCTAATGAACAAAGTAGAAGAAGCAGAGCATTCTGTTGTTGTCTTCTATCTAAAAAAATTAAAGTTGTAATAGTTTTTTCACAGAGGGATAGGTCTTCTCATCAGTACATGACATGTTGTACTACACATGTTTTCACACTTCATCATAACATCTGGGAAGATGCAGCAAAGTGCTAGAATTAAATGTTGCTAGGTTAGAATTTATTAAAAATAAAAAAAAGTCTTTCTATTTCTTTTATGTACATTTACTCAAAAATCCCCTCAAGAGAACAAAAAAAAAAAAAAAAAAAAAACAAATCAAATGCACCTATCAGGGTAAAAAAAGACGCCAAAATTTGACAATACATCAGATCTATCCTGTTTATAATGTAAATATAATATATGTATATAATATCATTTCTTACTGCCAAAATATTCTGCATATATTTGTTTCAGAATAGAGCATTAGAGTCATTTGATAACTGAAACACATATTAAACTCCTTAACCTCTCTATAAACACCTGTAATTAACCATTTCAGCTAAAAATGTGTGATATTCAGTCATGGAATAGAATTTTCACAGCCTGTAAATGGGAGTCAAGAGGAGGTGAAGACGTCTCATTTCCTGTCAGGCTACTTGGATTACAATATGCAAAAAGGTAATTATGGAATTGAAGAAATATCGAGCCCCAGTGTTTCTACTGTAATTTGTTTACAGTCTATTTTACCTTGTAAACAAACTAAAACCTTCTTGTCTGTTTCAGGCTGCTCAGTAGCAACAGTCACAGAATTCAGTGTTGCACCGGCAGAGCAGATCTATTCAGCCACCACAGTGTGTGAAATATGGGCACAATCTGCCCTTCTGTTCCTGAGTTATGGTGTTTAACAATGACAGGAAAAATGTTTGCAGAAAATTATGATGTCACAGTAGAGTTGACCTTTGGCCTTTTGGAAGTAAAATGTCATCACTTCATCATTTATTTACAGACCTTTTTCACAGCAGACATAATGTTTGTAAAGGCAGTTGAAGCACAGGTTTTACTAATATTAGCGATGGCTGTGTTCCATTTAGTGTTCCCAGGAGGCCAGTCTAGTTTAACAAATCAAAGGCCTGAAACTGATGCATCTAAACGGGAAACAACCCTTCTAACAACACCGATTACATCTGTGTGTTTCTGCTGTAACAAGTCAAAATGTCAGCTGTGAAAAACAGTTGAAGGTTAAATTCCTAGATGACCATGCCTCTTGCTGCGTGTCATTCCTCTGCTCTTTTTACCCACACATCCTAGCTTACTACACAATCAAATACAGATAGAAAAATGTTCCCAAATGAGATTGAGAACAGGACGGACACATAGCCTGAAAATATAAAATCTATTACTCAAGGATGGATTGTCCTGACCACTTCACACCTCCACCCACAAAAAACTGGGACTGAGGTACAATGTCATTGATTGAACTTTGTTTCTGATTTGGCTGCAATATTTCTGTCTCTTTTTGCACCCTGTGAACATGAGCATACTGTATCCTCATGCAAAGATATTTTATTGGAGCCAAAACTTTGCAGTGAAAGGCAGGTTAAAGGATTTTTATTGTCAATCATCGCCTCAAATCTTGATGTGGTTTCACAAATACACCTTCCTCACCCACTGCCGTTAAATACAGAGGAGGATTAGTGTTAAATGACTAAATAAGCCCAAAATCACATGCTTTGGAAAAAATTATTTTAGGGCAAAAAAACCCACCATACAGACACTTAGTTTGCCACAAATGAGTGGTTGTTGTGCTTTTATATATTGGATGGGGTTTGCTGCTCATTCCAAAAACACATTTCATTTGCTAAATTTATGCAACTGCCCCTGAGATGCAAACAAATGAAACAGTAAAGAGGGACCTTGATATGAAAAAAAAAAAGATGTTACATATTTAGAACATAAAACAATGTAGATGAAAGAGGCATAGGATTATACCTCTGAAAATGTATATTTCATTGTTTTGTTTTGTCTTTGATTTGATTTTAGTTGGATTGCGTCTGCATGTTCTTTATTTCATAAGAATCCGTTTTATAACAAGTGGTTCCAGGCACAACAAACCCCGCCCCTTGTACGTATTGTAGCTTATTTTGGCATCGATCCAGCTGATGTCATCGTGTCTATGCATGTGCTGATGTCAGCATATCAATTGCTGATATATATGTGCCAAGTGTGAAGTAAATTGAAACAAAATGTATGTTTTTATAGACATTTGAAATTTCACCCATTATTAGTAAATGGGAGGAAAAAAAAGATTTTAAAAATTCATTAAAATTGGAACTTTGAACTACTTTTCCCAAAATGTAATCAGATCTGTTCTGGGTCACTGGCAATCTATAAACCAAATTTGGTATGAATTAATAGTTTTGCTGTGTTAACAAACAAACAAACAAACAAACAAACAAACAAACTGAACCAAAAACAATACCCCTTGCCTCCCCTTCAGAGGGTGGGGAAATAAAATCAATAAGGTTGTAAAGCACATTTGGCAAAGGTTAGATTTCAGTCAGATTCATTATCATTTTGCCTAAAGTGACACTGGATGTGCTGATGTAGGCATATTTATGTGTGTAGAAGCCCATAAAATAAGCTCACGGTCCTAAAACATAAGCAGATCTGTGCAGAATTTCTGCTTTTCATTGCATTTTAACACCAAGACTCTATTTAAAATGGTATGAGAGATCATGTATCTGCAACAAAGAAATTCTTATTCAAATCCCGACTTCGTGACACAGCTGACAATTGGACCCAAACAGCTCAGCTTCCAGTGCAGTTGGATAAAAAGTTTGTAAAATGCTGCTTGTACAGAAAGTAAGAAAAAAAGCTAAGACTATGAGTAACTCTTACTGGATCAGTGCTGGAGGCCACTTTGACTAAAAAGTATATTTACTGTCATCACTGCCAGAATTTTGGTGTTGACACATTTTCAAAAGGAGGGCCAAAAGCATCGAAACACTCACAATTTATTTTTAAAAACCAAACAAAGACTTTTTGTGTCAGAAAAGGTCTTTAAAGTTATATTGTGAAAAAGATGTGACAGGTCCTTTGACAGTAGGGGTTAAACAGCCTCTCATGAAATAAACAGAGGTGATTCATTTAATTCTTTGTAAATTGTATTTAATTTTGTTTTAATTATTTCAGAGTGCTGATTACAGCTTAGTGAAAAGATGTTAATTAGTCCTGGTTTCACTAAAGTAGTTCAGCACAACAATCTCTTTCAGGTCAGACATATGGAGCTTTTCCACCGCACGGCACCAGCTCAGCTCAGCTTCGTATCAGATTCTTTGGTTCCTTTGCAGATATGATATTCTTTCAATACAACTGGTCATCACAGTAACTGGAACTGAAACTGGGGTGATGTCGTTCTAACACAATGCACAGGAACGACAGTAGTTAATATGTAAGGGATGTTATTCCAGTTTGGGGATGTTTGTCACGAGGAGACTAATGCCTTCAAAGGTCAACAGCATCCACTGATCTAAAATGTTAAATAACTTTTGATTCACTCGTTCTATCAACAGAAAGAGTTTTTTTTTTTCTCTCTTTTTTGTTTTATCTTATCCTATGGATCAAGTTTTGTGTCCTTTATAAAGCTTGAATGAACAAATGAATGAATTAATGAATACATGTGAATAATTCAAGTAAAAGGCAATTTCTCAGTTTTTCAGCAGAATCAGATGTATGTTTTTTGGATTCAGAGGCTCTGCAGTGAATTCACCACTAAAACCCATGTTGTTCGACAAATGACAGTAGTTGTAGATGGTTGTTTTTATAATCAGTTAATGATATTTGCTGAAAAACTCACTTTTTTTTGGTCTGTTTTGATATAATAATGTTTGAATTTACACAGAGCTTCAATGACTATCTTCATGATCAGTGAATTAAATACTGGAAAAGGACTTTTTTCACTGAAAATTTTAAAAATGCACATAATAATATTATAATAAATGGTGATAAATCACTTGGGGGACATTAAAAGCAAAGAGAAACTCATTTGAAAGTCACCACAGAAATAGTTCTAGGTCTTGAAGGGTTAAGAAGAGTCTGGATATAAAGAGAGTTTAGATGATGAGACAACACTGTGATAATGAACACCAATTAGTGGCTGACTGACTGCTTCAAAGGTAATAACCGAAAACAAAAAAAAAAAAAAAAATCACCAGTCTAATGGAAAATCGAGGCAGCAAAGTAGTTGACTAGAATTAACCTAGGACCTTACATTAAGTCCACTGACGTGCACAGAGAAGATTATGTCATACAAGGAACATGTAACTAAATAAATGTGGACATTGATATTTAACAAAACAAAAAAAATATTGCCCGTCTCACCTAAAATGGCCACCACCTCATCATCTTGAATAACCTCCAGCGATCCAGACACCACAAAGCAGAGGCTGTCCACGCTTTCTCCGGCATGGTAGATCAGGTCACCAGGTGCACAGTGGATGGTCTGAAACTCCATGGCCAGAGCTCTGAGGCAGCCATCGCTGGCCAGTCGGAAAGCCGGGTGCTCTTTGAAAACTTTACGGTTGAGATGAACGCATATATCTGCTCTCATATCCTTAGGACAAATCTGTAACACCTGAAAAAAAAGAACAAATATTTCAACAACAATGACTGGAGTGTACAAGAACAGAACACTATTGCAAAAGGGCCCAAAAAACTGCTTTAAATCTGCCGTATTAATAATTAAATAGAGGTCAACTGACAGTGCATTTTTAAATGTCAATGCAGCAATGATATTTTGGAACAGTGTACAGCCAATAGTTGACTGGTTTTGTCAGGTTAAGCCTTTTTCCTCTCCTTCTACAAGACCTAAATACAAAAATAAATAAATATATGAATAAATTTGTGAATGTCAAACTCAAAGTAACTGATCAATAAATCTGGAAAATTTACTCCAGAAAAAACTAGGTGCATGTTAAATCCTGATATTAGCCATACTTCAACCATATCAAGTAATCATCTGGTTTGTAGTTAAAAAAACATGTACAAAGTTGTCAAAAATCTGGGAAAATATAAAATATTATTGCTGATACACTCTCACTTTGTCCTTTACTTTGATGGAAATTCATGTCAAAGTTTGCATTTCGCTCGAATCACTGCTATATTCTGAAGAACATAGCATTTTAAGTATTTTCACATCACAAATAACATACTGATTTTAAGCATGTTATTGCCCCGCCCCCTGAAGGGGAGGCAAGGGGTATTGTTTTTGGTTTGTTTGTTTGATTGTTAACTCTATAGTAGCAAAACTATTGGTTGAATTCATTCCAAATTGAGTTTATAAATTGCCAGTGACCCAGAATAAATGCCATTACATTTTGGGAAAAGTAGGTCAAACTTAAATTTTTTAATGAATTTAATTTTTTTTTTTTTCCATATACTTATAATGGCTGAAAATTCAATTCTGTTAGAGGCAGTTGATATGCTGACATCAGCACACACATAGACATGATGACATCAGCTGGATCGATGCCAAAATAAGCTACAATACATGCAAGGGGTGGGGTTTGTTGTGCCTGGCACCACTTGTTCTAATTGTTCTCAATAGAAACAATAAGTAAATCTGACATGATCGATCAGACACGACCCAGCCAAAAATCATGTTTCAACTCATCAGGTTTTATTCAACCTTGATTCTTAGTGAAGATTCACATTATGTTATTTTCTTTAATAAAGAAGCCACAAGTAATGTTAGGAACTGATGCAGCTATTGACAGATCGCTGTGAATTGACCATTTGATGTAATTTAACTACATTTGTGTACATCATTACATCATTTAGTACAAAAGTAAAGAAAAAAAAAACATGTATAAAACACTATTTCTGAATACATCCATCATAAATTCAGATTTGAGGTGAATTCATTGTTGTTAAAGCTTCTACACACTGGTCCTCAGTGTCATTGAGAGGCAGCATGTTCAGGTATACCTAATCAACAGGATGCCAGGCTGTCACAGGACTCTGCCTTTAAAACAAATCTCTTTGAAGATGAATGTCAAGCAGAAAGGGATTATGTGCCATTTTTAGACCCTTTAGTGTGGCCTGTAGCCAGACAAAGAAATGATACGGTACATAGAGTACAAGCTTAATGCCTAAACAGGACTCAATAAATAATTTGAAATTGCTAAACATTTTAACATTTAAGTAAAAAAAAACCAAAAAAAAAACCACAGTAAGAATTAACAGTAGACACTGAGCATTTTACCAGACATCATATAACTCTGGTACCTTTTCTGTGTCTATGCCCCGTGACATGGACCAAGTCGATGCGATGTAGTCCATGACCCTTTCACTCAAACCTTTGGGCACCTGGTAGAGCTTGAGGAAATCCCGGACGCTGTTTAGCATCTCATGGTAACGGTTTGTGTTGGCGTACATCTGCTGGAAAATTGTGGTCACGTTACCAAAGATGGTGGCATAAAGGAGCGCTGAAGAAAGATGCAGAAAATGAAGAATAAGTTTGATCAATTTAAGATTCAAATCAAGTTATATTATGTCATAAAATCAAAAAATCATGGGAAGGAATGCTTCTGGGACCCAAAAAAGAGTTTGTTTGAGGGGTTCTTTGGAAAAAGGGATTCATAAAGTAGATGATAAACAGGAAGAAAACTCCAAGGCACTCTCTTTAAGCATTAAAATGCCTTTATTCTCACAGCATGGTCATGTATAGATATTATATTATGTCATGTTAAGTTAAATCAGTATATAACATGCATGAACAAGAACATATATATAGATTTTCCCAATATCTATATATGAATAAATATCCCTGGCCATAACAACACATGTCCAAAAGAGAGTAGGAGAAAACAAAGTATAAAAGTATAAATTTACCTGTTCCTAACCTATTTCTATAAATACACATCACTCAAATGACACCTTACACATTATATAATACATTATCAATGTGTGGGTGCCTCCAACAACACCAAAAAAAGCAGCATTACTGACAGCTACATCAGCTCCATCCCCCCTGACCTTACAGAGGATTAAGTGGTGACAGAATGAATGAATTGACAGATACAGCATGTGTAGGCTTCAGAGGGACAGGCTAAAATAAATATAAAAAAAGCCTCACACATTTTTAACAAGCAAGAAAATTCACATATTGTCAATAGAATGCTGATTAATGTTATATTTCTCCATTAGAAATCCTTGATGTTGTTTCAAATTTAAGATGAAAACAGTGAATCATCAAGTATTGGTGTAAAGGACATAAAACATCCAAACTACCACTGGTACTTATTGAATATAATTATAATTAGGTGTCAAACCAAATGTGCCTTAAGTGTTAATATTGTTTTATTAGTGACTGCTTTAGTCAATCATGTGGGAAATTAACAATTCCTACTCATCATTACCTCCAAATAGGCTGAATAAACCTCTTGCCAAAAGGGAAAAACCATAATTACAGCTTCTTGTTAAATGTGTGTACCCATCCATACCCACGTTGTTACATCCTACCGAATAAGATTGTGTCTTTCACTCATCTTGTCATGTAAGAAATAAAAAAACAGATAAGAAAAGGTGCATCTGTGGGATGTCTGTGTGGATGAACTGGTGCAACAGCTGGTGTGTGTGGATCAAAGCCATCAGATGTCTGCTCTGTGTGCAGTGTTCTCCTGGCAGTGGAGCCCTAATTAGCCCTGCTAGAAGGGACGGAGAGGAAACATGCCAGCCACACATTTCAATTATCCTCAGATGATGACAGTAACCTGTGCGTGTGTTTGTGTGCGCTTGTGTGTTTGTTTATTTTATGGTGCACAATCAAAGTGTTGAAAAACTGCACAGGGAATAATACTAATTAAAAATGCACTCAAAACTCCTCAAGGGCGAGGATAACCACAACTTTCATCCTTTCATCACCACCACTCACTGGTTCAACAGTGTTATCAAGCGCCGCGGTATACTACGGTCTTTTATAACCTACAAAACAACGGATGTGTGTTTGGAGCATATGTTCATAAAAATTGCTAAGATAACAGCTTGAGAGATTTAATCGGCTTGAGGAAAAAAGAATCTGCGTTTGAAGTTGTCAAAGTTTTAGGATGACAACCTCAAGCCTGAGTGCTCCCTTCTCTAATAAGCACAAAATGCTGTAACAAAGGAAACCGTATCTGTCCCCGCAGAGCACAGCTTCATCTACTGTAGTCGCTCCTGCACATCACTCCTCACTTGCTGACATACTGAACTTCATCACTAGTATCCAACAGCTGGCTTGATGACCACCACTTTCACCCACATCCTCTGGTTCAGCACTTTTATCAACTGCTGCAGTCCATGACACTTTTATACGCTACAAAACAATATGTATGTGTAGAGCTGATAATGAGTGAACGGATTATGATCATTTACACATTTGGTTCACACTAGTAATTAAAACAAATGTTTTGTTGTTTTACTCAATTTCAGTCTTTGTGTTTTATGTTAAAAAAATATGTAATTATTAGTGCTGGCTTTAAAAGAATATAATTTCTCTTTGTGATAATTATCAGCATTGTGGACTATATTTTTCTTTTATCTTTGCGGTTTGTTTTGTTAATATTATCAGCTGAAACACACAAAATGAATGTTTCATTCTTAAATATTTTATCCTAATATAAATATATAATATGAATTTGATTTGCTGTCTCTATAATTGTAAAAATGGTTGTATGGTGTTTGTCATGTTTTCACCATGAAGAAGGGTTTAAAACAACAATAAACCTTATTGTTTTTTCACTCAGGACAAAAACCATCCTAGTTATGATATCATTAATGTATTGTAATAAAAACAGTTTTATGATGGCAATTTTGGACATATCATCCAGCCCTATTTTCAAAGCAACTGCTTTACATGGCCTAGATTTTAGACATATTTGTCATGCTTTGAAAAGGAAATTAATTTCTATGATTCATTTTTTTGTCGTACAGTATTCATGTGTCTGTAGGAAACATATGTTTGTTAGTAAGGTAGTAAGTAGCTCAAGAGGTTTAATCTGCTTGAGGAAAGAAAATCTGCGTTTGAGGCTGTCAGAGTTTTGGGATGACAACAACCTCAAGCCTGAGTGCATCCTTCCCTAATAAGCAGAAATTGCTGCAACAAAAGACATTGTATCTGTCCCCATAGAGCAGAGCTTCATCTACTGTAATCGCTCCTGCACATCGCTCCTCACTTGCTGACGTACTGAACTTCATCGTAGCGTTGCTCGGCATCCAACAGCTGGTTTGTTTCAAGGTAGTTAAAAGACAGTTGTCAGAAACTCAAGCCCCAGGACAACAGTTGCTATAGCAACAGGACATATGTACAGCCCCCCCTTCTTCCCCATGCCACCCTCCGCACAAACCCTCGTCACACTGTGATCTTCTACTGGCAGCACGATCCAGTGCTGATGGTAAAAATAGCACAGTATCAGGGCATTCATTTTTCATAGAGAACAGCCGTGGACTACAGTAGATTGCATCTACAACAGAAACCTCCTGGGGCTGTCTGGTGTTTAGATATTCACATTTTAAGATCAGCTGTATCACACAATGAAACATGTAGAAAAAGACAACTCTTAGATCCAGATGAGTCTTGAATTTCCCCTGAGAGTGCATTCAGAAACAGAACAGCCAAAAGGTACAAATAGTGCGTGGTAGGGGACAATCATCTCCTCGTTACAGGATTGAGACTGTGGCTAAGAAAAGTACAACGTAGGTGAGGAGTGATTTCAGAGAGATCGGAGGGTGCGCTGCGCTGAACTGATCTGGCAGTGTTATTGCTGTGAGCTGTTGCTTTGCACGTACAGTCACACATAATGGCACAGCACTGTACACTGTATTATGAGCCACACAAGCAGAGATACATCATAAATGTTTCATATTGAGATGTGGAAATAAGGACATGCTGTGAAAATCTGCCTCATCCTCTCAGTAGTTTTGATCATCTGATAATTTAGTGAGGTCAGGTTTTATAACAATGTTACTTGAAGGAAAACTAGCTCTTTTTTTTATATTAGTTTTTGTGCCATTATTTAACAGTTCATTATAGAGGTGCAGAATGTCTAGTGTTTGTGCGTGTAATTGATATTAGTGGGTTTTTTTTTTTGGTTTTTTTTTTTATTGGTGAATTTCATCAATCTAGAACACAAACATAAAAGCAAGTTGTATTGTTAAAAAAGGGGGGGCAAGTAATGCATATCTACCAAATGAGTCTTCTTGTGGGTTGCCAGGGTGCCACACAATTCTCTGGTTTCAGCATTTGTTTTGTCCTTTTAGATTAATATTAAATCCATGGATCCTTTTCTTTTTATAAAAGGTGGATGTATTTTATAATCTGTGATTAATTTAGTGAAGCTGAGTCAGGATTCAGCACAACTGAACCACGCAAAAAGGCAAATATTTGACCATAACAATACTATTTCAATAAGGAGTGATGTGTAGTGGGAAACTCTTTGATGAATTAAATAGAAAATATGATCAATGGTTATTTCATTAAACTATAGTTAAAGTGAGCAGCATAATCTAGGCTTCAGAGGAATTCTAATCTTACTCAGCTAATCATCTGTAAAGTTATATTTTCTGAGTAGCTATAACAGTATGCATAATTGATTTTGTTCATCTATCTCAGTGGACTGTGGCTTTAAAGAGCATATTTGAACTTCTCCTGTTTCATGTATTCTCTACATTAGACTGAAGATGTAACGCCTCCACTCACATCCAATCATCATCATAGCCACAGCAAAGATTTTCTCCCCATCTGTTGTCGGAGCGATGTTCCCGAAGCCGATACTCGTCAGGCTGGTCATGGTGAAGTACAAAGAGGTGATGTAGACCGAGTCCTTGTTGGGGCCACCCTCCCACTTCCCGGAACCACTGGCGTTGAAGCGGTATGGAGTACCCACAGTCTCAGCCAGAATGTAGAGCCAGCTATCTGTGCGCACAATGTTGGTTTCCTCATCGATAACTTCATAGTCACCGATGCTGTACCTGTAAGCACGGACAGGCCGAAGTACAACACTCATCACTACATTTACTAAACAGAGTTTCAGCTTTAAAATTCAACTGACATTGTGTAGCTGTGTCACGGTTCTCAGGAAAATACCAAACTCAATACAAGTGGCTGTCACTACAAGGTCATTTTACTTAAGTTAGAAAAACTGCTTTCAGTTTCTATACTCCCACTAACTGGAACTTTTACTAAATTACTGTAAAACTACTACAAATCCATGTTCGAAACTGACTCGTCTTCTGTCTGCACACATTGGAACTCATTTGTGTGTCCTTTATCTTCTTTTTTATTAACTGCATACATACCCTATAGATATTAAATAAAAATACTTTTAATTTCTAGAAAATCTGCCCACATCATCCATTCAAAAACATTCAACAGGAAGTCACAGTAGTATAGTTCTACCACAGCACAGGAAACTTCTTTGAGGGTTGAAATAATATTAATGTTAAAGTTAAATTAAAAGTGTATTCCTTGTTTTGTTTTCTATGAAAAAAAATCAACACTAATTGATAATTTAGTGTAATGTAATATTAATGGTTCAGTGTGTGATTCTAACTTCTCTTAAATGTTGACATTTACCTGTCAATGTGGGTTTAATCTATTTGTTATTCTTAATAAGAACCAGTTTTAGTGGTAAAACCTGCTTAAATGTATTGATCGTTTAAATTTCATTTAACTTTATGTTGTATAGACAATGTGTGAGATGCTGCCGCAACTGGCTCAAAATGTGTTTGTTAGGTTATATCATAAATTAAATCATACCCTCTGTCATGCAATCACAAATACAGTGTTCATTTAATCAACTGTCAGAACCTCAGAGAAGAGACAAAAGCTTTTTGTCAAAATAAAAAAAAAACAATGTTGTAAGTTAATTGATCATTTGAGGAGACACAATTGCCATTGTTGTTCCTACTTTTTTATGTTTATGTAATGGCATTCAAATACAAATGTTCCATTTGTGTTGTGCAACTGAAACACTTGTATAATAACACAGAACAGAATGTTTTTTTTTTTCCATTTATTCTTGAGGCATACATGGAAAATTAACTGTAAAAAAGTTATAATTTGTAATTAGAATATAAAAAGGTATTAACAAGGAAATACTCACATTTTCCCTGTAGAACTTTAAGCAGTCATAATGGTATGTATGTCTATCTATCTGTGTATACCGCACGCTCTCATAAACATAATGAATCAAGCACAAAACATGATGGAAACTTAATGTTTCCACCACACTCGCCTCCTGCAGAGTAGATGATCTGATTAGACTTCGGAGGCCTGTGCTCCATAAATTTGCATATCAATGAGAAAAACTAATTCTCTTGAAACTACGATAACTCTTCCTTGCTTTAAGGTACAAAGAACATACAGTCTGAATGTGTGAAAACAAGAATGTTGACAAAAATTAGTGGCTAATTAATGCATTAATGAGCTTAATTAAACAGCTCATTATAATAACTGGCGGTGCTGTTAATGGATACTCATGATCAGAGAGTAAAAGAGGCTATAATTACGTGTTAGTAAAGAACAGTCCACTCAATGTAAAATACATGCTCATTTGTTTTAAAATAACAACATACCAAATGCAGGCCAGCCAATGGGCAGCCAGTCCAAAAACACACACCAGGAGGACCAGCACCGCCGCCCCATACTCAATGTAGTGGTCCAGCTTACGGGCAACCCGACCCAAACGGAGAAGTCGGACCACCTTCAGAGAGCTGAACAGACTGCTGATCCCCTAAAATATTAATCAAAGAAAAAGAGGAAAACAGACTCTTAAATGACAAAATATTTTAATTATACTGTCATACAAAATATATGTATAAATTTACTCTAAATCCTAAATTTACACCACCATTTATAACAGTCAGTAAATATATCTTTATATTTACCACTAGTAGAAACAATGACAACTGTTAAATAAAGGGGACTTCCAACCTCCACAAATTAAGTGACTCTTTTATGTAACTTATAAATTAAATAAATAACCAGTTGGCACAAGTAACCAGAGTTAGATTTTAAACAGACTAGTCTACCTAACTCTGTATCAACATACATTAATGAATATGTATAAAAATGGTACTATGAAGCATTTAAAGATGTAAATGAAACACAGCAAAAAATAAGATGAGCACACAGACTACAAATGTTAATGTACCTTGTGTTAATTTTATGAACATCCCCTGTTCACTCCAATGTTATTTGACTGTTTCTAGTGATTACATAATCAAGAACTAAATGTCAACTCAGCTGAAATGTTATACTGAAAAACACCCATTCTGTGATTTAAAGGGATGGAAATCACGTCAGTCTGCTTTACACTTTCTAAGAGACAACATCTTTTCAGTTCTGTGTGTGTGTGTTTGGGAGAGTGTATTGATTTTGCTAATGTGCTGTGGTCTGCAATGTGAGTACAACTGCAGTGCTCGCTGTCACTTGATCCGATCTAGCTGCCTGCCAGACACCTCAGCTCCTCTAAAATCACTTTACAGACCTGAGCTCTCGACACAATTCAATTACCAGTGCAATCGTGCCGTTGAGTTCTGCTGCAAACTCTGCAAACATGAGTTAGGAGAAAAGTTTATTACTGAAGAGACCAAGGCAGATTTGTTTTAAAATAAAGGAGTTACCTCAGTCAGTTAGCTGGCTTTATTAATCTAATATGATATAACAGGTAAATAAAGAGTAAATAAATAAAGCCAGAGACCGAGGAGCAGTAACTCTAATGCATCCTTTCCATACTAGGAAAGTTTTGAATTGGCATTTTCTTGCAAAGAAAATAATTGTGCATTTGTTGACATGCAATTTAAAAAATTAAGTTTAAGATGTTAAGAATGTGTCAAATTTGAGTAAAAGTAAAAAGAAAAATAAATTAATGGCGCCTTGGTGCATACGTTTCACAAGTTATTCCTGACAAGTAAGTGCTGCAGAAAACGTGACAACTATTTAATCAAGAGACAAGTTTGTAAAACATATTTATTAGGTGTGTAAGTGTGCAAGTAAAAACACATCATCATATTCGGATCAAACTGAAGCCTACTTGAGTGACAGCTCGGTGGTTCCAATTCTTCCCATCAATTCGTCCCATGCATGAACACAGGCAGAAGAGGAAGGGGCCATGCAAACAGAACGGAGGGACGAAAAAGAAGAAAACAAAAATGAAGCACAAGTAAGAGAGAAGACACCTGATCATTGGTGAGCGATGAGTAAACACGAGAAAATCAACACTCAAAGGAATGATTTAAATCAAACAAACATAAAACACAGTGTCTGTGTTAATAAAGCATGTGCAGTATGAATAAGCATGCATTGAAAGCATCGTTTTTCACTGGCAATTCTCAGACAACATTTTTTTTTCTGTCGTTGTCTTTGGGTTCTCAGTCATCAGAAACTGAAATGACACATTGACTATTAGTTTTTCAAGGTGGTAAATAGAGCTAATAGCCAAGAATAACTTTGACAGCCACTTCACATTAATGATCTCTCCTTTCCCATTTGGAAACCTGTAGGGGAAAACAGGCATCAAAGTTATTCATGTCAGTCATTAAGGTCTGCAGCAGCAACGGCAATGAGATGTTTCAGCAGCGGTTTAATAACTCAGGCAATTGTTTACTTGCTCCCATTTACTGTTGCAGCGCATTGCTTCAAAGCTATCTGAAGCAAATTGGTGTCAGTGGGTTTTACGGAGATACACGAGCCGATCCTGTGAGTGGACGGTTACAGCTGTGATGTGTGTTTGCAGCCACGGCGAATATCCATTAGTCTAAGATTGAAAATATACTATTGGAAAGTATGAAGCAGCATTTAATAGAAAGCAAAAAACAATATAACGATGAGCTTTAATGTAAGATCTTCTCAACTGATTGTGGATTTTAATTATAGTGCATGCTTTATATTAGAAGCTGACAGTGGGGAGATGATGGGAAATGTTATGATAAAAACCAAATAACATCAGCGTTATCTTTGAAATCTCAAAAGGTTGTTGTTTTTTCCATCTGCTGACCTCTGACTGCTTTTGCTCCAGATACTTGAACCCGTCAGCGTTTAGGATGCTGAAGCACTGAAAGACTAGAAAGGAGCAAAATGCTGGGGCAGCAAATACACTTGGGCGCCCACAAACAGACCTCTTTTAAACATTACCACAGCATTTCATAGTACGTCGTACCAGACAGCCCCTGAGAGCCAACATACACTGCACTGCTCGCTGTGTGACACACTGGGCTGATAAATGCTATCACAGCATTTTACACAAGATGCAATAACACACACACACACACACACATCAT
Organism: Apogon hyalosoma; assembly: GCA_037367295.1. Lineage (NCBI taxonomy): Eukaryota > Metazoa > Chordata > Actinopteri > Kurtiformes > Apogonidae > Apogon > Apogon hyalosoma. The sequence goes on along the minus strand of JAPQRP010000009.1, from coordinate 17,353,706 downwards.
GAGGCATGACATATTTAAGCACACGCAGACACACATACACACACAGGCACAATGATGCATTGATATAATGAAAACCGGCAAGTGCAAGACCCCGAGGCTCCATTTAATCAATGTACAGTATTTGTGTGAGTGTGTTGTGGTATGTGTGTATGCGTAAAGAAAAAACTGATCTGCTCTGGTTGCAAAAGAATAAGAAAAAGAATATAGATACAATTATTTGATAAACTTACAGATAGGAACAGTATTTCAGTTGTATTACAGTATCATCTGGTGGTTCGTGGATACATGAAATACTTTTATGGCCTTGAGACGAACCCATGACTGATCACCAAATACAGTGGCAGAAAAAAATATTTGGCAAATACTAGAAAAATCACTTTCAGTCATTTTTAGGACAATTACTTCTATAAGTTGAAATGTCATATGAAGGTTTTTGCCTCTTTTCAGCAGAAAATAGTTGTTAAATTCTGATGGGCACATTTTGGCATTTTTTACACTAAAGTAGGACAGCAACCAATCATTATTTTAATTATTCATTACAGTGATGCTGCAGTGGACGGCTCACCTCACTCTGCTGCAAGCCTTAACAGTACAGGAGGTCCCTCATCCCCACTGCCATCGGGCTGAACAACACTTTGGCACATAGACTATTATACTGAGTGTTATTTCCAGATATTTGGACTACAAAACACCAGAAATAACCAAATATATCTGTAAAAACAAGCATATGTCTACATTTGGGTAACTGCACTGACTGCAACATTGTAGTTCTGCATTATTGACATGGAAACCACAGAGGATTGCACACAACCGCAACAACCTGCTATGGTCACAGTTGTTCTGTCATGAAGCTCCACAACCAGCACTGACTCCTACAGAAATGTTATCTTGATTCGTCATCTGACCTGCTTTTCAGAGGAATCCTATATAACGTGTCTTTAAATAAATAAACAAATAAATAACAGTGCTGTCAAAACTTTCCAATTCCACTAGTATTCATTTTAATTAGGTGAGTATTAGTGTGAATACAGTGGATTGTATTATGGGATGTCAGAATGAATGCTGCTGGGCTCCTGGGTGTATTTTAATCTTTTGAGAGGCCCTTTACACGTAGCTGGGGATTTTTGAAAATGAAGATTTTTCTCTGTGTTTGTTCCTATCGTTTACACGACAACGAGGGGCACGTGCACCGAAAATGAAGGTTTCTAAAAACTCTGGCCAAAGTGAAGATTTCTGCAAATCTCCGCTTTCACGTTTGCGTAGAAACAGGGAAATACGAAAATGGAGATTCTCGAACAGACGTCACAGTTTTCAAAGGAAATATTCTACAAAGTGCACATGTGATGATACAGTTTAGATGAAGTGGATGGAACTGATACGCGAAGTTACAAGTATTAAATGAGAAAATATGGAAGTTTGGTAGCGAATGTTAGCATTTTAGCTAGTTAGCGCCCACTACATCTGCTTAACAGGATCTTTGTGTTTTTATTTAATATAAAATAAGGCTTTTATGTTACATTTTTAAACTACATCTCCATAGGTTCATAGCGAAAGTGATGTTTCATTATGATTCTTTTCAGGATTGATTGGTTAATGGTACTCAATCGTCCCACTACACTGCCATCTACAGGCGTCATATGCTCTTGATAGTATGGCTATATAGGCTGTATAAATGCAGTTTTCTGAAAATGATTGCCTCTGCACAAGGTTTTTTTTGAAAATGGAGAGGGGGAAATCTCCGTTTTCAAAAAAAACCCAAAAACAGCTACATATAGACGTAGCCTAAGTTTACACTGATTGTTTACATCATCATACTATTCTATCAGCATTAAGTGTTTGTTCACTTTAACCTGCAGAAGTTTGTAAGTGTTTTTCTGCTGCTGAGGAAATGACAGTGTTCAGATCAGCTCACTACAGTAAGTCTGACACCTTCTGATTACAGATATCTGACTATACAGAAAGTCTGAGTACACACCGGTAAGTAAGACAGTAAGACAATTTACATTGTTACACTTAGATCTGGGTGATCTCGCCTAAAGATCTTTTGAGGTACAATCAGAAACCACAATTTGAGTCAGATTTTTTTCATCTCCTTTAAAATATAGGACAAGCTACAACTAAACTAGAAGTTTCACTCTACTTTTTTCTGGCTTAGTCTGTGAGCTATGATTTTTTTTTTTTCCTTTTTACAAGAAACTGCATTTTCAGACACTTAAGTATCATCAGTATTAAGTATATTAATAAACTAAAACAAACGTACTAGCCTTATGGCCTGTGCTGGTGACCATTTACATTAAATGTAACCTGAGTGAAAAGTTTGGACTGGTATTTTTTAATGCCATGATCTGTACAATCTCTCTGAAAGTAGATCATATGACAAATTAAAATCAGTCACATTCTAACATCATGAGATCGTCCAACCATTAATACCTTAGAATTTATCTTCTGTACCACCACATATTGTGCTACTGAGGCCCTACAATCACTGCAGACATTACTTCTTCACAAACAAAATCTTGTAGTAACAACAGACTGGAGAACCATTAACTGCATTCTTGAAAAAGGCTTAAAAGTGGAGTTAGCAATTTCTGAGAAAGACTATTTGAGCTCAAGCCAAACATCCCGTGCTTCAGTGCTCCTTCAGACGCTCAACTCCCCATGTTCTGTGCAAGAGCACGAACACATCCTATTGCTAATTTATTGGAACCCAGTGTGCTTATCGCAGAATGAAATTGTGTTATAGACTAAACTGATCCTTTTTTTTTTTTTTATTTTCATGATGAGATATTCACTGAATTTGACAAAACGTTTTTGGATGAGTTACAGAGTCCACCTTTAAATTATGGATTAGTGGCACCGACAACATAGCCAAGTGGTTAGGGTCCATACCTCATGGGTGCCAAGTCCCTGGTTTGATTCCCAGTCATTAGCAGCATGGCTTTCCTGTTGTCTATTTCCTCACATTTCCTGAATCTCTCCACTTTCCGCTATCATATAAAAGCATGAAAAGCCTCCTAAAATGCTCAAAAAATAGATTAATTGTCAAAATAGCTGCAGATCAATTGTGAAATCAACCAGTCAGTTAATGGACATTTCAGCTCTGGACAAATGAAAAAATTAATAGCCAGAGAGAGGGGCACTGTTACCATAAACACTGCAGTCCAGTTTTTAAAATAAACAGTAATTTGTCAGTGACAAGTCCAATGATTTCCTGAAAATAACAAGCCACAGTTTTTCCTTTTCCCAGCTTTCATGAGGTGTTGATGACTTTAAGGCATCAGTGACACAGCACAATGTGTCAGTTTAATACTGTAACTCTCCTTCCCCAATTAAAATGTGCCAATTATCTCAAGATCCTGTGATAGCTCTCCAGCAAACACCCCTCATTATGCTTGAACATTTATAAATTCACAAACAAGCATATCATTATGCTGCATATTCAGACTTATTTTCCCCACTGTCTGTCGCTAAACAAAACAACAACACTGAACTGAATCGGGTGTGCATCAGTGATTGATGGAGTGGATGGAAATCCACCAAACATTTTATTATCTGTGTTGTCTGTATCTTTAAACATGCTTAAGCTTCAGTGAACAAAGCAGACAGGAAGAATCAACTACAAACATATAATAAATATTTTAACCCTGGTGCCCTCCTCAAATTTACCTTCGCCTTTACCTTCGTGGCCAAAAATACCTTATTGACTTCCATTAAAACCAGATTTTTTCATCTCACTGCCATTACAGTATGTAACCACACATTCTCTGATGTCAACAATTCATTTTGAAGCAAAATAGTGCTATTTGACATTTTTACTGTATTCCACCAGATTTAACCAATTTCCAATTGTAGGGTGCTGCATGAAATTTGTGATTTTTTTTAGTTATATTGATATATAAATAGTGATGTAATGATGTGTCTAATTTGAATTTCCACTCATGTCTGTTCTTTCATAACAGCGTGAACAGTAGAAATCACATGGAGTCTGATCATATCAATTCAGATTTTAACCTCTTCCATATGTGGTCTTTAATCTGGTGTAAGTCTGATTTTCTGCAATGGGACCTCATAATGAAAATCACTCTAGAGCAATAGATGAAGATTCTGTACAGGCTGTTGGAGCTCTTTAAAAAAATGTCTCTCTCTGTTTTTATAGTTGTTTTGATCTGCTCACATTTGCTGCCTTCCCTCACACATCAACTTAAATGGAAGAGTAAATAGTACAGCTTACTTTAGGTGATGTTTTTGTTATTGTTCTGATCCAATCTTGACAACACTCAAAAATAATGAATACAGCCAAACTAGTTTTTACAGTTTTTGCTTCATGAAGCGTTTGTAGTCTGAAGTTGATGCTATTTTTCCAACAACAAAAAAAAAAATCTACAAAATAATTTTATAAATTGTTACATGAACGAGATGTAAAGCATTTCATTAATCCCACTTGGAATGACTAAATTCTGTATCAAAGTATCAAGTACATGGTTAAATGTCTTATGATAATAAAATGCTATCATGAACAATCAGCCTTAAACCTTCAACCACACTCACCTCATCCACATTTTCGAAGGCGTTGATGACATCATATGGCAGACAGGAGAGTAGATCGATAACAAACCAGGTCTTCAGGTAATTCATTCGAATTAGTTTGGGGTCTGAGATGACCTCACCCGCGGGTCCCACGAATGTGGTGTGGAAATTCAAAACGATGTCCACCAAGAATATGACGTCCACGATGCTGTCCACCACCAGCCATGTGACGTTGTTTTGCTTCGTCTTGAAGGAGACATTGTAGGGCACCATGATGGCCGTGTAGAAGGTGAGGATGAGGATGACCCAGTCCCAGGTGGTCTTGAAGAGGCAGTAGTGCAGGATGATGTGAGGTGGGGTTTTGGGGGTCTCCTGCTTGTATTGAGGTAGAATATCAGAGCCGAGCTGCAAAACCTGTGGAAAAGAGAGAACAGGGAAAACAGACAAAATGACACATTCAGCAGGAGACCAAAGGTATTTTATCTCCAGGATTAGACATTTGTCCTCCTCAGGGAGACCGTTATAAAGTGACCTCATTTATTTTTGATCCGAACTTTATGCTCGTGTCCGTTCTAATCAGCTATATAACCTGTTTATAACATCTGTCAGTTTGGCTGTCATGAAAATGAAACTTTAACTAATGAGTAATAGTCCAACAGCTAATTACAGTTAACCATATAATTGTCTTTTTCGCTTCTTGTTATGCCTCTGGTATAGCATAAGGCTAACAGTAATGTAATTATACACCAGAGGAGAAAAACAACCATTTACTGAAGGCTAAATAAGAATCACATTTATGTCTGTAAGATGTAGCTTAGACATAAAAAGCTATTACAGAAATATAAAAGAAAAGTACCCATGACAGGTACCAACAGACATTTAACACCTTGTGAAGAGATGAGAAATGAGGATCATCATTAAAAGAGTGCACGTCAAATCTTAAACTGTCAAAAATTTGGTGGAAATGTGACATTTCTGTTAGATTCATTCAGTTGTATTTGTGCATTTGAACAGAAATGATTATCACAGCTATGCAAAACAAACGCAGTTAGTTCTAATAAGTGAGAAAAGGTGATTATGTTGTGATAAAATCTTCTCATCATAGTTTCCCTATGGTGTGCTGTATTTATGTAAGAATTGGCCAGTGTTTCAGGGAGACTGAGCATAATGTACATGAGTGTATGTTTCAATTTGTGCAATGACCGGATTTGCACCACTGCCAGTTGGGGGTAATAATTCACTTTATAGAGTTTTTTTTTCCATGTTTTATATGCTTCACTTCTCCTTCCTCGCCAGCTTATCATTCTCATGGCCATCGTGACCTGGGGCGGTGAAAACCAGTGAGAGGTAGTTAGAGGATGCTTTGGTTCAAGGCCAGAAGCCGCAACTCGATCCATGTCTGAGTGTATGTAGGACGCTGCAGTTTGTGTTTAAGCATAAATTTGTACTTTGTCGCAACTTGATTGATTTATTGAAGGTTGGTTTGTATGTAGGACAGTGGGAGGTGCTTGTGACACAAGATATAAGATTTACTGTGTCTTTGAATGACTAGACATTTGTATGTTGTCTGTGCTAGCGTACATGACTTAATTTCATCAAAATCTGAAGAGTCATCTGATTATGCCCCATATTCAGTTTTTCCACATCAGCATCTTAAAACATTTCTGCATTAATTATTAATCTAAAAACATGTAGGCCTAGCTTATACACTACAATGACCTCTGAGAAATGGGGAATGGGCCCATTTATTTGGTCCATCTGTCAATGTTGTCAACATCTCCTTTATTAACATTAACCCTCAAAGACCTAGTGATACTTTTGTGGCAGTTCCCAAATGCATTTTTCCTCTATATTTCACCTTTCTTAAATGATTTATCACTATTTATTCTAATATTATCCTCTGAATGTTGAAGTTTTTTCAGTGAAAATCATGTGTTTTCCTATATTTAATTTACTGATCATGTAGTTGTTCATAAAAGCTCTAATTAAAGTCGAGGATTATAACAAAATCAGAGAAAACTGGAAAAAAAGGGACGTTTTCAGCAAAAATATCAATAACTGAACAAAAAAACAGGTGTGTTCATCCACTGTCATTAATCCAACTCCATGGGTTTTAATGGTGAATCAGTGTTGTAGAAGATGATGTTTCCACGTTCACTAAGGAGCCTCTGAACAATCCAAATGGGTCATATATGATGACCGTGAAAAGATGACAAACTGTATTTTACACCAATTATTTACATGGATTGATAAGATTAGTGGATCAACAGGAATTAGACATTTTAGATTAATAGATGTGTTTGGTCACCAGTGGATGTTTGGATCTTTAAGCGTTAATGTTTGGCATTACTTGCTGATATTTCATTACAATTAAATTACGTAAATTAACGTAGTGAAAATATCTAATGTAACATGGTACTCATCTCTACATACTGTATCTGACTAATTCACATTAGGTAGATTTTCATCAGCAACTGTGATGAAAACAACAACTCCCATGGTCCCACAGCGATTCACGACATCATCAAACAATCTGTTGTTATTGTTTTGATTGAGACCCCTTGCAGCAATAGTTACATACTGAGCATTTAAATTTGAATAAAATATCTGTGGCAGACAACACAATACAAAGTGGGGAAGCATACTAAGTAAAATCTGGAGTAAATTCACAGGTCCATACCTCAGCTAAGCGGGAGTGCTTGTGGACATTTTCTCCTTTGTGAACTGTGGGCTGTAGTTGTTGTAACACACCTCTACTGCTGGTGAGAGCTCGAGTCAATCGAGCAAACTTCCCCCAGCCTGAGGATGATAAGAAAACACATGTAGCATAACAAAATGTGCAAGAAAACCACAGAGTTGCTAGCATCATATGTATACAGTCACAGAAAAAATTATTAGACCAACAAAAGTCATCAAAAACAATGGTTATGCAAACAAGTACTAACTCCTGTGTGTATCATGTGACTAAAACAGACAGAAAAGAAAACATGGAATGAATAAAAGC
>JAPQRP010000009.1:17323781-17338721 GCA_037367295.1 Apogon hyalosoma | reverse complement strand
TATCTATCTATCTATCTATCTATCTATCTATCTATCTATCTATCTATCTATCTATCTATCTATCTATCTATCTACATTGATATGTTTATGTACACATTTAATAGTCCAGTTATAAATTTGCTGGCATAAATGCGACAAAAAGCACAGAGGTATAGCAGCAATGGCCTTAAATTGGACAAGAGAATTATGATGGTAAGATGGCATAAGTCACATAAACTAGAATCTGCACACATGAAAGCATACTGTACCTTCCTATGCACACAAACTACAACTATGTGAAGACACACACATAACAGAGCAGGGCAGGATTAAAACACTTGGCACAATGGCACTACAGAACAAAAAAGTGACATGATGTAACCATCAAATAAAACACACAAAAATTTAAATGAAAAGCGTGACATGATGCACGAGACGTTCCATGCCAACGTGTTATTTTACAATGATCAGATGAACATTTATCTTGTGAATAAAATAGTCCAAACTTCTAGGACTGTTTTAGCCTTGAATTGATCTGTTACAACATAGCAGCATTTTTTTTTTTATTTATTTATTTTTTTTTTGTAATCTTTGTAAGACTTTGTAAATTAACAGCATTTGGTATAGAACATTTAGTACATTACAAAGAGGGATCTGGAAAGAAAACATAAGAAGAACTATGGCTCTAGTACCTGTCTGTTTATGTGATAGTGTCCAAACTGAAATTTTTAAAAAGAAAAACAAATGGTTAAAAAATCACAGTATCTGCTAGAGTAAATGACAGACAAAAGGATGTGTCAACAAAAAAGTGACACAGATGATTAAAACAGTGCTTCAAAACAACATTTCTCATAGCAGTTGATATACATACAGTTTTATCTTTTATAAGATCATATCACATGAAGTCAAAAGGTGTATAATAATAATATAATAATTCAAAAGTGAATTATTTGATTTCCCCAGTGTCACATTTTTATTTTTTAAAGTAAAGTTGTGGTAACAATAAGCAATGCATAAAATTTGGCATGAAAAGAAGTGTCCAGAGAAATATCACCTAATTCTGTCCAGTTTTAGATTTCTTCACAAGTCACAGACAAAACACACTCCTATGAGATAAAACATTAAAGTGAGAGCACTTACTTCCAGCATGGCAAATTTTCAGCTTACTGTTTTAGTTTTCTGCTTTGCTTGTTGGTTTGGTTTCATATTTATTACCCACTATCAACAAGCGTGTTTTAAAGCCACAGCAAGCAGCTACTTTCAGCAAAAACCTCTTCTTTTAATCTCATTGTAGGCCACAATATCTGCCCAGCAACAAACAGCAGATAGACACAATTAGCAAGTACCTGCTGAACATTTCTAATGGAACATGAGCCACTTTTCCTGTGGAGTAAATGAAAAAGGGAAAAATACTGACTCTACATTCATTAGAAGAACCCAAATAAGAATATTTGTGCTAGTGTTCCCTTGAGTCAGCAAAAACATGCAGAACTCCCCAGCTGTGTGACTTTGTCTACTGTTTGATGTGGAGTAAAAGGCCTAACAATGAGTTTATGAGACAAAAAAAACATGGCTGTCGCTGTTGGAAACAATGCTCATACGAAGACACTCATTTTTAGTATGCACTAGGAGAATAAAACTCTTCCTGAACTGCAGAATTTGGTGAAAATATATAAAAATTCTGCTTTAAATTTCACTCGTAGCTAATAAAATATTCAAATGTAGAGGTTGCAAGCAAATGTAAGTTCTTATAAGTACACTTTAAATAATTTATTTGTGAAACTTAAAATAGAAGTCAAATGTAAACCCTGTAATCTCACACAATTGTTATCAAAATTTACCTCAAAGCTGCTTATTACACAATGAATGATTGAGAGACCAAACATACATAAAAGGAAGAGCTCATTGTTTCCGTAACGCCCGCCCACCACTCAGTGTCTCTCAAGTCACTCCACTGTTTCTCGCTGGCATCCCGCAGATTATAGTCTTGGCTCTTTTGTCTCTTACTTGGGAGAGATTTACTGCTCACTAATCCATAGACCGCCCAAGGTCAGAGGAATAACGTTTGCATGGATTTTGTTTTTTTTTTCCAGGGGGATTTTCCTTCTTTTTCTTGAATTATCCTATACAACTTTGGAGCCCAGATAGCATGACTCGCCTAAAAAATCCTAATTTTCGATGAAACAACCATATTTTTTTCTGTCCAAGTTGTTTCTTTCTGTCATGACACCCATTACTGACGATAACAGCAGCAGACTAAGAGACAGGCACGAGGAGTGGATAGAAAAACAGACGATTGACTGACTGCAGAGGATAAAATGAGCATAAACCTCAACTTAACCAAACCAGTGCCAAGGAAGAAGCTGTTTTGTTTCCTAATGTATTCAACTCCAGTGACAACCTCATGACAGACACACACTCAGATGCTGGTTTTGTTTCACAGTAGCTGTCCACTGTCATAACTCTCCAGTCTTTCCTGCCACATCCTATTGAATCTAATAATGTACAGAAAGCCAAAGGATTACTGACAGCTTGATCCAAAAATAAAACATTTATCACTGTTTTGTAAATGTTACCGTGCTAGTACAGATCTAAACCACGTCTGCAGCCTGCTGAAGATGAAACAGTCTAATTAATTTAATGCATTTTGCAAAGTTATTTAAAGATTTAATGCTAAACAAACTAATAAAAAGGAAAACAAGACGCCCACGCCATATTGACATAGTTTTCTGTCAATAAATGTCTGAAATCTAAACCTCAACCACTTGAAATTTTTCAATTCTCGCTCCTGTGTTGGTCAAGAGACCTCCAGTAAAATCCAATTAGGACTCTAGGATGTTTCAGGGGTTATTTTCCACAAAAATAAAGGAAGACAATGCCCACACTGGACCCAAGTTGAGGTTCAGTTTTATTTCATTCTGATTCTGCATATTAAATTCTCCTGCTTGATTCCAGACATCACCAAAAGCCCTAATAGCTTAGATGAATTCACCACCACTCAGTCTTTTGAAGGAAAAATCAGATGAATAATCACAAAAAGACATTTTACATGGCTGATCCCTGAAAGACTGCACATCCTTGTACTGGTTAAATAAAAATGCTCACTAAGACGCTATAGGCTACACCGTCCTCACAAGTATAAAGACTAGACATTTCGATCAGATGATTTTCCAATTAAAACCTCCATTGGCTTTAAGTAATTGGCAGTAAATGTAATGATTTTTGTGGGTATCTGCTGTTTTTGTTGGGGTTTTTGTTTTTTTTCCCCCCTTTGGAGAATCCCTCATAGGACCAGGTGATTTGCTTGGAAACTCTATCATTTAAATAGGATTAATTAAAATAATAAAATATATTTGCATGAACTAGGAGTGCATTTCGGAATCAGACGTTTGGATAGTTCAGTAGTTTCTTGCTGTGCTAAGTTTCTAAAGCCAGTGCATGTGTTAATTATTTCACTAATTCCTCCTTAGTCCTAATCATTTATTTGTTTGTCATGATTAGAAAAGGTTTAATACAATAAATGGAGGTAGAGGTTGTTGTTTTTGTTTTTTTAAAGATTAGTTTGAAATCATAAGAGACAATCTGACAAATTAAGCATCATCCTTACCGTTCGACCGTCTCACAATATTCTCCAAAAAAGTATTTTGAGGGGCCACAAGTCCCCTCCGACCCCCCGCCATCCTGCCTCTTCACTCAGTCGTCTGCAGGTGAATCTTTCCTCCTCAATCCGCTGGTTCTCTTCATGGTATCCTTCGCTTGGAGACGCTACGTGTATTTTGTTGTAGAGGGTCTGTCTGTCTGGTCTGGTCATTAGCTCCCTCAGCCCGGTGCGGTGCGTTGGCGCCTCTTTACGCACCTCATCATCCAGGGGAGAAAAACAACGCCGGGGCGCAGCGCACAGGAGGGGCCGCGGCTCTGCTCCACAGCCGAGAACAGCAGCAGGACCCGGGGCTCCATCTGCTGGACCGAGGCTCCACTGCAGGGTTACCGTGAAAACTCACAGGGTGGTAGAACTGCATCTACAGGCGAAATATCTACTGCACGGGTGTCAAATTCATTGAACTTCAGGGGCCACAGACGGGCCAAAGGTTTCCTTCTTTAGTGTTTTTTTTTGTTTTGTTACCAGAATAAATAAATAAATAAGAACTGTAATCTGTGTAATAGGATTGAAGTCGGTGCTTGAACGAAACAAATTTTGATTTTCTGTTACATGGATCATACAATAAACAATATTTCACTCCAATGTTGTTATGATCAACAACTGAAAAAAGGAACAGGCCGAAGCATAAGACTTATTATTACCTATCCTATGCCTTTCAAGGAATAAACTAGAATATCATTATAGAAAAAAAAAAAAAAAAAAAAAAAAAAAAAAAACAGAGGGAACTACAGAGTTCTCTCTTCCTTTTAAATAAAGTCTGAATACCAGTAGGACAGCCAGACAAAATACACAATATTGATGAATTTTAAAGTGAAGGATCCTATAAATAATCATTTCATTCTAGGTATCCACCTTTATTATTCTAATCACTCATTTCTGAAGTAATTACAATAATTATTGTATTAATATAAATTGAATAATAATAATAGGGTTTCAATGTAGGTAAAGTGTGTGATAAAGTGGGTAATAAGTGATATTGATTATTGCTTAACTATATTCCCTATTTTTTTTTTATAATTATGGCCCACTCAGACTCACAATCAGACTGAATCAGTAAGTCTATAAATGATGAAAACAGTCGGTACATAACTCTGTTTTCGTCTTTTTCAGTCTAAATGTCTGTAATTGAGCAGTGTCTGGTATCACACAGAGGAAGAGCAGTGAGGATAGGTTTCTGTTTCATCCAGTGCACACCCTCTATGAGAGGAAACTGGTTTGTTTAATTGTAATGGATTAATCTTCTGCTATATTCTGATTGTGTCCCCCAGATGAGCAATAATAGTTCCTCTGATTCCCTAAGACAGTTTGCACACTCAAAACCAGCTTTTTCTTCTCCATCACATTAATCCTGTTCAATTATTTTGGACCCTGTGGTGCCCAAACATTGCCTCCAACTATGTGTGGAAAATAAATATAAATGTACAAACAAGGCTGAGCTAAGCAGTGCAGAGTGCTTCCTCACACAAAAGCTAGGACACAACTGTGATAGTGACTAGACCGATACTATGGAGCAGTAGGACTTTATAGTATGTATTTTCTTCACTGAGCAGGTTACACACAGCAGAGTTTTGCCCTTGGATTTCCTTTTGTCAGTAGGCCCCTTACTGGTCCCATTTCAGCTGGAAAAACCATATGAGGTTAAGTAATGAACAATTACTGATGGGTCAATGCCTCGTCATTATGGACACACCTCTGGCGTTTGTGAGTTTCTACTTAAATGGTGATGAAAGTGTAGCACATGACATAAAGATCACAAGCTTTTAAATACATAAAAGCCTCTTAGTGCAGGTGATTTATTTGTGACCCTTTATCTGTTATCAGATGTATGACTTATCTCCCATGTGACCAGTTCGCAAACTCAGACCAAATCTTCATAGACTTTGACCTCACTGAACAACAGTAGATTGAAGAGAGCTACAAAGCTCTGTAAATGCAAAATGTTATAATTATCTGACTGCTAAAAGCATTTCCATAACAGAACCTTGAAAATGCCTTCCTTAATTTTCTATAACTTTATTCAGGAGGATTTAACACTGTAATATACAATGCAATTGTTTTTTACTGAATGTTTACAAACTGAAACACATTAAACATAAATTCTGCCATATTTTAGGGAGATTAAACATTTGTAAAATGACAGATTTCCCCAGACAATTAATCTAATTCTCCCAGCATTTTCCTTATTTGTTGCACTTGTTGATTTGTGCAGATTGTACAACCAACAGGAACCTTGAATTTCACAACTTCAGAGTCCCATTTATTAATGAGTTTTAAAATAACTACCAATGGAAATCAAGGACTTTATGGAGCAGAAGTGGAACATTCACAGCTCAAGTGGAAGGTGGATTCAGTCTTTGTGATACAGAATGACAAGTCCTTTGCAGATGTATATTATAGTGATGTTGAAAAAACCTTTAACAGCTGGCACAGTCTTGTACAACACTGAATGTGAAACCAAACAAAGCTTTCTACAAACATAGATGCTCTATTAACATTTCTATTCACAGTCTTCACATGTTGAACTGCAGGCATTGTCTCACCACGTCTTGGTGATTTTGAGATGACTCAGGTGATCTGATAAAGTCTTGTGTTCAGGAAAATTGTTAAATTTAGTCTCCTTGATCTTGAGCCAGGCCTGGGCTCTGCGCTCCACTGCGTGGCCGTGCTCCTGTTCTGGAGTCATGTATGGTCGACTGATCCAGTATTCATTCTCGGCCTCGCGCTCCAGATGCTTCACCATATTGCGTTTCATCTGCCATGTAATCTGTCGCGGACGCCGGTACTTTCCGATCCACTGTTTCCCAGGGATACCTTTTCGCAGCAGTGCTAGGGTGAGGAACATTCTGGCAAATTATTTCTGAAAAGGAAGCAGATTGACAAAAGATTAGCGACAGGTATGATATCAGCCCTGCTTGTGTCAGAAAGTATGCGTTTATTATAGTGGTGTTTGACAGGTGCCTCAGTACAGAGTCATGCCATCACAACAACAGGGACTTGATTTAATTGGTTAACAAAGTATTATCTAGACAATCAAGTCACTGAAACCTGAAAAATAAAGCCATATATCCTCCTGAGACCCAGGAAGTAAACATTTTTGCCATTTTATATTAAATAATTGCCTTAATTGGAAACAGCATGATGCAACAGTTTTTTCAGATACATTTTTAATTATTATTATTATTTATGTCCTTTTCGGTGAAGTTTTTTTTTTTTTATTTATTTTTTTAAAGTAAAGCTGTGAAACTCTTGTCCACTACAGAGGACAAAAATGCATTGCTGGGTCTCAAGACAATATAAAACACCTTTGCAACAGGTGGTCAAATCAAATTTGTTGAGTATTTACCAATTAAATAATTTGCCAAACATGGACACAACTCTTTGTTACTTTTTCAATCCAGAAAATGTCTTTGTTCAGGACTTCAATATACATTATTTCACAATTTCAAACTTTCCCGAACTAAAATCATGATATCATCAACTGCCATTAAAAAAACAGAACAATAAAACAATGATGTGAGTCTGAGCTAATCCCATGTAAAACCAGTTTAGGCAGGTTCTTGCAAAATGTACTACTGGTTAAGAAAAGTCTAAAGTTGCACAATAATATTTAACCCATAAAGACCCAGTGCTACTTTTGTGGCAGTTCCCAAATGAATTTGTCTCTATATTCAAACTTTCTTAAATGATTTATTACCATTGATTGTAATATTATCGTCCTTATTTTATATTTTTTCAGTGTAAATTATATATTTTCTTATATTTAAGTCACTGATCATGTAGATGTTCATTAAAGATCAGAGTAAAGTTCAGGGTTATTATATCAAAAAAAGAAAAAAAAAAAAGAAAAAGAAAAAAGTGACTTTCTCAGCTAAGGTATCATCAATAACTGCACATAAAAACAAGTGTCTCCATCCACTGTTACTGATCAAACTCTATGGGTTTTACTGGTGAATCTATATTGTCAAAGATGACAGTGTTTCCACAGTAACTATGAAGTCTCCAAACCTGAATCTGATGACCATGAAAAGATGACAAACTGCATTTTACACTATTTTAATTTATTGACAGGATTAGTGGATCAACATATTTTAATCATTTTAGATCAGTAGATAGTCCTGGTCACCAGTGAATGTTTGGGTCTTTATGGGTTAAGCTAATGAACTAAGATGTAAGTAAGGATTCTGATGAGGTTTTCATGTTAATTTTTGGTGTTCAAATACAATTCCTGATGTGAACTGGGAAAAAAAGGGTAAGTGTGGACTAACCTTTATACATACATCACTGTGACTTTGACCCTTCTTCCTTTTTAATTACACCTTCACTACTGTTCACTATGACGACAGCGTTGAACCTAGGCCTAATCCTTATCTTAGTTTTACAAGCCTGACCTCTTTCAGGAGGAATTTTGCTTTGTGGTAAGGTTTAAAACACACTACTGATCAAAACATTTTTCTACAATAAAAAAAATATATATGCCTGTTAAAAGACAAAACCACTCATTCCAGGATTTGTATCAGGCCACTCATTACTGCTTAGTTAACTGCTCTGCAGCAAAAGTGACGAAGTTATTCAGTGAACCCTGACACGCCGAGTTATTAATTTTATCACATCATTCTGTCTCTTCATTATATGAGCTTTACTAACATCCCAGTAGTGTGGCCAAGCCTGGGGTTAAATGTGATGTTTTTGTTTTTGTTTTGATGGAGTATCATGAAAAACAGCTGCAGCTATTCTAAAAGTTTGACAGTTTGATGTTTGTTAGTTGATGAATTTGTTAAATGACACTTTGGCAGCAAGAACAGCACAGGTCTGAAAATTAACATATACAGGCTAGAGTACACATCTGAACACCTGCTTTTCCCTGCTGTGAACTGTGAAAAATACAGGCTATTGTTAAGGGTCAATCTGCACAAACAGACAGTCCTATTGAGAAACTGGACATTTTTTGGAACACACCATCTTTCAATTTGTGTCTTTTTTTTCACCTGACTTAAATGCAAATATATATCACTTTTTTTCATAATATGTAGTTGCTCTATTATTATCATTCTCATGTGTGAATGGAGGCGAAATGTGAACAGTTGATATCCATGCATTGTCCTCTGATACATTATGTCTATCGTATCTCAGAATTCAGTGATTATAATTACACTTGTAACACTAAACAGAAGAAAAAAAGGTCTGCCAAGGTCTACACCTGCACAGCTAAACATTTGTGTTTGTTGCATGCAAAAAAACATGTTCAAAGCCAACCTAAACTTTGACAGGCTCTCCCTGTTTCTAGGTCAAAGATGTTAGGTTTGCAGATGTGTTTATATTCTTACACCTGAAGCTCAGTGAACCGAAGGAACCAAATGGTTTTGTTCTCTTTTTTCCTCTATTCTTGACCAAGACAAAACATTGCTAACACCTAATTTCATTACTTCAATTGCATATAAGGTTTAGAATCAGCTCATTGTCATCAATTAAAAGAAACAGCAAAAAATGGATTTCCAGCACCATTGTTTTGTACCAACTAGTATTAGTAAAAGCACAATGAAATATAAAAACAAATAGTGCTCAGCATTATACCTGATGCTGACACAGATGTTATTTCTGTGCACTTAATTTTTTTAAGGTATTTGTTCCCCTTTTGTGGTCAGAGAAACAAAGAAATCTTGATTATTAAAGTCTTTCAAAGCTTCAATTCACTATATTTTAATTCAAACTAAGAAATGTACTGAATAATATTTAATTTAACACAATAAATATCAGCCACAGTCTTTGGTATAATTTCATGCTGTATCCCCACTTGTAACTTTGTTGCACAACCATGTTCACATACTGAAATACATTTTATTCTTTGTGTCACACTGACGATACACTGGAGTCACAGAGGTGCATCTCAAAAAATTTGAATATTATGGAAAAGTTATATTCTTGTCAGCTATTTTAAATGAAAACTGTATATATTCTAGATGAATTAAATACAAATGAAAAATGTTTCAGTCCGTTTTTAATCTTAATAAAATGGATTTTGGAATTTGAAGTTTGAGTAAATCAGTATTTCTGTTGCTCAGAAGACACTCATTGACATCCTACACAAGGAGGATGAGCCACAGAGGGTATCCAAGTATATTCACAGAAATTTGACTGGAAGGAAAAAGACGTGGTAGGATAAAGTGTACAAGCAACCGAGATGACGAGAACCTTCAAAAGACTGTCAACAAAGCTAATTCAAGAATCTGGGGGAGCTTCAATGTGAGTGGACACGTGTCACATTCCTAAGACCAAGCCACTCCTAACCCAGAGGCAACTTTAGAAATGTCTTCCCTGGGCTTTAGAGTCTGGTTTTGACCAGCTCTATATGTAAAGTGTCATGAGATAACTTCTGTTATGATTTGGCACTATATAAATAAATTTGATTAATTGATTAGGCTACAAAGAAACAGAAGTAGATTTTAGAGTAATTCATGCTTTCCAGAGACACTGATTTCCTTGTCCTCTGCCCAGTAAGTCAGAACTACTGGAACTGGTTTGTTGTAGTTGACTGGCACCCCATCTCATCTGACCTAAACCACATAGACAGTGTATGTAGTACTGTCAACAGGAAAATAAAAGACACCAAACCCAACAATACAGAAGAGCTGAAGTCTGCTGTCAAAGCAACCTGGGCTTCTGTAACACCTCAGCAGATCCATGGGATGATCACTCATGCGGTAATTTGTGCAAAAGGAGGAAAATATTAACATAAATACACACATTTTTAAGAAGTTTAACATTTCTGTATTACACGTCCTTTTTGTAATTCATATAATATTTTTGAGATGCTAGATTTTGATTTTCATGAGCTGCAAAATGCAATTATCAAAAAAAGGCTTAAAATGACTGACTTCACCTGTAATTAATCTAAAATATGCGGACAACATCCAAAATGGCTAGGAGAATCTAAAATACATACAAAAAAATCCGTGTCGTCTTAGGAAGTTAAAGTGCTGTACATGTTTTTGTTAGAGGATCGTTAGTTACAGAGTAAAGACCAGAGCTAAATGCTATCGATGTTCGTTTTAAGCTTCTCATAACCACAGGAATCACAGCTGCACATCTACAACCACGATACACCAAAATATTGAAGTCACACATGCCATTAACCAACTACTTAACACAAAAAAAAAACTAAAATATGACCCACAGATTACATGGATGTGTGCAGACTGGAGCTGGACTAGCTTTAGCTTTAGCTTTAAACCAAGGGCAGCTCATTTTAAAACCAAACCACAGACATAAAATGGGACGTCTCATGTATTCCATACCCCTACCTTGTTCTACTTTACGTTTTGCTCAAATTTCGCCGACAAGCTGATATAAAACCCCCAAAAAAGTAATCATGAAAATACACTAAACTGTGGAAACGTGACACACAGGGTCGTTGGTTGTACATCCGGGTTCTCCGACGGTGTACGAGAAGGTTCAAAATAGGAGTTTTGTCGTTGGTTCGTACAAGTTGTTATTTGTGTTCATTCTAAATGTTCAGCTTCATTCATCAAGATAATTATGCACAGTGGTATATTATTACAGAAATTTAATGTACAGTTACACTTAATTTACTGTTCACGATTGTCTTTACACAAACAGTCCAAAAAGTAAATTACGTGGAGACAGAAAATGCAAAAAGAAAACAAACAAATAATATTTTAAAACAGAATGACTTTTCACAACCCGATTAGAATATTTCCTTTTATAGATATATCTTCTTTTGTCAGTATGTGGAGGAAAATATAGGGCATGAAACACGTGTTGCCTTTCAGAAAATACTTGTAAATAAATATTACAGTCAATAATATGACATGTTATTGAAATGCATCATGTTATTGGTGGGAGTGAACAATAAAACAATAAAGTGAGTCACTGGAGGTTTTATGTGTCCTCATTTACAGCCCAGTTTCCCCTTGAAGCCCTGGCTCCTCCCACTTCACCACAGATGAAATAAGAGAATTTTCTTGTTTTCGTGTGGTGTACGCACAGCTTTTCAGCTGGAGGGCACGATGTTTTCCTTTTTAATGTTTTCGGCAACCACATGGACTCTGCTGGCTCTTGTTTTCACTCTTTTGCTCCTGTAAGTCATTTCTGTGGTCGTTACATACCTATTGAACTGTTTGTGTTACAAGTCTATGTATTTGTGACGTTTCTTGTATTTAATCTGTGAAAAGATACGTTTATATAGGACACTTTCTGACAGGTGAAATGTGTTCTCTGAGTATTACTTTGTTGGGAGTGCTTTCATGCACCTTTATAAAATAAATAATAGGGCACGGTTGTGTTTATAATATACACACCCTGTTACAGGAATGTCAAACTCATTTTAGTTCATGGAACACATACAACCCAGTATGAGCTCAAGCAGCCAGACCAGTAAAATAATAACACAATAACCTGTAAATGTCAACTTCAAAATTTTCCCTTCGATTTAGTGTGAAAAAGTTAAATTACATAGTGAAAATGTGAGTAACCTGAATAAGTATGTACAATCAGACAAATAAATGCAATGGCCTCTATGCACAGCCCTGCTCTTTCCTTCCTCCTTCAGGTGGCTCTTTTACTTCCTGTCTTTCATTATTGGACACACTGATTAATCCAGGTGTGCCTAATTAATCAGTAAGCGCAACAAGAAGTAGCAGACACACCTGGATTAATCAGTGTGTCCAATAATGAAAGACAGGAAATAAAGGAGCCGCCTGAACTTCAGGAAGTACTGGGGCTGTGCATAGAGCCCATTTTAACAATTTTACGTCTCAGCTTATCATTTGCACATGTGTATTACAACTTACAGATCACACTGGATCTACAAATGCCCAAAACATTTCATAACAGGCATAATAATGTTAAAGTTGCACTTATTTTTCTTAAGACATTTCAGTTTGTTCATATTTGTTCAGGTTATTCACATTTTATTGGGAAGGGATAGTTTGTAAATGTGAACATTTTCATAATGTAATTTTACTTGGTAAGTAAGTGAATTTTATACATGGAGCACTTTTCACAGATAGAAAGTCACAAAGTGCTTTACAGTGCAAAGTACAAGTAAAATACAATGAAAATACCATTTAAAAATACAATAAAATGCAATTAAGATACACTTAAAATGCAATAAATACATAAAGTGTAATTGGTTGTAGCAGCCCTGAGTCAGTTCACGTTAAACCAAGGAGGATATTTGGCGTTGTCATTATTTATTGGTTATTATGTTATTACACTGTTGCCCATAAAGATAGAATAAAATATTTTTACCCCATTTCATAAAATGATTTTGACGTGATTTATTTTTTGGTTGATAAAGTGTAACTGTGTAATCATTGCACCTGGTAAGAGGTGATTGCTGATGTATGTAAATAAGAATAAAAAGAGGAATGTGACTGTAAACAAAATTATTTCAACTTAATGGGAAAGAGTATTTTATTGATCCAACCCAACTGAGATCAAAATGGGTCCAATGTGACCCCTGAATGGAAATGAGTCTCTTGACATTCGTAAATTCATCCTGTAACCTGGATTGGACCCTTTGGTGGGCCAGTTTGACACCCCTACTCTATTATATAATAGTCCCGTATATTACTGTCTTTATTTGGTTGCAGGTATAGCATTTGGCCATACAGGTTGTTCAGAAAACTGGGGATTCCTGGACCAACACCTCTCCCTTTTTTTGGAACAATGTTCTATATGTCAAAGGTAAGGTACAAACACATACAGTAAAATAATCCTCACTGTTTAGTGCTTTAATTTCCTAAACTTTCCTGAATTTTGTTACAGGGACTTTTACCTTTTGACCTTATGTGCAACGCCAAGTATGGAGACGTATGGGGGTGAGTTGTCCAGTCTGTCTGTAAAATTTGGCAAATGATTTGTTGATTTATGTGGAGTAAAAGAAGTAGATTCTAGTAAAAGAACAAAGCAAGACAGGAAGAAGATATTGCTGTTAAAGTAAAAAAGGGCAAACTCTGAAATGTACTCAACAAGTATCAAGCAGTAATGTCTGTCTTGTGATGTGTTTTGTGTAGTTTATGTTTTGTTATGTCTTTGATGACTTTGCCTTGTTCCATTGGGAAGATCTGCAGTGATGCAAGATAAAAATCAGCAATAATTTCCCTCATGTTAAAACTAAAGTAACAAGACTGTTTTGAAAATGTAAGAAGTGGAAAACATTATCAAAAGAATAATTTCTTGAGTAAAGTACAAATACCTGAAAAATCTACTTAAATACATTAGTCATAAAGTACTTAAACTACAGTGATTCCTCTGTGAAGACTGCATTTCACACCAAAATCAAAGCACAGCAGAAAACGTTGAACACATATAAACATTTACACAAAATGAGCAGTGTTCAGGTTTTTGAATTTAATGAAATTAATGTTATTTCATAGTAAGATATGATAGATTTTTAAATTGATTTTGCCTTTGAAATGGGCAAAATCAAAAAATCCATGTCATCCTACGTACTTTAGTTCTGATAGTTTAAATAAAAAGCAATTCACCATAGTGGTTATTTATTTATTTATTTATTTTAAAGAACAAGTGGACATGTGGCATGACAAAACAGCTTTCACTCATGTTTTTTCACATAGTAATAAAAAAGAAAAACAATCATAAGTATGTTGATAAAGGTAATATAATAATCCTTTCCATGTAACGCAAATAAAGATCAAAGCAATAAGTACACCAACAAAAATATGAAAGCTTATTAATAGGTTTAAGGCTAAGAGGCACAAATGAAAAATAAAACTTGTGTGTTGTTAAGACACACACACACACACACACACACACACATGCATTATATACCTTAAATAGGCAGTGTTCATGTAATGGTTGCTTCCTGTTTCTACACAGCCTGGCCAATATTTGTGGACCACCTTCAGCTTTAGTCTCCATCAGCTCATCCCTAAGATTCTCATTGGGGTTCAGGACTGGACTGTGGTGTGGCCAGTCCAAGTGTGAAAATGATGTCTCATGATCCCTGAACCACTCTTTCACAAACTGATTTTTACTCTGTCATTGTGGAATATGTCTGTGTCATCAGGGAACAAAAAGCACATTAATGCTCAAACCTGCTCATCCAGTATATTCAGGTCAGCTGACCTCATAATATTGAACCTAGACCTGACTGACTGAAGAAACCCTAGATTATAACACTGCCCCCGCAAGCTTGTACTGTAGGCACTAGGTATGATGTCTAATTCAAGATTTTTTGTACTTAATTCAAGCAAAAAAATCTGCCAATGGAACAAGTGAAAATTATCTTGGTAAGATTTCTTGAAATCAGATTTTCC
>JAPQRP010000009.1:17280631-17323758 GCA_037367295.1 Apogon hyalosoma | reverse complement strand
ACTCTTTAGGTGATTATGTCTTATTTTAAGTGTGATGAGATATTTAGACTAGAAATGGGAAAAATACACTTGGTAAGATTTAGATTTTTGCAGTGCTCTTCTTACCCTGATGTGTCCATCCCTCTGCAACAGGGTCAATCATTCATGGTGCTGAAGTGTTTTTTTTTTTTTTTTTTCTAGGAACAAGCTTCATTAACAGGCCCAACATCAACAGGTTCCATAAATTACATAAGCAAGCATGAGTCAGCAGTACTATAGTATGATAGCCAGTAGGAGACAGGCAAATCATGGGAGTTAGAGGAAACATAAATAAAGGTTTTGTTCCATTTAGTTTCCTGAGGAGGCTATTCCAGTGAACCAGCATGTCATGATTTTGAAGGCCTGCTAAATGGGATGGAGCCATGTTTAATGACACCAAGTACACCTATGTGTTTTCTGCCTTAACAAGTCAAAGTCCAATGTGAAAAAGAGCTACACCAGACATCATAATTAACTGTCTTTGAGGAAATATGATGCTATACTAGCTTTAGGTGGATTCCCTCACTATCTAAGATTACTAATTTTGATCTTGTCATATAAAGATGAATATATTTGTGGCCTGTGACACTGATTTAATCATCATTATTGGGTCTTAGGTGTGAAATTTTTATGTTGAATTTGTGATAAATCATTATGTCAATGTCATTGTTTTTATGTGAAGGCTTTATGATGGACGGCAGCCAGTCATAATGGTTGCAGATCTCGACATTATTAAGAGTGTGATGGTGAAGGAGTGCTACTCTGTGTTTACCAACCGCAGGGTAAGATATCTTTAAATTCAGTTACCACTATTCAATGCTGGTTAATAAACCAAGTATTTCTATCTTTCTGTATCACCATCAATATGAATCCAAAATTAATGACATATAATTAATGTATGAATCTTATTAATATCAATAATGATATTTAAAAAAGGTAAAATGAGTGGAATGAATTAGATTTATATAGGGCTTTTCTATTTACACTTACTCAAAGTGCGCACATTGGATCTGTTATTCATTCACTCACACATTCTCACTCTGGTGGTGGTAAGCTACATGTGTGGCCACATCTGCCCTGGGGCAGCCGGACAGAAGCGTGGCAGCCAATCCATGCCAACGGCCTCTCCAAACACCAAACAATCACACACTAGTGTGAGTAGTAGCACTGGAGGTAAGGTGGGTGAAGTGTCTTGCCCAAGGACACAAGGTCACATGATTCAAACAACCCGCTCTACCTCCTGAGTCATGGCCGCCCGCAAATTTATCTTTCATTTGTGACCATGTTTTCAGAAATGGATATTAAAGCAAATAGCATAATTTTTTATATTGTTTTTTAAAATCCACTACTAAAAATTCTTTTTTTTTGCTATAGAAATGGCACATAGAACACATATAAATGACTTGATTGTCTGTCTCCACTTGTGTATCATATACAGTATAATATTTTCTATCAACCACAAAGTGTACTATTATTACTGAAATAAACATGTTTCTCCACACTTCAGTGAGCTCATACCAACAACTATATTTCAGTTATTTTCTACTCTTCTTATTCATATTCTTATTTATAGGAATTTTAATTGAAAACTAAATTACATGCTTTGGTGTATATGTCTTTTCTAACCATGAAAAAGTGATAAAGGTGAGTTTGGTGTAGTTCACACACTGATCCCGTCCTCTGTTGCTGTTTTGTTAAAGATCTCATTGTGCATCATGGACAGGATCAGTGTCCATACTGATCAGTTCAGCAGACAGTGATGTTACAGAGGGACTGTAAAGGGATGGATATTGATGATAAGAAATGGGAGAAAAAGGAGAAAACTTGCATAATCTTCAGTGTAATTTCTATTAATGTGTTGTCACAGGAATCTACCTTGGTAGGTGCATTTGGTGATGCAATTACAACAGTTAAAGACGATAAGTGGAAAAGAATCCGCAGCTCTTTGTCTCCGTGCTTCACTAGTGGACGACTGAAACAGGTGAGTGCTGACAGCAGAGGACATAACTTTCAATTCAGAACATTGTAAATTGTTGATAGGCTTATAAATGAGAAATTATAATTAATTATTTATTTCTAAAAAAAACTTGGTGTCTTTTTGGTTTTGCTTTTAAATTTGGCAAATAGATTCCTTCTGTTGTCAAGACCAGCTTTTTTCAGCTGTGTCTTTTAGCAAAGGTGAAGCTGTACCTGCCTACAAGCCAGTTTGAGCATTTGGTCCATATTTTTATATCTCAACTGGATTACTGCAGTTCAGTGTACTATGGGTTGGACTGTTGGTGAACCTGTCAAAATACTAAAGGCAACAGCCTTTTCTGTGGCTGAGCCCAGGCTCTTGAACACACTGTCCCCAAATTCCATGTGTACAGTCCATTTAGCAGTTTAAGTCTCTTTCAAAGATGCACATATTTGCACTGACTTTTAATACAACTGTCTGACTTTCATTTATTTTATCTACTGGTTGTGTTTTAGATTTTTTTTCCCAATTTGTATCTGTTTTTATCAGTGTATATGTTTATTCTTAGTTTTACTATTTTGCCATAGTATGTCTTTGAACTGCACTTTGTGTTGTTTTAAATATCCTATATAAATAATCTTGACCTTGACCTCCATCTGAAATTGACTTGTCTTTTAATGTTGTTCATATCCTGATGATGAGCAACAAATGGTATTAAACAGCACATAAAAGATTCTCATTCAATCATAACATCACTTTTTATTTCACCAAATAAAATGATCCCTTTGTACGTTCAGCTTACAGAGACATGACTCAGCGGTGGTTTGGGTGAATCAGATCAGATCAGGGAGGGACCCTCGGTGCTGGTGAACAAGTTTCTTGAAAAGGACCAATCAAGCAAAAAGGTTTTTGGCAGTCTGACCAAAAGTGTTAAAATGAAACTGAATTGGGTTTGAGCAGCCCAATAAAACTGAACTGTTGTGGTTGAATGTGGTTGTCTTTTGTGTCTGTGATTATCAGTGCCTGTAGCTCTTTATGAGGAAATGATACAGTGTAATCAAAACACACATTTAAGAGAAACTGGAAGGGCTAAATGGGGCGTCACTATCTGTGCATAGCTGCACAATGGAATGGCTTCAATTGTAATGCTGCTTTCTCTACAGAAGTGACTAAAATACCTGAGATTCATCCCCTCTTAACCATGCATGGTGCTATATTTCCTACCCTGCAGTCTTTGTGAATGTACCTCTGTGGCTTAAGTTGAGTTTGATCTTGAACCTGTGAATGATTCTGTTTGTCTGTGCTTGAAGTATAACTCTTCTTTTTTAAAGGTTTTTCCTATTGTGGTTCGATATGCAGACCGACTGATTAAGTCACTAGAAAAAAAGGATTTGGAGGAATCTATCGATGTTAAAGCGTAAGTTGTGTAGAAATATTCAAGTAACAGTCATCATTTGTTCTGTCATTTGACCTGTTTTTCCTGTTGCAGATTTGTTGCACCTTTCAGTTTAGATGTTGTAACCAGTGCGTCCTTCAGTATTGAAGCAGATGGCATAAACAATCCAGATGATCCCATTGCTGTTAATGCAAAGAATGTACTTAACTTCCGTTTATGGACAATGCTTTTAATAAGTATGTATAGTGATATCACTGACTCTGTAATAAGTTGAATTGGATATATGAGCACCTACTGTACACTTATTTAATTTTAATATTTGGTCTCTTTCAGTGATATTTCCTTTCGCTGGACGTGTGTTGGAATATCTTGGTGTTTCCCTGATACCTAAAGATAGTGTGGAGTTTTTCTACAATAGTATTAGACAGTTTAAACAGCAACAGCATCGTGCACATGAATCTGTGAGTATTTTTTTTTTTTTGCCTGAAAATAAATGAATAAATAAATATAATGCTATAAAAGGAGGGTTGGGGAATGTATAGATATTCAAAATATAGATTTTATGATTGATAATGTTTGTACTTTTCTAGAATCCATCAGACTTTCTGCAGGTGATGCTTCAGAATGAAATACCCAGGAAAGAGATAAAACAAGAGGAAGAACAGCCAAGTAGAGGTACTGGTTACAGGAGTGATCCCCAGTCAGGGTACTTCCTCAGTTTCCAGTGGATACTTGTAGACCAAATTTGATAAAAATCAATTTCAGGCTGATCTGTCCTAAATGTACAATGACTAGTAAACTGACTGTAGACAGGAATCTAGAGCTGCACTGAGTAATCGATTTGTTGTAAATTATTAAACTAATAACCAATTATTTTAAAGTTAATTTCAACTTCTTAATTTTTAATATCTTCATATTTATTTACTCCTCTTTGACAATGAATTGCATATCTATGGATATGAGTTGCAAACTTCCGTATACTCTTCTGTAAATTTGTAAATGGATGGTGTCATGTTAATTAGACACAGTTTGAACACATCATAAGGTAGTTATAAAACAAAAGAGATTGAAAACCTGCCCTGAAGAGGATGCAAACCCTGCAGCCTTATCTGAAATGAATGTCTACCTCACCTGTGTGTGATGGCTGCCTTGTCACACAGTGTATTTCTGCTGCTGAGCTGTTAGTGCAAAAAATGTTCATACACAGAGTTTCTGCCTCTAATGAGCTGCTCATGCAGCCTGTGTGGCTGCTTTTATCTGTTCATGTGGACAGTGAAATAAAAACACCACAGTTAATATGACCAACCACTGAGTTTACTGGGATAACTGTCATTAGTAGAGTTATCCCAGATGTTGATGTGTTTCATCACAGTTGAATCATATAGTTCACTTTACAACTCAGAAATAGGTTTTAATGTGGAGTTCCTCATTAACTTACAGACTCCATCACTGAGTGTTCTTCCTTAATATACCTCTTTAAAAGTTTCCTTTCCAGTGTTTTCTTCTATATTGAATAAATTGATGTTTTGACATACTACACATGTGGAAGTATGTCTTTAAAGTATATTTAGCATTACTGTTGGCTTTCATTTTGATGGAAGAACTAGAAGAATTGAAGATCATGTATATATAAAGCCAAGATTTATTTATTTATTTTTTATATATAATCCTGAAATCTCCCAGGTTTGACTGAGAATGAGATCCTTGCCCAGGGTCTTATTTTTATCTTTGGGGGATACGAGACCACCAGTACCACTCTCTCCTACCTCCTGCACAATCTGGCAACCAACCCTGATGTCTTAAAGACCTTGCATGAAGAAATTGATGCCAACATACCAAAAGATGTAGTTATTCTTTGTGTGTTTTACTACTAATTCATTCAGCATTAATAAGAATCAGTAGTTCATTCATTCACCTTTTTATATTTTTTTATATTTTATATTCTGCCTCCAGGCTCCAGTTACATATGAGAGTCTGGTTGGACTTCAGTACCTGGATCAGGTTCTCTGTGAGTCACAGCGTTTGCTTCCCACTGCTCCTCGGCTCGAGAGGAACTGCAAAAAGACTGTGCAGATCAATGGCATCACCATCCCAGAGGGAACACTGGTCGGGATACCTGTATCTTTGTTGCACATAGACCCGAGATACTGGAGTGAACCTGAGTGTTTCAGACCTGAAAGGTAACTTCATATGGATGATTTTATGAAGACGGTCCTTCACATTTATCATACCAAATCCTGGTTTACTAGTAGGTACAGTTTTTCAATACTTGTGCTTAACTTGAGTATTTCAATTTTTCCTTCTTCCTACGCTTTAATACTCCCATTTTTATTCCTCTACATCAGCGATACAAAGGGTCGGAGGCGTAATGTTTTCATTTTATCATCTATACAAATCTATGGATCACCTATAAAGTGTCGATATCCCACCTCTTCCACTGTGCCCCATGTGATCCAGCTCTGGGAAAAAATTTGAAAAGTGGTTGTTTGCTTGCTGAATTCTGTCATCATTTACACATGACATCTTTCTTTGGTCGAAAAATGTATTTATTTATTTATTTATTTTATTTTTTTTTAATTTATGATAAACATAGTAGGGTAACATCTAATTTAGTGTGGAAATAGCTCAGTGGACTGCATCTCCTATCTCACATGAAACACAAGTGACCATGTTAACACCATAATCAGATATGCTTTATCAGATAATGGCAGTTTTCTGATTATGACTAAATAAACAGACAACATAAATATAAGCAGTATGGTTTGGAATCATTACAACCTTCACTTCTGTCTGAGGACTGTTGGTTTTGTCTGGTATGTGTTAATCTGACGTGTGTGTCTGTACAGGTTCAGTAAAGACAGTGTGGAGGAGGTGAATCCATATGTCTACATGCCATTTGGGATTGGTCCGAGAAACTGTGTCGGGATGCGCTACGCTCTGCTCGTCATGAAGATGGTCGTTGTCCGTCTCCTGCAGAGCTACACTTTAGAAACATGCAAAGACACTATGGTAAGACTCAGACACATTCACGACCATTCAGAGTAATGCATTGCAGTGCTCTTTTTTATTGGATTGTTTTATTTCTTCTTTCAGATACCGCTTGTGTTGGATTGGAAGTCCCAGCCAATAAAGCCCATCAAGCTAAAATTTGTTCCAAGAGACAAATAGTCAAGAAGACACATCTTCCATTATATCAATCTTACATATTTACTTACTTTATAGTACAGTATTTTCTATTTTTGATGATTGAAAAAATGCTCATGATAGGTACAGTTTACTCTTTATAACTAATTTGTATTGATTTCATGAATGCAGGTTTTTAATATTTACAGACTCATAATCTCATTATCAACTTGCCATTTTTGCTCGTCTCTTCCTTTATGAAAACTACAGAATTATGCCGAACTGCAGCAGTCCGCTCTTTCCGGTGTTGTGCCAAGGTATGTATCCCCGCTCAGAATTGTTCCCCCTGACCATGGGAGCATAATTTTGACTTTTTTTTTATCTCATAATTAGGATTTTCTTATCTCATAATTTTGACTTTTTATGTCATAATTATGTTTTACCATGGGATTTTTTTTTTTTTTTTCAGTGGCAGAAACGGGCTTCCATATTTAGGAAGCCTGTTTCCGCCACTGAAAAAAAAAATCCCCATGGTAAGTCATAATTATGAGATAAAAAGTTAAAATTATGCTCCTGTGGCCAGGGAAAACAATTCTCAGTGGGAATAGGTACTTTGGCACAACACCAGATTTTGTTTGATGCCTGAGACACAGAAACAGAGTCCACTTCCCTTTTATAATATACATTTTTGTGTGTTTTGTGTTGAGGCAACACATAAAAATATATTTGCTCATGTAATTTGACAGAGAATACTATTCTTAGTGTATCTCACTATGTCCATGTAAGGAAAATTTTAAGACAAGCAAACAGGTTACAAAACTAAAAACAACAAATATGAAAAGCTCTAAAACTGCAACAAAATGGAAATTTGAACATCTTTAGCAATAACCAGCATTTGCAGCCAAATAGGTATTATTTAAAGCTGCATAACACATTATGTATTGATAATGTAGAAAAATATTAGTCACAACTTTCCATTCTAACTTTGAACTTATACTCCTAATCATTCTTTAACTTTATATCGTCCAGTTTAAACTGTTTGGAATCTGTCAATTATGCCCAGTTATATGCTCTCTGTCTCCATCTAGTGGCCATCTGATATTCACCACTAATGGATAGGGTTAGATTTCTCTTTGTGAACCTTTGCCTTAATAGGAAAATATTACACCGTTGATTTTATGTGAATAAACATGACTTTATTTACACTGAACTTTGTTCAGGCTCATGTGTTCATGAATCTACTTATCTACTCAGTACTGTACTTAAGATCAATTATGAAGTTGGTACTAATTTGTTTGAGTATTTCCATTTTCTATCAACTACTACCTACTCCACATTTTAAAGGCTCATAATGTACCTTTTATTCTAGGACATTTTTTACAAGTAATATTAGCCACTATGTACTTTGTATATTCAGTAATACAGCTGATAGATTAAGCTTCTGAAGAGTAATTTAAGTCAGGCAAATTTTGAATTTGACATACACACACACACACATATATGTGTGTGTGTGTGTAATTTGACATTAGCAGTTTTAAGTACTATTTTGAAAGCAACAGTTTACTTCTAACTAGGGGACCTTTACACTGTATTTTCATAACTAAGAAAATTTATGGTGACCCTTTTAACTAAAACAGCATTATTCAACTTCAATGAAAAAGTAAACTGAAAAAAGCAATTTATCTGCATGAAATAATAGTAGACAACAAAAAAGAGCAGGATGAATAAAAGGCATCTTGTTGGCTTTTATAACTTGTATTGCTGCAAGTATAAAAACAATCATGTC
The DNA here is from genome assembly GCA_037367295.1 of Apogon hyalosoma. NCBI lineage: Eukaryota > Metazoa > Chordata > Actinopteri > Kurtiformes > Apogonidae > Apogon > Apogon hyalosoma. The sequence goes on along the minus strand of JAPQRP010000009.1, from coordinate 17,315,478 downwards.
ACAGACTAAGTCACTGTATTTATACTTTTTTAATAATTTTTTTCAACAGGGTACAAATCTGGTCAGCTCCACTGAAGGCTTTGTGAAAACATCTGAAGTCAGTTTTGAAGCACTGAGGTTTCCCAAACTTCATTCATAGCTCACACAGTGTGTGCAAATACAGATCTTAGGAAAGATCAGTGTGAACAATATGGATCCTTTTAACAGACTTAGAGTGAGTGGATTGACTTCTAAAACCCAGGACTTAATTCTACAATGAAACATTCATTCAGGAAGTTGGACACATGATGACATGTGAATCTGGTGCAAAAGGAAATAGAAAAGTGAGTAATGATATAGTTATTACACTATCAGTCTTTGGCTTTAGAAACTGTAACAGATGTTGACATGATCACTAAACATTTGGAGATGAACTGAGAATTTGTTGTAGCAGGAGGAAGCAAAATAACTCCAGCTTCATTTCTCAGACACAAACTCATCATGTGACAACAGATGGCTACTCAAAGCTATGAAGGTTCCGGGAATCCTCAGCATCACATCTGACGGATAACAGTACAAATAACCAGGCACAGCCACCAGAGGACGCCGACAACAACAGTACAAAGTGTGTCAGTCTAGTGTCTGTGTTAAAAAGAGGAAAACAATGAACTTTATTCATTCAGTCATAAACTCAAAAGACTAAATTTATTTCACAATACACTTAACTGTATTACCTCAAATTAGACAAATATGCTGGTTTCACAGGAACTCGCCTGGTTTTACAGCTTTACAAAATCTTGAGAAATACGCTTCCTGTAAAATCATCTGCCTTGAAAACAAAATGCCTAAACAGAAAATGTACTTTCATCAAATAAAGTGTCAAGAAATCTCTTATAAAATGTGACATTATAAAACAAAATCATCTTTGCTACATTTGTCAATGTTGATCTCTTTTGCAGAGTGTGTTCTTTGTCAGTCTGTTTGCTGTGGAGACGTTTGGCCCAGTTGGCAGCTTCTTGGTACTTGTCATTTTTAATACAAGTGTGCACACACACACACACACTCACACATTCATGCACAGACAGAAAAACAAAGGGAGAAACAGACTTGCATACAAACATATAGGTGTAAACAAATGCGCTTTTTTTTTTTTTTATCAAATAGAGGAATATAAAACTGCACCTCTGCAGTGCATCTTGAAAAAGCTCTATGGAGTGACTACTGCATTAGAAAAAAGCAACACAAACATAAAACGTGGGATAAAATTTTTAAGGATTATATGACAAAGCCTTTTGGAGTCCTGAGTTTATCAAACATAAACAAAACAGACACAAAGGCCATACTTCATAAAAATACAATAAGGGATTTACAAAAAACAAAACAGTTTGTAGTCTACTCCTCAGGTGTCCAGCTGAACTGAGGAGAATTTTGTTTCCCCAACACATCCATGGCTTTTGTCTGGGACAGCATTTGTGCTGTTGACAGCATATGAAGAGTTACACATGAGATAGCCATTTGGAACAAACAGCAGCCTTCTGTAAAGTTTGAATTGTTCCATGAGTTTCTCTACAGTAATGATTAAATAAAACCTTTACAGAAACGTTTTGACCACTCCTAATGATTATTTTACTCTACACAAATGTGTGGATTTTCCTACAATCATTTTCTTCCATCAGTTTTCAATAATTACTAACCAATGTTCAAACTGTGCTCTTATGTCAATCCAAAAGCTCCAAAATACATGTACTATTAGTGACAAAAAAAGTATCAAGTCTTCACATTTGAGGTGCTGCCACCAGCTAAAATTTGCTTGAAAGCTTTTTTTTTTCCTTTCTTACATTTGAGCACATGTTGCTCGCATCAGCAATATTAGCATAAGAACTAGAAACAACAAAACAGCTAGCCTCCATTTCAGGAGATACTGGACAGAATTTACTTGCAAAGACTTTATACTAAAGTTTGTTCAATATTTGGACAGATTGAAAAGTTAAACTAAGGTATTTAGAGTTCTCCAGCCAAAACCTTTTTCACACTTTGGATTTAGTAAAATAATCATAGTCATGCTAGCTCTTTAGGCTGGTTTTCAGTTTTCGTGTTAGACTAAAGCTACATTCATGCTGCAGACAAAAGTGGCCCAAATCTGACTTTTTTACCCATATGTGACTCATATCTGTTTTTTTTTTTTTTTTTATGACAGTCTGACTAGCACAAATCTGATTTTCTGAAATCAAACCCAGGCCACTTTCATATGTGGTCCTAAATTGGATACATATCGCAATGTGACTTTAGTCTGAATGGTCATGTCGCGTTTCAATCGATTTTTGCATAAATGAAATGTGACAGACATCATAATTCTACACTGAAGGAGGCTGGACCTGGCAAGATCCACATTTGCGTTGGCAAACATATGCTGTGTGTGATGCCATGTCTTCTTCTGCACGTGCAGGTCATTTAAGAACTCTAAATTGTTCACGTATGTGTCTGACGGCAGATGCATTTACATTATAAAGTGAACCACGCAAAAAAAAAAAAAAAAATCAGATTACAACATTAAGACCTGCAGCGTGAACGTAGCCTAAGCCAACAGGCTGCTCACTGTAGCTTTAAACATTAGCAAGTGGTGTCAATCAGTCATCCTCATCTAATTCACAGCAAGAAAAGTGATTTAACCATGTTCTTTAAATGTGTCATTGTATTAGTGAATAACTCAAAAGAACAAAATACAAAAGTGTGCCATCCCAAACTCAACCCAGAGGTGAAGAAGTTGACAGGCTGCTTGTGTTTGCAGCTGGCTGAAGATGTTTCAGGTCCCATTAAAGACACATCTTCCTTAAAAACCTCAGAAGTGACATCAACTTCAAACATTTTGATGCATTGTCAGTTTTCACCAGTTTCATCTCATCAGTGTCAACATGAATTGATGTGATCCGACACTGAATCAAGTGAAAATTAAAATTGCTGCTGCACATTAACACAATTGCTCAAACCACACAGTCTTCTCTTGAAACACTTGTGGGTTAAGTACCTTGCTCAAAGGCACCTTGGCAGTTGCTACTAAGAAAGAGTTTCTAATTAAGTCTCCCTTAAAGTGAGACAAACAGGTACAAAAATGCTTATGTGGTCTATTCTGCCAGCTCTGCAAACTCAACATCATGATTTAACCATACAGAAAGAGTAACTGTTTCATTTTGGTGGTAAAGCAACTGTTTGTGTTAACTGATGGATACAAAATACACTGATAATGCTGAAAAATTTACTTCTTTCTATCCAGTCATCTGTCGTCTCATGATGTGCAGGTAGGATGTGCAGTTGCTAAAGATGCCTGACAATTGATGTAACATCAAAAAGGAGGCAAAGAAAGGGATTTAAGAAGCAGGAATTACCTGAATCTGAACCCTTGTGAGAAGTCTTGGAGGATTTTCTCTCTTGAAACCTGGATCAGCTTATCAGTGTCTAATGAGACTGATTGTATTTCATCACAGAGGTTTATCCAGACAGCAGTGGAAAAAATAACAAAAAGGCCAAAGCACTTTGAGGCAAAGTAGATTTAAAAAAAAAAAAAGTCTCAGAAATCCAGCTGTTGCTTCAGTTATTTTACCAGCCACATTTTCAGCGAAATAGATCATATGCACAGCCCACTGGCGTAAAAACTACCAAACACAATCAAACCATACCAGAACTGTACAATAATTATTTCAACCGATAACTTTTAGAGCACATATTACAATTATTCCAGTGAGGTCAAAGATTCACATTTCAGGGAAGGAAACGCGACAAAATAAAATCACTGCACTGGTCTTATGAGTGTAGTGTCTTTCTATGAGATGTTCAAGTGTCAAACATTTGGTTGGTTTGTTAGTTTTCCATTCTCTGTCAACAGCATCAGATCATCAGTGTAGATGATTCAGTGTTTCCATGATTAAAACAAATGTAACACTGTCTGAGTCCCAGTATCAAATTTGGTTTAGTGAATCTTTTAATCCAGATCTTGTTACAGTTTTATAAAGAAGACGCTAAAGGCCAGATTTACTAAGGCAACCAAATCAGCAAGGCAACACAGAAGAAATTTCCACAGCAGAAATGGTGTTCACTGGATGAAAGTAACCTACTAAGACATGTGAAGTTTGCCATAGCACCGTCTTACTTCCATAAATTACAACACTGTGGTCAAACCTGAGTGATAGATAGATTCTTGCTTTCCAACACTAACTTTGCATAAATCTCAACAGTAACACCAAATAAGGGTTTACACTACCACCACATGATAGTAAATCTGGCCTTAAGGCTTAACATCAAAATAGCCTAATGAAAAAAATTCTATTTATCATTTCCCCCTTTTATGTTTTTTAGGTGTACATGCAGGCAAGCAGGATTTCAGGTATAATTCTGTAAAGCTCGACACAGTGGTGCAGTGGATAGCACTTGTGCCTCACAGCAAGAAGGTCCTGGGTTTGATTCCAACACCAGTCGATGGGAGTGGGACCTTTCTGTGTGGAGTTTGCATGTTCTCCCCGTGTCGGCGTGGGTTCTCTCCAGGTACTCCAGCTTCCTCCCACCATCCAAAGACATGCACTGATGAGTTAATTGGTTAATCTAAATTGCCCATAGGTGTGAATGTGAGAGACTGACTGCTTGTCTCTACATGTACAGATTAAACTCTGATGGCTTTTCTTTCTTTCTCCATGGGTTCCACTATAACAGAGTGGGAAATTAGCACCTTCCACAAAGTATATAGTGTAGTGGTATAGTTTGATTGTGAGGGTATATTTATCTAATCTGAGACACATGGCAGGTAAACAACCGGCTTGGCTTCAATATCCACCCACAATAAATTCTGGCTGGTAAAACGACAAAACTGACTTGTGGGAAATATTTCAGATGAGATTTTCATTGAGGAGTGGTAGTTTTCTGTCTTTTGTCAGCAGCAGAAGTTTCTCCCTCAGCTCATTTTGCTGACGTTGCCAGAGCAGGTGACAGTCAAAGACAGTCTGACATCAGCCATCGCAGGTATTGATCCCGCGACTGTTACCTGATGGTCTGGGTGATTGAAAGTTCCCCAGGTTCGCAGCAGAACTCACAGCTTCTACCGACGGGGCTGGTGCCGATGGTGACGAGGCAGGGAGGAGGGGCTGGAGGAGGACGAAGGTGAGCAGGGCGACATGGACGCCAGGGAGGCAGTAGCAGCGGCGTCCTCAGCCTCCTCCAGCTCTCCTGCGCCGTGGAGCTCCTGACTGACACTGGACTGTAAGGCGGCCGGGGTGAGCCACTCTTTGGGCAGGCAGCTCTGGAGGAACGGCACACAGGAGCTGAAGTACGCCAGGCGGTTTACCCAGCGAGGAATCTCTCTGCCACAAAGGATCTGAGGAGAAACAATTACACTAATGAAAACATAATAATACCGTGCTGCAAATAGATCCACCTAAATACTGTAATTAACCTGGAATCACCACTGACTCATTAAGTCACTGACGTACTGTGCCATTCTCCAAACCCATATGCTCTCTTCTGCACTCATCCAGGGCATGACATATTGAAACTGTCGAGAATTTAGTTTTGTAATTTTTTCTTGCTAACAAACACACAAAATAATCATTTGCGTTTGTTTGTATCTGTCTGATGCAGCTGCACCTTTTGAAACACAAAAACTATTTTTCTCCAAATATTTCATGATACTATTTGAGATTGTGATATTATTTGAAGGGTGTCCAAAAACGTTTTTCCACTACTTTATTTTATCATTGGTATGTAAAAACATTTGATATAATGCAAGCACACAAATGAAAAATATATACCATGGGCCAAGTCATATTAGATTTTTTTGATTTTACGTGTAAGATTTCAGTGGTGAATGACCCTTGATGTTAGTTTATCACCACATTAGGCACTATAACTATTTATGCTCTATATTTAAGAGACTACTCTGCAGGTACAGGCAGCTCCAATGTGCAACTGAGGCTAATTATCTTCACCGGGCACTGTCAGTGTTATTATAGCATTATGGAACAAGTGGCTTCCCAGAAACACAAACTCTGAGCGTTAATTAAAATATCAAAGCTGCTGACAGACTGAGGTTTTACGCCTTTTAAGCTGGAGACAGAGGTAGCAAACTCTTTCAAAGCCACAAAAATGTCTCACCGAGCAGCTGACGTGTGGTCCCATTTCATACAGCCTAAACTGAAGAGCAATTAGGATATTTAAAGATAAAAACAAGATGTGTCTGAAAAGCCCAGAAAAATAACAGAGCTATGAGTTGTCATTAATTACAGCAGCAGAATTCACACAGCGTTCACATAAAAAGGGTACGTTTAAAGATTAAAGGTTTAAAGGTTAGCTTGCTTTATTATCCACTCACTGCATTTTACCCATCCTAATACACACGCAGCACCTAGCATTAGCAATTAGCAATAGAATGTAGAATATCAGGAGCAGTGAGCTGCCGCTGAAGGTGCTCAGGGTACATTTTATCTTTACATTTGCCTTTTAGATACAGAACTTCAAAATCTCAGCGCATACACTGAAAAAGCTGATGTTAAAACACTTAAACAAGCTACCGTTTGTTGATTGGCTAGCTTTTTACAGCAGTGTCAATCAAAAGCTAAATCAACGAATCATGCTCTGTATGGAAAACCATCATTCCGTTCATTTTATCAACAATAATTACTGTCCCTACAGCAAACATGTAGTAAAGTATTCTCTGACCTATGACTTGTGTCTTTCTCTGTGTGTGTGAGAGCTGGCATTAATGTATGAGCCAGTCATTTTGTGGGAATGCATCTTTTGTATTTTCACATACATGTGTACAGTACTTGTTACTTTGGTTTTGTGTGTGTGTGTGTGTGTGTGTGTCAGCTGGTTCTGCATGTCTAGGCTTGTATAAGTGTTTCCTAATCCCCATGTCAGTGCTAGACGCTAACTGTAAGACACACTACTCATTAGTCACACCCTGAAAAGCCGATTTAAAAGACACACACACACACAATACACATACACACTCACTGCTAAGTCAAGCAATCACAGAACAGTGGATGTGTTGTGAGAAACACAATTGCGTTGTGTGGATAATTTGTGTGTGTTTTGGAGCTTAAATGAAGCATGCGAGTGTGACGTGTCTGATGAACATGTTTGTATCATTTGTTACTTTAGAGGTTAGATGGATGTGATTAACTTGCTGTGATCAGAGGCACTGGTTGTGTAAAAGCTTTGCATTAAAATGAAAAGTAGACAAAGTTTATGAATTTCGAGCCAACACAAAGTTCTAGAGACATGGTAGACATTGAATATTCAATAAAGACTAGAGGAAAAACATTTTGATGATAAATGTTATGTTATACGCAGGCTATCTGCAGGTTTGGGGAAGCCAAACTAATGACTTTTCAAGATGTCTCTGGTCAAATGTAAGACCTTACATTCACAAACCGTACAAAAGGCCTCATACTTATTGCCACAAACCTATTTTATCAATGTTTCAATCCATATCTGTTACACTTCCATTTTTCCATGACTAATGCTTCTACTACTGATGTTCAAGCTCCTAAAGTTCATACCTGAACCTCTCCACCTATGAATAATTGTTTAAGGATCCACTCATTCCGATCTCCATTATGATAAAATGCTAAACACCAATTACAAATTTGACACATTCTTTACAAGCATTTCCAGAGCAAATATAGCAACATCATTTATTGTAGAAAGACATCTGAGTGCCAGATTTAAGGATTAATTATCCATTTTTAGCATAATTAAGGCATTAATTTAGGACTATCACACACAGGGTATCTGTGGATATTCTATGTGCCTATGTTTCAGAGCTAAACAAAAGCAAACACAGAACATGTGTGCATTTGACCCACCTCTGACAGGGCTGAGGAGAAGTGGTTACAGTTCTTGTGCATGAGGTGGTAGGCATTGCCTTTGTACTCCTTCCCCATCTCCTCCACGATCCGCTCCACATCCTCCTCTGTGAAGTCTGTGCTGCCCAGGACTATGGCTTCTCTACACAAACAGGTGGGAAGGAGTGTGGACACACGTTACTACTGTACATATCATTTTACCAACATAACACGAGAAAACTGGCTTCATAACACTGTGTTTTAACCTTTATTACTCATGTTTCAGCTACAGTGAAACTGAAAGAAACTGTCAAAGGATATTTGTTTTCTTAATCTCCATGTCTCTTTTTGTGGTTAAAGAACTTCCTCTTTTTTGTTGTATTTGTTTTTCTTTTTAATTATTTTCCTATTTTCCTTCCTTTAATTCTTAAGCCCTATTCACACTGACAGTGTACTCTGTGGACCTCTGATGATGGAACTCGACTTCCCGTGTTTGTACAAGATAAGCAAAGTCTGTTTTCTATTTAAATTTACTGACATTATTTCCAGATTCTGATGCCAAGGGTAGGTTTGTCATCCACAGATAATGACTGAATGACAGAACAAGGTTCCTTACTATAGCTGCAACACATTTCATTCATCATTTAAGATGAATCCATCCATTCATAACGCAACATAAGCCTCTTGACTTTCTATCCAAAACACTTTTAAAACATTCATTTATCACCAGCCTCCATAGTCCTCAAACAGGAACTAGACAGAATAAATGTGAGTCAAGAATGAACATGTTTCAGATCCCACCGAATCACAAAGATGTTGATTTGCATGGGACTAATATTATCACAGAACCTCTGTATTTACTGAAATAGGGCAGGTCATTTTTTCCACGAAACTTTTACCTAACAAATTACACACATAATAGATTTGCATGAGAGTAAAATCCTGGACGACTTCCAGAATTATAACACGTTACCACAGGTAGTACCAGTCCTGTGTGAATATGGCTTAAAGCTCAACACAATAGACTGGCAAAACCAACCTATCAGTAGATGTTGTGTATTCATGTCAAATAAGGAGACTTAAGAAATGTATATTATGAATGGAAATGAGTAATACTGCTACTTTTTAAAACACATATTTATCAGATGGATCAATGTCCATATTTACTTAAAAGGAAGTGGATGGCCCAGTCCTACCAAGCCAATAGATTCCTGGAAGACCTTGGCTTACTTGGCAGAGACATCACTGGCATTTGTCCCAATGTATGGTCCAGTGGCCTTTGTGAAGACAGACAGTGTGTGTGTGTGTTTCAGGGAGAATCTGTCAAAAGCCACAGGGCAGATCAACTAGAGCAGAAGTAATGCACTGCAGCACAGTAGTTCTAGTTCCACACACTCCCAGTTGGCTGATTATGGGAATCCAAAAAACACACTGAACTCCAGTGTCTCCCCCACAAAAACAGATTCTGCACTGCAGCAAAATCAAAGTCAGACCCAACTTAACAGCGCCACTGACACTGACATGTTCTGCAATAACCTTTTAAAGGCTAAGATATCTTGAACCTTGTTAAAGTTAAACCAAATTTACAATCAATATGAAATATGTTATGATGCCGGACATTTTAGTACAACTGCAAAGTTCCGGTAAAATAACCACAGCACTGAACTGAAACAGCCCTCTATCATAAACTTTAACGTAATATTGTTGATCAATACTGTCACTGCAATATTATGAAATACTATGATACATTCATGTACCATGCATTCACCCTCAACATGTAAAAATTCCACCTGTGAGATGAGCCTTGTATACATGAGTCATACATTCACAACACTTTCATGCATGCCTATTTAATAACGGTAGAATTCATTTGTTATCATCCACCTGAATGATTTCAATCACCTAGAAGAGTCATATGAGAAGTAATGTTTTCTTCCTTGCTTCCCAGAGTATCTGGTACTAACACAAGGAAAATAGTGTGAAATCAAAAAAATGTATGACTAACCCATTATAAGATGAAAAAACAACTTGTTTACTGTTCTGTGTGTGAGTTGAGACCTACTAATTTGTTCAAGTGAATTCGCAGAGGAGACAGAGAGAGTATATTCACATATACACCAATAAACATACCCATAACTGAGAATGTTCTAGAGGGAACAGTGAATATAGTGGAGGCATACATTTCCCTTCTGCTCTTACGCCTCAGGCTGAACTGCAGAACAACAAGGGTAATGCAGAAAGTGAGAAGAGCAGAATGAAGTGGAGTCACTTTGTTTTTATATCGTTCCATGTGCAGATGCTGCACCAGGCTGTTATTGGCTGGAGTTTTAACCTTAAAGTGTAAAGGTCCAAGCCCAGAAGGGTTCCGAACACAGCAAAAACAAGCAGATTCAGAATTCATACTTCTATCAATGGTGTCAAGTTGTCCTGATCTACAGGCAGCAAAGCAGACCCAAACTGTGATATAGATCCCAGACATGTTATGGTTCTTATGCATGAATGTAATGTTCTGTCATTGCTAGATGTACATAAAGATCTCCTTTGGTCAGTCCACATTCCAACATTCTTCCAATAATGTTCCAATGCTAGTGCATATATGGATCTTATCCCATATTTAATTAGAAAAATAAAGCTCCAAAAGCCTCACAAAAGCTTGCACAGATGTACTGTGTATATGTAAATATATGGGTGACCAATACTAACTTGAACTTGAAGGTTTCGCCGAGTTCGGTTGCATCACCTGGAGTGATCTCAAAGATCCCTGAGAATGGGTATGGGTGTCCGCCATAAGCAAACTCTAAACATGTGAAACAAAATGAAAACACATTTTCCTATTATTAATCATAATTTGGTTGTACAAGATCATATGTGATGCTCAGTTCTTGAAAAGTAGGTGGTATCATTTTTCAGGATAACCTTACCTCTTCCATAGATCTCAATCCCTGAGTGAAAGACCCCGATGCCGAGAGAGCTGGTGAACTCATTGATCCAGTACTGCAGAAAAAAATACAGAAGTGGAATTTTTAAAAATTAACAGTAACACTTGCCTTTTTAGTGCATCCCTACTAAGAACATAACACATTTCACAAAATAGGAAGCATTCAGTGGCAGATTAAATGCAGAGGCAGCTGAAGTAGTCTAGAAATACAGCTTTGTTGCTGGAAAACCCCATTTGTACAAATTATCATGTAGCACAAAAGAAAACTATCATCAGGGTTTTCTTAACACTCAACTATCCCATAACCTCTGCGATTGAAATGTGATCTGTGAGCTTGTGATGTTTACAGAGGATCTCTTACACACACAGGCAATAAAAGGCAAACCCACGCACAAACACAACAAAATCAATTATTGATTGCAGCAGTACTGATCTCTGGCATTACCTTCCATCTTTTCTTTAGTGTGTCTGACTGACATCAGGGTGCAGCTCCTGGGGCTAAAAGCTGATTGGCCAGGCTGGTGCTAGGCAGAATGTTTTTGGTGAAATAGATGTTTATTGCAGCTCCCTTAGATGGGAGGACAAGGTTTAGATAGGTCACAACTAATAATAATTTTCATTATCAGATATTCTACCAAATATTTTCCTGTTTAAGATATTAAAAAGATGAAATAAGTAATCACCTCTAGCCCAAAGTGACAGTTAAAAACCACAAGTTCTTAACTCTAAGAAAATAAGTACCAAATGATCAGATCTGCATTTGTGTTTGTAGAATTTTAAACATATTTTATGCAGATTACAGTTCTAACAATCCAAACACAGTATATTGTTCTTTTTTTTTTTTTTTTTCCCAAAAGACAAATGCAGTCATTTCTGCAATACTTAAGACAGGAATGCAGAGCTGGGGCTTCTTTTGTAACGTTCAAGCACAGAGTCTCACACAGTTTATTTACAGTGAATGTTTCTTGATCCACATAAGGTTCAACTGTTGCAGAGAAGAGAAAACAAAACCAAAAACCTACAGCATAAGTCACAGTGAGACTTTTTTCATATCTTTGCTTACCAAAACACAGACAAATCCCCTCTAAGATATTTTCTACAGAAAATTCATTATAACTTTGTGCAACTTCTGCAGAAACCTGTCGTATTTATGAGGAATGTTTGAATTGAGTTAATTTACAAAATGTACTCACTGCTGCCTGCAGAAAACTCATCAAGTTAAAAACTGCAGTGAATCAATTATTTGGTTCATACAAAACTCCCGTTTGTCAGTTATGGTACTGAAGAACCTTATATACAAAATGATGTAACACCTTTTCTTGAGCCATAATGCTGCAGGTTTTCTTTACCATTATAAAGGTAAAGCCATTCTGGGCAGAACCTAATCTGAATTTATGTAAAATCAACATGGAGAACATCAAAACAGACCAAAAGTCACTTTTTCCAGATCTCTTGGTAGCAGTTGGTTTTCTCTGTTATACTGCAAATGAAGCCTTTATCTTCTAAGATTAAACAATGAATGAATTAATGAAGAGACAAAAGATAAAGTCTGGGTATGCTCTATGAACTATACACTCAAACCAATGTATTCAAGTTGCCAAACACCTCAAATAAGAGACCTATGACAATTTAAGATTAAAAAAGCTAAAACAGACTTCAGATGAAAAGAATTAATATGTCGTTGTTGTGCTGTGTAAATCCCTGTGGAGTGCAGAGTCAGTTAGATACCCAAACACATTACATTACAAAAGACAGGGTGAACACGAATAAGTCAAACAAGTTCCAGTTTCTGTTTGTAGGAAAAGAAGTTAATCTGCAGATGCTGGAAAAAGAGGATTGCAAGCATGTCTGTTCACAACAGTAACAAACAGAGCTAGTCTTGTACTCCTTCTCCCCCTCCTCCCCCTCCTCCCACTCAGGGTGAAATAAGACTCTTATCTTAGCCCTCATTACTTCAAAGCTTGTTAAAACGTTCCTCCTCCGCAGCACAGACGGAGCTGAGCGTATGTATGAATGAAACCGGGGGAAGGATGAAACGAGAGAATCACAGAGCTGCAGTTAATGCTTCTATATTTACTGCATCACTAGCTGCTTTGTCTGTAATATTTTTAGTAGCATTAAACATAATGATTAGCAGGGATATGTATATGCAGTAAATATCTTGAAACTGTTATGCAATCATGTGACTGAAATGAAACTCAAAACACAAATGAAGGGAAGGAAACTGCTGCTCTACAAGACAAATGCAGATAACAATTGTGCTGTACCAGCAAGTTCTGCTTTGCTCTACTGAAATTATTTTTAGCCTCAAAAATTCCTCTTAATTACCTTGTTCTTAGCACATCTGCATCAACACACTACACTTAAAACAGAACATGTTCAGTGGGAACACAATAACATCAGCATAAACCAATTTTTTTTTTTAAGCCAAAAGTTTAAGCTGAAAATGTGATCAAAAGATGACAGATCCTGACAAGTGGGTTTGTGGTGCGTGCACGTCTGATATATGTTTTTCTAGCCACATTCTGCAAAGACCTGCTTCTCTGCTGCCTCTGACTGAAGTGACACAGATTATTCTTTCTCACTGAATGCAGGTGAGGAAGACATATATTTCATGCAAGCATATGTGAAACTGCATCCTGCAACATGAGACTCTAAAAAATACACTAATAATTCAAATAAAACTGTTAGTATTTTGTCAAGAAAAGTACACACAGCAGAGCCCCTCTATGTAATACTTTAGCATTGAGCCGCAGCACTATCGTATGTTTGTGTAAAGACATTGAGAGGATAGCAGAACACAGCAGAATGCCAGAGAGTTTTTAATAGACAGCACAGCAGCAAATTAATAATGTGAAACCATTACACATGAGCAATTTACTTACAAATTGTAGGTGCACTTAAATTACGTGTCGGTACATCTACATAAGGTTACAGACACCGGTGCAGCTAATGTAAAAAGCTAGTGTAGAGCCCAGGTAGATCCGAATCATATCTCATATATCAGCAATTTCTGCTGAACAGGCCATACCCAGACCGATAAATCAGGGCAAAGAGGACATTCTTCAAGCAACTTGCATAAGCAGAAGTTAGTATAAATTATCGCCTATGTCTAATGACTAAAAATGTAACTTTCATGTTTACTGATTAAATACTTTGAGCTTGATGTTTGGTAATTAATTTTTTTCAGATATTTGCTAATTTTACTTAAATGTTACATTCAACAATAAAGTGGAAATTCACTATTATTCAGCCTTTAGACAGACAAATTGTATGACTCCTGATACGATCTACAGCTCTGACAAACTTGGGTCACATTTTAATTACACAGCTGTGCTTGATTAAAGATCTGTTTTTAGCACCACGTTCATTAATGCACTCCTAGACTGCAGGGTGGCTTTTATACACTGCAAATACTTTGCTAAATTACTTTGTTACCTGCATTAGAACTGAGAAATCACATCTTCTACTCAGTAAAACAGTGCTTAAAATAGATGAAACTGTACAGTGGATTGGTCCCACGCTTTATGTTACTATACAGAAAGTAAGACTTGAAGAGTGCAAGATTGTTAAGCGATGATTCAGAAGAAGGCGTCAATAATCCCTGTAGCATCACTTCCTTGCACATGTGCACTGCAAACAACAAACAGCTGTAACATTCACATAGTGTACTCCCAAGTGATCCAGCTCAGCAAAACTGTGCACCTGACAGAGAATACAACAACCTGCCCTAATGAGTATGTGTCTACATGTCCCTGTTACACCTAATACCCTCACACCTACTCCCTAACACACACACACACACAGCAGTGAACAGTGTGGCTGGCAGACAGACAGGTGGTGTGAAGATAATGCTGCCTCATTAGACCAGTGTACTAAAGCACTCAGAGCAGGCCAGGAAATCCACTTAGAGAAGTGAGTGGGACAATGTACAATAGGAAGACCTGACAGAAAAATGTGGAGGAAGACAGAGGGGCGAGGGGTGTCTCCATCACTGATGTTACTGACAGTCACGTGACATTATTGATCTCCAAATGGAAAGAGGAACCCCCCCCTTCCATCAGATTTATATATAGGGATGTTACACTGTGCTACAGCTCCATCAGCTCTGTTTACTACATGGTGTTAATATGATTCAAGCGCTGCAGTGTGTGACTGACCTGTGCTATTATCTGATCTACAGTTTCCAGTCTTGATTTCAAACAAACACAAAGCCACTCAATCAGTCAGTGTGTTTATATTAGGAAGCAAAAATGTGTCCACTGTTGGTAAAAACTATGAACAACACTCCTACTGATGCAGCATCTAGCAACACTAGTGTGGAATGATAAAAACCGAATGTGGAAGAGTGAATTTAGCCAGAATATCTTGTAATTCATAGGTACCACAACATTGTGCTAATCCCACTAGTTGCATAGTAATTATCAAAATAGAGTAGAAATGTGTGCTCTAATTGCAGTAATACAAACGCAATGGCAGTCGGCGAACTTACACTGTGTAGTTACAAAAGATTACAATTTAATAGGTTGGAGATATTTTGGATTAAATCAGGGGTTCCTAAACTTTTAAACTTGCCCCCAAAATAACAATGCCAGAGACTGGTGACCCCCGCTATCCCCGGAGTGACTGAAACATTAAAAAAAAAGTGCACACAGGAGTCACACAATGACAGTGGCATATTTGCCACACTGCATTGTGGTTACTTGACAATTTACTCATTATGTTCTGTTTTATGTGCAGGGGTTCAAGGGTAGGTTTATGTTAATCTAGATTAATATGTCTGTTTTACAAAATTTATTGGCCTTTTTATGTTTATTTAGATTTTTATTAATGTGACACCATTAGTCAAACCTGTAGGCCCAATTCCTTACCTGTCTGTCACTATCAAGCTGTTATTTACGCTGTAACAATGAAGCCTTTGCTCTTACAAAGTACAAAACACTGTCTATGCACCTTAAAACCCCCAATATCCGTCCTACAAAATACAGGTGCAACTATACTGCCCTTCATCAGCCATAACCACCCTAGGGATCACATCAAGAGGTTTCTAAAAATCATATCGAGACCCTCTGTTAGTATCCTGGGGGGTCACGACCCCCACTTTGGGAAACCCCTGGATTAAATGATACTGAGGCAACAGGCAAAACACAAACAATCAATGTCAATTTTGTAACTTTCATAAAGATTTATCTGAAAACATAACTTTTTGACTGAACTGTGCTGTCCTAGTTGGGACAGAACAATGTTATCTGAAGTAGAAGCACGTGTAGATGAACTGCAGCCATCAGTCCTCCTGTTTCAACAGGTCACTGAAAAATAGCTGCAAACAAGCCAAAAGTAAGTTAGGTTACCCCTTAAACACCTAAAGCTATTTTTGTTGTGACTTCCAAATAAATTTTGCTCTGCATTTAACCTTTCCTAAGTGACTTAACCTACTTTATAATAATAATATAATATTATCCTCTGAATACTGCCGTGAAAAGCAGATGTTTTCTGTTATTTACTTTACTGATCATGTAGATGTTCAATAAAACTCAGAGCAAAGTCAAAAGTTATCAAAACAGAAAAAAGTGAAGAATACAAGCATGTCTAACGACTTACATTTGTCAAACTACATGGGCTTTGCTGTGAAGGTGTGTTGCAGAAAATGATGGTAATTCCACGTTCTCTACAGAGCCTCTGAATGTCCAAATGGGTCATATCTGATACTAGTGATGAAACACTGAGAAACTGCATTTCACCTGGTACCTTTATTTCAATGTGTTGATAGGATTTGTGATTCAAAAGTTATTAAACATTTTAGATCAGTAGATGCTTTATGTTGCCGGTAGCTGTTTCAGTCTTTGAGGGTTAAAACTCCTTAACATAGATTAGAGAAAAACAACGAGAGTCCTTATAACTGTAACAGTGTGTATGAACTCTGAGTGTATATTAGCTATGTATGAGTAGCTCCTGTAACCCTTTGCGTGTAAAAGTGTACCAAGGCACAACTGCAGGGCTCTGTTCACAGGGATGAAAGCAAGATAGAGATAAAAGCCCTTCAGTCGCCATCATGAGAAGACTAATGTGGAGAACAAGTCAAGTGAAAACAGAGACAGAAAGAGGGGGAGGAGATAAAGACATGAAGAGGAGGTAGAAAGGAGAAAGGAAGGGGTATTACAGGAAAGGATGAGAAGACACAAGAGAGGTCTGAAAAGGACAGAAAATGGAAGACAGATGGGAAGGATAACAATCACACTATAAATGGTGAAGGAAGGAAAGAGAGAATTAAGGGCTAAATGAGGTAATGAAAGAAAGAATGTTTAAGGAGTTATCAAGGAATTTAAAAAGGTAGAAATAATGCACTGTTAGTTCACTAGTGGGGCAAAAAAGTCAAAAGTCAAGACCTGATTTGTCACAGTGTCAATGTCACTGTAGAAGCGTTAAGATATCCACTCTGTGAAGGAAAACATCTTTGAAGAGTTATCCAAGGACACTGTAAAGCCTTGAAATCCAGTTTCACTTTCCCCTTATAATTATGTAGCTCTAAGGTTGGAAATATTGCATTGTACACTATCAAAATCCATTCTGTACCGACTTACTCCTATTCTGAAATGATTCTCAACAAACTTTGCACGTCTGAGACTCCATTTTAGGGGTCCATTGGTCATTTGTTTTTAAAGTCTGTCATAATAATGTTTGTTTCTAACAGCAAAATGCAGGTATTAACGATTGACCCACCAGTATATTATTACTATATCTGAGAAAAAAACACAACACTGGTAATTAACTATTAATGACTCTAATCGAGACTAGATAACTGCTGAACTGTATGTCTAAGTCAAAGTAATAAAAACCCGCATGAATAAAGAAATCAATAACTTCTCTCACTGAACATAAAACCCTCAGCAGTTAATCAATAAGTCTGGATTCAAACACCAATCCAAGTGCAAAAATCTAAGTTAATCTCAGTTCCGAAGTTTGCTGAGACCAAGAGTTTGCAAAACATCCTCTTCATGCTGATTAATCAAACTGATTAATCTCTGTGTCTCTTCTCCATTTATGGTTGCACCATTCTTCAAAAAGCACACTTTTGTGCATAACTACATAAAAATACTCATTGATGTAAATCTCTACTACACCAGTGACTGCTGCTCTCAGAGGGTAAAATATCTTGAAAAAGGAGGAGAATTGGGATAGTTATGAACATGTTAAGTTGTGGTTTTTCATCTTATTGTTCATACACATTATGCCAAAACAATGCCCTGTTTATGGCCTGATGACATAGTTCTCATTTGAAATCCGGTTGTTAGAAGGAATCCATATCAATCAGTGATTCATCAGCACATCAGTACCTTTCCAGCCCCCTTTCCCAAATGACTCACTTCTGCAGGGTGACCATATACTGACTCAAATATGACCCTGGCTTCATTCAGTAACAAAGACACTGGTGTTTTTCTGCTGCAGTACTGACACCTTTTACAGTATAGATGACAACATATTTGGTTTGGTGCTGTCCTATTACAATCCTGATCAAACAATACTAATCAAAATCAAACAAAATGCTTCCATGCTCCTTTTTATCTTGCTTGGTAGGACATCTGGCCATGTTTTTCCTGGGTTACTGCACTGTTTTGGATACAAAAGCTTAGGTGTCTAATAAGGAACACTCCTGATTTGGAAAGCCATTATGCGGACAGAGCGAAATATGTGAATGTTTTAAGTCTAGGGTGGCAAACATACTGGCCCACCAAAGGGTCCAATCTGGCTCGTGGGTTGAATTTATAAAATACAAAAATTACACTAAAGACATTAACGATGAAGGGTGTCAAAGTCATTTTAATTCAAGGGCCACATACAGACCAGTTTGATCTCAAGTGGGTCAGACCACTAAAATAATAGTATAATAAAATATACAAAATGACAACTCCTAATTAAAAACTCTAAAACTTTGACTATATTATGCCTTAACTTATTTATAAAAGTGTGGATCACAGTGGATCTACAGGGGCACAAAACATTTACAGACATAGTACCGTTAAAATTTTTGAGTTTGGAATTTGAAGTTGTCATTATTTATGGGTTATTATGCTTATTCTTCTTAAGACATTTCAGGTTCTTCAGGTTAATCACTTTTTGTGAAACAATAGTTTGTAAATGTAAACATTTTCATAATCACATTTTACTTTTTGCACTAAAACGTTATTTCTCGGTTATGCTATTATCAAACAATTTATGTTATCTAGGGAGTTTTTTAAAAATGGGTTAACTTGCTTTCCACTGAACATCTATGAGTACGTGGCTTGTGGATGTGCACTCCAGTGTTTTTCGCCCCACACATACTTTTCTCTTTCAGTGTCACTCCATAATTGGAAATCTTAACCTCACTTGTGTTTACTGGCACTTGAGTTTAGATGAAGAGACTGAAAAAACAGCTAAAACAGCTCAAATGTAACCGTACAAGAGACTGATACCAAAATAATAAATACCAGACAGAGTTAGAGTTACGGATACTATCTCTGCTCTACAGATAACGAACTGAGATTAAAACCCATATTGAAAATGGAGTTTGGTTGTGGTTTGACAAAAACAAAAGCCCACAGGATGAAGCTCTCTGATAACACAGCTCCAAACAGCCATCTTCCTCCGTTTCCTCTTACCATGTCATAGACGTTCAGGATGATCGGCTCGTTTGCCATCACTGGCATCAGGATATTGTCTCCCTACGTCCCTTCTTCTCGGTGGGTGTCCCCCCTCCGCACGCCCCCTGCCCCTTCCGTCGGTGCGAGATCCAAACTCTCGCCCTCCAAAAATAGAGCCCTACTCCTCCCCTTCTCCCTGGCACTGTGACGGCAGATAACCGGCTCGGTAATTCAATTTCACAGACAAATATACAAGCGTTTGAGTTCCAGGGATGTTAGCGCCGTCCAACATCGGAGTGGCTTTGTCCAAATCCCCACACGGAGCGGATCGGATCGGAGCAGCGGCGGACAGATGAGCCTCTTGTCAAAACCAAGTGACGGGCTAAACCCGTTCAGCTACAGAGGTCGAAGTGAAAACCGGACTTTTAAAGCGGAAAGTGCCTTTTCTCATTTTCCCACACGAGTAAGTTAAAGAAGTGACATCCTACTGAGGCATCAAAGCGGATTCTGTCGCTAAAAGGACTTGCCAAACCCTTTAAAGCTAGCTAACGGTTGACGTAGAGCTTTCACACAGGATGCGACTGGCTGCTCTGGAGAAAACTGGAGCGAGTGGGCGAGCCGAGCCGAGCCAAGCCGAGCGATGACTCTGTGCTCTACTAAGCAAGCTCAGGACACATGAGCATTATGGGTAATGCAGTTCATACACAAAATCCGCGCTTACTTTAGCAAGGCAAGTAAATAGACATAAGTAAATGTCTATTTAGGTGACTAAAGTGACTGAAGTAACAGTCACTTTACACTACTGTGTTTTTTTTAAGCATATGAGTTTTTTTTTTTTTTTTCAAGTTCATTCATTCATTCCTTCAAGCTTTATTAACACTGTAAAACCTGTACCATTAAATCACTGACAGAAAATTCCAGTTCTTTGAAACTGGAGCCTTTATTGGTCTTTTTGAACTTTTTTTTTTTTTTTTCAAACATCAATTTCCACGTATGTGTTTAAATTTTGTATCATATTTAATACATCGGGTCTTAATGCTCAAATATTATTTTTGAACAAACAAAAACATAATATCACACAAACATGTCTAACAAATTGGTAATTCCTTTCCAAAATTAGCAAAGTTCTGCCGCCTTCCTCATTCTGTAGTGTCACTGGAAAGGCCTCTGGTGAATGAATTCCTCCCCCCTGGTGGATTATCCATGTATCTAATTGTGTACATCAGCTTTTTCAAGAAAAAAATATCACACTGATCATGTACAGGGCTTCAAAACTCATGTATCAAATATGATACATTTGGCACTATAGATTTGAGGACACAAAACTTGGTCCATAGGATAACACAAAAAAAGAGAGAGAAAAAGAAATAGTACAAATCCATATGTCGCTTCTACTTAAAGGCTCGAACGCCAGTGAGATCACATTTTAGATATAAACTTTACAGGACTAATCTTGGGACAGACCAGGGCTTGTACTATTGAGTTTGATCATTTTGTAACTGCAAATGAATGAATAAATATAATGCTGTATAGCAGCTGCGCAGCATCAAACACCACAATCCACAAACATCTGATTTGCACTATAATGTCTTGGAACCCTTAGTAGTATCCTCGAGTCATTATAAGCAACCACTAGTTTGTGCATGGGTCTCTTTTTATAGCAGCTATTAATGTACTATTTATACAATTTATTTGCAATGTCAGAAGCTGGAAATATTAGCTAGAATATTTAAGCAGTATTTATGTATAAATTGAATACAAACAACCTGCCTATAACCTTTTTTTTTTGTTAAAATGAGTGGACAAATAATCGCAGAAATAATACTATCTAAGAACTGAGCATTTACTCAAACAGATGTGTATGATGAGAAGACAGTCATTTTTGTGTTTCATGAAGAGAGGTACACTGAGTTGCTACTAAGGGAATTGGGATCAACAAAACATGTCCATTACAACCTCCAGAAGGAAAATTAATTGAGGATCCTTTAAGATGCAAGGAAGAAGCAGAAAACACATGCCAGCACCACATTACAGTGGTCCAGTAACCATTTCCAAAGCTGCTTGTGGTTTGGTTATGGTTGAATAATACTGAGTAACAAGAACAAGAGTGGACTTTTGGTTTTGTCAGAGGTCTGTGCAGTTGGAGTTTATTTATTCTCATTCATTATGACTTAATCACCCATACGATCCATCATAGTCTGTCTCTTGCAGTTTTTCACTATTGAATTCAGAGACAAGATGTGACCAGTATTAGAATATATATTTAATGTCAATAATCCACTTTGAGAGCCAATCTCAGTATCCCTCCTGGTTTTCTCCCAATAGTTCCAAGAGTGTCTCCTGATTAGAAAAGTCCTGCAGAGAAGAGTTCATCTCATCCAGCAACTCCTCTCCCAGCAGAAAACTCTCAGTATCATGGACTGTCAAGCCAATCCGGTGATCTGTTATTCGATCCTGGGCAAAGTTGTAGGTCCGGATCTTTTCTGATCTGCCTTTGGTGCCAACCTGAAGGAACCGGAGGAGGAGGATATTCAAACATGCCAAACATTTTAAAGACAAAAAATGGATTTCTCAATATTTTACAATATACTTTTATTTTGGAGTCTGTGTTTTGTAATCAGTGTATATCTAGCAAGCACTATCTAAAAATATATGTACTGCATATGAATGAGTGACTTGTAATTTTCATTGAGTGAATGCTACTGTAACTTTTCTGTTTATTTTCAACTTATTGTCATTGCCTTTTGGGAGGATGTTTGTGATTCATTATTAAGAAGAAAATTCATACAATTTATTGACATATTACCATTACTGATTAAATCCAGAATAACAGGAATGGTTGACATTCAACAAACATCTGAGAAAAGTCAACTACTTTATCCAAAAGAAAACTTTGTAAATGTGTTGTAGTTCTTTCATTCAGAAAGTACCCCTCATCCTAAAGGTCTTTTCAATATTATTTCTCTTTTCAACATTACATTTTTATTATCAAGCAGTTATAGCTAAGATTCAAATTGCCACCATTTTCCAACATTTTATAATCACAAACTAGAAAAAAAACATGCTTGGTACAGATAATCTTTGTTGTGAATCAACTGTTGAGGCTCCAGTCACACATTTTTTAAATCTCCCACCTGTATTTTACGCTGGTTGTAGCGTTTGCTGGTCTCTTCCTCCAGTTTCATGCTGTACAGTTTGGCTCTAAGGGCCTTCATGGCTTTCTCCTTGTTCTTCAGCTGAGAACGCTCCTGCTGACACTCTGCAACCACACCTAAAAAAACATACAACAAAATTGAGAGTTTTACACACAAACCAACTTGTACATAAGATAGTTTGAAAATTACCATGTAACCTCATGTTCTCTGAAGGACAAAAATCTTAAAACTCATCAAAGACAAACAGTTATTGGACTTTGTAATTACGTAATTGGTCTCTATACATTTATTTACAGTACTGTCTAATATAGTGATGAAATTAATCATAGTTTTCCTATGAGTAGCTAGTTATAGTTCATATGTAACCTTATTAAATTAAGTGCTCTCTTACATTCCTCCATTTTGTATGTTAAACTGTAAAGTATCTTGTATCTGTCATAACATGCCTCATGTACAGTTTACCTGTAGGCAGATGGACTATTCTGACTGCACTGTCTGTTGTGTTGACATGTTGACCTCCAGCTCCACTCGCCCTCTTAGTGTCAATCCTCAGGTCCTTTGGGTTTATTGTAAAAGAGATCTGACAGACACAAAAACACACAGAGTTTATATTTATCCATACAGCCAATTAGAAAAACAAAAAATAATTCACATTCCAATACATTTCATTCTCTGGAAGGGAGAACAATTTCCAACATATCATTTTTAAAAGTGACCTGTATTGATTTCTAAGGAAAAATTGTGTCGTATTTGACAGAGGCGTGTTTGCCTTTTTTGTGTGTTTATCCATCTCAAGAAGTCATGTGTACCTCAGTGGGTTGTGGAAGTACAGCTACAGTCATGGTGCTGGTGTGCATCCGGCCTTGTTTCTCCGTCTTGGGAACCCTCTGGACCCGATGGACTCCAGCCTCAAACTTCATCCTCTTGTAGCTCTGAAGGCCACTTAAACTTGCTGAAGCGTGTCGTAGTCCACCTGGTCACAGGTGAGAAATTAGCATCAATAAAAGAATGTTAGTGTGGTCTCCTTGGAAACACCTTTCAGAATTTGCAGTTATTTTTATAAATCGTTTCATTTACCAATATGAAATTTTGTTTAGCAAAAACATTGGAACAAATGTGATATCAGTATGCAATAGCTGAACTGAAGAAAACCATGAACATGTATTAACACATACTGAAAATAATAAAAAAAAATCTGTTCTTTTATCAGTTTGGGTTAGGGTCAGTATAGGCTGCTTCAAAAGTGTTTACAAACAGGTGGGGGTTAATTATGTGTTTGGCAGCTGTAATTACCAATTGCTGATCACTTCTGTCAGATGTGATGAGACAGAATTCTACAGTTCTACTCAGTGCCTTTACATAGAAGCTTTGAAAATGACTCCACTTTTCGACAATCGAGGTCATCTGTCTTCATCATTAGTCTTTAAATTTACACTGAGAGAAAAAGGCTGAAGAAGTGTTCACACTCATGAACCATACAAAGGCCCAAAGGTGCCGTTGGCACTCAAGACAGATGAAAGGACTCATGTGACCTCTCAAGGCATTTACATAGGGAGAGCATAAATACCCAGCTCCAGCACCAACAATCTTTAGAACTCACGAAACCCATTGGATGAGAGGTGAGATGTCTTTAAGCCAAGACTGAAGTCCAGTTGCTTTTGATTAAACTGTTCAAAGCTGAAGAAGTTTCGATATCTGCCAATTCCCCTTTTTACAGCTACTGCAGCTTTAACAGAAACAGCTTTAAGTCTTAAACACACTTGGTTTTCTGATGACAGTTGTTTGCAAATGACTGATTCATGCAGTCACTGATCACTTAAATATGGACCTTCAAATTAAATATCCCAAATAGGTTTAATAAAAATCATAAAAAGTCACTTAGAGAGTTCTGCCTTCTGCCAAGCCAATACTCTATGGCTCTTCTTGTTCCACCATAATATTAAACCACAAACAAACCACAAATGATGTCCAATACGTTTCTCCTTTTTGTCGGTTGGTGTTACAGGTTAATTTGACTGTTACCTTGGTAACAGGTCTTTGTTGTACAGTAGCCTGGGGATAAACTGCTCTCCATTGTTCAAGACAGCATACTGCACTGTGTAGTGAGCTACAGTTCCTTGATTATTAAAGTAAACAAACTGCACAGATCCATCTGGGACCTGACAATGTGCTAGAAATACAGCTGGAAATGTGACAAAGAAAAACACAGATTTTTAAGATATAATACCGAATTGCAGTTTTACTGTACAGTGTAAGATACAGAAGTCAAAGAAAAATAAATTTTTAGATAAGTTGATGTGTGCACTGACCTATTTCACTGGTCATGTACTCCAGGATCTCAAATGACCAGTCGTGGTACTGAGCAAAGCCCTGGTACATGTCAAAAACCTTCAGAACAGACACAATAATTTGACAGGTGACTTCACAGATATATTGAATTATGTTGAATATTAAACCAGAACTAATTTTTAACACCCATGTTTGTTGCAATGAAACACTGAATTAATCACAATTTCTTTATATCATGTTATTTTAAACATTTAGCATTGGAGAAGAAAAGTACAGCTACGCTTCTGTCTCACAATAATTTCAAAAGTTCTTAACCTCAGAAGGAACAGTTTGGGGTTTCAGATACCAATAATGCAAACCCCTGACCTCAGCAGTAAAAAGCATGGCCTCCTGACCCCCGACACCAGCCGTGACTTCCAGCACAAGATCACTCAGGTCAGTTTCATCCTCAGGGATCAACAAGTCCAGGATCTGATTGAACAAGTTGAGTTTTGATAAAGAGAAGTTATGTGATAATCTCAAAAATTTGAAAATTGGACTTTCAACTTCAATTTAGCTGTCATCATTCTGCAGTCTGTCTCTCATAGATAAAATGCCACTCCCTACCTTTTGTTTGAGAGTTTGAACATCTTGCATACAGGCTTCTCTCTCCAGCTCAGCCAGTTCTCGGAGGGCTTGGTCTTCATCTGTTAAAAGACAGGAAAGGAAACGATCGCAATATAAAGTATTTAGATCCAGCCTAACCACCATTCCCTTTCTGTTGTTTCTTTTACACTGTCTTATCTCAAATTACTCATTATATTTGTAGTTCCAGTCCTGCTTTTGTCTCATGGAGATTTTCCCTGGATAAAGTAGATAATCACATATGTCTTTCGTACAACTGCCCTGGATAGCCCATTGTAACAAAAGTGGAAGCATTATCATTTTATACACGACTTAACACTATGCCGAACTATATTTCTTGCCATTTTGTGGCAGTAGAACAACCTCACCTTTCAGCAGCATTTCTGTTTCAGCCATCTCTTTTTCTTTAGTCTTCAACTCTCTGACACTGTGCATCAGAGGACTCAGCAGACACACTTTGGTCCTCTTGGCTTTCAGTTCTTCCTCACTGGGCCGCTCTTCTGTCTCACTGCTGTTGATTGCTTTTAAACATTCACTATACTCCCCCTCCATCTTCTTCAGGTAGTCCTGCAGGGATGTCCTGGAAAAAATCTCCTCCAGTGACAGTAATTTGGCCACCAATACCGGTGTACTGGTATGTAAAGTTCTTCTTGGATTCCCACAGTGATTATTGAAATGATCATTAAGTGTGACATGGAAACCAATAGTTCGACTTTGTCTGTAGATGACATTTGGTGTTTTTTGAAAGGCAGGATCCAACAGACTACCAACATAATTCTTCACTGTGCCCAGGTGTTTTAAGGCTCTTCTGTGAGCCATACTGAAAATATTTAGAATGAAACTCAGTGTGTGGCAGCACAAACAGATTCAGAAAGTCCTCGGCTCCTACACATCTTTTACCAGATCAGAAAGTTACATTAAACTTTACTGCAAAGTATTATAATTTTACATCATCTTATTTTCCACAACCATAACATTTATATTTAAAAGCATCCTCTGTTCAACAGATTAGCTTTAAGTCCACATGTAAGCATTACACAAAACAATGCTGTGCATTAGATAACGTTCATCTTTTACAGGTTTAGCTACATGCAAATAACATTCACTGATGCTTATTATTTCAACAGAAAACTATCATACAACTAAAACTAAAAATCGAATAATTTTGTTTTTAAGTTAGAGACCTGCGGGGCTCTTTTCAGCACTTAAGGTCGCAACATTTATGCATTCTGAGGTAGAAATATACAATTATATTTACTAACCATTCACAAAGGGTAACTGTGAGATGTAAAAGCAGAGGAAAGGACAAAATGTACAGTCAGATAGATATAGTTGCTATAAAGAAGCTGTTCCAAGTCGTGAATGGTACTAAAACAGTCAAATCGGTCTTAATTTAGGCCAGATTTAAAGAGGTTGCCTCTTTACCACCTTTCCGAAGGGCGCAGACATATTGATTACTGTCCGCATGCGCAGTCGAAAAAAGTCTTCCTCTTGAATCTTTCTGGCAGATGAGGGTATGCTAGGAGTGTTAGCGCTCCCTAGTGGATAAAAATATTAACACAGTACAATGGAAGAATCCAGTTCGAATTCTTAGAACAGAAATGGACTATTCCTTATAAATAAGGATTTTAAGTATCAAAAATATTACAGTTAAAATAAATCATAAATTATCATAAATACATATTATCACCAAAATTACCCACCTCTATATGTACTCGACATGAATAAAAATATATACTGAATTACTTTTGATCAGTGCAAAATGAACTAGTTCTTATGCAGCAACATTTGCCAGTTGCCTATTTGGTGTATCCTTCATAACTGACAAAAGTATTTAAAACTGTAGGCTATCGAAAACGGTATTTTACTGTTTATGGGTGATCCATTTCATAAATCTCCTTTACATCTCCATTGTTATATTTCTCTTTTTCCTGTTTTTGAGTATATTGATGAAACTGAAAAATGACAAATGAGATGAATATTCTAAAAAATGCTCAGAGAGAGAGAGAGAGAGAAAGAGAGAGAGAGAGAGAGAGAGAGAGAGAAACTACCAAGAAGCTCAAAGACCTAAAATTAAAAATCAGGATGTATCAGTATCTGCTCACATGAAATAAGACACAGCTGTGAATGAATACAGGCACGTTTGCGTCAGATGACTCTGCTTAGATATGTACATTTTAAGTATGTGGCAGGGATGGTGGGATTAGCATGACATTAGAACAAGCAGATTAACATTTGCATTTCGATGGGCTACAACTGCAGGCCTTTTAGGTCTTGACTGCATGACCCCCTAAGAAAAGACTGACAAAATGTCACACTTTACCTGTCTGCCTCCTGTCTGTTTTCCATTTCTCTGTTGTAGTTTTTTTTTTTTTTTTCAGTTTCAGTACAAACACATTAGACTTTAATGACACAAAACTGTGACATCAAAGAGAGATTTGTGTCTCTTCAGACTGTCTTACTTATGACAACAAAAACCTATGCATCCCCCATCACCCCTGTCTGGTTTCAGTGAATGTCACTTTACAAATTCCATGCAGAGGTGTGAGCTCCCCTGTTAATAATGTCCTGGTGTACCACAGAGGGATCCCTCGACTTGGGGTTGTGTCCTCTTGTATCTGCTTTTGTGTCATCAAAAATCAAGCATAAACTGAAATGATGTCCAATGTGAGATACAACTTGCTGACAAAATGACCTGAAAATAGTAAATAATAAAATAATTAACAAATAGTAAAAAAAAAAAAAAAATCAAAGGGAATCAAACAAGTTGAAATTCAGAATAAACCTCATAAAGAAGAGTAGATCAATAAAATATACAGACATGAAACTTTTAACTGATAAAAGTTTAAATTAAATAAAATAAGTAACTCTAAGGGTAGGCTACTGTAGTCCATTAAGACAGAATAATAGTTAGGCCATGGGGATAAAAACACACAAAAAACTAATGATAAAATGACGAGGGGATAAGTAGACCAATGAAAGGCACATGTGAGTTACAGCACACTTAAGTTAAAAACCAAAAAATAAATAAACAAAATCAGAGCAGTTTGTCGCATATCACTAATTAAAAAAAAGTATTATTTTTCTTACAACATAGTCTTGTTTTTCAACATCTCACGTTAAAGTCAGCCAAGAGTCTCTATTATAGTACATGTTCATGAAAATATGCGCATTACATTTGGCGCTAACCCACTTTAACAAACCGTGGGGACGCTACCCTTGTTTCACCACGAGTGGGAGAACTTACGTACACGGCGACTACGCAATGACGTCCCACCAGGAAACAACGCTATCATCTAAGTTCCCATTGGCGGAAAGTTTAAAGAGACATACTGTGATTGGCCGATTCCTTCTACGCGCTGATTTTAAAAGAGAACCAACGACTGGCGGAAATTTCAGTTGTCTTAATGTGAATCTGTGGGATCGTTGAGCGGGTATCATCTGGAAACTGGCTCGGTGGCGAAGTGTAGAAAAGCAGACAGTTTTGGATAACGACAAACAAATACAAGGTGAGATGGTTTTTTTTTTTTGGGTTTTCGTCTCAGAACTGCTGTAAATGAACGATATATGTCTGCTACAGGAGTTAGCTCTGTAGGTTAGCTAACATGGCATGAGAGTCAGTGGAGCAAGTTTTCATCGTTATTCTGTTAATATAAAACTGTACTTTACAAAACACATTTATTGTCAATTGGAGGCGTTTTGTAGATGGATGGCAGGTTATGAATTGTATAGTAAAAGACTGCGCGCCTAAATGAGACCACACATCCGTAAGTTTACATGGCAAGTTTAATTGAAATTACTTTAGCTGTTGATGCATAAAGAAACCTAATGTAATTTTTGACAACTTTTAACAAATGGGATGGAATTCAGAAACTTTCAAGTTGCAGTACCGGTTATGTAGTACTTTTGCGTCATAGTTGCGTTTCCGCCAAATGTACATCGCGCCAAAATCCTGTATTTATATAGAAAATCAATGTGCGAAAACGTTCTCAATACATTTAAAGTTTCTATAAGGCCAGAGCTTTAATATTATTGTATCATTTACTGGTTATTTTGTTATGTTGATGTTAAAGTTTAGCTAATGTTAGCCTACATGAAGGGAGTCATGTTGCTTTGCAGGCCCCACAATCAAAAGCAACTGAAGTAACACTGTTTTATCTTCTTTAACCAGGAATATATTCTACACAGTGCATATGCCACATAGTAAGGGAGTCATCATGAAGTTCCCTCGACAGGAGGCTTCCAGGACCTTAAGTATGGACAAAAACTCTGCAGCTGCAGAGTCCAAGGCGCTTCACCTGAAAAGCTCCCCAGTGAAAGAACCCCCCCCTTACAAACCTCCAGTTACACCTGCAGATGTGACCCCAGTTTTGTTATGTCACAACAACGATACCAGAGCCACCCACAATAAAGAGAACAACACCAGTAATAGGGACATTGACAGAATTGTGGATGAAAAGCTTGAGGACAGTGGCTACTTGTCTCTGCATAACAGCCAGATTGAAGAAGAGGATGACCACTTCCACGTACGAGCTCCCGCAACCCTACCCCCTTCTGCTGCTACGCACCAACAAAAGACGATTTCACCAAAGCCATCTCCTACTAAGTGTCAAGGGAGGACTGATTCTGTGTCCCCAGTGGTCTCAACTCCTGTGCTTCGTCAGAGGAGACCAGATACGTACTCCATGTCGTCCACTCCGTCCGACAACAACAACAACCCCTACCTGCCCATACTGAAGTTTGAACAGGCTGTGTGTGAGGAGCTTGCCAAGAGCTTTCAGAAAACAAAGAAGTATGTCAAAAAGATTTTCTTCTCATTTTATTTCATATAATATGTTGAGAACTGTATATTCTTAGTCATGTATTTGAATACAGGTTTTTTGTTGTTGATGTTGTTACGTCAGTATGTGCATCAACAGACACAATTGGAGGCAGTACCATCACCATACCTCTGCTTTCTTGTGTTTCAGGTATGACTGGAGCATTATCACAAAGCTAGCAGAGGATCACCTTTTGGATCGAGTGATTGGACGCCATATGGGCCTGGAGCACATTGACATATTTTCATCTCTGCTGACCAGGAACATGAGAGGCATTCTGACCCGCATTCTGGCCCTGCTGGGAGACATGGACCTCATTAGGTAAACTACACATGACTTAAATCTGTTTCATTTGGGTCTCTACAGTTTGGTCTTCATATAAACAGATATTTTTGTGCATATATTATGAGGTTCTCACTCTAAACACAGATTTCATTCATTAAAAACTGGTTTTAATGCAAGATACTATTTATAACTCAGACTTCTCATTCAATAGTTTTCCTAATCTGCTCTTATGTTACTCAACAGCTGCCAAAAAGTGAGCAAAACATGGAGAAAAATCATCAGTGAGGATTCAGCAGCTCTGAGGAGGTGTCAGCAAGCTGAACAGGCACTCAGGGTAATGATACATTTTTATACCTGGAGGTTCATTTTCTCCTGTGGTAGTCAACATGCTCATACATTGAATGGAGCCCCTGTCTTTTAAAATGATCACTTGACAAATACTGTGAGGTTGTTTTGGTGTTTTAAAGTTAAACTTTCAGAAATGTACTTGATGATGTACTTTGTGTTATAGCTGCCTGTACTATTTCTGTTTGCATGTTAAACTTTTGTTCATCAACAATTTGAGTTGTCAAGTTTGGGGGAACAAAGTTTCAATGATTAGAACTTCCAGCTTAAATACTTCAAAAATGCTTTTTTTTCTTCACCAATGTTTTTAAAAAAGAAAAAATAGATTCATATAATGTCAAAAAACCCAAAAAAGGTATACCTTCATATCCTCATGCATACCTTTTTTTTAATGGAACGTGGATAGTGGACAGCAGGTTTTTTCATGCATGGTTGGTCTCATGGGGTGCAAAGAGCTTGAAACTTTATCTGCATCTAAAGTGTCTCTGCTCTGGTGTCCTAATAAGTTTCTCTTTTTTTTCCTTAGGAGTCAGGCAGCTCCCTGAGGCAAAAGACTTCTGGTTTGACCAGAGACATGGCGGTGTCCAGGATGGTATTGTCCTGTGTGCAGAGTCTGGCATCACCAAACGTTTCATCATCTTCACCCTTATCATCCATCCAGAGCTGTAAGAACAGCAGGCTGTTGGAGTCATCGAGTAAAGGCAGAATGCCTAACACTCATTGTACACGCTTTAAAGAATATGTAGAGGTGAGTTACGGTACAAGCTTTGATATGACAAATAAAATGCTCAGATAAAGTCTTTGAACCTGTGTATAACTGATTAGTTTTTCTTTTTCTTTCCCTGTCCAGGCTGCTAGCACTCTGAAGCAGCATGAGTCTCTGCGTCACTGCAAACATTGCAATTCACCTGCAACACATTTCCCCGAGACTCAGAGAGCGACATGTACAAGACTCAGCTGTCTGTTTGACTTCTGCACACGCTGCCAGGAAGGTTTCCATGGCTCAACACCCTGCAGGGTGGTCCAGCCCCGTCCCCACTTCAACACCTCCAAGACGACCACCATCTTACCAGGTAGCTCTCGTAGCAAGAGGAACATCAGGCGACTGTGAGAATTCCTCAGCATAGTTTAATTGAATTTCGTTTTTAAACGGAGGCCTCGTCTTCAGTTGGACTGGCTTGTTTCAGAGCCAAGGGATGTTACAGGAACTCTGTCTGAAAATGGCTTCAACATATGCAACATGGCAGTATGCAATGATGTTGCATGCAGAATTTTCACTTTGTCCAAAAGAAGGACTGAAGTAAAGAACTTCTTAAAACACATTGGACAATCAAGCACAAAGTTTTAATGAGCGACAAACGTCTGCCAAAAAAAGAAATGCAGAATCATGCTTTAAATTGTAAAAATGTATATTTTAAAATGAAATGGATGTACATATGTTGTATTATTGTTTTAAAGAGTTTTATTATTATTTTTTTTTTTAAATAAATGTTTAACCTTTAAAAAAGGTGTAGGCCTTTTCACACTTACTGTATTTGTATTTTTATGTAAATACATGTTTTCTAAAACTTATCCAGTGTTTTTGTGGTTCATTTATAGCACCCAAATTCAGGCTCTAGGTCAGTTTGTTCTGTAAAATGGTATGGACAGGCTATCTTGGGCTGCATTCAGACAACAGGTCTTAATGTACAATTTGAATTTTTTTTTTGGTGAAATCTGTGTGTGCTTGTTCATATTACACATTAAGTGTGATTTTTATCAGTTTTGAGTGAACTGAATGCAACCCTGGAGTGACCTGCCTGTGCAAAAGAAGTCCTGATGGAATATATGCCCACACAGGCGTGTTTATGGAAGTAACGCTCCTGGGATGGAACTGTGACATTTCTGACATTTCAATGACGTAAAGGTTGGATAAATGTGACCTGGTATTTCAGACTGAAGTTGCATTGCAAAATATCGGATATGTAAAAATTTGGGACCACCTATGAAAGTGGCCTGGGTTGGATTTGAAAAAAATGGATTTGTGCTGTTCAAACTGTAACAGATCAGATATAGGTCACATGGGCAAAAAATAGGATTTGGACCACATTTTCCTGCAGGTTGAACATGGCCTTAGGCTAAGGGGTGAACTTCACAGTGAGGGTAAACTGTCTGGTTTTGTTTTATTACATTGTTGCCAATAAAGTAAAATTAATTGAACAAAATACAATGTAAATATGCACTGGTTAACCTTTAGTCTTTGTGCTTATTTAATGTAAGGTAAATGTACTCTACTCTCGGACAGAACGTAATTCAGCTTTTAAATTTTATTATGTTTATTTAAATAATTTAGATGTTCTACCTCAAACTAAAAGCAAGACATTCAGATACAGGCTAGCTTTTATCATGACTTTAGGAAAATGCTTTGTAAAGAGTTGTATTATATTAATATTTGTTATTTACTGTAGAATGAAACTTGTAAGTGATGCAATGCCACTAAAATTCCATTCTATCCATTTTACTTGAGTACGTGTGTAACTGCTTAGGAAATAGTTACTTTTACATTAAAAAGATGAAAGAATGCAGCAGTGTAGTACTATTACTACTACTGATAATACCAAGTAGTATATAAAGTATCTAAAACTGGCTTCATACTACAAACTACAGAAACAAAATGCTTTTATGTGCATGTTCTAGTGATAAAACCAGATAACTGAGCTAATATTCAATGAAATGTAACACTTTGAGAAGAACCATTTTATATAATGCTGGTACATGACCATGGACTACTCCAGTCCTCCTCACAACAACCCAAAAGGAAGAAAATAAACCCTTAAAACTAATTAAAAAGGCAGATTTATATTTTATCACAACATTCAGGTTGAAAACAGAAAGTTTGATAAGCCATCAGAGTATCAAAGAGCTAAAAGAATATAGCATCAAGAGACTATACAAACTGTGCCTGCCACTGTGCAAAGTTTTCAGTTTTGTAAAAGGCAAGAAGACATCCTGAAATTGTCTTCCAATTTATTTTCCGGGCAGAATACTTTTATAAAGCAGCAATTTATCCTAGGATCAGCAATGTAAGTCACACAAACTGACAGAACGGGGCCTTTTCCACAGGTGACTTTATAAAAACTGTATAGATGTATAACATAAAAACCTGTGAAGTGACAGAAATTTGTGCTTATTGGACAAATGGGAGGTGTAGATGTGTAAAAGCAGATAGTGCCCTTAAATGGGTTAAATTTTGAGGGTAATCTTCTCAAACCTGCCTTTGTGTTGAACGTTTCAGTGTGTGAACCTTCTCCACTCAGATGTCTCTTTGGTGTTTGTCCAATAGAGGGCAGCATTTCCCACTCTGTGCATTCAGGGAGTCAGAGTCTTTTGTCTGTTTTGTCCATTTTCTAAGTACAGACACTGCTCATGTTGTTGCATTTGTGTGTGTGTGTGTGTGAAGATGTAAAGTAATACAGTATGTTAATGTTCAAGGAGCTTAATATCACATAGAATCATTTGACAACATACTTACATTAAGTCAGAATGGTAACGTTTTTGTCATTACTAGTCATCAAGCACTTGCACTGCTTTTATGTTTTATGTTTTTACCATGTTCCAAGATGTTATAAGCCACATTACTCATCCCTAAAGACAGCTTAACTCTGTATCAGGCAAGTGACTATTTTTGGTCATTTCCGCAAACATTACAGAACAGTGACTGCAACAGTTCCAGTGAGGCAACAATCTTAGGTTAAATGGGGTCTGTAGGGTCTGGAAGGTCCACCTCTGCATGACCAGTGAGTGTAGCTGCTTTGTTAGGTACCATGAAGTAATGGTACTAATGTAAGGAATGATGTTCAAAGGGAGAATGTGCACAGTCACGGAAACAGTTATTAGATCACCCTCGTTTTCTTCAGTTTCTTGTTCATTTTAATGCCTGGTCCAACTAAAGGTACATTTGTTTGGACAAATATAATGATAAC
>JAPQRP010000009.1:17250564-17272964 GCA_037367295.1 Apogon hyalosoma | reverse complement strand
TGAAGTGATTTTGGTTATTATCAAGAAAACATGGAAAATGGATAGATATCAGCTCTGAAATTAAACTCTTATGAGTTTTTTTTTTTGTTGCTGTTATCATTATATTTGTCCAGACAAATGTACCTTTAGTTGCACCAGGCATTAAAACGAACAAGAAACTGAAGAAAACAAGTGTGGTCTAATAATTTTTTCCGTGACTGTATAAAACCTAAATAAAAAATTGTTGACTGATTATGGTCATTTTCTTTCCTGCTGATGCTAATATTCAGGCTTGTGTTCAAGTACAGTCAATTTCTGTGTTTCCTCATCTAGATTTATGTTTGTGTCATGTTAATCATAGGGATTATTCAACAGTTGCAATCCACGATGAATCACTAAAACAAAGTTAGAATTCATGGCAACATGTGAACGTGTGTCTGGATGAATTTCAGTTGCTCTTGCAATCCTTCTGCAACCATATTCCTCTGCATTCCTCAGGGAATTTGTTCTTCCTGTTAAAACTGTGTGCTGTGTCATTCATGGGTGTGATGGAGTTGGGTGAGAAGAAACACTGTCACACATCTTATCACCATCAACCCATAAAGATCCAAACAGCCTCTGGTGACCAAAACTATCTACTGATCTAAACTGTTTAATACCTGTTGATCCACTAATGCTATCAATACATGTAAATAATTGGTGTAAAATACAGTTATTCATCTTTTCATGGTCATCAGATATGACCCATTGGATGTTCAGAGGCTCCATAGTTACTGTGGAAACACCGTCATCTTCTACAACATTGATTCACCAGTAAAACCCATGGAATTGGATCAATGACAGTGGATGGACACACTTGTTTTGTGCTCAGTTATTGATATATTTGTTGAAAATGTCACTTTTTCTTCAGTTTTCCCTGTTTCTGATATGATAACCTTTGAATTCACTCTGAGCTTTAATGAACATCAACATAATCAGCAGATTAAATATAGAAAAATCCCAAATTTCACTAACCCCCCCCCCCACTAAATACTGAGGATAATAGTATAAGACATGGTGATAAATCACTTAAGAAAGGTTAAATAGAGAGAAAAATTCATTTGGGACCTACCACCAAAGTAGTGCTGGGTCTTTATGGGTTAACCATGACATAAAACTGTTACTTAACTACTGTAGGACAAATTTGTACAAAAAATTAAAATTGTGACACTTGTATATTACACCACTTTATGTCATTTACTCTCTCCTATCCAGTGAAAACCACAAATGTATCTCTAAATATATAGATTATTAACATTTGTGATTAAATGTTTATTTATGGGTTGCTAAATTTTTTTTTCAGATTTTTCCAGAAACACAAACAACTTAATCAGAAATTGAGTATTTGATGATTTAGGCAAGAATATATGTTTTGTCAGAAAAAAAGAAAAAAAACAACATATTTTGGGAAGGTGATGATATGTAAAACAACAAACCATTTTACTTTAAGCATAAAGAAAATATGTACATGCAAATCTTTGTCTCCCTGTATCTGTAAGAGTTTTTCTCCTACAGTTCAAAAGCATTAATGTTAATAACTTAATAAATGTCCACTCTAAAGTATGACTGTGAGTGTGAATGGTTGTCTTTCCTTTTAAGTCAGACCAGTGATGAACTTATGACCTGTTCTGGACTCATTTATACACAGCGCCACATTTATAGGGCATCCACACACAATGTTTTAAATTCAATTTAAAGCATTTAGAAGTTATTTTTTAAAACTTACAGACACTTAGGTCAGATTCAGATATTTTTATTCATGCACAGAGAGCGAAAAGGTCAACACACACATACTTAACATGCAAAGCACATAGTTTACAATGTTTTGTTATGTGATATTTTATTAATTTTATTCTCTTTTCATTGATTTACCTGGTTACTGTGGGTCGTCCAACCTCTGAGGCAAAAGGTTGAACAGAAGGGCAGAGCAAACATTTTTTGGGATGGGATTTCCAATAGAGGGCTTCTGTTTTCACACTGTTGTGTAGGTGCACACAGATATTTGTATGTCAGCACCACCTCAGCAGCCATCCAAAGGATGTTGAGTGGCTGAAGAGAGGGTTTAGACTTTTGGAAATCCACCATAACTTTGGAACAGTTTTTGTGGCTCCAGTCACAGAAGGCTTTACAAAGATTCATCTTGCAGCCCTCCTTCAAGAACATTTCCCCAATAATACTTTCATATGGTAGATTTAGATCCTGTAGAGCAGGGGTGTCAAAGGTTCCAAACCAGGAGGAATTTGCAAAGTGCAAAAATTGCACTGAAGATATTTACAGTCAAGGGTGTGGAAACCATTTTAGTTCAGGTTCCACATACAGACCAATTGTGAGGTCAAGTAAAATAATACATAATAACATATTAATAATGACTCCAAATTTTCTTCTTGGTTGAATGGGAGAAAAAAAAAAGATTATATTATGCCTATAAATAATGAATACTCCAAAGGGTTTGTCTCCTTTCTGTCCCTACCTGGCGCACTTTCATAGACTTTCTCAGAAATAGTTGAATTTTTGATTCCTAGAAGGATCCATCGTATGATGCCATATACTGATCTTCTCCAACATCTAAACCTCCAGATGCTGCTACAGCAGCAGCTGAACTCACCCCTATTTGCCATCACCTTGCACCAGCAATGTTTCCTAAAAATCATATCAAAGCTCTTATGCAATATTACCATCTTTTATATCAGTCATGCATATAATACTTAAATAGTACCTTTAATATGCATCCACCTCCATATAATGAACACACATGACCTTTGACCTGAACTCATTTGAAAATCATGTCAAAAAATACAGAAAAATTATTAGGTTGGACTTTTGAAATCTGAAAGAACATTCTTGCCCACCTTGTAGATTATATTGCCTGAAATATGTCAAACCTACTATATTTATACATAAAATATATCAAGCTTTAAAATCTACAAGGAGGGAAAGATGTTCAAATTTAAGGCAAACTAAGAAGGTTTAAAAATTATACATTCCATGCAGAAGTGAATGCAACATTCTAACGATCACCTAAACATATCTTATTTACAAATGTTTGTTGTTATTATGATCATAAGTATTTGTTGCTTTAATGGAACTCCTTTCCAATTAAGTACATCATGTTGCTATTAATACAAAAGAGTTACAGACTCAGTATTACAGACATTATCACGCTGAAAGGGATCACTTTTGGAGATGCTTGATATTGCTGTTTTGTTTCAGCAACTGAGTCGTGCATCACTGAACATGGTCCAAATAGATTTTCTAGACAAAATTATGCATTTTATTGAGCGAGACATGCCTATTATTATTATTATTATTATTATTATTATTATTATTATTTTTATTTATTTTTTTTTTTTTTAGCAAATTCAAAGTGGGCAAAACAGATCGGATTCCAGAACATGTCCTTTTTCTCTTTGTTTTGGTACAAAAAATAACATTAAATTCTGAAAATATTTACATGAGCAAACTACATGAGCAAACTGTTCTTTAAAAATAAAATATGAATAACCTGAGCAAATATGATCAACCTGAAATCTCTAAAGAAAATTAAGTGCAATTCTAACAATATAATGCCTCTTATTGAATGTTTTATGCCTTTGTAGATCTTATTTGTAATGCACATGTATAAATGATATTTTAACATATAGCATTGTTAAAATTATACTTATCTGTCCTGACAAATTAAATTTCTTTCAGGTTATTCAGGTTATTTATTTTTGTTTGTATAGTTTTTAAATATAATGATTTTTGTAATTTTATGTTATTTTTTGCACTAAAAAGAAGAGTAAAATGTGGAGTTGACATTATTTATAAGTTACTATGCTATCATTTTACTGGTTCAGCCCACTTCAGATCAAATTGAGCTGAATGTGGCCCCTGAAAGAAAATGAGTTTGTCATCTCTGCTGTGGAGGATATCTAAGTCTGCTGTCAGTTTTTGGTCGTGGGTTGCTGTCCATGGTGCTGAACTTCTTGTGGCGCACCATTGTTCCCCTAAAATGTCACACAATGCTGTTTACAATCAGAGAGCAATTTATAGAACCTTAAAGTGACCCAAAGAGGGATAAGCAAACAGAGAAGAGCCTTCCACTGGATAATTACTGAAATGAATATTAAAAATATTCATATTTTTCAGCTGCAAGTTCTTTAACCCAAACTGACACAATGAGTATCTTCTCATTTCTTAAGTAACTACCGGTATCAATTTACCAGAGAGCATAAATACTGGACTGTGTTTCAGTGGATAAAGGTCATGTGGTCCAATGAGTCTAGATTGACAATGTTCCAGACTGATGGATGCATCACAGTGAGAAGTGGATGAAGTGATTACCCATAATGCCTAGTGCCTACAGTACAAGTCTGTTCAGCAACGTTATGTGTTTCCACAAAATGAGCTCAGCTGACTACCTGAATGTACTGAATGACCAGGTCTGAACATCTACTTCTATGATGACACAGACATATCTCAAGCTGACAACAACAGGATCCTTCAGGCTCAAACTGTGAAAGAGTGGTTCAAGGAACATGAGAGCTAATTTTCACACATGGATTGACCACCTCAGAGTCCAGACCTAGATGTGCCGCAGAAGATTTTACACAGTAGTACAACTCTTCCATCACTGGTATAAGATCTGTACTCAAAATTAGTGTAACTATGGACAGAAATAAGTGTTGGGGGTGTTTAGTATTACATACATAACCGCTGTGTGACTTAAATGACGCCACAGTGAATGCATCCCATAATGAAAGTTAAAGGCAGTCCCACTAAATATTATTTGTTAGCTTTTTTTTCTGGCCAGGAAGGTATATTTTTAGTAAAATTCTCTCAGTGCACCAGTCACAAAATGACTACTGGATGGGAAACAAAAGATGAACTCAAACGTGTTTGTCAACTACAGGCAATTCTCCCACTAAGTGTGAAAAATCTGACTTTTTATTGTCTTATATGTAGAGGCATGGTGTTAAAATACATATTTAGATGTGCTTTTTCCTGGAGAATACCTCAGGCCAGGGGATCTCAAACATGCTTGATTAATTCCTTCAAGTGTCCTTTCAAGCAAAAGAGCAAGAATTAATTTGAAAAGGGGGAGTTTTAGGGTGAATTTAGTGTTTCCATGTCAATGTCGTGAACTGTAATGTCAGTCAGCCGACACCCATGAGGAAGAAGAGAAGGTCATTTTCTGCTTATCTCTTCAGCTTAAATCAACATGTTGCCACATCCATCTTCATTCAGAGTGTGCAGTTTACTGGGACAGCAGCTCATCACCATCTGTGTGCTCATGAAAGATGATTATTTTCCCTGACAATTGAAGAAAAAAAAGTAAAAATAAACAAACAAATCTGGATATTTGCAGGAGGATAAGAAGTATACAGTACATCAAATTATGGATAAAGCAACAGACCATCATTTTTGTGTTTCATTGTCAAACAATCAGCCAGACAAAACAACTCAGGTTTGAAAAATAGAGCAACATCTTTTATTTGGTGAATGGTGGACATCACTATACACACTAAAGGCAGGTCTATGCACAGTTATAACTTCTTTGCTCTACATATTGAGTAGTATAAAGTGATTATATGCATCTGTGTCTATTCAAAATGTATGTGTCTTCCTCTTCATCTCCTTTTGGTGTCTCTCCATCCTCAGTCGTTAAATAATTATGTGTAGATTCTCCAGAACCGGCGTTTGGATCATGATTGCACCTCTGAGAGTTGATGGATCAGTGATGTAAACCCATTTTAACAGCTCAGTGTTCAACATTGTAACCTTTTTTAGATGTATTTATCCAGTTTTATCCAACTGTCAGCCCATGGATGTACAGAAATATGACAACAGGTTGCTTTGTTTTGCTTAAATTTCATTGAACAGTGATCACGCTGGAAACTAATACAACTTGAGCATTTATTACACAATCTGTCAAAAGTTAGTGGAAGCATCAGTTTGAGAAAATTAACTACAATTCAATCCATTCATTTAAGGTAGATCAGACTTTGAAGGAACATATCCAGAGAACATGATTAGACTGTTACTTAAGAGCTTTTCCCTTTTACATTCAACAGTACAAATGTTTATCTTAAAGTTCAAGAATCCTTTGCTGGAGAAGGGTAAGTGACAGTTTATCTGAATTTAGTGAGACAAATCGAATGTAAAATGTCAAAATGTTTCACTTAACGCTATAAAGAGGCATTAGATCCACTGAAAATCAATGGAAAATGAACTAAAATTAATGCATTAATATTCATGGGTTTGGATTTTGTATCTGAAAGTCTACAGGACAAACTTACTCTTAATTTCTATTTAACTGTGGTTTCATTAAAAGTTAAAAAAAAAAAAGTCTGTTTAATGTCAACAGAACAACACTGGTCTTTCTGCAGGAATGTTTGCTACTGTATATTCAAAGAAAGGTACATATAGTTGTTTTAGTTGACTATTATTTACTCTCAGAGCTCCACACATCTTCAAAAGCTGATTACCCAAAATGCACATGGACACACACATGTTGCTCAGTGTGGACTGCAGAGTCTTTGTGATTAGTATTGTGTATATATATTTATATATACAGTGTAAACATGTACCGAGTGGGTGGATAGATAGATAACCACATTGGCGAACACATTATTGGTTGATCTGACTTTCGGCTGTCCTTTGGATTAATATTGTGTTGTTTTTTTTGGAATGGGGTGGTTTCATGAGGATGACTTGAGGTATTCACACATGCACAGGCCCTCCTCAAAGCGGCTGCAGAAAAACATAAAAAGAAAAGAAGAGTTGAAAATAGACAGAATAACAAGAAATTTTGCCACTGTGTGCACAGATACTATTGATCTGATGAATAAAATGCGTGTATGTACTGTACAGTGTTTCACTATGAAGAGTTTAGAGGACATTTTGGTTTGTCCTCACTTTTTTTTTAGAGGATTCAGGTGAAGTTTTAGTTAATAGTTAAATTGAAGACCCCGGCGCTAAAAGTACTGAAGTCACATTTTTGTAAATTCAAGTTGGGTATATAAACACGGTGTATTTGTTTAGCTAAGTCCACCCTATCAATATTTTTAACAGACTTGTTTTGTGACTTCATTACTTTTAGCACCAGGGTCTTCAAGGCTAGCGTGTGTGTTCGTGTGTGTACGTACCAGCTGAAAGTTGTTTATGAGATGATCTACATTGATGTCGTCGTAGCTCTCCTGGAAGGTGTTTGGTTCATTCCTGGACTCATCTGAGTCACTGGTTCCAGGATCTTCTAGGCTGTTTTTTTGTACAGAGGTGAATAATTAACATTGGAGATGAGGCTGCATTAATGAAACCAGTTAAACACGGCTGTTCAAAGTGCATTTTGAAGTATCTGATGGAAAGTTTCAGGAACATATCTTTGGAATCACACTGTCCTCAATGCATGTAATGAGAGTTTTAAGCTACTTCTCACAAAAGGATGTTTAAGTTACAATGTCAAAAGTGAGAAGGAGACGCCCCTACCTTCTCTTTCCTGTTAAGACTGAGTTCAAGTATTTCTTGACAGCCATCTGTTTGCGGAAGCGGCTGTAGTTGTCTGTGAAGATGGCGTCTGTGTGGCGCTTCACTGGCTCCTCCATAAGCTCATCACTGAACAGGATGGGAAAACCATGAAAAAAAAGAAAACAAAGGAGGAAAAAAAAACAAGTCAATGCATTTCAGTCTTTTTGGTTCCATGTGTCTATGTGCATTTATATCCCTCCTGGCCGTAAAACAATGGAGCAGTAATGGCATAAATTAACCTTTAAAATGATTCGTCCTTTACAAAATTGCATCACCAGGCAAGTCAGACTGCATCACAGCAAATGTCATCAGGTCCTCTGTTGTCCACAAATAAAAAGTTTAGCTTGTATTAAGTAATATGATGAAACATAATATAATTTTAGATTCTTCCAAGAATCCTTTACTGTACTGACAAGTGTGGAATATATTGCGAAGGAATAAATAAATGAAAATGAAACAAGCAACTGACATGTGAATTTAGCATTTACTTAAACCTGAATAATGAGAAATATTTATCCTCTGAGTCATTTTCAGATGAACTGCTGATAATAAAACTCCTGAAAGATGACACTTAAATTTAATAAACAAATTTCTTGAAGCAAAAAAGCAAAGTTATGTTCTTGGAAGAAATGAAAGCCACACATTGAAAATTGTCTCTGGGTTTTTTCTTTATCATTTAAGATGACTTTTTCTACCTTGACTTGGTTATTATTATTATCTATTGCAGTAGCTAATAGTGTCTTTTTCAGTGACAAGAGATTCAGCAGTGAATCTACGTTCTTTATAATCAATGAAGTACAACACTTTTCACTTTCACTAATACATAAGCTATTAACGAATCCAGTCAAAGTCTTTATAGCGATGGATAAACGTGTAATTTACCGGCTTCAATTTCCTTTTTAAAACCATGGCTTCGGATTGAAATTTTCTGTTGTTATTCAGTAAGAGTTGAAGGCTCAATCTTGAACTGGTTTTTAGAAGAGCGCGAATAAATGAACGTGGTGAAGAATCAGAAGCCAGATCCATCGTCCTCTGCCTACAACGCTCTCTGGACTAAAAGCTCACCTACCTGACCCGCTTCCCGATCAGAGACTCCAGGTACCTCCGAGCTGATAGCTGACCCAGGAGTTTACTGTATCCGCTGGTGAACAGACCGTCTGCGTGTCTCGTCGCTCTGCACATCATCACATTACAAAAAAAAAAAAAACATTATCATGCGCTCACATCTGCCTGGCACATTAAACTGACAGATGTACAGACATGCAGGCACGGACGGGCTTTTTCTATCTGGCTGCTGATTACGCAGAGGTTTTACTTTTATGTTTCTGCACAATGACTGCATGCAACAGGGGCATCCTGCTTAACCAATCAATTTGGCGCTTTTCCCCCTGATTTTGAACATTCTGAGAAATCGAAATGCAGGCTGCGAGAATTTAGAGAATTTATGAGGAATACTGTGCACGAAACAAATTGAAGGTCAGATTGTTTGTGGAGGTTTTGTAAGGGTGACCTGAAAAATCATAATGTACTTCACATTCTGATATGTCCATTCACAGTTTCTTATCCTCCTCATCTAAACGGCAGGCAATAATGAAAAGCACCCCTGACACCAGCACATGCAAAGACTATTCGT
This sequence comes from Apogon hyalosoma, assembly GCA_037367295.1. Taxonomy (NCBI): domain Eukaryota; kingdom Metazoa; phylum Chordata; class Actinopteri; order Kurtiformes; family Apogonidae; genus Apogon; species Apogon hyalosoma. The sequence goes on along the minus strand of JAPQRP010000009.1, from coordinate 17,263,807 downwards.
CAACAGGTACAGTCTTGCGTGTCTGTTTCCCTTCTGAGCAGCTTGAAGCAGATTGACTCCAGATTTCCTCTCACCTCATAGATGTGTATGGCAGACTCAGAGTCCGGGAGTACAACACACTGCACAGGGCTATTAGAAGAAGCAGCTGAGGGCCGGACCGTTGTGACATCGCTTTACACCTGAGGATGATGAAAGCGCCCAGTTATTCTCCATTTATCCAAAATACAATGAATATACCTCTTCTACAATAAACTATAAATATTTTGCCCTCAGAGACTCAGTGAGTTAGAAATTGCCATTAACTGTCCAAAATGATGCAGAGTGACAGATATTCAATTGATCTACTCTGATCTGAGCAAAGATATCCGGTTGCAGTAACTGACAAAGAGGGAAAACGAATCCCATGCGTAATTACGCACAGCTTGGACACGTGAAAACTACATATCTTACACAGCGGGGAAACTGCGAAACATTACAAATCACCTGCAAACCTATTTTTAAATGCTTCTAAAGAAAATGTACTTTGGAGAAAACTGAATTTGATGCGCTGACAGGTATCCACATGCGTCTGGAGTGCGCAATAGGAGCAAAAACGCATACTCAACATGATCGAAAAAGTCCTTACTACCTTAGAGATATTCTAACGATATTTTTATGCAAACAAAAAACAATCTTACATGTGATTTAGTCAAAGTTGTCTTCTTTATTGTTGCTCTGTTGTCGCTCTCCAAGGTCCTGATGTCGAGCTGCTGGTGTATCTCCACTCTGCTGATGGTTCTTGACTCTTTTCCTCTTCCACTCTTTCTGTTCGCCCTCAGCTCTGCTCCCGTTTTATACACCTGGATTTTTCTCATGGTTGCAGGAGGGGACTTCAGATTCGATCAGGGGCCTGAGACGTCAGTCGGCTACTGCTTCCGTCATTGGTGTTGCTCATGGTCGGAACCAAGCAGGCCTATGGTGGAATTAGTGCAGAGGTTTTTTTTCCCCCTTTTGCTTCTAATTAATCGGGGGAATAACTAACTTACATGCTATGGGCTGATGCTGTTGACTCATCGGATCATTTTGTCTGAGCTCGTCCCCCATCTCAGCTGCTAGATGAAGGCATAAATGGAGAAAGTGGAAGATGGAAGAATCAAAATGGAAAAGAACACGAAGAAAAGTCGAATTAGAAGGCGAAGAAAAACAAATAAAATAACCCAACTCTTCATAATCAATCACCAACCAATTATTAATACAGAAAAACGTGACTTTTTGCTTGTTTTGGAAGGTGAAGATACTGTATTTACATGTGTCAAATTATCTGCAAATATTTACAAAAAGATATAAATCAATATGCTTAGCAAAATATCAGTATCACCTTCAATAATATCAAGATATTTCTGAGTTGGAGAGAAAATTATATCCCAAAAACTAAGAATCTCTGCCTTTTCATGGTTATTTTACCATGAATATGTACATTTTTTTTTTAGGTGTTAATTACTTTGACTCAGAATTTTAAGAGTTATTCAGGTAGAATTTTTCTTTGGTAGCGTGATATTGGCTATTGACCCATAAGGACCCAGTGTGACTTCAGTGGCAGTTCCCAAAGGAATTTTTTGATTGAACCTTTCCTATATGATTTATCACCATTTATTATAATATTACCCTCATAATTTTGAAAATTTTTCCAGTGAAAATCATCTATTTTCTTATGTTTAATTCACTGAACATGTAGATGTTCATAAAAGTTCAGAGTAAAGTCAGTGGTTATTATATCAAAACTGAAGAAAAAGTGACTTTTTTGGTCCAGTCTCTCATTAACTGAACAAAAACCCAGCGTGTTCATCCACTGTCATAGATCCAACTCCGTGGGTTTTACCGCTGAATCAATGTTGTAGAAGATGACGGTGTTTCCATGTTCACTATGGAGCCTTTGAACGTCCAAATGGGTCATATCTGATGACCATGACGAGATGACAACATCAATTATTTACATGTATTGATAGAATTGATAGAATTAGTGGATCAACAGTTTAGATCAGTAGATGCTTTTGGTCGATGGTGGATGTTTGGGTCTTTATGGGTTAAACTGTCTTTTTCTGATACAAACTCTCAATTAGCTTCTATTTACAGACACAATGTTCACATTCTTACAGGGAGTGGAGATGTTGCTGTTAAGATGGTGATGTGGTTTTCATGCTTTTCAATGGCCTTGGAGAATCATACATGCTGCCAAACTAGTAATACTATGTGATAATAATTTTACATCAACCTAACATTATTAGATCTGTGTTTTCTTTCTGCACATTCCAGTTTGATCTTGATGTGATGATGCTTCTGAAAAGTGAAGCTGCAAACTTTTGGTGAAAGTGCTGTAAAAACTTTTTAGTATCTCATAAGAGAAAGGAAATATGTGTTCCTGAGTACATTTTAGCTCTGTGTGTATTTTTAATCTTGTGAATGGTCTTGTTACAACTTAATTTCCCCCAAAATATTGTCAAAGCCCTGCTGCAGCTGTTAACATCAACCAAAGATGCTCTGATGGCTGAATTAAAACTTCCATCTTGTAAACAGCAACTTTAAATGAGGACACTACAAGTTTTAGAGGGTGTTGGCGTGATGCTGATACTGTGTTCTACTATTAGAACATAACATAAACATTATCTGAACATAAACATTATCTGAAGTCTCAACTTATGAAACATCATGTTTATCTCACAGCCAGTGAAGATTTTTTTTTTTACATGATTTCCAATTCCAGTTAAATATTAAAAGTCATATAGAAATGTAATAATGAGAGTACAAAAAGACAGTAAAATTAGGGTTTAGTCCCAAATCCTAGTGTGATTGTGATGTGCAAAGTCTTCTAAGAATTTGCAGATACAAACATAATGACTTTCAGCAAAAGAATGTTTTTATTATTTTTGATGGAAAATGTTATTGTGCACTGTTTAACCCTATAAAAGCATTTGTATCATTTTTGCTACACCAGGTTCTGAGTACCTTTATCTTATCAACAAGCTCAATGGTTTCCTTAAAAACTTGTTGTAGATAACCCGATATGTCTGTTGTGCCCCCTGGGGGATCATCATCCCACTACAGCCAGTGGAAAGGCTTTTTTTTTTTTTTTCCCCCTTTTCAATATGGCTGCTAACGTTAAATCACCCAACACACATTTTGTTGGAAAGTCTTCGGGATTTTTCAAAAAGTTACATTAAGAAGAACACTTATATTGTTATTCAGTTGAAAATTGAAAATTACTGAAAAATATTGAAATTATGGTGCCATTCAAGGGAAATAAAAAGGCTGTAAAAAAAACAAAAAAACAAAAACTAACCAAAATATTCTATATTTTCAAAACGTTACTGGTAAAATTGATTTTTGAATCTAAACTTAATGTTGTGAGCAAAAAGTTGACAAAAACACCCATTGTATCAAATGTGATACAAAAAAACATATCATGAACAAAATGATTCGGCAAAATTTTTTATTTTGATTGTGTTAAAAGGGCTAATATACATTTCAGTTCCAAAAAATTACAATTTTGTGGTTAGTTTTTAATGGGTCAGGTTTTACAGGGTTACGATAAGAATATGAGTACATTATGAGCCACGATATTTAGAAAATGTTGTGCCTTATCTCAACTGTAACTTTTTTCCCCAACACTGCCATCAAAACCCGGCTGCTGTTAACTGTTAATATCAACAAAAGACACATTGAGGACTATGTGAGAGTACTCACAACTTGTAGATCATAACTTCAAATGGGGTCACCACATATTTCAGAGGGCGTTTGCGTGATACTGATACTGTTTTCTATTTTTAGGGTGGGTTGTGTGATAACAAAAAATGACACAGGAACGAGGTGGTTCTGAATCCACCTACATTGTCCCTGCTGGCTCTGATTTGCTGTGCTGGAATGACACACTGAATTAACTATGACGTCTGCCTGCGCCTCATTTGTCCATCCAACCATCCAACCATCCCCATGAATGGGGCTGAACTATTTAGCCAATATCACTGGAGAAAAATGACTGGCTTTTTTAAAGGCAGACAGATAGAAGAGACAGACTGTAGAGCTTCAGTATGTGACGGAGGTAATTTAACATTTACAGCTGTGAATTATAGAATAATGACATAAAAATACTGTTGACATGTTGCAAAACTCAAATTAAAGATACCTCAGTAATAATATGTTCGACGGGATATAGTATGTAAATAGTAGCTGCTGTGTTTCCATTTTAATGATTTGTATCGCTCTTTGTAGGATAATTAGATAAGGAATTATTTTGTAATTTTTCTTATTTTCAGTTTGGAAAATAAACAGAATGCAGCTTTTATTGGACAAATCTTGCTCTTCCTTCTTTTCTCGGGCTGTTGATCATAATATATTGCGTCTTTACTTCTGTGTGGGTTTGTTGTGCATGTTGTAATCCTATGTGGGATGGACTATTTCAATGGTATGACTTAAAAAAACATAGAAACAAGAATTAATACAGTTTCCTACATAACCATGTCAGGATTTAACGAAGTTCATGCTTTTTAACCCACAGGATCTTATGTGAATTACAATGATATTCAAATCACTGATCTGCAGGCAGTTTCTTCAAAGTAAAGCAGTAAGGGGTTTACAATTTTTGCAATAATAATTTATTCAGCCTCTGTCCATTTTGCTCCATTGTTTTGATCTGGACATTTGGACATCATCTGATAATGGAAGGTAGACAGTTCAGAGTTGTGAAACCAGATGGTAAGTGGAGCTTGAGTTTTGGCTATTTTGTCTCCTGTTAATGTAAAAAAAGGGGAATAAAAAATGTCAACCATAGATACTTGTGCTATGACATACAGTTTTTTTTTTTGGTAAGAGCAAGTGTTTTAATAATTTTGGTCTTGTATTGTTACTTTTCATCTACTTATTTCATCTTGATAAAAACATCTCTGGCCTTCCCAGGTCTTTAATATCTCATCTAAGTCAGCACATGACCCCTCCTCCTCGCCGCTAAACCATGATGGCACCATCTAAACTATAATGTGATCAGTCCAGAGAGAAAGTAGATTACGCTGAAGTCCATGGGAGAAGGAGCTGGTCTAATTGACAGCAGTGATCGGAGACAGATCCCCGCAGGAAGAGGAAGCTGATGGAGGAAACATCAGCGTTATTATGTTGATGTTGATGGAATGTAGTGAAGAAGACGTTCCTATAGATGAGAAACAGGCCAGGTCACCACTGGACACCAGATGACACTCAGAACTGAAGAGCGAACTAAGAACAACAATATATGATGATTATCAGCAGAACTGGAACCACACCTGCTAAATACTTCTACTGATAACCATCCTACTGCTGACACCCACTTACTACTATCAGCTATAGTCTTACATTTAATACATTTGCTGCTTCAACTAATTACTTTGGGTTGCATAAAATACCTCTGTAAAACACTGAATACTGAATAACATCTCTGGGTACATCCACATATACAAGCACTTCTCATTATCTGCATCTACAGCAAAGTATGGTATAATGTGGTCTGATTTTATTTGAATGGGGACAGTGCACGACAAGACATTGACCTATAAACAGAGTCAAAAGGAAAGATGTTGGTGCCAGGACCTGAGGCTAATTTCCACCTGTAGTCCCTGGACAGGTTGATGTTATTCAGTTTAACCCATAAGGACCCAGTGGGACTTTTGTGACAGTTCCCAAAATAATTTTTCTCTCTATTTAACCTTTCCTAAGAGATTTATCACCAAATAATATTATCATCTGAATTTAGCATTTTTCCAGTGAAAGTCATCTATTTTCCTATGTTTAATTCACTGATCATGTAGATGTTCTTAAAAACTCTGAGTAAAGTCAAAGGTTATTATCAAAGCAGAAAAAAAAGTGACATTTTCAACAAATCTATTATTAACTGAACATAAAAAAAGCGTCTCCATCCACTGTCATTTATCAAACTCCATGGGTTTTACTGGTGAATTAATGTTGTAGAAGATGACAGTGTTTCCACGTTCACCACAGAGCCTTTGAACGTCCCAATGGGTCATAGCTGATGACAATTAAAAGATGACAAACTGCATTTTACACCAATTATTTACATGTACTGATAGGATTAGTGGATCAACATTTTAGATCAGTAGATGCTTTATGTCGACAGTGGATCTTTGGGTCTTTATGGGTTAAATAGGTCAGTTCATGGTAGTTTTAACCATTCCATGTGCACTGGCATTATAAAACATGAATAGATGAAAACCACTGTAACTTTAACACTCAGGCTGTACTCACTTTTTAATAAACATGAAAGCTGAATGCTTCCAAAAAGCAAAGTTTCTTACCTCATGCCCTGTTAAGAGATAATGCTAAGGGTCAAATGAAAGAAATGATGAAAACAGAGGCGGAGCAAATGTCAGTGTTGCTGTTGCTTTTCTATCACCGGAGATATCTCTCAGCAAGTACAGGAACACCTTTTGATGCTGAACTCATAACATTTCTTGTTGACTGATGAACTGCAGATGTAGCAAAAGTTTACGAAGTATGAGATTAGCATATTATCACGTTCACCATCGTCAGACCAAAGTAAGGCAGTTCTGACTTTTGTGAATAAGTCATATGTTTTGTGCAGCTACTGACATCATAAACTGAACAGGAAAAAACAAAACAAAAAAAACCAGTCCAAAATGTGATTTACAGACTGGAATTACATCAGCAAATGGATGTCCGTCAGTCTTGCTCTCATTTGCAGCCTGTCCATTCATGGGAGTGGATTTCTCCTTCCCGGGTGTTTCTCCCTGAGGTTTCTCTTTTTCCCACTGGGTCTTTTGGAGTTTTTCTTTGCCAAGAAGGAGGGTCTAAGGAAGGGGGCTGCCTGGGACATTAATCCATTTGCTTTGCCGACCGTTTACTAACTGATTGTTAGTTGTCATTGTGTGTGTGTGTGTTTTGTTTTTGTTTTTTAAATCAATTCAACAATTTCTGTAAAACCCTGTGAGGTGACTGTTGTGATATTGGGCTCTATAAATTAAACTGAATTAAACTGAATTGAATTGATGGTTTAATCGTGGCTTAGACAGCCAAAACACAAACTATAGGCTGAGACAGCATGTGAACATTATAAAACGGCATTGTTATTTTGACCAAGTTTGTACTTGTAAAAGAAAGCTTGTATCAGAGATATAAACAATAAAATTCATACTGTTTTAGAGTGATAGGCCTGATTTTGAATGTTGTGGTTTATGACGGCTGACACTTCGGGTTTTTCCTCTGGTACTGTTGGAATTTCGGCACTTACCACAGAGAAAAACACCCAGACTATTTGTTCAGTCAGACACAGTACACTGTATAGGGTTTGCCAGTCTTAAATATACACATTTGTATTGCTATTGCACAAATACACCATCATGTCCAAAAGAATATTCTATATCAGATTACATGTTTGCTGTGGATTGGAATCAAAGGGCAAGGACCTCAGCTCTAAAATGAAGCCACTGCTGAAGTATCTTAAAGTTTTAATGCAGGTGATGGCTGCTGAGGGCGGCTCCAAGACCTGACTCCCATTGACTTACACTGGACTTCTCTACAGCTCCTTTTCCACCAACATTCCCAAGATCTTTTATAACTAGGAATTTATTTACCTGGGTAGAACAATTTCTGGTAATCCATGTGGTTTGCATTTCCACTGCACCCCACAGTTCCAGGAAAATTTTTCAAATCAGACTTTGTCATTTCAAGTCACCACCTCAAAGTCCTTCTGCTTATTTTTTGACAAGGTCCAGGCTCTTTTGGGCTTATTTGCCAAATATGTTCTTTACTGTATTTGGCAAATGGACACTGTCGTCCGTTCACTTCTTGCAGCTTCTCTTCTTTTGCTCCATTTTCCAAATGATCAAAAAACCAATGAAGTAAAGCTTGTAGAAATTGAATAAACAAGTTTTCAGCCATACACTGACTTAAACATTGTGGGTGAACATAAGTGCGGAATGTGTTCCACCAGTCAGTGGTCTTCAACACCCAAGAATTCTGGGGAATCTGAAAAATCCTACCTCCCTACTAGAAACTTTTATCTGGGAAAGTTTGAGCTAGATGGAAAGTTTTCTTCACAGGGATAATTTGGTGGAAAAGCACCAAAATCCCAGCTAAAGTTAAAGTTATGAAAGTATCAGGTCAGTATTTTTTCCAGTTGTCATTCTTGACTGGTCCATTATATTTGAACCCTCTACTAAGTGATATGGTGGCCCAGTCAGCTCTCAGGTGGAGTAGAAAGTTTTGGCACCTGCCTTGTCTGGCTTTGATTGACAGGCCTGTATGGCAGCTAGCTCATCTGCTGAGTCGGACTTTTGGAATTTCATTTTTTTTTTCTGCATCACTAACAGGATTGTAAAAGGACTTAGTGCTTATTGACATTTACCATTTTACAAAGTTAGTTTTAGTTCCACTTCTTTTGTCCAAATATGGTCACTTCACATAGAAACAGTCAAACTGCACATTACTGGCTTCAAATTGACAGCTCAGACACCGATGGGTAATGTGACGCTTCTTCTGTCCACTTTTTAGATATAATTTATCATATGAATCCTTAAAACAGTTGAAGACTGAAACAATATGGAAAGCTCAAAGTTATACTGCGTGTGTATGATTAAAGGGATGGGTCAATACAATAAGACATAATAAAATGTAAAAATAAATAAATAAATAAAAATGTGTCCTAAGATAACAATTAATGTATGTATAAGATTTTAAAAAATACAGAAATAAAAAGAAATGTGTTTACGCTATTACTATTTCATGTAAACACATCCAACATAATACATTTTGAGGTGACAGAGTCCACTGTATTTTTCACCAATATTACATGGTGAATAATGTTATTTCCAGTTGCATGATGTATTTGTGATGAGACTTTTTACATTCAGGACTTTAACACCAGCCTGTGTGATGAAGGGAATCCCCTGGCCTGCTGAGTGCCTCCTCTGCACCACATTATCCAATTATCAAACCACAGAGTGACGAGTCTGATGGCAGATTACTGCTGGCAGCCTGACGGGACTCGCTGAGATCTGTCTATTCCTGTTGTGTGTGTGGCAAATTAAGAGATGAAATAACAGCGTATGGAAGTCAGAGACAAAAGCCGATATGAGAAAGGAAAGACAAAAAAAGAATGAAACTGAGCAGAACCTTCTAACTCCCAACTCTTCACATACTGACACTTGGTTTGGGTGTCTCAAGGTGTCATCTATCAATGTAAACAGCAGCTCTAGTGTCAGTTTTTGACATTCAAGACAAAGCCACATTTGTTTGTATGTTTTTCTTAGATTTTGGCATAAAAATTACTTCATTAAGGTAAGGGAAAAAGGGTTGGTGTTTGGGTTAGGTTGATCCAGCTTAGAGGATGTAACAGGATGACATAAATTCCAGACAATTGGTATTTTCTTACCCTCCACTCTCGTTGTGTTACTGTTTTGAAAGTTTCCCTCATTATGTGACAGAACAGGGTTGCAACTAGATCAGGGGTGGCCAACCCTGGTCCTGGAGAGCCACTGTCCTGCAGGTTTTAGATGTTTCCCTCTTCCAGCACATCTGACGGTCGTTATCAGGCTTCTGCAGAGCTGGATGATAGGCTGATCATTTGAATCAGGTGTGTTGAAAAAGGGATGCATCTAAAACATGCAGGATAGTGGCTCTCCAGGACCAGGGTTGGCCACCCCTGAACTAGAAGATTAAAATGGCAAAATTTGATAAAAACACACCAGACATTTTCTTTTGAATTGATTTAGTGATAGATCACAGTAAATACCACCGTCTATATCAAGCACACATGATCCACCAAAAAACATATCACTTAACATTATTTTGCAAATGCAGTCATTGTGTTTTTTGCTCAGTGCTTAGTACCACTCCTAACTTTTACTCCTTTTCCAGGACAATAGTGGATGGTGCCAGACCTATCTCCAGTGCAGGCACAGTCATAACATAATGTGGAGATAGGTCTGTATATGATGGGCTGGTGGCTGCAAAAAACACACACATGTTTGCTGGTATTTGTCATATCTGCTCGTGGGTTTTTAGTTAAGAGGATACTGACTAGTCTGCACTCAGAATATAGTAGGTGACAGTAAAGCACCTCAATGCTGGATGCCCCTTGTATAGAGCACCCTTCCATGGGGAACACCTGAAAGGGGTAGGACTTTCGGGAATTTCGGCAAAAAAAAAAAAAAAAAAAATTTGATGTTGGTGACATGCAACACCTGTGAGGAAAGGTGCAGTCCATTCAGCTGTTTAACCTGTTCAGCCCTGGGGCATTTGTTTCCAATCGGAATTTTGGTGTAACACAAAACAATGGATTTGGACTGATCCACTGTCAAAGGTTCATTCATATCAAACCAAGTTATGAATGGAAAACAGCAAAGGACAGATAACATTTGTAAGCATCATGTCATAATACAGCCTTTATTTTTTCACTTCTTTGGCTCATTCAGTGAGTTTTAGCAATAAATAAATAACACCTGTACTGTTGGATCTGCTTAGTGTTAGCTTAGTTGCAAAGTTTGTCTGTTGGTCTGTTGTTTTATGAAATTATTCATGACATATGCTGGTCATTTAAGTGCTTGTTATTTGAGTTGTGTTCATTTGTCTGACAATTGGTTTTGGTGACCTTTTAGCTGATGTTCTTCTGTTTATGTAGATGTTTAGAATGTGTATATTGTTACAAGTGTCATGTTGCATTACTATGGAAACATAGAACGAACTGTAGCGGCCCCCTTGGGAGGCTACCACAAAACTAGATCTGTCTTTACTATCTTTGAAACAAATCCTATCTTTGCTCATAAAATCAACTTTTAAATTCACAAATATCATATGCATAAATGGTCACGCAATTTTAACACGTTTTTTTTTCTTTAGGTCCCATGGGGAACAACAGAGACGGTGGGACTTCAGTTCTCCATAGAATAAAAAATCCATCTAAGCTACAACAGAAACATGGCAGACTCCATAGACATGACCCATTCCATCTGTACATTTAATCACTTCATTCTAATAATCTAATTAGAATACAATGATATATATTTATGTGTGATTATATATGAATAATAATATACTTGTTAACATAACCATCAATCGATTTCAGTATTTAGATCCTCCCACACCCCTCCTTAAATACTTTCTCACACCAAGTAATTATTGGGCACTCACACTGAATATATAAATATATAAATATATATATATATATATAATTTCTGTCATGAAACCAAAATGGGAATTTGTCTCCAATCTCAAATTGAGGTGTTGATGCTCTTAATATGAATTATCCAGAAGGAGCTGTGCCTATAGAGTCAGGCAGCTAAAATGCACCTCTGAAGAACCTTCCAGAAAATACCAGATAATATGCGTCAGACACACTGAGAAACTGTAGAACATGAGCATCAGCATGAGTCATTGTGTGGTACAGAGGGAGAGAGAGGTGTGACCATCATAATAAGTTTGCGTACAGACGACAGTATGAAGATACCCTGCACAAACAAATAACAGGCCTTTTACACTCATCTGAAATGTCGTCATAGGTGCCGGTCTCCATCAGGTTTCAATCTCCCATGTGGGAAGAAACTTCTCCTCCTGGATCCATGTGGGTTTATTGATGGATTGCAATCCACAACCAGAGGAGATTAGACTGATAAATTACAGCCTAACTCCCATGATGCCCAAACCTGGTTTAGTGCAGCTGGAGACAGGCTGTATTCAGGACTGAAAAATGGAGGTGAGGTCAACACTGCTGAATGAAGAGAGGGGAATGAGCAGCGGTGATGCTATGATGCAAATTACACAATATGAACAAAAATCTTGTGTACAATAAAATACAGTTGATAATAGCATGAACACTTTTGATGAGAATTTTTACCAAGAAAATAAAACTGGACAGTTGATGTTGGATTACTTATTTAATATTACTTATTAACATTTTATAAGTAAATAAAACCTACATTTACTTGGTTAAATAGGCTAATGGTAGTTTTAATAAATATTAAATTGATTAAAGCTGATTATTACAATTATGTATTGATTATACTTTAAACAATTTAAGAAAAAAAAATCATCTATTTTTTGTTTTGTAGTTCCTGAAAAAAATGTAAACTCAGTTTTACCTATAGATTTAATATCCAGTGAGTTAATATAGATGAATATTGTGAAATAGGTATTAACAATATTTACTTCATAATTTTACTTAAGTATGTAATATTTTTTGCTGGTATATTTGATAAATATTTTAAAATACATTTTAATTATTAGAGAACTTTCATTGTTCTCAGAAACATGTCAGTTGCCATATTTTTTAAAAGTGACTAGTCATCAGATTTTTCACCGTATAACTTTCTCTTAAGATTTTTTTGGTGGTACATCACTTAATTTTCACCAATTAATGATTGGTTCATCTAGGAATCCTGAATGACATTTCCATTTTAACTTTTTTCTGGTCTGCAGTTTTTCTTTTTCCTACATAAGAAATACAAGTTACAATTACTGTGCTTTCATGAGCCAGTCAAGTCAACCTTTATTCCTCAATGTTTGATTGATAAAACTGATTCTGAATATGAACATAAAGTTATAGCCATTAGACAATGCTTCAGATGCTACAAACTGTTTCTTAAACCTTAATGCTCCACATACAGTCCACCACCCAGCAGCACAGAAGATCAATACAGTGGGGACAGTTTGTGAATATGATTAGTGCCACCAATTCAATATCTGACAAAATAAGAAATATGGCTTCAATCTCTTCTTCTATCTTGAATAATAACCAGAAAAGCAGAACATTGTGATGCAAAAAGGAGACGACCTTTGACCCTTTTGGAATAAAATTTTTTTCTGTACGTGTATCCTTTGTCTGGAACGCAAATATACAGATCTGTCCATGCTTCATTCCCTTATCAAAATTATCTTTTTTACAGATTCACTGTGATTGAAAAACGTCTTTGCTTTCTATGTTACACACACAAACACAGACAACGTAACTGAGGTCTCTGGGGGATCCTTTAATGGAGGCCTTGTTTTGGTGCACAGATCAATTAGCGCACCAGAGCTCTTCATTGCATCCTAAATTAACTAAACGCATAAATACATTTGGCCTGCTTTCAGCCCCACTACAGACATTACATACAACGATGCCATCTCAAGACTTTAATTAGTACAACAGACATACACACACACACACACACACACACACACACACACACAAGCACACACACACACACACACACACACACACACACACACA
>JAPQRP010000009.1:17232386-17250464 GCA_037367295.1 Apogon hyalosoma | reverse complement strand
ATCTATCTATCTATCTATCTATCTATCTATCTATCTATCTATCTATCTATCTATCTATCTATCTCTCTCTCTCTCTCCGTTCGTCCGTCCATCCAAGGATTTTCGTCTTTAGAGATTCATCCGTCTGTGCTGTGTGTCACCAAATGTGCCCCCTGCAACTTCTTTGTACAGACGGAAGGTGTAAAAGCATCTACACTGAGAGGAAACGGTATTAATACATAGACCTTATTCGTTATACAGATTCTGATTTTGTCAAACACAGTGAAAGTGTGAAAATGACACAATAATGGCTGCATTCCATTTAGGTGCATCGTTGCCAGGACTCTCTAGTATTGTACATGTTGGCTCACCAGTACGCCTAATGACTCTATCATTATTGACGATACTGTGAAAAAAGCTGCTTTCTGCAATGACATGTCAAAATGACTGCTGTAGGAGAGGTCATTTTGTATATGCTTAAATACTGGTAAAAACACATGTTTTAAAAAGTTTTCTTAGCAATGTGACTATTTATGTCATTTTTATTTGGATAATTGTTTATATACTTTCACCTTTTTTGCACAATTTGATCTAAACTAAAGCTCACTCTTTTTCTGTTCTGTTTTGATTACAAAAGAAGAAAACACTGTGTTCATGTTTCAGTGCATCACAGTCCAGTGGAATAACAGAAAGCACACCAATATAAATGGAGAATATAGGCTAAATAAATAAGTGTGTTGATTTACTCAGGCGCAGTGAGCATAATATAATATGATGGAATTTTTACTTTGGGGCATGTATTAAACAGTTACTGAAAATCTGTACAAGAGTGACACATGCACACTTTACTTTTTCTCAAGGAGAACATATCCGCAGTATGAAAGTGTGTTATGGAGTCATGTTTAGAATAGTATGAGTCCTGCACCATTCTGGGAAATTAAATACAATGGAACAGCTGACGTATTTATTAGAGGAGGATCTCTTATGTTTGCGCATGAGAGGTCACATAGAGTCAAGTCCTCTCACAACATGTTTGAGTAAATATTGTTGTGTAACTGTATTATAAATCCAATGAAGTAGCCACGACCCAGGTGGGACTTGAACCCACAATCCCCAGCTCCGGAGGCTGATGCCTTATCCATTAGGCCACTGGGCCTTGTTTTGTGGCATGTTTATACAGATTTTTTGTTAAATGCCCAGAAGTTCCCTGCAGTAAAAGACTGGCAGAACTGAGAATAAATTGATTGAACACTGTTCTTGCTGGGGTGGATGGATACAGATACAGACATAGACAACTTTATTAGTCTCCAGGAGGTAATTCAGTTCAAGCAGTTCCTGAACATAGATGGACACACCACTAACAACAGCGACAACAATGACATCAAACAGAAGACAACAGACAGGTGTAAACATGTCAGACACCACATCAGTACATAACCAAGGCCACAAGAGCCAAAGGAGGGTGACTCTGCTCCACTTGACATGTGGTTTTCAAATAAAAAAACTAGCAGATCTATTTTACTGTGATAATAAAATCAATTCTTAATTATAACATATTGAAAAATGCAAAATTCTAAACATTGATTTGAGTTTTTACTTTTGACTTTTTTTTGTCACACTTGAACTTCATGGCTAATCTTTGTTTCTGAAGGGACACCACAAACTGGGTCAGACACAGTAACAATTATCATTCGTTTGATCAGTTTGGTTTAGGAATGTGCCAATGCAACAAAGTTAAAATATAGCATGTGTGATTCTACTTGCCACCTCTCACACTGTTTATTTTATTAATTACAGTTGACTGAGGTTGTACATCCCAGGCAGATACCAACAGTTTTGCTGCCCTGTCTCCCTGGTGAGTACACACTTTGTCAGTTCCACTATTATTTTGTATTGTTCATCTTAATTTCATATCTAAGTGGTTGTTTTATGTTATTATGTTTTTGTAATACGTAGTGTGTTAGCTAACTTGGATTTTTTTATATATAGCTTCACAGTGTGAGAGCACATATGGGTGTTTTTGATGAGACTGACTGTATACTCTTCTGTCAGGTATGTGTTGTGCCTATTTTATGTTCCTATTAAAACTAAATAGAACAGTTTTGCTGTGCTGTCTGCCTGCTTCACAGTGTGAGAGCACGTTTGGGTGTTTCTGATGAGACTGACTATGCTCTCCTGCCAGGAATAAATGGCCAGTATCGGAAGTGGTTCAGTGTCTGTGTGGTCATGTTTAACACCACACATGAACACTACCGCTACACTAACACATTTTCACTTTTAGTCTTTTCTCATTGTTATACATTCTTTAACTTTGTTCAGTTTTGTAACCTCACTCTCGTGTTGACACTGACAAACTTATACACTATCCACAAACATACACAGACACACACACACCACCCAGGGAGCTTCAGTCATTATTTGGAAAAGTAAACTCAATCAGGTCATACTCTATTGTTGGGCAACATTTATCAAATCCATCAGCCCCCGTACCTCCAAGACTTCTGATGTTCACGTCTTAGTTATTTTTCATGATCACATTTTGTTAAATTAAATTCTTTTAGATACTGAATAAAGCTGTAGGAACTAGGAAAATCATATTTTAATGTTGCTCTTTATATTCTTATCTACCCTATTTACAAATAAAGTATTTCTTTTAAACATAAAACCATTGTTTGCTGAACATTATCATCACATCATATCATTATACTCAAATATGTAGGTGTGACTTTGAACAGGCTTGGGTAATTATTCACCACTTCCACACATAAATACCAACTCATTTATTCTTAAATGGGTGGTGGTTCTTCTCTCTGCATTATTAATTACAGAAAACTCCACTTTTAGCCACGATACCAACTCAGAAAGTCAAATAAACTCTGCTGTCATAAATTACTTGAATTTTAATCTTTTTTTGTCACTGTTCAGTAGTTTCTTCTTTTGCTTTTCTTAGGTTTACATATAATTATTACATGGAACCCAAAATTATTTGTCTGTTGTATTGCTGATGTGTCACACAACATTTAATTTCTTGAAAAAGGTACTGAACAAAACAACATCAGGCAACATTGGGAAAAAAAAAAAAAACTTCTCATCTGTTTGAACATTGACAAAACAGCTTATGAACTATGGTATAAATTGAAGGTTTATATCCAAAATGACACATTATTTTTTCAAAATGCCTTAATATAAAACAAAAATATGCATCAAAAGTACATATCACCATAAAAAGTACAGCTTATATTAAAACTGACATACTTTGGGTCAGTCTTTTACCGACCTGACAATGTACCGCAGTATAAACTAGTTCAGTCGTATTTGTTCTCTTATCCTGTCATTTGTTGATACCTTTCACAGGCCAAAAAGGCCAAGAGGAATATCACAGCATGAATTGTATTTTCTGACAATTTCACAAATCTGAGCACTTTGCACTTGCACTTACTACAAATTTTAGATGCTTTGTTGAAATACTATAAAATAGAAAAAAAGTAAACGTTTTCATCAGTCTTTTTATTCCTGACATATAAGACCTTTTGCTAAACCAATTGAGTTGTTACATTCAATGTAGTACAATTTTGCAGCTGTGTATTTTTTCTTCATTAAAAAACACAGCCAAACACTTCATCCAATCGTGAAAATACTCAAAATTATTATTACACTGCATCATTCTTTTTGTTTGGCCTCAGTCGTTGTTTCCATATGTACCTTTTGCCTCTCACAAATAGCGTCTTCTTTTACAGATGAATAAGGACTGATTGTTGATTATAAGTAGCACAAAATAATAATTTATTCAGTTTTTATCAGCTGTGAGCAGATATTTTCCTTTGGTTTAACACAGTTAATCTGGCAGAGTTTTGGGTCTTTCATCTGCCACAGTCACCACACTCAATAATCCAGTATGTCACAGCCACCCCTTACCTTTTCTTGTTACCATGAGAGAGGCTCTTACAATCTGTATTCTTCATCACTGAACCCTTTTATGCCCCTCCCAATCCACCACATGGTGAAACACCACCAACTGCAGGTGAGTGCAGCCATCATCCTTGTTCCCCTTGGTGTGTGTCCTCGTGCCTCCTGTTCATCTCTTGCTTTCCACACTCCAGTGTGATGAACTCAGCAGTACCGTTTCAGTTCTGTCTATTAAAGTATCATGAAAAGTCATTCTAGATTTTAGTGGTATGAGTTCCGTTTCCTGACCCCCCACATCACAGTTAACTGCTCTAAGAAAGGGTGTGAAACAAAGTGTTAACACATCTTAACACATTTGCAAGCATAGACTTCTGCTGCAGTAAGAGGGTGATGATGAATATCAAGTAGATCCCATTTTTGTGTGTTTTAACAACTGAGAAACTGCAACTACTAAGACATTCAGCCCCCACATTTTGTTATTTGTTCAAACAGTTTGCAGATTTTTCAAACAATTTATGTGTTTTAGATGTTTCCGTCCACTATGATAAAACCCCTGTCAGGAAAAATGGTTTGATGGTTCCTCTTGTAGCTGGTCATGGATTTGTAGTTACTGTGTTAAATAATAATGTTTAATAAGTAACACAATTACATTTATTACATTTGATTAGTCTGTAATTTATTTTCCAAAAAATGTTGTGAACTTTAGTGGATATGTTAATTTTAGTCAATGCAGCAGTCACAACATTAAATTAATGGAATCTGAGTTATTATTAACATTGAACTGCATTATTCTTTTCATTATTGGGTGGAGGAAAAATACATGTTTGATCAACACAGTATCATTTATTATTTTTCAAGAGCTTTCAAGATCAGAATGACAGATATAACAAATTCAGGGTTTGTATTTATTCATATTTTAATCAATATATGTGCATTTTTAATCATGTAGACATTAAATTCTGAGTCAATCTATTGTCCTAAACATGCTTTTTTGCTTACATTTGATTTATTGAGATCTGGCCATTCTCACTGTTATTAAAAACCCAAACTGTCACAGAATATCTGTTAAAGCTACTCTTTTTTGAGTTGCATTTTAAGGTGTCAGGCTGTTGATGTTCAGGTCAACAGTAGAACATACAAAAAATATGAATTTAACAAGAATATACAGAACGTCAGACATTCCAAGACAAAGTATGATGTCCAGGTTTCTAACTCGCCCAAATGAAATGTGACGCTATCATTGGCCCCGCCTTCTCTCCGCTGATTGGCTGAGTCTCGGAGGAAGAGGATGTCGGGATGCCAAACATGTCCGCGCTCATTTGAAAACCACCCGTAGCCAAATTTACACTTTGGCACCGGGTCTTTGTAGATATAAATTGTTTAGCTATATGTCGGCGGTGCGAACGACGTGGTGCCCAAGCAAGACTCATACAAAATAAAGACAAGGACTCCACGACAAGGGCCAGATTATTCCTTATTATCAGGTTGGCCGTTTGTTACTGTCTGCCTGCAGACACACAGCTAGTTGAGCTAACATTAGCCTGCATGCTAATCAAGTGTTTAGCATTAGCATGCTAAAGCTAGTTGACTGTCAACATCTGTGATATTTGTAAAACGTCAGCGTAGTACAACGTGCTGTTTGTCAAATGCAGTCCTTTTAGTATGAGGTAGGATGTATCGTTGGTGACATAACATGAATTTAGGTAAAATGTTAGCGTTAACGGCTAGTTGTGTTTACAGTGTGTATGATCACGTTTAGTAATTATCTAGTAATATGTTAATTAAATGGTTATATTGTGCACACTAAAGATGGCATCAATGTTTGAAGCGATCCAACCTCAAAACTTGTAGGGAGATGTAAGCTGAGCAAAATTCCTAATTAGCGAAATTCCTTCTAGTAATTTGAACACAGAAATAATAATAAGAGCCATAGACTACATAATCAAAACCATTGTCTTAAAAGAGCAACTATATATTTGTGAATGTGTTTATAAAGACCTTTGTACTGGAGTTTTTTTTCTCCTACAAAAGCCACAAAAACTGCATCAATGTTCCTAAATATTTTTAAGTGGCTGCAATAAATGTTTTGAATATTCAGTTTAATATGTAGCTAAAAAGCACTTTATTTACTCAGAAGCTTACCTTAAAGGAGAGTGAGTACATTGTTTTTGAATTTTGACTCTACAAAAAATATTTTTCTCATCCTTTACCATCACAGAAATAATGCTGATATCTGGAACTCATGTCGGAAGTCGTGTATGAAGAGACAGCTACGATGATTGCCGCAGGGGAATTGCAGTCGTTTGTCCCATTTGGCCGTGAGCACTGCAGGAACCATCCCAACGCCTTTAACCTGCAGCTCAGAGAGCTTCAACCTGCCTCAGAGCTCTGGTCATCAGATGGTGCTGCTGGCCTGGTGGGGTCCCTGCAAGAAGTCAGTCTGCAGGAGAGAGAGAGGGTGAGAAGTCAGATATGTGAACACCACTCTTTATTTAAATAAGAATGTAGCCATAACTGCTGCTACTGAAATGATCAATACACAAAGCACTTAAGAAGGTGGTGCAGGGAAGAGGGTAAAAATAAAACTGTACTTAGAACAAAAATGCTCAGATATTCATATAAACATTGTTTTGGATCAAATTTAATATTTAACATAGGATTTTAGTGTATTTA
This sequence comes from Apogon hyalosoma, assembly GCA_037367295.1. Classification (NCBI taxonomy): domain Eukaryota; kingdom Metazoa; phylum Chordata; class Actinopteri; order Kurtiformes; family Apogonidae; genus Apogon; species Apogon hyalosoma. The sequence continues at coordinate 17,243,906 of JAPQRP010000009.1, read as the reverse complement.
TCAAAGGCAATAATTACGTATTTGGCATAGCAACAACTTGGATGTGGTTTTGATCAGCAGGAATGCTGGCAGCTGAGGAAAGGCTGTGTGGGAATCAGAGAAGAGGATGTAGAGTTTGAAGAGGAACTCTACACAGCTGGAAATGTTGTTGTCTGGAGTCAGGGCAGCCGCTCCCAAGCTTCCAATGTGTATAAAGCCTTCACTGTCGACAGTGCAGTGCAGCAGGTTAGTAACTGAACCTTGTTTTCAGCCTTTGAATTATCAAAATGCTTTTTTTTAGCCTGAGGGAACACCTGTAATATAATGTTAAAGCACTCACATTTAAAACAAAAAAAATATTTTGGAACTAATTTTGTAGATGTTTCATCTTTCTATGCAACAAAATTGGATGAAAATCTGCTTTATTATGTCTGTCATCTGTCACCTATATAAAATCTGCTGTATATACTGTTTTTTGCCATGCAAGACATGTAAGAATTTTGTAGGGTAGTAAGTTTTAAGTATAAGTTTTCAAGCTTTTGATGCTTTCTTTTCTTCAATTTGCAGGCCTTGTGGTGTAACTTTGCTGTTCCTCAAATCAAGAAAGATGGTACAGTGTCATAAAAACTTTTTATTGTTTAGTAGAAGTAATTGTTTTTCTATCATTTATTGTTATAGTTTTATTAAGATATTAAGAAGTAAAAAGAAAATGCATTATGATACTGTTTTGCAGAGGAGGAGATGGAGCAAACTGTATGTATTGTCCAGAGTAGCTGTATCAACGTTCATACTGTGACTGGAAAGGATTTTATTTCACCTCTACCCTTCCAGGTAAGGTGGAGGAGGAAAATGTTTTATACTAATAGGAAGACCAAATAACAATTTGCTTTTGAAATTGAATTAACTTGCTGCATTCAGATATTTAAGGAACAGATTAACATTTAAGGCCACCAAGTCTTCCACTGTGTATTTCCTGCATAAATGCTAGGAATTTTTCAGTGTGTTCAGTTTGTGTCATTTTAAGTCAGATAATGATATTCCCTAGAATCATTGTCTGATCAACCAATCAATAATATAATAATATTATAATATCAATAATATTAAATAATTAATTAATTAAATAATAAAAATAATATTATCAATCAATAACAGAACATTTGGACAGTTGACAAGGAGAATGAACCCCATTCATATCAGATGTCTGTATTCACTTGGGTAGGATCTCTGTGATTGTGATCTTACTTGGCTGGTATTTTTTCTTCGCACACCCTTTCTCTCTTTGTGGTTCTTTATATGCAGATGTGTTTTCGTGAGTGCAGATATGTTTGTACTTTGTGTATTTTTGGTATAGGTGTTGGTCCTGAGATATTGCCTGGCAATGCAGTTTAATTTAATCATGAGAATTTTTTTTTTTTTTTTTTTTTTTACCACTTATTCATAGTAAACGGTGGGTTGGCTTTTTTTATTGGAGCAAATTAGATTTTGCCTCTGTGTTTGTGCCCTTTTCTTGTGGCTTGTTAAGGTGAGGGCGAAATGTTGTGGATAAACATTAGCAAATATGTGACACTGAAATGATTAAATGGGTCAATAGGGAACAAGTTGGCTTTCCTTCTACTGGGGCATCCTCAGGATTACATCCCTTCTGTATGTATATTGAACTTGATTAACTGTTTAGCTTTTTTGGACATAGCAAACATTTCAGTAAATTGTCATATAGTATTACTAATATATATATATACTTATAAAGATTTACATCCTTTTACTTTCACCTCTCATTGATAAAGTGGATTCCGTAATATATTAGTATCATGTAATAATTGATGTACTGGCCAGTAACCATAACCTCAAGTTTTCACTGAGTATCCTTAAGGGTAAATTTATGTTTGTATTAATATCATTAGTTTATCACTCATGGTGTTCTGTTGTCATGGCAAATCAGGGAAATTGTGACTTTTTAACAGAATACAGTTGCTTTCGCATGGCTGTAACTCAATAGGAAAATAATTAGTAATGTTACTGAAACACCCAAAATAAACCATGCTTCAGAGAGTTGCGGTCAAGTTATCACCATCAATTTATCATGATGTAAAGTATGACGTGCATTTCCACAGAAAGCATAAAAGTAAGGATTCTATTGCCACCATAACTTTATTTCCTCATCACTTCATAAAGATAATGTTCTTTGGTCTTCTCTTGCTCATCCTCCAGGTTTCAGACATCTGGGCGACTAAGTTTGGACTTTTATTGGAACGAAAAAACACAGCATCTGACTCACAGCTCAACCCTCCCGGGTATACACTTGCATTGCACACTTGTATGCACAAGCTCAAAACAAAGTGAGGCAGAGATATCTAGACGGTCATGCATGCAGACAGCAATGCACATGGATTCAGTAAAAACATGATCACCAAAATTATCCCAGATATTCAGCAGTTTTACATGCCAATTACAGATACAGTCACAAACAATCAAACTGTTATCATTTGACTGGGTACTAAGTTCTTTTTCTCCACAGGGAACCTCTGCCCACAGTTTTTAGCATGTTGCACCCTTTGGATGAGATTGCACCAGTAGTGTGCAAACCTGCAGGTAGGACAAACACACTGTTGCTATTTTCATCTGTCTATCAGTCCAGTTGTAATGAGTAAAAATAACCTTTGTGTGTGTTTTCCAGGTCTGTTTGAAGGCTGCCGTGTGCAGTATGTGTCTGACCCCGCCATGAAGATTGTATTCAGCTGCCCTCAGCCCTCTATGGTTGTCTCTTATGACACTGTACAAGGAACTCACTCTGTCTGGGTCCTGCGCAAAGTCTCACATGATGTAAGCACTTTAACAAACTCACAATACACACTGATTGCCTACCTGTCTTTTAATTACAAATATCTACCTCGTTACACACTCAGGAGAGATCCACTGTCCTGCAGTGTCCTGCAGAACCAGTTGGAACACCCTTAGGGTTAATGGCTTCAGGCTTCCTGACCTCGCACCTCCGGAATATTTCCCGTCTGGACTCTCCTGGAGGTGCTGGTGGCACTGGGCATGGTTCGGCAACTGGGACAAGGTAAGAAAAATGAAGGGCAGAGTGTTATATAATGTAATAATTATTTGTTTGAATTATTCACTCAGACCTTAGATACGCTTAGTTATTAGAACATAAACTAAATCTGGCAAAAATAGACAGAAATACAGAGTTAGTTATTTATCATTAGACCAAATTTTGATGTGAATAACAAATAAATAATAAATGTAATGGTGTTACACAAAGTCCAAAATCAAAGCTATGTTTTTACCAACATTCTGAGTCTAACACCACCTACTGCATGATTCTGAAAGTTGCAACAAAATCAGAAATGTGGTAGCAAATTGATGATCAGTGTCTGACCATGTAGGAGTGAATGTGAAACTGGAGTAGTTCAGAGATGATCCACTTTGAGTAATCTAGAAAAAAAAGTGTTATAAATTATATTTACGGACATTTATATTGCCATCTTTAGTGAAATGCATTGTAAAAGTAATCCTCCCTCCACTGTATATTGTGGCTTATTAAATGGTCATCTGGCTCCTCTCTTGGATTTCTGCTCCTAGTGTTGCTATTGGTAGTAGTTCCCCTCTTCACTACAGTACTCTGCATGGACACCAGAACAGGGTTATGATGTCTTCACCAGCAGTCCATTCTCGTATTCATTCACCCAGTATATCCAACATGGCCGCCCTCAGGTGAGCTACTTTAAGTAAAAGGAGAGGTGCATAAAATTAAATTTAATCCACAGAAATAAATGTATCTTTGATTATTTTCTTGATTTCCTCTCTTTCAAGTCGTGCCCATTCACCAGGTATGGCAGCACCATCCTTCTCGGGTGCAGCTCGGTTTAACACGTCCTTTCACAGCCCAAACTCAAGAGGACACCACGGCTTGTTGCAGTCCCCCAACGGCACCCTCAATGAGTCTACGCTGGTGCCAGAAATGGAGCCAATTATACCGGACTTATGCCTGGAACATTTGTGGAGTGAATCAGTCACAGCTGGCTGTCACAGGTAATAACTGCACAGAACCTTAGTAAAAACACATACAGGCCTGTGATTGATTCATGGCAATAACAGCCATTTATAGATACTTTATTTTAATGTGATTTCTGCCCCACTTAAATCATTGGGTATTTAATGTGAAGTGTAGTTGCATTCAGTTTAATTTGTCTCCTACATTGATGAGACACATCAGGTTTGGCATGTTGGCTTAAGATCATCAGTCTATATTTTTTTTAACACCAGAAATCCTGAAGTTTGCCCCTGACCACAGTAATGTATTGAGAAATAGTGAACAAAATGTCAAAAAGTTGTGATTAATTGATGATTTGCATTTGTTTTAATTGCAGGGAGATGAGCAGTCAAGCCTCTAAAGTATATCTGACCTCTGACCTATGTGAAAACCACTATCTCTGTTTCCTGGTGGAGTCTCACCAGCAGCTCAGGTCAGTAAATATATTGTGGAGTCTCTGGGTCCATAGTCTGGGAATGTTTTTCTGTTTCCTTTCCATACTTCATGTAGATCACATGTTAGCTAAAGTCTTATTTAATCTGTTTTCTCAGATGTGTGAAGTTCATTGAAAGTAATGACACATCTCAGCTCATCTTCACCTCAGTCACAACCATCCCTGCCAAAGATGCTGCACCTCTGCAGGTATGTTTATTCAGGCCATTAGGTATGTCTCTTTAATGCCCGCTGTAATATATTTTTCAGTATTTAATTTAGAAGACAAAATAAAAGCATGAAAGTCTCTGTTAGAGATTTTAAAATGTACAAACCAGTTATAATTTTGTATTTCCAGATTTGTTTGACAAAGACTGAACACTACCAAGTAACAAAGCTAATGAATCACATGATACAATAATCAAAATCCGAACCAGTGTATGTCGCAGAAGTATATTTGGGTTTTTATATTTACTCCACTGTTCAACTGGGCTGGGCTGGTGAATCGTCAGATTTATTCATGGGAAGGATGAACTTAATACAGTGTAGGAAGTCTTCTTGTATCCTCTTTAATATATCTGGATATATATGCGTGTCTCTCTGAGTTAATTTGGTATTTACTTATTCCCCTTACACACAAACCTTCGTGTATATTTATAGCTGAGCTAAATCTCTGACTCACAGGACTTCATTGAGCAGCTACAAAACAACCAACCTTCATAAAAGCCTTGTGCTATTGGTTAATCACTAAACATACTAAATGGAAGTTGAACTTGAATAAAACAAATATAACACATTATAGTAGATCTGAGAGCCAACCAGATGTATTAAACTAAGTGTAACTGTGGAATGATTAAAGTGCCTATATAGTCTTTCCACTTTTTTTATTTTTTATTTATTATTTTGTATTTTTTTAAGATTTTTAACTTAAATGTTTATTGAAATCCAAACCTGTTTTAGATGTACCTTTTCGAGGACTCTTATGTCACCACTATTTTGTTCTTTCTTTTTCCGTTTGTCTGAAACTCTGGAAATCAGAATATAGGTGCCATGCTGGTTCTGGAAGCCTGTGGCAGTCTGGTCCTCTACACTGGAATCACCAGAGTAAAAACAAACTCAAAATTTTAATCAATGTCATTTAACAGAACTGATTAACCAGTAATTCTACACTCAAGATAAAACCATTTTGACATTTCTGGTTATTGAAATGAGTCTGGTTTCTTTAGGTGAGTAAGGTGTTCGTCCCTGGCCTCCTGCCGCCCACCTTCAGCCTGACTAACCATCTGTCTCACTTCAGCACCCCAGTGGACAACGTTAGCACCCCAAGTACTGCTGGCAATAGACATCTACAAAGGCTGGATGAGGTAAGTGTGAGGTGTTTTTAATTTTAATTTGTGCAAATCCCTTTGGATCATGCCTTATGTGCATTCTTTTATTTGTACACAGTTTCTATAGCTGTGGATATCATTCCCCTCCTTGTTGCTATTCAATCTTTTACAGTCTGATTAACAATTTTCTATAGGGCAAAATAATCTGTCACAGTAAACGTGGAGGCTTGATTTGGTTTCCTGCCATAGTTATTCCATTTCTGTGTGATAATTACATTAGTGCTGCCTTTTGACAGGAAAATAATTTGTCAGAAACATGTAGCCTTACAATCTTAAATGTTACATCCCTGTATTCTTTCCTAATGTCTTTGTTCTATTTAGAGTCCTTCCTTTTTGTTTGATTTTGCTTTTGCTTCATTCATCTGTTGTCCCTTCCTCTGCAGGCTGTGATGCCTTCTCCAGTTTCAGAACTGAGAGGTCCAAATTTTAAACATCATGAAGCTTCATTTTTAGAAGATTACCCCTTCCAACAGAGCGCACCCTACATTTGTGCCTTGCGGGATCCTGTCTGCAACCGGGTCACACTGGTAGGTTCATGGATTTTGAAGAAGACAAACTGATAAGAGATCAACACTGAGTTGCCTTCAGTGTGTTTTTGTAAGTTTGACTTTTTCTGGAAATGATGCAATACACAACTGCATGTGATACTGTGTTTTGAATGCACACCTAATGCAAGGTTTAACGTAAGCAGTGTTTGGATCTTCTAAATTAGGTCTTTGTCTGAATGGGGTCTTAGCCATGTGGGACAGGCTGATATTTCAGTTGTATGAGGATATTTGTGCAGCACACTATGCTTCTCCTTTGCATTTACCTCTGGTTGAAACACACCACCTCTGTTTACAACAGAATGGAGACAAAGATCCCCTCTGGTAGATATAGATGCTACAATGAGAACTCCATGTTTATGGCTATAATACAGTCATATGGCTTTAGATATTAGAAACATTTTTTGGATGTACACAAACTGTACAAAAACAACCTTTTCAATGTATCTGAAGAGAGAGACATGTTTTCAATAGGGGTATGCATAGAAGCATGCAAAGAAGCCACATTTAACAAGTGGTGCCAGGCACAGCAAACCCCACCCCTCGCAAACGTTTTACCTGATTTGCCCTATCTCTTATCATTGCGAAAACACATTTTGGTGACCTTGACCTTTGACCTACATTCACCAAAATTTGATGGGATCTATTCTGGACCACCTCACACCTTTCCTGAAAATTTCATGGAAATTGGTCCAGTAGTTTTTGCGTAAAATTGCTGACAAACCAACAAACAGACAAAAAAAAACGAACCTAAAACAATACCCTTGCCTTCCCTTTCGGGGGCGGGGTAATAAGAATAGTCATTATTAGCCATGTAAACAGCATATTATGGAAATTATATTTTCCACAAAAAATTTAATATTTTGTGCATATAAACATAGCCATTGTTTATGTCTCTCCAAGCATATACATTAAACAATCCCCTTTAAAAGAGTGAAACTTTGACTTCAGGCTGATGCTTTGACATTCCCCTCTGTACATTGATCCTCACTTTATCCTCTTTAACTCAGCTGGTCTGAAGGCTAATTGTTTGCTAATGCAGAGTTTTCAAAGCACATGTGTTGTTTGACTATTGATTTATTTTCTCTGGGTTTTTCTCTTTTCAGCTTAGCTGTTCTGTCTAATGATGACAAGAAAATGCATCATTAGGGATAATTTGATCTAACTTTCCTCCAGTACAAAACCCACAGAAGTCAAATGTTGACATAATGTGCTGTGAGAATGTGAAAAATTGTCCTCCTCCACAATAATTCAGAGCTGCTCTGAATGATATTCAGTTATTTTTTGGTCTAGATATGACTTTAGGATGACTACTTGAGTAAATTTAGAGGCAAATTTTTTCTATTGCAGTAATAAATAAATGAATGGAATGTAAAGGTTAATGTTAAATGTCTTGTCTCTCTCTCTCTCTCTCTCTCTCTAGGAGCTAAACAATGGCACAATGCTGCGGATTTCTATCCCAGAAATTGCAACCTCTGAGCTCGGTGAGATACACATGAATGCACACAATGTTACCTGCTAACTGTTTTTAACTGTATTTTTATTTTGGAGAAAGATCATGTAACTTTCTTTGCTACGTGCAGAAAGCATTAGTTACATTATGGCATATTGCTGCTGTTGTATGTCAGGGATGGTTTGTATTGTGTATCTTTTTAAGTGAGAACAGAAACACACACATATGCACACAGAAAAACACACCACAGGCTGAGTCAGAGCAGTTAGTCCCTGGAAATTAGGTTTGAGAGCTGCCCTATGTTGTTTGGCAGTGACGTATAATCTTGATGTATTGTGGATGCCATTACCACACACACACACGGACACACACGCACACGCACACGCACACACACACACACACACACACAGGGCAGCATGATAATGAATCATCCTCTGCATCAGTGAAGTTTTCATGTTGAACTCTGATGGTAAAATCAGATGCACTGGTTCACTTTTTTCCTTGCTTTTTTTTTCATTTTTATTTTTGATAATTATTAATACAGTGTGTGGCCAAAGCAGAGTAAAAATCAATATAATCTCAGTAAGATTGTTATAACTTCCTCTGGGAAATGTATATTTTCCAGCTGTAAAATCCCCTTTTTCTGAATATACATGTAATTAAGTGTTGGGGGAATTAACAGTGGAAATGCGTGAGTGAACTGAAGTGTGTATTAACATTAGGTACGTGTGGGAACTTCATGTAATGGGGTAGCTCAACTTCACACTACCTCTTGTAATTAATGGCTTTTCAGAGTTGATGGTTGTTCAGGTGATGTATGTGTGAGTTTCTAGATCGACTGTCTATTTTTATTGGATACACAACCTCTGTGCTTACGAGGAATTGATTGTAATAGTAACATTAACAACTTACTGTTCATCCATCTGTCAAGACCTCACTGTCCTCCAGTCAGCTAGTGAAATCCTTAATTATTATTATTTGTATTATTATTGTTGTTGTTGTTTTACTAAATTTCACTTTTTAACATGTAAAAGACATTGTATATGGTTCCACATCCTTTTTAATAATGGGGAAATTCAATGAGTGGATTAATATAATATTTTTTAGACTGAGCTATTATTACTCCTGTGTTTCTGTGTCTGTAGTTAAAACTAGGTTACAGTCTTAGTTTAAGTCATATCAGTCAGATTAAAATATATATATTTGAGACAGCTATATTAAGTGGTTTGGCTGATTAATCGTTGCCATTAGGATGTTTTACAAATTACTGGTATTAATACAACTTAGTAGATCTTAGTAGTAGACCTGACTTTTTTGTGCTCAGTTCCAGATTGATTTTGGCGTTCAGTGATCAGGATTATTTAGCCATTTATTACTTTTACTGAGATGTTAAATAATAATAATTAAATAGCTCTAATGAAGAGTGGTTGCTTTCTAACAGTGCTGAATTTGACTTTGTTAAGGTTGGGGGAAGGTGATATTTTTTCCTCCCAAGTGTCATTATTTTAGTGGCTTGGAATCTAGCATCGGTCCACCTCTATTGTATATGAAGATGTCGATGTTTTAGCTAATTAAAGGTGAGATCAGATGGTATCTCTTTTTCTGTGTTGATTACCTCTAATTGGTCTCTGGGTCTGTTCAGTTCTGCATGTCAGTTCTGACCATGAACCGTCATGTTCTCTCTGTGCTTTTGTTGAATCTTTTCTCTTTTTAAAAGCATTGAACGTCACTGATATATGTGTATTATTCTCCATATCTTATGCATGCCTACCTTTGTGTCTTTGCCGTGCGTTGTTCCCCATTATATAGTAATCGATCCCACAGACGAGGCTTTCTTCCACTAATGAAATGGCATTTATCCACCTCTCCCCTGACCTTTCCCACTCTCGTTGTTCAATTAAGATATCCTGGTGATGCTGATTAGGAATTTGATTGGTCAGAGCTGTTTGGAGACACTGGAGAGCTAATCACTGTGGTAGTGATGGTTCTTTTCTTTATTTCGCTTTTGCTTGTTTTCTGCTATTTGTGGGATAAGGTGGAAAATTGTGTGATACCAGTGAAAATATTCTTTGAAAATATTTAGTTCTGCTGCTTTGACAATATATATTGATCCATCAATCATGCATTTTGTTTTCCTTGCTTGCCCACTGATTAATACTTGCAAGGTCATTAAATCAGGGTTTCGAATGTGTTCTGGTGTTTAATGCACAGGATTATCATGGTCTAATTCGAATAGGTGTGAGGGCTATGGTTTAGTGCAAACATGGTTTTCAGTTATTTTACCTGTGAAACACGTTGCCTTATCTCTCACGTGGCTTTTTAAATCTGAAAAATTTATTTCAGTTGTATGATAAAATGTGTGTAACTTTAATATAGATTTTTTTCAAGTTTCACAGATGGAACAACAACCTGTGAATATTTTTATATCTTTTCATAATTATTTATAATGATCAACTTCTTGACTTATTGCTAAGAAACATTGCACTGCATTTTGGTTGACCTGTTGTAGAGACTTATACTTCAATTTTAGAGCATGTTAACTGACTAAATATCTTTTAAAATGATATTCTTTGCCTTTTTCAGTTGTCAATATTGTCACTTTTTATTTTTGTAGTGAGAAAATGTCTTCGGGCGATTCGCTTCATTCTACCCAAGGAAGCTGCAATGAAGGTTTTTGTGGAATGATTGCTTCGATAAATAAGCCAATTTTATGCTGCAAAAAACCCACATCCTCTGAAATGATTACATTATATGTTGTATATTTTTGTATTATGTAAACAACAAAAAACCCTATATCACTAGTTTTGAATCCTGCTTAAATGTAAGATGGTGTTTGCTATTATACACACTAATAGATGTATTTGTACCACTGAAAACAGGTTTTGGTGAAGTGGTATAACATCTACAATGCCCCCGGTGGTCCCAGTGCTCATGCTGAGTGGAACCTGTTTGTCACATGCTTCATGACACTGATGGGCTACAACACGGAGCGCCTTGTGTGGACCCGCAATGTGAGCCTCTTGTGTTTCCCATTCTGTACCTGAAATCTTTTTTTAACCGTACACACTTATTTATCTTGACCTTGCTCTTAACCTCCTTCCTTCAACAGCTCCATTTTGAAGTGCCTCTTTCACCAGTGATTGCAGCCAAGAAGGCTCGTCCTTCTGACGGAGGCTCTGATGAGGTGTGTGATTATTGTATGAACTGTTGATGTCTGAAATTAAATTAAAATATTAGTAATTTTTTACTGAGGGAAGAAAAAGCTTGTTGAAGTTAAAAGGTGATCTATAGAAAATTTGGTTTATTTTAGTCCGGAGTCCAAAATTAACATCTGACTTTCATAAAAGAGAAAGAAAAGGAATGAGGCCTTTCTTTTAAATCAAATGCTTCCTTTTGAATCAAATGAGTTGATCAGTTGTTATAATATTGTATATTTTATTTGAAACAAAACAGAAATAAATCCTGATTTACACACTATGTTTTAGGATTTATACACTGCCATCACTTCAATTTTTAGATAAATGACCAGTGAATGACATGAGTTGATGTAGATATTATCATGGTTATTTTCACTATTACTTTTGCTGTACAATGAAGGAATTCTACCTGTGATGCACCATTTCAAATGAAGACATGAGAATGCTGCATTATTGCTTCATAGTAAGTCTGGAAGACACAAAAAAAAAA
>JAPQRP010000009.1:17189258-17223381 GCA_037367295.1 Apogon hyalosoma | reverse complement strand
TTCTCCAGGCCCTCAAAAAGCCAAAAATCCACTAATCTATCAAAAATGTTCAATCAGGAAATTGTTACTTTTATAAAATAGTATTGCCTTCAGTTTGCCGTCAAATAGTATGAAATTTTGAATTGATCGTACTGTAAATTACAAAGCAAAACCAACATGGAACCAATAACCGTTCTACAGCTAGTTCATTTTAAAATACTTTCTTCTGTATCACTTTCATCATATATGGTTTATTATAACAGGATTGGGTTTGGGTGAAGACTGTTAAAAACACCAAACATGAAGCAGTTTATACAAGAAAATTCTCAAATCAGGAACTTCTTTGTCCTACTTGCAGTATTTTTTCCATAGACGTGAAATACATGTTAAAGGTCAAGTGTGTTGGAGGATTTAATATTTTAATCAGGAAATGCAGAAAGTGACTAGGTGATACAGAGATTTAACTAATTGCAAAATTTCAACTTGGATCTGAAAAATGAACCAAAGCAGCTGAGGAAAATGTAATTATATTTGTAATAGTCTAAAAAAAAAATCTTCCATTCAAGATGTGCAGAAACCCTGACTTTATGTTTTAATGCTGTTTTTGCTTCTTTCGTACATTGCCTGCTCCTGTTGAGGCTGGTTTAGTCAGACTTGCTAAGAGTACCTCAAGGGATTCACCATGAGAAATTTTATTGCTCATGTCTTGTACAACTTCAGGTCACAGGGCTGATCTGGAGTCAGGATCTAAGGGTTCAGGAAGTCAGGAGGCTCCTGCAGAGCTCCAGGCCAGTACGGGTTAGTGTGGTCCAGCTACCTGAGGTGTCTGACCACGAGTACATAGAGGAGAAAGAAAACAAGTGGGTATTGTGTATATGTGTGTGTTCATTTGGTTCAGCACTTCTTAAATGTAGTTTTCAGATTTGGTTTGAGGCATAGGATAGCATAGAGATCCTGTTTATACTGATATTATTTCCTTGGTCTCTCTTTCCCTTGATCTCTGTGCCTTAGACTTCTTCAGTTGTGTCAAAGGACCATGGCTCTCCCAGTTGGCCGAGGCCTCTTCACTCTCTTCTCTTACCAGCCTGTGCCGACTGAGCCTTTACCTGTCCCAAAACTCAACCTGACTGGTAAAGTGATGCATTTCATCATTAATGTGTTGCTCACTCGGCTAAAATCATTTAAATTATGGATTTGTTTGCAATGTAGTTTTAGATGTCGTGCCTGCTGTTTTGTCAAATGAAAGTAAGTTATAATTTTGCAGAAAATAGTAGAATATGTTTTATAGTTCTAAAAATGAATTGCAATGAACTGAAGTCTAAATCTAGATCTGGTGTGAAAACATTTCTCTAGCCCTTTCTAGTCACATATTAGAATATAAGATGTATTTACCCAGTCTGTAAGGTAATAAAGCATGACATCCTAATTTCTTAGTCTTAAACAGCACATACAGTTAATTGTATTTTCAGTGTATGTTTCTCTTTTCCACCTCCAGGCCGCGCCCCACCCAGGAACACCATGGTAGATCTGAACAGTGGGAACATTGATGTCCCTCCCAACATGACCAGTTGGCCCAGTTTTCATAACGGAGTAGCAGCTGGGCTCAAAATAGCTCCTGCTTCTCAGGTCAGTCAAAAATCACAGCTTCACTACGTCTTTATTATCACATTATCATGTTATTTCATTTCAATGTATGTGTGTGCAGGATTAGATTTCCCTAATTTTACCTCTGATTCACTTTGGTCAGTTTAACTTTCACCCAGAAAATTTCAATTCCATAAACCTAAAACAGCACAAATAAAAACACAATTTTAGATTCTTTTACATACAAATAATAATATATGAATTCAAGTATTTGAGAACAGCGATGTTTCCTCACACAAACTCCCAATGGTCCCATTATGTTCCAGTTTGCATGGTACACTTTCTCAAATGCAAAATAAACAAATGCCATTCAAATAAAGCTTCTTTCTCTTTTGTTTGCTCTTTAGGTGGACTCAGCCTGGATTGCATACAACAAGCCAAAAAGCCCAGAGCTGGCCAATGAATATGCAGGTTTCCTTATGGCCCTGGGACTCAATGGACACCTGACAAAGCTGGCGACGCTTAACATACATGACTACCTCACCAAGGTACATACACACACATAAAGATAACGGAGAGCGCAAAAAAAATATAAAAGTACCTGTACTCTAAGATATCCTTTATATGCCTACAGACTTACAGATTGCAGGTTTAATTAATGCTTTCTACCTTAATGCTCAGTTTTTGGAGCTTGAAATGACTGTTTTTGCTCTGCTACTAACAAACTTGAACCACATACAGTATATAAGCACCCATTTAGAAAAGCAAGGGAGGAAAACAAACATGAGCTTAAATACAGTTTACACAAAGGTACACCCATCTTTGCTCTGCACACACAAACATACAGTACATGCACACACCTGCACACACATTTTCTCAGGATGAGTGAAAATGAGACCTGTGAACTTGCATCAGCACCGGGCAGCCAGTCAACCTGAAACTCTGGCCTGAGAACTAAGAAGTAAAGCAAGGCTTCCCAACTATCAAATGAAACAAACAACAGGATGGTTTGGTTCCACCTAAATTTTTGATGAAAAGTTGTAGTGAAGATGTGGTTTAAGATAAACCATCACAGATTATCCACTGGTTCTATGATTAAAGAATTTTTATTTACCATTAAAATTAAAGTATTTCCTCTCTAAATGAGATGTATACATGAGACAAGTCTTAGGGTTTATATAGGAAATGATTTGTTCATAAAATAGACTGTTCCTTTTTTGTTTGCTATTTGTAATGAATTAAAATTTTATCTTGAGTTGAGGCATGTTTACATCATAAAATCCAAAACTAAATGTATATTTTTAATATATAATATTTGTCTTGGTGATTGTTCTAATCTGATATTATTAATTGTTCATATTGTTCACACTGATTGGCCTACAGGATAACGGCAACAAAGTATGCAGAAATATCAGTAAAATGGAAAGCTTTTCAGTCTGAATGAAAACGCTGAATGTGAAGTACGTGGTTGACAGTGAAGCATGTGTTCGTGGCTTTTGCTGGTTTCTATTTTCACTGCAAAAGAGAAATTTCACTGACGTACGTGTTCAATTCATAAGAATTGTATCTCCATTGTGGTTGAGAGACCGTGTCCCTCATCTGTTAAGCTCTGGTGCTCTTTTCCTGGTTGTTGTGTTGTTTCACAATGACAAATCATCAGCCAGTGAACATTTTTTGTGGCCCCAGATACTTTTTATCTTGCATAGTTTGCATATTTAAAAAATGCTTAAAATAAATCTGTTTTATAAGATCAGTAATTATATCTTTCACCTCTTTGGTAAGAGAAAAAAAGAGAAAAAAATAGTTTGGATTGTAACTAAATAATTGAGATTAATTTGTTTAAACTGGTAAAGTGGTCCACTTGTTTGGAAAATGATCTTTATTCACTGAATAAGCAAGTTTTATAGCCTGTCAGAAAGTAGGTCAGTAATTAGCGGTTAAAAGAATTGAGACATTCAAAAATAAGACAAGGTTTACATATTAATGAAGCAATGACTCAGACATTCAAATATATATTTAGTTCATAAAGATGCAAAATGTCCAGTAGTCACATCATATTTCATTCATTAATATTTGGGTAATCTGTGACTTTAAGAGAATAGACTCATTGGAAATTGTTTTGCTCTCTTGATTAAATAGACACACCATCCACAGGGGTCTAATGAAAACAGCCCCACTCAGTGAGCTGCTGTGGGAGCTTATTTAATGTGAGGCTCCTCAGAAACTAATGTCACAGTAGGAGATGATTACATTGGATGTCATTTCTTCTGTTGCAGCAGGTATACAATTGATGTGGGCATCATGCCTGATATAAATCAAAGTCTACATTTTACTGACATGCTATTCATTTATAGCACTAAAGTATATGTTGTGGTATATAAAACTATAAAAATCAGATTTCCATTTAACAGTAGAAAACACAGGAGACTTTAAAATTTCATTTCAGTGGTATTATATTATTGGTTCTCCATTTTTGTCACAGGGACGCATTGCTATATTAGCTGAACATTCGTACTGGATGATATTTGCTGATGGTTTTCCAAATATAGGTCACTGCCACCATGAAATTACATCAGTATAGTGGAGATTTCTTCATGCAAACAGGAGGATAAATAGCAAACAAAGGACAAAATAAACAAAAAATATACAGAAATGGCATTGGCTATCAGCCAAAGTGTCATTTTCAGTGTCAGTATCAACAAAGAATTGTGGATGCCTAATTTTATACCATGAGTTTGTTTGTTGTGGTGAAATCTCATACTGTTATGATAAAGTATTTATCAGGTATTAATTAAAATTGTTATTTGATAGGTAAATCTAGTATTCAGGTTTTAGTAGGAATAAGTTGTAGTGTGTTTATGTATGAAAAGACTTAGTTTTCAAAAGAAAAAAGGCAATGAAAAGTAAAATAATGAATCTGACAAAAGAAAACATTACTGAATGTTGCTTTAATCCTTGTGAAAACTATGCAAGTGGGTTTGAGAAGATATTTCCTCTTATGAGTGGTTTTTCTAACCGTTAACTTCTCTTTTGTAATATTTGTTATCTGTCTGCCAGGGTCATGAGATGACAAGTATCGGGCTCCTGTTGGGTGTGTCTTCTGCCAAACTGGGCACCATGGACATGTCGGTCACCCGTCTACTTAGTATCCACATCCCTGCTTTGCTCCCACCAACATCTACTGAACTAGACGTACCACACAATGTACAGGTAAGACTGAAAGTTTGCAGACTTGGCTTAAATATCTAAATAAAGTAGACGATGATTAATTGTGATGTTGTTGCGATCATCTGTCATCGTTCTCCCTTAATGTATATAGATTTTGTTTTCAAAACAGTCTGCACATTTTTGCAGTGTATGCCCATGTGATAGATGATAATATAAACATTTAATTTCTCCATCAGTACATTTTGTTTTGTTCTGCAGGTTGCTGCTGTCATTGGCATCGGGCTGGTGTACCAAGGAACAGGACACAGACACAATGCTGAAGTCCTGTTGTCTGAGATAGGTGTGTGTGAGTGTGTGACATGGGAGAGATGTTGTTACAGGTATATCTAAAGGTATTACAGCTGTACAGTGGGTATTATTGTGTCATGTGTCTGTATGTGTGTGTCTTCCAGGTCGACCTCCTGGTCCAGAGATGGAGTATTGTACTGATAGAGAGTCCTATTCATTAGCTGCTGGTCTAGCCCTGGGTATGGTCTGCCTGGGGGTGAGTTGAACACACTCATTGTAATCCTTTTGGGAAGGCTGTCAGCGCCACCAGTTACCTTCTCTGCAGTTAATTTCTTTTCTGTCTTTGTGTATATATTTGTTGACTGAAACCACTTTACCCTGAAACCTGATGTGTGCTGTTGATAAAATTTAAAAATGCTATTGTTTTTACCTTTTAACCTCATTCAATACAGCTGCACTAGTAATATCTTGATAAACTTATCTTGGCTTTCTCATCATCCTGTTCCGTTTTCGTTTCAGCATGGCAGTAATCTGATTGGCATGACGGACCTCAATGTTCCTGAGCAGTTGTATCAGTACATGGTAGGGGGTCATCGTAGAGCACAGGCTGGAGCGAACCGGGAAAGGCACAAATCACCTAGCTACCAAATCAAGGTAGGTGGACAATCTCTCAAGGAGAATTTTCTTCATGGGGTTCCATGTCCACTGTTCTGTCACTGTGTTGTAATAAAGATGAAAAATGACTGATAAGCTCTTTTTGAAAAGTAAATTTTAAACATTTAAGTTCACACTGTTACAATAAAAGCATCTGACACTTAACTTCATTTTATTTAAAGTCTGCCCCAGCTCACTCACCTTGGCTAATCTGAAGTTTTCATGTCTTTCTAATGATGATTTGCTCTTAACATTTTGCTACAGTGGTGTGACAGTGGTAGCCTCCTGCTAACATGCATACAAAACTCTTAAACAACACTAGAATATCTACAACTCATGAATATTAAAAAGGGAGAGACTGGGAGTTGACACTGCTTGCTTATTCCAGGAGGGTGACACTATCAACGTGGATGTAACGTGTCCAGGGGCCACACTGGCTCTTGCCATGATCTACCTCAAGACTAACAATAGGTGAGAAAAGCAAAACTGGTCATCTGTAAGTAAATAATGTAAAGAAGATTATTGTGTTTGTTACATGTTTTGTGTAAAATTTTAAATTGTGTTGGTCAGTGAGGTATTCCATAGTGTGTTTTTAGATGCGTCCATGTGGTCCTATTGTTTGTTATGTGATATTTGAAGAATGTTGCAAGAGAATGTCATACAGTTTGACACAGATGTTCACTTGGACTCAAGGCTGAACTGAATAGATTTTTGAGGCCAAATGTCAAGTTTGCTGTGACCTTACAAATCATGTTTTGGTCACAATTAATGCATACATTTGATCGAACTTGTGATTCTTGTCTGTGTATAACAGAATGTTATGCAGTACCAACCATAGAACTGAATGGATATTGTTTTGTAGAAGCAATAAACTATCTTTTAATGTAAAGAAAGAAATTACTAGAATGTTTTTTGTAAGTAGTAGTTATGTAATAAATGGGATTATATATAGAAAAATGTTTTTGTTGCTAAATAAATGTCTTCCTTTGGCCTTAATAATGACCAGCTTGCTCAGCATGATCCCTTCCATTTCTAATTTATTTATGAGGATAAATTAGATAACATAATCATGATATTGATTACACATGAAATATAATTTCTCTTTTTCTTATGCGTACCTACTTTAAAGGAACTCAGTTACTTTTTGGCTATTAATTCATTAATGAATTCAGCTGTTGTGTCTCTGCATGTCATATTTCATGTCACTCTTGCTGGTTTTAATATTTTTATATGCTCTTTTCTCTTAAATACATAAATACATCTACATAGTGTGTTGACAGTAGTGTAGTGAGATCCATTCAATTTCACACAAACTGTCCCCTCACCCTCTGCCCAGTTAAACATCTAGCAGAGCATCCTAACCTGCCTGATGACAATCTCACAACTCACAGTCACGTCACATTACGCTCAGATGAACTTGTCTGTCTTCTAGCCTTCAGCTATTGGTCAAGAGGTTCCTGTCTTCTTCAGAGCTTATCTGATGCTGACTGTCTGTTGATGGAGAAGGTATTAGAGCAGGATATTAACACCTCCTTATATCTTCCTGGTTGCTTCCCCTGTTTTCTTCAGGTCCATTGCTGATTGGCTGAAGCCTCCAGACACTTGGTTTCTGCTGGATTTCATCAAACCAGAGTTTCTGCTGCTAAGGGTTAGTGTGGCTTTAGTTACCTTTGTGTGTGAGATCACTTTTTCTCACCTTTCTCTAATTTGTCTTATTTATCTTCTTCGCTGCCTTCATCTTAGACTCTAGCTAGGTGTATAATCATGTGGGATGAGATCCTCCCCAATACTGAGTGGGTGAAGAGTAACATACCTCAGGTGAGAAAATACACACTAATTAGTTAATTTGAGTAATTCCAGCTATTTCTGTGTCATGAAAGTAATTTGTGCTTTTAAATGTTCTCTGTCTGGTATCTATTTCCTGATGTTCACAAGAAGATTTGTTTTATGCAAAATATTTGGAATAATCAGATCATCTTGGCTGAAGTAATGGTCACATAGGCCCAAGAAGAAAAGCGTTTTATTTAATGCTCACTGTGATCCATTAAAAAATGAACCAACCACATTGGTTGTGGTTAGATTTGTCTTCTTCTGGTTAGTCTGGTTATTTTGTTAATATAATGTAAATTCTCAAACTAGGAGCTATATTCTAAATCAAAAAAACTTGCATTGTGACTACTCTTACAGTTTGGCTGTCTGCTGTTTTATTCTGTTATGTATTCAGATAATGAGAGGCACCTTTGACCCTTCAGAGGACATAAACATGGAGACAATGGCGTGAGTATTTAAGTCTTTGTATTAACATATGAATTTTGTAGCTCTTTAGTGGAGTTTAAGTAATTCATAACACTACTGTTGACATGTATTTGTCTCCCTCAGCCAAGCCCAGGACTACATCACAGCTGGAGCCTGCATGGCTCTGGGACTACGCTTTGCCGGCTCTGCCAACTCTGATGCCTTTGATTGCCTCTATGAATTTGCTCGAACATTCATGAAGATCATGTCATTTTCTGGTACAGCTACAGTGGTGAGTCCTTGCACATATTTGTCGGCTTATAAGAACAGTTCTGCACAATTGTCATTAGAAACACTTGTGCAAATATACATACTGTAAAATAGTTTAAGATTCAAGCAATGGTATGTAGTAAACAAAAAAACTAAAACTCAGTGTGTCATCCATATTTATATTAGTTTTGCAGTGTAATAGTGTTGAAAGATGAGAAAACAAGCATAACATTACTGCTTTCTCAACTCTGGGTTGTGACTTCCTGCATGTTCTGTTTTCTGCCTCTTTTATTTGTATGTGTTTGATATGTGCATTGGATACCAAAGCAGACAGGCTTTTACAACCTGCAGACCGGGCTGTCGATGATTCTGCTAGCTATGTCCATGGTGATGGCCGGCACCGGGAACCTCAAAGTATTGCAGCTCTGTCGCTTCTTCCACAAACGAACAGGTGGTGAGATGAATTACGGCTTCCACATGGCTCATCACATGGCCCTGGGGCTACTGTTCCTTGGAGGTGGCAGGTGAGACTCAACGCAAGAGTCTTTTCATTATAAACCAGGACATATATTTCTCTCATTGCTTGATAACTTTTTAGTGGTAGTCCATTTATGTTATGGTCTATTTGAGGAGTAAGTTTACGTGCTTAAGCTAACAAGCATGTAATGCCCTGCTATGAAGCTCAAGTGGAAAAATGTCCTCACAGGTCAGCTATGTATGGCATTACAAGCAAGGCTCACGCTAACTGCATACACTCACACTTTTGGTGCTCTCTGTGTGTTCTGGCCTTTTGTTCACATGTAACCACAGTTTTAGATAATTGAAAAAGGAACCTTTGGAAAGTTCATTTAAAGATGAAAATGTTTAGATATTGTTTACAGTGTTTCCATGAGGACGGTAATAATATTTTTTTTTTTTAAGCAAAATTGTGCACTTTCATTTCCTTTATCAGGAGATTTTGGGGATTTTTTTAATCAGTCCATATAGGTGACTCCCATCTTCCTTAATGTGCTATTGTTTGTAACCTGTCAAAGCTAAACTAATAGCCTAATTTTTTCAGAATGAATCATTAAATCACTAATTAGAATAAAGCATGTTAAAAAATACCCAAGTGGACACACACAGATCTAAAAATATGGTTCATAGCTGCCACTGAAATTTAAGTTAAGGATAGAAACACCTCATGAGACAAGAAGTTAACTATACAGTAGACTTATAGACCCAGCTGTTGTCTGTTAATGGACATTAAAGCCACTAATCTGAAGGCATGCACCGTGTAAAAACATGAAGGTAACTTTTATGGAATGAATCATGTTCATTCAGAATGTTTTTAGCTTGGATGAATAAAAAATTTAAAATTATTGATGAAATGTGCAGAGGTAAATTATATTGCACATCTAACATTTAATGAACCACAATGAAGTTGGGACTGTTTTATCTGGGAAAGGCCAGGGATCTCATATCCACATACTGCATGAGGCTCCAGTGTAGATTAGCCACACAAATACACACTATTCTGTTTTGGGGTTAGTGTTGTGCATAATGAATGGCATTTATACTTGAATGCATACACACATGTGCATGCACACAAACAAACTAGGGT
The DNA here is from genome assembly GCA_037367295.1 of Apogon hyalosoma. Lineage (NCBI taxonomy): Eukaryota > Metazoa > Chordata > Actinopteri > Kurtiformes > Apogonidae > Apogon > Apogon hyalosoma. Next base: position 17,213,600 of record JAPQRP010000009.1, on the reverse strand, counting down.
TTGTTCAGCTGCTGACCTTGACTTGTGTATTTTCAAGAGAAACATTGGCTCCCACTCTCTCATTATAAGTTGCAAATGTCTTTCCACCTACAGCCGTAATCAGATGAACCTTTTGATTTTATTTGGTTCATGTTTTATTTCAGTCCTGTCAGCTAAAAGCCCACACATCTGCAAAGCTTCAGTCTGAATGTCAGTCACTGGTGTGTTTAATTCAGAGGGAAAGTATGAATGTACTTCTACAGGTCTGCTGAGGTTAAAGATCAGGCTGCGGAGTGGAGTCACATTATATCATTGTTTTATTTCCTTTTCTCGCTCTCCGGGCTCGTCACCCATTCAGCCTCTCACTCGGCTGCATTCAAATCCTCTACCCACGTTTGCACCCTCCTTTCACACATTGTGTCCTTATCACTCCATTGCACTCATTCATTTTCTGTCTAGCACATTTTCTCGCCTCTTTTTCCTCTTTGCTGCTAACCTTTGTGCTGCTTTTTCTATTTCTGTGTTTTCTTTCTATGATTTGTTAGTTTCTCTTCCCGGTTATTATGTTGTTTTACAAGAAATTGAAGTGAAAGTTTCCTTCCTCATGTCACACAAGGTGTTCAGATTTCTAATATTTATAGCACTCTGTTGTTGTAAGGTTTGGATGTTCTATTTACATTCATATGGGTTTCCTCTGGGTGTTCTGCTTTCTTCCCACTCAAACAAAACATGAGGTTGTATGATTAAAGCTCCTGCCTGACTTCAGAGCTGGACTTGGCCTGTGAATGCTGTTCAGTGGCTGCTTTAAACTCTTAAAATAGTTGTTTTTGCTTAAACTGTGGGAAACAAATATCCTTGTAGGGACTAATAAAATATAACTTGAAGTGGCGCAAAAACTTGTATAAAAAGAAGAGGTTGATGCTCATATAATGCAATGTGCCAAAGCGTGCTAACCATGCTGTAGTAATTATTTATTGATCTTTGTAGAAAAAATAGAGGAATAAAGGTTTTATTTAAATTTCTTTGTTTAATAGTCTTCAAGTAAGGCTTTTTTTTTTTTTTTTTACCTTGCATAAAATTGCAGCAGAATGCTTTCCATTTTAGACATCCCTCCCTTTTGTATCTGAGCTGGAAAAAGTATCGTTTCCTCTTAGACCACTGAAATAAAACATGCAAAAAGGTTTTTACAGCATTTTTACACAATGATGCCAAAAAATGACTACTTCCCCCAGCTTTAAGTGCTTACAGTCATTGGTCAGTGATAAGCTGTGACAAGGAATTTAATAAAACAAAATTCTCCATGGTTCACAAACGTTTGTGTATATATATATAAAGATGATGATAATAATAATAATAAATGCAGAAATACTGTAGGGTGTAGTAGAATGTTAAGATTCTACTGATAGTATGTGTTAGAATAATAGATGGTCAAATGTTTTCCACTTTATCATCCCTGTAAAGTCTCCATTACACATCTTTAAATATCAAAACTCCACATTATTGAGATAGAAATTTCCAAGCTCATCAAATATTCCACAAACAGACTTTCAAGTGAGGGGCAACAACCTTAACCTCCAGTATTAAATGCTCTTACAAATTACCTTCTAGCCTTAATCATCTGACCTAAATTATAATAATAGCTTCATTTTTGCAAGTGCTCACTTAACTACCAGCTCTTCCATTTAAGAGGCCCTGTTGTGACGTGATCCATGTTGTCACAGTCACCTGGATTTATTATCAGACAACAAAGAGTAGTGTTTATAATTCGGAGCCTTTTCTTTCTCAGTGTGTGAAAGTGTTGCTGACTTGAGTGAAAAGCAATCATTGTGTGCATGAACAGTTTGATTTTTGTTATTTTTTATTCTCTTTACCAAAGCACACAGTATATTTCTGCCTCTGTGTGGGTGTTTGCTTTCTTTTTTCTTTTTTCTTTTAATTTGACTGTGACAAGTGGGCAATTTTAGCACACATTTAGGTGTTGCTTGTGGTGGTGATGATGAGGGTGTGTGTGAGTGTGACAGAGTGTGAGAGAGAAGGGACATTTTTGAGTTTTTTTGAAAAATTGTTTTTCTGTTAGGTACACCCTCAGCACCTCCAATTCTGCCATCGCCGCTCTACTGTGTGCCTTGTACCCCCATTTCCCCGCTCACAGTACTGATAATCGGTAAGATTGAAACACCACACATTTGGTCTTTATTTTGATATTGTAACAAATGTTAAAAAATCAAACATTTGTTAAATTACACAGAAGTATGTTTTGTGTAGTTGTTTGTGACACTTTTTCAAGGAATTTTGGACACTTGCAATGATAAGGTTTAGCCAGAAATGGACAGGGACTGAATGAACCTTTTTAGTTGTTCAGCAACATATCTCATCTGATCTGATATCTGAATTTAATAAATCCCACCCACATGTTTCCACAGGAAATTAGTTATTTGTTTTTCCTACTGCTCATCATCCCAGCCCATAAAAATCCATATATTATCACCAGTGCATCACAATGTGCAAAAGGAAAACATTTTAGAATTTTAAGCTGTACTGTACAGTAACACATTAATAGCATGTTTCCACAACATTTTGTGTTGCTCTTTGACTTGCTGCAGGTACCACCTGCAGGCTCTTCGACATCTCGCAGTGCTGGCTGCAGAGCCTCGCCTGCTGGTCCCAGTGGATGTGGACTCGCTGAAGCCCTGCTATGCCCTCTTAGAGGTCACCTACAAGGCAAGTGTATCACAGTGGTCAGGCAGAAACATGTAGCAGCCAAAACCTTACATGAAAATGAACAATCTCTCTATGTTCATCAGTCGCCATTTTCCTCAAGTAGAGGAAGTAGAGTACATATATATTGGTGAACATCATCAGTCGAATGTTGGGGAAATAAATAACATTAATCATAAACATTCAATTTTAATATTTATGTTTATGTTCTCCCCTCTAGCTTTAGGCTTCAGCCTACACATATGCAGTCATTATATAATCTTTTGATATTATTTATAATATATTGATATTATTTATTATTTATATTATCATCTTGTATTTGTGTAAACTTAGATTTTCAGTGTTTATTTTACTAAATTTAGGATTAAGTCACATTTTCTAAACTATCATCCAACATCCATAGTCAGTTTAACTACATTTTTCCTTTTCAGTTGAATAAATATCACCCAGATGAGCCTTTATCTTCACTTCCTAAACCCGTCAGTAAAACTTGGACAGTATGTTTTGTAACATACTTTCTCTTCAGCTTGTGTCCTATGTTTTATGTAATGGGAACACATTTATAGCTGCACTTCCTCTTGATGAGCTCTTACATGAAACACGTGTGCAAACTGTTGTACGTTATGTGCAGATTTCACTTCAGTTAAAGCAGAAAAAATGCTTTCGTTCACAAAATAACCACGTGCTGTGTCTTGACACCAACATTCCTGTCACTTCTTTTTCACACTTTAGATGCACTGTGCATACGTGCTGAAATGTAGTTGTCACTTAGAATATTAAGTTAAAAATGTATCAATTCACCGGAAAAGTATATTTAAAAAAAAAAAAAAATATATATATATATATAATAAACTGTTGACCCTCCACCAAAAATAATTTTAAGAATCAGCAAAAATACTTAAGTTGCATATCTCTGATATATAAATATGGAGAAATAGTCAATCGTTATGGTTTAATTTTTAAGCAGTTGTACTAAAACTGTGATCACAAACATGACTAAAGTCCCACAACTCTCTAGTGCAAGCATCAGACAGTGTTATGTCAACCAGTCCTGGTCAAATAGACTTGTACAGATCACATTGGTTCAGCCTTCCACTGTTACATGAGCAGCCACAGAACTACAGAGTGCCCATTCATTTGGTCCCATTTATGCCATTAAGATCATACGCACTCACACACATCCATATTTCCTTGTGAATCATGAACCAGTTGGTCCTAATGCCCCACTGACAATATTAGAAACACAGCTGGTTTTATATGAGCAAACATTAAGAGCAGTGTCTCATCATGTTTACACGGTCTGTTTGCAGTTCTCCTGCTATTTCAGACATGTAAAGTCTGTTTCTGCGATGGATTCTTGCCCCATTAAAACACCACCATTGTTCTTGCAATACTGTAATTGTATCTTTAGAGATGCAGTAAATGGCTCATGAATTATAGGAGCAATCATTTCTTAATCTCCCACTGTGTGGTTTTGTTGCTGCTTTGTTTTGATGTGGTTATTTCACAAGCATGGCATTATTTTTAGTTCTTCTGCAATGATTGTGAGTCCTTACTGTTTCTTAGCCTTTTTTATTTTCTATTATTTTAAATAGTACTGATTTTGCAATTAGTTACGTGAAAAAAATTAGATGTTATGTTTTTTTACTGGCATTAAAAACAGTAGCTTTGGGTTGTTATACAGACAAAATGGGAACCAGTTAGAAAAGCATGTTGGTATGGACGGTCATAGAGGTTAAGGAAGGAAGTCGGCTCCCAACAGCATGTTTGCAAATCAAATCATAGATAATCTTGACAATGTGATACGTGAACGTGAAAGGCAACATGCTGCAGCCCTTTGCTTCACTAGTGAAATGGAGGAACGTTCCAAACAGTTTCTGGTTTATTGTGCAGCAGGCAAAAAAAAAAAAAGGATAATGGTATGAATGCTCAGAAAATTAAGTCTTTTTTGCCAGGGTCAAGTGTTACTAAAGTGGCTGAGGTTTAAACCCTCTTAATTATGCAGATGTTTTCAGTATTTCTGCAATCGAAGGATGATTGAAGGTTAAACATGGAGGCCGCCTGTTGTCTATATGGACGACACCAGCAGTCGGCACTCCTCAGTTCAATTTAATTCACAGGAGAAAGCTCAGTTTGACTCTGTGAAAATGAGCTTGTTATTACAGGAAATGAATACAAAAATTCAACAGATCTGCGACATTTCATGGTAATTTTCAGGATTTTATTAAGATTAATGTTAGATTCATCCCTAAATGATACTTGTATCTTGTCTGGTTGGTGTTGTTAGTTATGTATCATTGCTGTATAAACAATGCGCAACCATCTGTGTCATTCTGATGTTTTAGTGATTCTAGGAACCAAGATCATACGAGCATAGGTAGGAGGCTTAAGTCATAATGTTCAGGACTTGAGGATTACTGGAGTAACACTGATGAAGGACTCGACTTGACTTACTGCAGATGAGTTGACAGGTCCTCCAGCTCAGGAAGATGTTAAGAAATCACATTTGATTTTTGGAGGTGATTGAGCAGGATATGAACATAAGTGATTTCTAATGTAATGTATGTTAATCACTGTAAAGCAGCTTCCAACTGACATAAAATGTGGAAAGAGTTAAGAATACAGTAGACAACTACAGACTTCAGGCTTGTACCTGATGGCTCCACTGTTTATAGAAGATAGATCACAAGAAGTTAATAAGACTTGACTCACCTCTTGCTTAACCTGAACAATGACTTGTCTTGCTTGGCCTTTTAGCAGGGACTCGATTTACTCACCTGATTTTCACCACAGAAATTTAGGATTTGAGGATTAAGACTCAAGACTTGATGTGACTTTCTCCGGTTTTTGCATAATTTTACTTTCTTTCTGCACAGATCTATCCATTCAGTTCAGAATGAGTCAAATTTTGATCATTAGTGTAAAATGATTTGGATATTCTTTATATTCCAGTCAAGACCTAATGGTGACCTGAGATTTCTTTTTTTTGCCAGACAGACTAACACTTTTTAAGTCCCTTAAACCCTAGTTCCTACAATGATGATAATTTTATTGGTAATTTAAACATTTAAGGATGGAACAAACTATGAGATGTGAGTTCAAGCTTTGGATGTGAATACTTTGTTAAACAAGTTGTTAACCTGTTGACTGTGTAGTAATATCACATTTTTTTTGCCTTAGGAGACAAAGTGGTATGAGGAGACAACAGTGGAGCTGATGGCTCCCACTATGCTTCCTGAGCTTCACCTCCTAAAGCGAGTAAGAAACGCAGTTAAAAACTTTATGGATTCTATAGTGGACAGTGTAGTGTTATGCATTTAATTAAAAATGTGTTCTGAATTTTAGGTAAAGGTGAAGGGTCCTCGTTACTGGGAACTGTCTGTAGACCTCAGTAAAGAAACACAACATCTGAAGTAAGTATGGAGACAAGAGTTTTGCATTCTTAAAACAAAAAGGCTATAGGGCAGTCAATCAAACAAAGCCACTAAACACTGAAGTGTCAAGACACAGATGGATTAGTTTTGTCCAAAGGGAAACTCTGAGTTCACTTAATGATTTGGTTGATTGATGTAAAGGAGCATCTCTGTTTCCCCTTAGGTCTATACTGTCCAGAGATGGAGTGTTGTACGTCAAACTACGGGCCGGCCAGCTGCCCTACAAAGATGATCCTCAGGGCTGGAAGAGTCTGCTGGCCTCCACAGTCAACCATCGTAACTCTGGAGTTGGGGCCTTCAAGGTAAACCCACAATGTGTGGAATATTTCATCTGGACAGTCAAACAAACACTAATCTTGTGATTTTATTTTTTTCTCACCCATGTCAGATTTGGATACTGGTTTGTACTCTGGATTATTTTGTTGCAGAGTTACATATTTGCAATTTTTGGGTTGATTGTTTTTGTTTTTTAGTGTGACATTCACCAGGGATTTAGATTCAGTACTGGAAAACTAGGTTTTTTGTGCCAGTACAATACCAAAACAAAACCTGTGCAAATTTCTTGTACCTCATTTAAATGTTGCATAATTTGATTAAAAAAAAAACAAAAACGCATTAAACCTTGATCCTACTGACCCATTTTAGTACTTCATGTATTAGGGTTTGGAGCAGATATTTTTTGAAGTCTTTTGGAGCCACAGGAAACCTGACAAGTTTACAAAATAGACCAGTGTATCCGTGGGCCACATCCAACCTGCAGAGTAGTAATACACATAGAAAATGTGAAGAGAAAGCAGAAATGCATTCTGGAATGTAGGATATGTAGCATTTTTTTGTCTTGCTGTAATGAAGCAACCTCAAGAACACTTGAGATGTGGTGCAGTTTCTAAATATATGATAAATCATTCTGTCATTTGTTATTAATGAGGAGCCTTAACAGTTCAGTGCTGTGTTTCTTTGTGGGTTTAGACATCTGAAAGCATGTTTTAGTTAGGCCTACAGGTCTAGTTTTCATTACAGTTTCCCATATGTTTTTAATTAATTTTGGAATAAAATGAAATTATAAAAATAATAGGCTTATTAGGCTTAAAAAACTAATATCTCTTATAAAAATCAATACCCTCAATGTCTGATTGGAAAATATCTGTCCTTTATACACAAGCAATTGAAGACCCCTGAAACAGACAAAGACTTGCAGTTTTATTGCATGGTACTAAATGTGCTTTTGGGTGGATATTTCCGTAGTATTGTTAATAGCTGGGTGTGACACAGACCAGCTTTAAAGAAATGAGTTTGCAGCAGCAACAGGCTATAAATAGAGATGAATGGAACTGAATGAAGGTCGTCTCTGGTGGCCGCATGTGTCCAGTCTTGGCAGGTTGTCACTGCAGGTTCAGCAGGCAGTTGTGTGTTTGACAGACTATTACTGGTGTCCTGTGGCTGTAGTGTAACCTGTCAATACACCTGCATGTCAGAAGGGGAGTTAAAAAAAAAAAAAAAAGGGCATTATTTATTCCTCTTACCCTCCCTCTATCCCTTGTTCTCCTTGTTTGTTCATCTTTGGTCTTTTACGTCACCTCATGATTCATATGTCTTCCTCAGCTGTCAGAGCTAATGCCTTACACTCTTTTTTTTTGTGTGTGTGCATTTGTTTCTGCAGCCTGAAGCCATCTCAACGTTAACTTCCGAGCCTGCTTTGGTGTCCTTTGCTGAGTTCTTTTGTAAAGACTCAGATGGAATGAAACACGTGAGTCTAACGAGATACACTGCACATGAAAACAGCTGCACCAGATTTAAGTCCATAATTTCATTTCACTGTAGCCATTGAACTATTTTGGCAGTGCCACAAAGCTGTTTGAGAACATGTTGGTGGTTTGATCACTAATATATAACATTGAGTACTGAGTAAAAATGTTGAATACTAGTTTTGACTGATAACCTTGGCTTAAGTTCTAGTTCCTTTTTCACAAAAAGATAATTACAATGCAAATATCAGTACAAATCATGAGTTTTAATTTCAGCTCACTGATATTTGTATGCACAATTTCATAGCACAAAAAATATTTACCAGAGTGTGATTTAACTAAAGTTATAACTGAATTATGGACTGTATATACATAGTAGGCAAACCCTGTGTGATGTCACTCACTGGTTTGTAAACTTCAATTTCAAAGCCTTAAAATGTGCGACACGGTCAATACCATATTGTTTTTATGGAAACAAGCATCCATACTTTGAGTGGAGTTGGAGTGTGAGGGATGAAACCACAGCATATTGAAAACACCAACCACATGAACTGACAGGGGAATAATAAAGACCATCAAATATTAGCTACTTGATAAATGTTAACATATGTTGTTTTTTTAATAACAGTGATGTCAACATGACATGCATATACACACGAATTATGGCTACCTGAGTTAGCAGGATAGTGGACAGACCATATAAATCAGTATGAATTAATGCAGTTAAGTTACACTGAGTATTTTAGTGAAGTACCAGCTCTTTACCCAGCCCTACCAACATTGTTATTCTGATAATGATACTGAACATTTTCATATTAAATTCTATCTCAAGGATCAAGGAGGAGGAAGAAGAATTACTGATTATAAATGTTTCTATAGCTAAGACAACATAAAGACCAGATATAAAAATACTTTCTCAATGGGCAGGTAATTGTGAGGTGCCCTTTTTTGAGGTTATTTCCTTTCAGAAATATATCAATATTATATATTTTCATGTAATTGTGTTATGTGGTGAAATTACAAAATAAATGTCATTGTAACTAGGTGTTTTTAAGTTCATTGTTTAGTTTACCTTTAGAACACTTGTTAGAAAAGTAAGCATAAAGGACATGTAGTAAGTGAAATAACTTTGAAATGACAGCAGTTAAACGTTTTTTTTACATTCTGAACAGTGTAACTCAGTGACTCTTAAGCCATTACATTTACTATTTCCAAATATCCTTCCCAACACTGTTCATAAAGCCTGACTGTGCTGTGTAGACTATTATTTATTTCCCTGTTATGTGTTTTGCTTCAGCTTCATGGTGAAATTAAAAACTATATTTCCTTTTAGAGAATCATTAACATACCAGGAACAAGTAAAGTTTTCATTTCCTGGACTGGCATAATGGTATTTTATGTTGTTATATGAAAGCCGTGTTAGAAATAAAGCAAACATTAGTTGTTTGTATGTGGTTTGTGTGGCCTCTACAGCAAAGACTGTGCTCTATTGAAGCTTGGCTTCAAATCCTTTCTTGCAGCTGTTGATCATAGCAAGGAAAACACCTGGAATGCATCTAAAATTTACATATTTACTTGCACCATGTATTCCTGCTAATGTATCCATTCTCTTCATGCATCCTTATATGTTAGTCACCAATATCATTGCAAACAGTAAGTGCAGAAAACAATATCCTGAACATTAAATGTAAACAAAACTTAGCCAAAATCGACAGGAAAGTGTTTACATTATCTCTCCCTTCTTCATATATGATATTCTTGGATTTTCTTAATAACCACAAATTGATTATATGCAGGAAAGTTCATTAAAACATTAAAACTGTAGAGAAATAAATGAGTAGTAAGCTTTAACTAGCTGTGTATGTGTGTGGTCTTGATGGGAAAAGAGAACCTCAACCAGGGCTTTACTTAAGTCCCCCCCAACAAAATATATAAATATATCATGTTTCTTCACTGTAATCTGTCATTTTCACCTTACAGAGTGATGTCAGTGCAGCACTTTTAAACTTTTAAAATGGAAGAAAAGCGAAAAGAAAAAGATTCTAGATTTTTTGATGAACAGGATCTTTAAATAAATAAAACAGAATTTTATTATTGCCAGAGTCTTATTAAACTTGAAAAACCCCTGAGTCTTGGCTGTTATTTTCAGTAATGAGTGGAGCGGAGTGCCAGTATTCAGACACCGCATCTTCTACAGTTAAAATTATGTTGCTGTTCATGACTAATCTGCTTGTTAAACACTTGACTCCTATTTTCTTAGCAGAGATGCTGCTTCATTACAGGTGCAGGTTAATTGGTTAGATAGCACACTGGTTTCAGTCTGACTGAAAAATGGAAGGTTTTCACTCTGTGGCGTAACATTTTGTAATTAAATTTACAGTCGACAAAAAAAAATGTCCCTGCTGTTTATATTTTATCAGTGTACACATTATCTGTTCTGCCACGTCTTCTCACTATCTTTGTCACTATCATTTTGCTTTGTTTAATAATTTTCCTCACCTTATCTGTATTCAGATTGCGGATGTTGCATTCCCTGGCAGATAATTGCAAGATTTTGTTGCTGTCTGGGATATAATATGGCATGAAATGTGGTGTAATGCATCTGTAGGTTCATCTGTTCATGGATCTGTACATAGATTTCATCAGTTCATATGTGTCATGGCTCCAACAGTCTGCAATGAGTTAATAATTTACCTTTAAAAAATAAATATTTGCTAAACCAACCTATGTAAGTTTTATTTAATGCTGGGACCTCATCTTTCTATGTCTATGTAGAGCAGTTTTATGGTTATATATTTACCTCCTCTGCTTGTGTTGTTTTCAAACAGAGAGAAGACACTCTGGTGTTGTTCTCAGCGATGCTGTATGAATGTGTGACACAGGAATGTCCAGAGATGCTGCCCACATACATTGCTATTGAGCAGGTAAGACACAGAAACACACAATGAGAAACAATCAAAATGATTGCACAAAGGCATTTCTCAGTCTTATTGGCCTCCAACTGTTTTTTGTTTCAAACTGACACTCATAGTGTAACTCCTGTCTGACAGTTTATAAAAAAATTTTATGTTTTGGAGAATCATTGGCAAAAATATCAAAGCTGCAGTTTGTACATAATAAATATAAACCTGTAAAACTACAATTTTAGCTCTGGTTGTTGTTTATTCTTTATTGGGGATCCTCATTAGCCAACGCACAAATGCCAGACTAGTCTTCCTCGGGGTCCCCTAAAAAAACAAAATAATAATAATAATAATTTTTAAAAAAAGGAAAAAAAAAAGAAGTGAACATCGTTGTATGTGTGCACCACTTTATTTTTACAGCACACTGCACATTTAATTATTTTACATATCCAACGGCAGCGATGGTGGAAACCTCATTATCCTCCGCTGTCTTTCAGGCGGTGGGAGCTCTGCGTCGCGGTGACCTCCTCCAGACGTTTCCTCTGTGGCAGATGCGTCTAGTAGTGGAGCTGTGGGACAGTAGAGTGCTACAAGGCTCTCATAGCCGGCACGGCGCCCTGCTCACCTCCGAGTTCCTGCCCGTCATGAAGAACATGGTGGATGTCGCTCTGGACAGCTGGCTCAAAGGTGAGAACGGGATTTCACTTCAGCTGCTTCAGAAGCACTGATACATGATAGCTATTCTTACAAATGTACCACAGATGAAACTTATCACACATTCATATGCAGTTTTTTTAATTGATTTTGTCTGTTTGCTCATTCTGACCAAGTTAGGACAAAGTATTTCCAAACTTTTTTTTTTTTTACATGGAATGATGTGGAAATGTTCATTAAAAAGTATAATTTGTTCATATAATTTATTTTCACCACTAATTGTTATGATAGATATGTAGAGGAGAATCTGAGTACCAGTGTGTCTGAGCGTTTTACCAGACTGGATGTGTTTCAACTTGTTTTCTAATACTTATCTTACACTAGGTGTAACATGCTAAGGTCATAGTGTGCACTGAATACTCATTGCATCATTTGCTGTGCACACACTCCCACACATACTTACAGTAACACACACCCTCAGAGGCGTGGGAAAGCAGGTGAGGTATTTGGACCAGATCATGTAAACAGTTCACACAGGGCTGTTGGCTTTAATCCACAGTTCAGTGGAAAACCAAACTAACTTGATGTCACATCTCAGAAATGTTCTCTTGATCTGGTTTAATGAATGGTGCCATCATTTCTTTTTCATTTTTATGACTCTCACAGATGTCCTTTTTTTCTGGTGGGTTCTTAAGCAAGAAAGAAACTAATCATTAAAGGACAGTTGACAGTAAATATTGTAGATTTACTGGAGAATTTCCAGTATTGTACAGTTTTACAGATAGTTGTGCTACCCATTCTTTTTTCTCTAAGATTAAAAATTTTATTTTGATTAATCATTTTAAGGTACATTAGGAATATCTGCATTGTTGGAATCTGCTTCAACAGTCCTTTAAGCTATTGTCATTAATACTGCAAAGATGTTTTCAAGGTTTAATTGCTAATTTTATTGATTCTAATGCTCTTGTTTTAACTTGATTTACATTTAAGGTTGTGTCTTAAACTTGTTTTCACACTGCACAACTTTGGGAACTTTTGCTGTTGTTATTACCATATCTGGTTTAATTTTTTTACTCCTTTATGCCTCAAGTTCTGTCTGTATCTGTATCTGCTGGCACCATTGTTTTCTGAAGTGTTAAATACATAAATAAATAAGTGATGAGGATTATGATTGTAAGTATAATTAAAAAAAAAAAAACAGAAAGTGTACACAGCCTGGCCAAAAAAGCCCCACCCTCTAATATTTCATGGCAACGCCTTTAGCTTTGATTTCAACACACATTTGTTTCAGTATTGTATTGATACATTTATGCATGTCACGTTTATCTCTCAGTGTTTTGTTTTTGTTTTTTTTACACGTAATGCTGTTGGACCTAGACCTGACCACCTGAAGCAAGCCCACGCTTGTACTGTTGGCAGAAGGCATGATGGATAATCATTTCATCTGCCTCTCCTCTCACCCTGATGCATCCATCACTTTGGATCAGGGTTGATCTGGACTCATCAGACCAAATCACCTTTTTCCACTGAAGCACATTCCAATCTTTATGCTCTATAGAAAACTGATGTTTAAGAGATGAGAAGCTACTCACTACATCATTCAGGGTCAGAGAAGCTGTTGTGACAAAAAACATTAATTACTGCAGAAATTGTTTCCAAATATATTCTTTAATCACTGCCGTTTCACAAAATCACATTTAAGAAGGTATAACAACTACTTATACAATCACTAAATCATTAAATCATTGTTTCTAATCTGGCTTCTTTAAAAAAAAAACCAAACATACAGACATATCTGTGCTGACTTGATTCCTGCGTTAAACTTGTCTTATGTACAAAAATGCCAATGTGTACAAGATAACTTGATCCTTTTGTGTGTTTTGTTGCTTTAGACCACAGTTCAGTGATGAGATCCTACATGAGGGGTGAGGCCCTCTCCAAGGACACACACTCCATTATGTTGGCCTGTTTTCTGGTGTACCGCTCCATTCCCTGCCTCCGAAATGCACATACACAGTTGGAAGGTAAGAAAAACAAATGCACACATCTGGCTGTATTGGCTCTTTGATCACCACTACTTTTAAAATTGAGTTTATTTATGCATTTATTCATCATGGACAACACAGTTAAACATAACGTACAAAGAGTATTTAGCTAGTTTGCATCCCCCATCCCTGGTTGGGCTTTACAGCAGAGAAATTCAACTTACTGGGATAAGTTTCACATTCTAAGTTGTATTGACTAGCAGTTTTAACTCCACTTTTAACTCTGAAATTATTCCTTGTCTGTTTTTTTTCTCCCTGTTAATTGTTTCCACTCTCTTCCTTAAGGCTGCAGTTCATTGGGTGATTTGCTGTTGCGTAGCAGTCGGTTGGGGATCCCTCTTAGAGACCTGCTGAGGCTGGTACCTGTCCTCCTGGGCTCCACATCTGGACCACAGACACTCCTGGGATTCCCTCAGCAGGCGTACTGACCCAGATACTTACCTCCTCTTGTGGACTCTGTAGTCTCTTTGCACAGATGAAGTATGGATGTTCCACGTACAACAGATTGTATCAAGACGTCTGCCCGCTCATGTGCATCGTAAGTAGGACAGAACATTGTAAACATCTTGCAGAGCTTGGACTCTTTGTGGTAAAAGTCGGACTTTTCAGCCACAACCTGGAGGAAGTTGTTCAAAATTATTTTCAATTATTAGGATTTGTAATATATTTGTATGTACTTATTTTTTACTGTATGAAGAACATTTGAAACACAATTCATTTGTCATGTTTGTGGCACAATAAACATAGATAAAAATAGACTTTTTCAATGAATGCCACTTGGCCTAAACCTTTTCATCACTAACAAAACAGACTGAAAGGACTCAGCACAGACATACTCTCTATACTGACATGTTAAGTCAGATGTGCAAATAAGCCTATGTAATGTACAGACTATATTCATAACAGTACCCATGCTGCCTTGAAGGGTTAAGGCTACTGTGTTTGAGAAGAAAGAAGGCAAGAAAATAAAAGAGAACTGACTGCTTATCACATGAATCTTGTGATTTTGTTTGTTTCAGTGAAAAGCTCAGATTCATCTCTGTGAACCTGAGATTCTCACTTAAGGACCTGAAAGTTGTCATCGCTCTCATCATCTTTGTTGTTTTACTTTTAACATCAGCCATTTCAAAAAGAAAACCTCTGGAAAATATACATTCATGTCCTGTTTTTTATTTATATTTCAGTCAAACAGCAGTTGAGATGTTGCTCTTGGTGAAGTCTGTTAAATGTCGTTTTGTTTGACTCTATCCTTCCTTTAACTGAGCTCAGTCATTCTGAACACAGACTTGTCCTTCATGTTTTGTTTATTTAACTCAGATGTGACTGCTGTGGTGCCACTGTGGCATTCCTACGGCCAAGATGAAGAAGGTCTTTTGAAGTCTTTGGTAAATCTAAATGTACTGTGGATTTGTTTTGAGTGGTTCTCCACATGAAGAAGAGCTCTTCAATCTTCCACTCGGTATTTATGTCCACGGATGCATTTCCTTGACTACTTTGTGGAAGAATTTGTTGCTTTACTTATTGCTGATAAAGTTTGGTACTGAAGTGCAAAATAATCATGGACAGTGATAAAAGATTAGGCAGCAGTCATGGTAAACTCTTCAAAAGATCAGTTTACTTAAAAGACACAAACGTAGGTAAATTCTGCACATGTTTGTAATTGTTTCCGTTGTGGATTCCAACCACAAGAACATCTGAGTGAGATCAAATCAATATGTGAGACTGAAATGAATCAAAATGTCAAAGAAATACCTTTACCAGCAGTTTTCACCAACACACAGGCTGTTAAAAAAAGAC
This sequence comes from Apogon hyalosoma, assembly GCA_037367295.1. Taxonomy (NCBI): domain Eukaryota; kingdom Metazoa; phylum Chordata; class Actinopteri; order Kurtiformes; family Apogonidae; genus Apogon; species Apogon hyalosoma. The sequence continues at coordinate 17,198,325 of JAPQRP010000009.1, read as the reverse complement.
TCAGAGTTGGTGGGAAATCCCTTGACTTTCCTGCAGGAACCTGAATTAAACCATGACAACTAAAACTGGTGGAAATCAACATTTACTGCCAATTGGTCATGAGATTTATTTATTTATTTTCACCTTTATTTATACAGGAAGTCCCACTGAGATTAGAAATCTCTTTTGCAGGGGTGACCTGGCCAAGGTAACAGCCATACAAGGTCCAAACACATACATGATACACAATGAACGATGAGCAACAATTTTCAACCTCCTGCCATTTACTGTGATCCCTGCAAATTAAAAAAAAAAAAACAATTAAAAACAATGAAAACAGTTTCTCTTTAGGTAAATGGCCAATTTAATGTACGTTTAGGGGGCACATCTGCATGATTTTGATCAAATGTGGCCTTTACTGTGTCCAGACTAAGAAGCTGTGACATGGTGTTTGAGTTCATGTGATGTGTGGGAGGAAGGAGCGGTGCGTGTGCTGCTTCAAGTCTTGAGACATTTCTTAGATCATTTCTAACCAACAGCTCTGAGGACATTCCACAGCAAATGAAAAACATCCCTACAAACAAATGGTCCACACCCTCCACACAGAGCTGCAACAAACAGAGCAGCCTCTCACCGTCACGTCAGGTTATTTCAATACAAGAATACTCCATGTTTATACAACGGAAATGTTTGTCATTTTGGCGAATAAATGTGTAGAAAGCTATCATCTGATCATTGTTTACTATGTACACAAGTTCAAACCTCTGACAGGGATGGACCAACACGCTTCCTTCTTTTCTGCATCTGTTTTTTTCCCAGATCTGAGGCTAATTCCCCTGGTTTGAGTGGGAAGAACTCGGGATTTTCTCATCTTTTAAGTGCGTAACGTTCTGCTTGACCTAATTGTGCTTCCTGTTGAACAGAATATTCCTCCAACCTCGTCTGTGGGCTTTTTTCTTCAAACTATAACTAGGAAAACAGACAAAAAGGTGCAAAAATAGCTACCAGACATGACTCAAATACTTTTATGATTAGGGGAAAAAAAAGCTTTTAAATGTCAGCCACAAGTGTCTCAGCTTGAATTTTTATTTTGCCACAAGAAAACATTTGTGGTTATTTCTGTTATGTCTTTCTAACAAACTTCCTGGCTTCTATCAGACCTAAACAGCTGCAGGAGACTTTGACAGCCAGCCCGTCACTGCCGTGGAGGCCTTCAACGTGTATGCAACTTTACATAATGATCTGTTTCTACTTATTTGTAATAGGTTTCACTTCAGATTCAGGATTTTGTGAAGGAATAGCCAAAATATACCAAATGTGCATTAAAATTAAGACAAACATCTGCTTTTGTTGTTTTTATGATACTCAAGATGCAACTGAAATTCTAAAATTAGTGAATGTTTCATATTTCAAAAGCAGGCGTTGGTTAAAAAACAAACAGTATTAGCTAGAGACACTGTAAACTACTTTTTTTTTTTTAATAAAATGGTTTCAGTCATGTAAAGAAGATCCCTATGTCAAATGCAATGTACGTAAATGCTAGATTACACGATTAATAACTCATTAATGAAACCAATCCATATTAATTCGTTCATTCATTTTCTGAACTGTTTTATCAGGGTAGACAGGGTACATCCCTGGACGTGTTAGCCGTTCTAATCAAAATTTGAGTCTAAAAAATACAAATTAAGTCCAAAGTGCTAGTTGATTAGAACTAGCACATTTTCAAGATACAGTTTTAGGTCAAAATGTCTGAATTAATCAGATATTAAGTTTTTTTTTTTTACAGAAGTGATGTTTGTCTCTGAGCTACAAATTCTACTTCAAAACACTGTCTGCACATTAGAGTACATTCACTTTTCAGATTCCCTCTATTGTAAGATTTAGAAATCTATTAATATACAAAAACCTATAAACATATGTAATAATATTTTGTTATATATCTTGAAAACAACAGCCAACCACCTCTGTTGATGTGTGTTTTCCAATTCTTATCAAAGTACATAAGGTTTAGTTCTTTTTTTTTTAATCTCTGCAGCCGATAATTAAAAAAAAAAAGTGCTAGTAATCTGAGCATATTTCAATACCACCCAATGATTCACCAAACAAATTAGAAACATAGGTTCTGTACAGAGGCATTCACTGCACATGACAGACAGTGTTAAGTGCTGGGAGTTTACACAGAATATGAGCAAATATCAGATGAATCTGCCAGTTACTGAAGATGTCAGTCTGGTAATTGCAGACTGTGTTTTTAGGTGAATTTATTTATGTCTGTATCAATGCTATGGATCCATCAGTTCTCAAAGCACCATATGTTAGAGATCAGTCTGTTCCAAATCAATGTGTTGAATAATTCAGTGTTAATCCAACAGTTTAGCGACTGTTTATTGGATTTTTCTATCTGAATGCATATCTCAGCTTGACCTTTAACACTGTAAATGATCACATAACTACATGTCTCCAACGTCTTCCCGCATGCTTAGCTGGTTGATAACGTGGTTTCCTGGAAACACATGATGTTTCTGTCAACATATCTTAACAAACATTCCAGAGGAATATCACATGATGAGCGACAGTTAGTTCAGAGTCTAGGATCAACACAGAGTTTAACAGCTCGTGGGCGTCTCGGTGTGCCTTTAAAACAGTCAAAGTCTCCTGGTCTCTGCTCTGAAGGCAATTCACAGGACTTTAGTTCTGAGCTTGTGTGAGCTTCTTTACAAGTTGTCTCCCTGCTGCTCTGATGAACTACCAGGCTTTAGTTTCTCTGTAGGTATTTACAGGAGTGTTAGACATGGCAGAGGAAGGGCCTAAGGGTTTTGAAGCAAAGTAATACCTCGTGCTAACCAGGAGACACTGAGTCCAACGCAGTCTGTCCTATTTCCTGAAAGTTGGTCACCACAGTATAATACAGTTTGTTGCAGTTTGTTTGCAGATACACGCCTGAATATGAACACTGAATATGTAACAACTTACCAACAAATGAACAAATGACACTGATGAAGAGGCAGAAGGAGAGAAAATGAAACTAAAATAGATCTGATCTTTATGTAACTGTGGTTACTTACTAAATAAAACACCAGTGGGTGTTTAATGTTACGCGTTTCATTTCAGGCAGACGAAACAGTACAACAGCACTCTTTTTAATGCATTCTCTGTTTTCTGTCATAGTACTTTAAAGCAAGTGAAAAAGGTCACAAAAAAATGTCAAAGCGCTCTATCATACAGTATCATGGCCTTTGGAGGACTGAGGTGCCAGTCTGTCTGTACTGTTCTGGTCTTATCCTAATACTTACATAACATTTTTGTGTAAACAATTCTGAAGAAGACCATAAGAAGGACTGTCAAATATGACACGTATTCAGATGCCAAAACTCCGTCCGTGTACCTGTTTACCCTGTATGCTGAATAAAGCCTTCCTCTTCAAGATGATCTACTCATTTTTGTCTTTGTCCATCGAAAGACAACAGGGCCGGAGAGGAAATGCAGCTGATTCTGTCTAACTTTAAATGTACCATCATAAGAAAAAATGTGAAATGAGATGAGATGGAGAATAAGAGGATTAAGGTATTATTTAAGTCAGACATGTGCAGCCTCTGGTGATAATATGGCAGGTGATCCTTCTGTTGAAAGTGTGAAGTGTAGTGATTTTGAACACAGATAAACAGTAGAGTCTGAGGATGTTAACTAGGGTCATTAAAAAGCATTAAAAGTCATTAAATAGACTTTGTGAAAATTAAGGCCTTAAATGGCATTAAAAAGGATTATATTTTATGTTTACGGGCATTAAAAAATTAAATACACTTGATGGAAAAAAACCCAAACAAAAACATTGTTATTCATGATTTATTTTGATTATATAAACATTTAATAATTTTGATCGGAAGTGTAGTGTGATGATTGACAGACGGAACCCTTTGATTGGCTGTTGTTTATGACTGATACACAGTCACATCACCGGATGTTTGGAATGCAATGTGCTGTGAGTGTACTCATGCCAGGGCGAAATAGCGGAGGGAATATTAGCAAATGTCAGAAAAATGGGAAAATGCAAGTTTCAGCAGAAGTGATTGGAGGAGGAACTATTCAGAACCTGGTTAAAGCCTGTCGACTCTAAACTGCCATAAAACTATGTATAAAACTGCATCTGCAGTTGGACATGGGCATTCAATTTGTTTAAAGTTAAATTAAATTAGATTTGCTGATAACTGCAGAAACCCTGTTAATTTTATTCATCAAGAACTTTGCGCTTAAAGAAACATGTATTCTGGAGTAAATGATAATTCTTGATAAATTGTAGTGAGTGGTTTCAATACTGCATTTGCTCTTCAAACGGAAATGTCAAAGCCTTGTTAGTCTCCAGTTTTTTTTTGCCTGATGCTTCTTTCATCCTCACTTGTGTTCTTGTCTCTTCAGTTAAACCTGTGGAACCAATACTGTCACCTCATGACATTTTTGTTCAAACAACATGTTTATGGAAGAACTGCTCATCCATCATCTGTAATTGTTTGCTGTAAACATAATATTTCCATGGATCAAACAATGTGTCAAGGCCAATAACTTCAGTTTAAGGACTGATGATTCTTAGTGAGAATCTCTTTGGTCCTAATAACTCTACTGTAAATACTGTGTCTTTAATATAGAGTTTGTATGTGTATGGAGTTACTTTGTCCTTACATTTCTTTTTTAAATTATATCTTGTATTTGTAATTTACAACAACTACTGGCTAAGAATCCCTTATATATGTTTATGTACTTGCCCAATAAAGATGATACTGATTTGAACTGATAGCTAGAAAAATCTAAATTTCCCCAAACTAAGCATGAGTTCCGTGTCAGTGTTTTTAACTGGTGCTACCTGCCTGCTGAGTTAACATCTTACAAGAGTTTCCGTTTCTTGGTAAACTGTACAGCATGTGCACATGTAGGCCTATGTGTCCTTTAGTCTCACTTTGCTTTTGCTGCTGCAGCAAACACTTTATGGAAAAGAACTTTATGATAGTAAGTTTATTCCTAAGGTATTTTTTACCCATAAAGAGCCAGTGCTACTTTGGTGGCAGTTCTCATATACATTTTTCTCTCTATTTAACCTTTCTTAAGTGATTTATCACCATTTATTATAATATTATCCTCTGTATTTAGCATTTTTTCAATGTAAATGATGTATTTTGCTATATTTAATCCCTTGATCATGTTGATGTTCGTTAAAGCTCAGAGTAAATTCAAAGGTTATTAAATCAGAAACAGAGAAAACTGAAGAAATAGTGACATTTTCAACAAATATATCAATAACTGCGTGTAAAGCAAGTGTTTCCATCCGCTGTCATTGATCCAATTCCATGGGTTTTACTGGTGAATCAATCTCGTAGAAGATGATGGTGTTTCCACGTTCACTACTGTAAGATGATGGAGCCTCTGAACGTCCAAATGGGTCATAACTGATGATCATGAAAAGATGAATAACTGTATTTTACACCAATTATTTACATGTATTGATAGGATTAGTGGATCAATAGGTATTAAATGTTTTAGATCAGTAGATCAGTAGATGGTTTTGGTTGCCAGTGGCTGTTTGGGTCTTTATGGGTTAAAGGAAAACTAAAACAAAGCCTAAGCTGTCAGAATTATTGAGTATGTCCCTGTGTTGCAGTTCAGGAACTATATTATGTTCTTATCAACAGATGAAGGTAGAAGAAATGGAATAAAAGCGATTTTAATACAGAATTTAATTCAGGATTTTATTATAAATTAGAGCCTCTATCCAACATGCTGTCTTTGCATTTCCATACCTGCTGAGTAACTGATGCTTTTTTCATGTCAGTTGTAGTTTGAGCCAGTTTTCCTCTTTATATTTAACTTTTATGAGCAGTAGTAGTAGGTGTTTGCCTCTAAAATGTGTCACATCATGACATCACATTGTCCTCCTTCATGGTCTCCAGAGGAAGAAGCCTTTTTTGTTTACGGCCACAGGTTTTCTATCAATACATTATAACAATAATGAGTCAACAACATTGTGTATTCAAGATCTGAACTTTTCCCGTTGCTGGCTTTATTATACTGGATAAGATTTAACTGCCTTAAAGAATGCAAGATTGTGTAACAGTGCAAGTGTTGTGCATTGTTTTTCCAGACATGTGTTGGGAAACAGACAGCCTTGACTGAGACCTGTGTTTGTAATGACTGTCTGCCTGTGGGAAAATTGAGCCTCCAGTTTAAAAAAAAAAAAAAATCCTCTTGTGTTTGTTTCCACAATAAGACATTAAAGTGTGTCAGTGAACACACCCACCAAGGCATTCTCATGCCCAACCTAAAAAGCATCAAAGTACCGCGGTGCACTGTAGATCCACTGTGATCTGTGAGTTGTAATGCGCATGTGTAAATGACAAGATGAGGCATATTATTGTTAAAATTGTACTTTTTCCTGAGAAATGTCCAGTTGTTCATAGATGTTCTGATTATTTAATTTGTTTCTGAAAGGACAGTTTGTAAATGTCAACATTTTTATACTCTAATTTAACTTTTTTTGCTCTAAAACAACAGAAAACTTTGAGAGTTGTGATTATATATAAGCTATTATGCTGTTATTTTACTGGTCTGGCCTATTTGAGGTGAAATCGGGCTGTATGTAGCCCCTGAACTAAAATGAATGTTTATTAATGTATTTATTCTATGTTACATGAACTGGAGTCAGATTCCTTATATGTGTGTGCAAACTTGAACTATAAAGCTTATGGTGAAGCTAAAATGGGAGACACTGGAGTTGTTTTTGGACGAACACCTGCAAACTCAGGAGTCCACAATCCATCATGGTGTCACTTCCTCTCTAGTTCAACGTCCACTTTTCTTCACCCTGCTGTTGGTCCTTTTCGGCCTTTTGAGGAGAATTATGTAAGCCAGTACAGGAAATTACTCACTTAACATTTATGCAGAAACAGGGGAGGGTTCAATTCAGGATATCCACTTCTTCAAATACAGCAGTGTCCACACAAGGAAGTCATCAGTTTGCCCACTGAGACATCAGTGAGAACAATGACTGTGGGAGGGAGGCCGCTACTCTGAAGCACCAAGAGCTCATTACAGAAGTGAAATGGACATCCTTTGTGCTCTATGATTAGCTCAGGTTTAGATGCCTTTGAGCAAGACATCAAGCAGAAAATGAAAGAAGCTGGAGGGAAGTCACCACAGCTTTTGCTTCAACTTCTGCTTTTACTTCCTCTGTATGTGTGTGTTCATGAAAATGTGCAGGTTCCCTATGTTGCATGCATGAACAGCTTTTCAATTAGAGGTGAGAGTTAGTAAAAGGGGTCTATGTTAAACACTTTTCATGCCATGCTGTGTTTTTTTTATTGTTTATACAACAGATAAACATGGGCTGAACAGGACATATGTACCATCTGATTAATATAGAACTTAATTGTAGTTATTATGCACTCTCTGGATGTTTGAGCACTATCAGGTTCTGTGTGTGTTCATCTGCAGCCATTGTTCATAAAGGTCAGTGATAGGAGTGTCTGAACCATCTCCCATTGTTTAACAAACAAATGCATTCATGCATTTCACATCCGCATATGTGAGAGATCAAAAAATAAGTTCACAAACACAGGAATTGATCCATTCATGACGAAACCAAACGCAGCAGAGAGGGAAGGACTGATATGAGTGGGTGTGACCAAAAGTACGAAAATGTATTACTCTGCAAGTCTCCCAGACAGTCCCTTCAGTATGAATGGTGGAACTGCTGAGGATAGGTCTCCTGCAGCAATTAGGAAAGTTTGAAGGAGAGGAGGGGGGGAGACAGAAGGAGAGACCTCGGTGATGTGGCGTGGGCTCCAAGATGACTTCAATTCCGAAGTGCAAAGAGAAAGGAAATGTGTCAGTTCAGACTGCTGCAGATGCTTCGCACATTTTGACTGAGTTAAGAAAAGAAAATCAATATGAAGTTTAAAAAAAAAAAAAAAGCGTGCAAAGTTTGCACCTCTGCGCCATTTGGGTAAGTCTGTCAATTCATTCTCTTTTATGAATTAAACGCCTTAAACTTGCGCTGGTTCTGCGCTCTTTTGCGCAAACGAGGAAGCGCACTTAGTGATTGCAGACTTTGATGGAACTGTGCTTTCACTGGGTTCAGTTTGTGTCACATTACGGTGATATTGCAATGCTTTTGCAACTCCGGAGAGCTTTAATGACAGACAGCAGAGACAGAAGGTGTTAGAGGTCTGGAAGAGGCCGTACAAAGTGCAGTCATGCGTACAGGGTGGATTGTGCAGAGATAAAGGAAGTGTGCGGTGTTAGACGGAGACAGTAAACCAGTCCTCTTCTTCCTTTGTATTTTTTTTATACTAAAGTTATTGAATGACGGGACCTCAAATTATTCTGCTCTGTGCATCCTGCTCATGCCTCGAACCCTAATTCAGAAGGAAACCAGTTCTAAAGCTGTTCAGTAACATGGATGGAGTGAATATCAGTCATCTTTTATAGTGTAATCCTTCTTAATGTGAAAAGTTTGGCACCTGAACGTCACCTCCTGGAAAGAGTCTTCACCAGAATGAGGTGGGCGTCTCTTAAACGCACCAAACACACCGCTGTACTCAGGGAAGACTCTGACTGAGGGCTGCTGCGTTCAGGTGCTGTTGGAAAAGTCCGGATTTACAGGTAAACTCACCTGGGTGCGTTACAGATGGCCCCGATGCGCTGATGCTTAAGGATGAAAACCCTCAAATAAATCTAACTTCTAATCACAAGTAATAATAAAAGAAACTGACAGATATACAGAGCTTTTAGAAATGAAAATTCACACTTAACAACAGGTCATGGTCTGACCTTTAGATTTCCTGATGCTACAAAGTAAAAACAGAACACAAACTTATAAATATCATCATAGTTCACGTTGCTCTATTAGATACAGTATTAGACCCATTCATTTTCAGCATTTTGTGCTTAAATTAAGTCACTGATGAATACAGTTTTGCCACAAAATGTAAGCAGAGCTATTGTAGCATACATATATATATATATATATGTATGTGTGTGTGTGTGTGTGTGTATATATATATATGTGTATGTGTGTGTGTGTGTGTGTGTGTATGTATGT
>JAPQRP010000009.1:17145192-17176358 GCA_037367295.1 Apogon hyalosoma | reverse complement strand
GAACACATATGGAATTATGTAGTTAAAAAAAGTGTGACATAACTCAAAACATGTTTTATATTTTAGATTCTTCAAAATAGCCACTCTTTGCTTTTATTACTGCTTTGCAAATTCTTGGCATTCTCTCAATGAACTTCATGAGGTATTCACCTGAAATGTTTTCCAACAGTCTTGAAGGAGTTTCTACTGGTATTGAGCACTTGTTGGCCGTCTGTGGTCCATCTCATGTCATTTAGATAAGGTGTGTCCAAACTTTTGACTGGTAGTGTATATTTTTTGAAAATTCATTGATACACATTAACCCATTCACTTTAAATCACTCATTAACACAGAGTTCAATTCCATTCATCAGATTAACAATGCATCCATAGTGGTCTTTCCTCATGAACACAGACTTCCCACCTACCCTGGTGGTCTCAGTCAGACTCAGACCTACAACCACACACATCTTGGAAAACACATGTACAGTACCTCACACAGTGATATATGGGATGACAGACTTTTTTGAGGGGGAAAAGTGTCTCATCTCGTCCTTTCCTGTCCATGTGTAGGTTGGTTTCTAATCAGAAACACAATAGCGGCTCAGTCTACCACCTGGGAACTAATACTGTTTAGGCTGATGAGGAGGTGAGTCAGTTCCTCTGACTCACAAATCGGACCAACAAGAGTCTCACAGTCTGGATGAAGGAGGGAGGCTGACAGAATGTGGGAAGAAAAGTGCAAAGGGGGGTATCCCTTTGTCCCTGAGGCTTTGTTTTTGTTGAGTATATCAGACGTTTTGGCTCCAGTCGATGATCATTTATTTTAAATTCAGTTTATGTCTGTTTAAGTCCCCTTCTGCTACTTTTAATACAAATCCTGTATTATAGACCCGTGTTTTAATTCATATAAGACTGCAAAAATATACATCTTAACTGCATGAGGTAAAACACTGTCATATCCTTTACATCAGCAGAAAGGACAAAACTTGACATTAATTCAGACACCAGTTGTGACCCTCCTGCTATTTACTTGCTGTGAAAAGTTGCAGAATGTTTTAAAAGAATTAAATTGTGCATCTAGATGTGTCTAGCTCCCGTGGTAACCCCCCCTCCCCCCAAAACAAAAAAAAACCAAAAAAAACCCAACCTAAAACAACAAAACAAAGAAACTAGAAGATGTAATGACAAATCTATGGTGATTCATCCTCAGGAGGATGGAGAGGGAAGGGGTATTTTTAGAAAATGGAGAGGACTGGCAAAAATGAGGACTTGATGGGGGACTGTACACATTCATCCTGTTTGCTAAAAACACAGGTTCACCGAAGCCTTAAAAGAATTGGTACATTTAAAAAAAAAAAAACAGTTTTATTTAAGACTGTGGGCCTGAATTTCTGCATTTAAACAGATGAACAGGGAAAAGAAATGCAGAAGAATTAAATCTGTGCTTAAAATGATTATTCATTTTGGTTTTATAGGAAAAATAATGAGGAGTCACTGATACGTTTTTTAACAGTATGCCCAGTCAGTTTGACCATCTCCAGGAGACAGGAGACATTACCAAACAGGGAAATCGCTGCCAGTTCTGGTGTTTTGACCCTTTCGAACCACATCGCCTTCAGTTTAAAAAGATGATCTCAGTGCTATTCATCACTGAAATGTGACCTAATGTCTCAGAGTCTGTTGCAATATAAGCTTCCACCATCAGTGTCAGTATTGAGCACAATATAGACAGTCGATGTCCTGCCTCCATGACTTTTTGATATGTAATCTTCACCTTTGTGTTTTTTAATAGTCTGATACTTCAACAGTTTTGCCACAGAGTGCAGATATCTTTAGTTGTGGAATATTTTTTAAATTGACAAACATCATATGTGTAAATAATGGCATAATTAAAACAGGATAAAAAAAATGTACTTGTTTCTCACCTTTGACCGTAATTCCTTTTTTCCTCCTAAACCAGGTCCCATGGGGCATGACTGAAGGGTGAGACTTCAACTCTCTATTGACTCTTTTGACACGCCCCCCTGGTTGAGAACCACTGGTGTAGGTAATGACTAATGCAGGCTCTTGACAACAGAGAGATGAAGTCCTGCCTTTTCTAATGCGCCTCATAGGACCTTTTTGCAGAAAAAATATGAATAATTGTCAAATGACAAGAGATGAACAATATTTTGAGCTCCTTTGAATTGTTCCATTGACTACACGTACAATGTCAGTCTCTTTTAAAATATAATTCTATAAGTCACTGAAGTTGTGGCTCATTAGATTACATCTCTCATCTCATATGATACACATCACTAGTGACAAAATGACCCTTACATCATGACATTTAAACTCGATCTTCAAAGCCAGATGAAAAAACACATTAGATAAAACAGTTTCTATAATCTGCTGTACTGGTTTCAGGCAATACAAAAACATGAAAAGATTTATACAAATGACCTTAAATGTAACACAGGCTGAAGGCACAGTCTCAGCAGACACAGGCTCTTACAGACTAGTAATCAGCTAAAAGGGATGACTTTGTTGGAAAAGTAATTATATGGCATTTTAGGAGGAAAATCCTGCTCAGTGGCCTATGCTGTTTTTATGAACAGATCACTTGTACTCTGCTCCTGTTAAAATATTTGGAGTTAAATTTAGACCATCATGGGACAATAATATCCATATAAGTTTTTTTTTTTTTCTCCAATGGTTTAAGCAGCTGTTTCAGTAACAAACCAGGTCTGTTCACTGTCAGGATCCAGTCTGGTCGTTTATTGGTCTCATTACCGTAACTAGTTCATGGCTGGTGAAAAGACCAGCGTAGAAATAATATAAACTAGCGATTCAGCTTTAAATAACTGACATGGTTTTATTCATCCAGGGGATAAGAAACCGTCATGTCTTCAGTATCAATGTTTAGCACTATGAGTAAAAGCAATATTTATGTTTGCAACCATACCAACGTCTGAATGCATGTCGGTTTGATTCCCACATAGGACACTAAAGGTAAACTTCTGTACAGCTCATTTCTATATTTTGTGTAATGGTTCTACTTGACTCATCCGTAGACTCAATCCCCCACAATCCTCCCACAATGAGGGCTATACAGACTCAGCATTTCATAGTTTTTTCCCTCTGTTTCATTTACTGAAATCAGAAAAAAACAAATGTATATTTTATAGTGTCAGTAAAGTAAACACACTGTGAAAACCCTCAAACATGGTTGTGGTAAAACACAAACTATAAACTAAGAATTAAAGCTTACCAAATGCACAAAGACAGTCGCTGTTCTAGAAAGAAGGCTTTTTTTTGGTTTTCAGAATGTTTATTTTCTATTGCTCTATGTAAATCTGTTCATTTTCAATCAGACTGCACCAGATGAAGACTTACAGAAGTAGTGGTTGGAGTCTCGATGCTTGAAGGCAACAGGCGACTTAGACTACAAATGATGACAGTTGGGGAATCCAATAGGGGACTGGAAACCGATGCTTCAGTAGAGGCCCCCTAACAGTAACTAGTGCTCTGCTGCACCAACACTTACAGCAAGTTTCATGTCATCCTGATAAAGCCGATAGATTTTGTGGTGAGTGTTGTGTTCTGTTCATAGTGTGGTTATCACTGCAATGGCTATGCCTCACTTTCTGTGCATTTCTAGTTGATTTCCTGTGAATGGATATGTATTCATAGGTCAAATCATTTTTAAGTTTACATTTTTACAGACTGTGTGCCCGTGTTGTTATCAAAACAGCTGATAGTTTCTTGTAGTGTAAATAATTCTCAGTAATGGTTATCATGTATGCAAACTGAAATATTTGTATGTGCTTCATTTGCATATCAGAAACAAACCAGTAATGAGAGGCTGATTGGTTGCGCTGATAGTTCCAGTTTTGAACTTAACGGTATTGACTTAGCTGCAGACTAAGCAACTACTGCTGTTCTGTTTTTTCATGCATGTGCATACTGCCTCATCATCATCGTGCTTCACCCCCAAGAGATGAAACTGTGTCATAAATTTACAGTAGTGGTTAAAGATAGCTAATCAATAAAAGGGTTGGAGAAAATCCAAAAGGTTTTATCCTGATGGGCCTCTATCAGTATCTGTGGTGGAAAGTCTGCAGTGGTGCAATAACCCTACAAAAACGGCATGCATATGTTATTAACCAGGCTGAAGCACAGTAGCATCCGGTAAAATGATCTGTGTCCATTCCCTATTTCTTTCACCGCTGGTAATGTGAGAGACATCTTGTCTCAATGTGTGTACATACTTTTTCATGGAGGGATGTGTGTACAGAGATACAGGAAATGGTGTTTTGCCAGAAGTGTGGGAACTGAAATACAGGATGTATTTAGAGGATCAGCTTTGGGTTCCCATGGTTTCCTCTGGATAGAAGAGTCAGCAGGACAAAGCAGGACTTATCCTTTAAATATACTGTGTCGACAACAGATCAGTGGTCAAGTCTGAGCTCTTTGATATGAAATTTTATATTTAGCATCTTATTTATGGATGATTTAATGTGGTTTGTGGTTGTAGAGTTGCAGCTGGGTCTGTTTATCAGAGCTATTGGTGTCATAGTACAGGATAAAGAGGAGGCCAAAGTAAATACTCCTGATTCAAGTGAACATTGTTTTAAAGTGAGTGAGTGAGTGAGTGAGTGAGAAAACTCCATTTGAGCCCAAAAAGGATGAAGTCAAGTCACAACAAATATGTCCCATTTCAGACTGACTGTGATCACCTTTATCACAGCTAAATTCACATCTAAGGACTCACAGGTCATGTCAGGTCACTGAATATGACCTCGGTGTTGTGAAAGCCTGCACTTTCCCCATCAGCTTCAATTCCAGTTTCAGTCTTAGAGCTCTGCTGCCTGCGCTTCACTGCAGCTTCACCGCATTGCTTTCACCACGCCGCACTATGGCTCCATCCCGTAAAGACATGTATTACGTGGCCTTAACAAGGACAAGAGATAGTGAGTAGGAATTAAAGTATTGACTTTTTCTCACAGATCAGATGTTTAAGAAATGGCAAAAGGCTTTCAAAGAGAAGGGGCCCAACTGTTGTTTTCCCTTTTGACCCTTTTCCAGTCGCCTGCCTCATCAAGCAATGACACTAATCAGTTACCTATTTCCTTTACGTTGTACAAAAGATAATCCTGTACTGTTTGTATATAGGTTAAATAACACAACCGCACTCGCCACATTCTTTCTGAGTTCACGTGTGTTTCAGCTCAGTGTATTGGCACCATAGCCTTATGGTTTGGCCTAGAAACTGATGCCAATAGGACATTTTACATACCACTGGAATCAACAAAATGTGGTTCTGAAAGTGGTGGAGGCCAATGAGGCTTTTCCAGTAGAATTACTCAATTTGAGGAAAAATAATAGTTCCAAAAAACACAAACTGGTCCCACCAAAGCCAGTTTGATGCTCAGATTCAGAGTTAATTTGGTTATTATTAAGATAGGTTTATTATTATATGGACCTTATATTCTACTGGATGATCTCTAGTTTTGCCTCAGACTGGCAAAGTTGGCAACTAGCTGGTGAAGGTAGTTGAGTATTAAGCAGCTAAAAGGCCAAATATTCCCTTATAAATGTGGATTTGGAGTCAAAAACCAAGCTAAATGTTGGAACTTCATCAGATCAGATGATGTTTAATGCTACCACATTAGTCAAACCAACTCTATAAGACAATATTGCATGGCTTTTACATGATATTTTCAGGTTACTTTTGCTTGTAGCCAAAAAATATGTGAGTGGTACTTTAAGAAATGGCGCTGCTGGGAATTCTGGGCCAAAGGAAGCTGTTTACTCTAAGTTTAGCAGAGAATTGTGCTGTTTCTCATGACACAGCCAGTTCATGGGTCAACTTCTCAGGCATAGTTTGAGTTTTTGCCGTTTGAAGTTTAAGGAGGAAAGATATGAAACAAAGTAGGAGAGCCTTTTGATTTTGTGTGTGTGTGTGCTTGCCTCGGAACTTGGCCAGTCAGAGCTTTACATGCGTTGGAGGAAGTGATGGTTACCGATGACTCAGCCAAGCCTCAGTGCTGATGAATTTCATTCTTTCTCTCTCTCTCTCTCTCTCTCTCCCTCCATGCTCTGACTCTGCTCTGTCATCTGCATTTCTTCTACATTCTATTCATTCTTTTATTTTCTATTCCCTCACTTGTTTTTCAGTTTGCCTCTTATTCTTTCACACTTTTCTCCCACTTTTCTCTGTTCTCCTGATTCATCTTGACCCTCTGAGGTCTCTCAGTTTGTGCATGTGTGTGTTTGGGTCTGACGAGGACACTCAGCAATGTGTGTGGGAAGATAACTGGCTTCCTTCAGTGTGATTAAAACATTCCTTTTCTTTCCCCCCTCTCCTTGCTCTTTCTGTTCCCTCTTTAGTTTCCAGTGAAGGCTTAGAGATGAAGAGAACAGGATGAAGTGGAGTCACAAAACTGGTAAGTGAAGGCAAACTGGTCATCAGCCTTTTTTTTTTTTTTTTTTTTTAATTTGTCATCTTGAAAAAGAATGTCGACGTAAGAAACTGCCGTTTTTCAGACATAAATGTTTTAGTCAGACTAGGACGATAAATATGTTATTGCAAATTATTAATAAAAGCTTTTGGTAAAACACATACAGATCATTCAGATGCACATTATGCTTTTTATTAATTATACAGAAGAAAAGCAGGCTGAGGAGTTTGAAGGACTCGAGCTACCACGGACGGAAAATGTTACAATTTTTCAAACTTTTCTGAAACTGACCATATGAAGCTTTTAGTGACTTTCTAGTTTCTTTGAATTCTTTTTCTTTCTCTCTAGAATGAGATCTCAGAGAGGAGATTTTACGGATCAGTATAGACTACTGCAAAGCTTACAAAGCAGATTTGCCTCCAGCAGCAATGGTTTAAAGTCTGGCACTAGATAAACATAGAGATGATGAATAGAACTGTGAGGACGTGTATGTGTGTTGGCAGATGGTCAGGATGAAGCAAATATCGGCTATATTTGGCACTTGGCACGGAACTTGTCACTCCAAACTTAGTCATGTAATCATGATGTGATGCACTGACCGCACCTCGTAGGGGCTGAAAAGTGAAACTAGCGGAGTTATATTGTGTCTCCTGGTGATATTACAGTGGCGTTCCTAAGAATGAACAGCTGCTCTGTCCAATTTAGCGGCTCTTTGATTGTCTTGATTCTCTGTGCAGGAATGAGTCTGAGTGACGTTAGTGGAGGTTTCACAGTCTGAACTGATGCAAAAATACAGTAAACATGTGCATACAATCCATCAAAGTGTTGTGTGTGTATATGTATGTGGGTGGACACTCAAACACAACAGGCACTCTACTACAGATGGGTGAAGTGGGTAAAAAAATGCATGAACTGGAGTTTTTGATGCTCACCTGATGTGTAAGTTATGACTGGAGGAAAAATGATTTGTCACTGTTTGCATTAAAGTTCTCAGTAGTGAACCATGTCAAATTGCCGTTTTGGGTGCAGTCATCATCACCTAACCCAGAAACTTGACACTCATATAACACCAAGCTATTCATTCTTTTATTTTGAGTAAATGATAGAACTTTACTAGACATAAGATAAGGTGTGACCTCCGCTGGTAGCCATATTAGCTGTCACTTCTTGCGCCTAATAGCTAAGCGTGCATTTGAGCATATAGTACCCCTGTTTGAAGCTATACCCAAAATTTCTCAAGGATTATCACCAAACCTTTTTAGTTTAGTCTAAAATATTTCCAGATGAATCATTCTGAAAACCTTGAAAATCATATAATTGGTAAGTAGCAGTATATCTTATGATGTACAACAATGAAGCTCCATTCATCCCTCCCCTCGTCTGTTGCAGTGATTGGTCATTACAGCTGTCAACTACTCATTATTGAATCACAGCTTATTAAAAACAAACTAAATAGCATCATCCAAAAAGACAACAGTCAAATAAGGAAAACAGTTATTACAGGTGTACCTTGAATATTTAGTTTAGCCTAATTGAGGGGGCGGGGCTTATGACCTGTAGTGCAGGCAACCACCAGAGGGCGATGATCATAATTTTTTTTTTTTTGTCTTCACTTTTGGGGTGCTATGACTATGTCCATCTCTCAAAATGAGAGATAATGACAGTGTGTTCCAAATATCCCACTGTAAAACAGATGACTTAAACAGAATCAAAACTGTGAAAATATTATAAGTGCAAAGATAAAATTCCCTTCTATCATGTGTTTGACTTTTTGCTTATACTTTTTGCTAGCTAACCATTTTGTGACACTGTTAAATGTCACCATATTCCCACAAACATAGACACCTTTGTAGAGGCAAATTGTATTACTTGTCTTTTTAGGGTTGACATTTTTGCTGTTGTCACACTCTTATAATAAATAAATTAACTCTAGGCTTTCTAAAATACGCACAGGTGAACAAAAGCTCATAAATTTGCTGTTTTAGTTGATTGCTGACACGTAGTTTGACTCATGAATATTTCAGTTGGTATTATCCTCCCCTTCCACAATCCTTCCTCCTCACCACCTGAAACAACCGCCTCTGAACTAACAGCTACATACTGAAAATGGTTGGTTTTGACAAGTGGATCGTGCAATAAGGCAGGCCAGCTTGGTTTGCGGTGGTGTTTTCTTTTGGCAGTTTTTAGTCATTTTAAGGCCAGGGCTCGCCTCCTCATGTGTAAATGTTCCACCAAAACAAGTTCCCCTGCAACACTTTTTGCAACAGCAACGTGGTTGTGTCTCTGTCTTAGAATCCAAGATTATTAGTTTAACTGGGTTCCTGCAGGATATTAAAACATCTTAAACTTACAAATCTGCCTTTAATACTTCAAAAGAGTCCTTAAAAGGTATTAAGTTTGATATGGTAGGTTTTAAGTTATGCTGCCATAAACTTGTTCACTGTATTGTGTGTAAATATGTTTGGGAAATGTCCAAACTGAAAAATTGACCTCCGAACAATGTTTGGTTCTACCCCAATCCTAAAAGCAGAGGTTTTGAGGACTCAAAATACTGTAGCTAAACACATGTCCTACAATTCCAGTGATAGAATCGCCAAGCTCTTTAAGTGCATGTTCCCTGATTCAGATATAGCGTGTTTACATGTGGTGCTGACAAAATGGCTTGCATAGCTAAATTTGGATTAGCAGTGTACATCAAGACAGAGCTTGTTTTGAAAGTGAACAATGGGCCTTTGTTTGTATGTTTGGCTGTGAAATGGGCATTAAATTTGGTTCTAAGTAGTCTTAAAAAGTCTTAAATTTAACTTGTAGAAACCTGTAGAAACCCAACTACTGAGTTTGCATCCATCTTCCAGAATGATGATGGGCTCTACCAGGTCCTTATTCAGCTTTTACTGTGTTAAACCAAAGTGTGCTATGCAAGGTCAAGGACTTTAACAGGTGACAAAGAAGTGCAGTGTGTGCAGTTCAGCTTGTTCTTGAATTTCAGGAAAATACTGCATACATGTCATTCTTTGTATTAGTTCTTCCTTATGTTGAAAATGACAAAAATCTGACTGAAACCAGATGTTCTCAGTGGTAATTACTGTTTCCAAGTTTAAGTCAACAACTGTTTTTGCTTTTTGAAACACCAACTGTAATGTTCAGTGTTTTTTTTTTTTTTTTTTTTTCAGTCAGGGACACTGAGTCTATTTGTATTTATGTATGAAGTTTTTCCTTCAAAACCCACTGGCGTGCTCCCAGTGATGCGCTTGGTGTAATTTTCCTTGCACTTGACCATGACTTCCATTCAGACAGTTACAGCCTGAATACAACTAATGGCTTTATTTTCCTCTTCTCTTCTCTTGTCTTGGTTATTCTTCTGTAGGTATCAGTGTGCATATATTGTCAGAAACATGTCACACACTTTTAGACAAACACACACTCACACCCACCTATGCCAGCCCAATTCCGTCAAGGCACCCCTCATTTACGGTAACTTTGTGTTTTTGTCATCTGTGGGCCTGGATGAAGTGATGCAGTTAGTTTTGGTATCGTCCATGGCCATGCATCTCCACCACTGAAAGAGACTGAGAGCAGTGCAGCGTGGGTAGGCGTGGGAGGGTAGATGCCTGAGATGACTCAGCTCTATGTTGCCGGGTAGAAAAACGTAAAGCTCTCTCCCACCCCCATACAATTGAGATTACAGTATCTGATGAAACTGCCCTTCATACCACAGCCCTCGACAAACACTTATCTCAAATACACTTGGGTATTTACGTGACAAATGTCTCATTAGCTTGTGTAATCTCTCATAGGAGGTTGACCACAGATTTGGCAGTTTTAAAATAACAGACTAATACAAAACGAAATGAAATTAAAGAAAATGAAAGGCTTTAATTTAAGAGAAGTAAGCTGGACACGTCTGTGAGTGGAAGGAGCAGATTTGTTTTACCAAAGGTTGCTTTGAGACTCTAAACTACATTTTAAAGACTTCAGTTGCATATCCGGACTATAGCAGTGCAGTATTGACTGAGGATTGATGTAACATTGAATACCACAATAGAGCATAATGCACAAGAGCAGGGGTTCTCAAACTTTTTCACACCAAGGACCACTTTATCATTAAAAAAAAAAAAAATTCACAGACCACCTAACCACCCGGCCAGTTTCCTGCTCCCACCCTAAAAAAAAAAATTAAAACAGCCTATATTATTATATTTTGTATATTACAAATTAAGTCTGCAGTACATTACAATGGTGCTAACAGCTCGATGCTAACAGAATGTCTTTGCACTTGTTGCTAACATTGGTCGTCGTTTCTCCAGCTTTTCTCCTCAATCACTGTTCCATTGTTATATTTTAGAACTGTTCAAGTCACCCTTTGTTTCGTTTCAGTCTTTGTTTCTGATTAGTTAGAAATTCTACTTCATTTCCACCGCAATTCATAAATCATGAGAGGTCTTTGATATGACAATAGGTAACCTAACTGTATAGACAGTGACACAAAACATGGGTTTGCATAGACAAATTCAACAAAAGTCTACTCTTAGGCTTTTTTAGGCTACATTTGATTCGCTTTTAATTTAGAAAACAATTATCTGTACTTGTAACTTTGCTTTGGAAGTCAGATGAGGGTGATTTGAGAAACACTGATATAAATGTGACTTTTTTATGACCTCCTCTCACGGACCACCTGCATTAGACCACTACAAACTACACCCTTCAAAAACTGAGTTAGCCCACAATGTCATATTAACTAAAGATTGTATCTTTAGCATTTGGGGATTTTTGCAGGCCTGTTTTTACCAACCTACACTGATAGTTGGCAAGGATTATACGTCATCTTTCTTAGATGTAAAGATGGCAAAGGAACCGTTGATTCTTTTTGTCATATAAAAGTTTATAATCCTACCCTCTCCTGTTAGTCTTGACCTGGAGCTCATGTAATTTTATTTAAAGAGTGGGTTTGTTAAAATCTGTTTGTGACCTGGTGGAAAAGTGGTTAAGGGTGTTGACCATGAATCACAGTATCAATGAATGTCTAACACTGAGTCAGATTGTCCCCCAACCCCGACCCTAACCTGACTGTAAAAACAACCTGAAAGAAAACCTGAGTCAAACTAAAGCTGCTCCGTCAAATTTAAGCTGACACATCATTTGCTGACTGATTGAGGAGTCTCACTTTGATACATTTTCTCATCTTATTGCTCATGCTGGTTGAGCTGACACTCACTGATTATGACTCTTAACCCTTTATTGGGCAAGTGACTATATCAGGTAATTTCTGCTAATGAAGCTAATCCCGTGCCTCATTGAGGTCAAGAAGTATGTTGTTTTTGTTTTTGTTTTTTAAGACTATAAAGTGATTCAGAGAGGTTTTATAGACATTTTTAAGCGGTAAATGGTGAAAATGAGTGAGTTTTGTCAGTTTATGACCTTATAACAGTTGTTTTATTGCATGTGTTTACTTTTAAGCAAGTGCTGCTCAGATGTTTATGGCAAGAGGAGGTAGATGATGATGTCCAATAGCACACTATGGGTGAAATTTTTAATTTCATAGTATTTCAATGAGTGTCCTATGAAGGGTTAAAAACAGCTCACCTTCTTCTTGGTAGACTGATGCCATAAGTTAAATACAAGAAATCTACTTTATAATGAACCCACCTTAAAATGCAGAGACAGTCATCCTGGAGGCTTGGCATCTTTTTAAAAGACTGAGGCAAATATAGTTATATGTTTTAAGATCTAGGTTTGGGGGGAACTTCATCATTTACATAATCAGTGCAAAACTGACTAAGCAGATTTCTGTGTAACTTCAAGTATAATAATAATAATAATAATAGATCAGTACAGTATAGACTGTTGCTCATAAAATTGGAATACATTTGTTTTCAGACACATTCCTCTTTTTATTCCTATTCATACACATCAATAATCACCTTTGACCTGGTGTAATGATCACCTATTGAGTCCCAGTTGCACTTTATCTTTCAAGAATAAATCACATTATCACAATTATTTCATGTGAAGAGAAAAAACTAATTTATTCCAACTTTATGGGCAACAGTGTATTTTTAACCTCTTACAGGTTGTGTTGGACTTTTATATTAATATTTTGTTAGACGTTCTCAGTCTAGAGCATATTTTAATTGGGTTAAGTTCTTTATATAAAGGATGTACACAAGAATATACAAAACTAAGATGTTATGAGACAAAAAACACAAAACCAGTGGGGCCCGACTCGCTGACATATACTTGTGTGTATAATAGTGCAGCTGCTTTCAATCAAACGAGTTTTGTTTTGTCTTGTTCATGAAACTTGACATCTGTGTTAAAATGCCTTCTCATTTTCGAAATTAATTTAGTCAGTAATGCAGGCATTAAAAACCACAATTACAGGAGGAGTCAAATGATGCGGTCGACTCATGGGAAATTAACATTTTCTGTGTTTTTACAATTAAATTTGAGATCTAAGTTTCTAATGCAAATACTTTTGAGCCTCTGCTATGTTTCTGAAAGTCATATAACTCTTTTAGGTTGTAGAATTTCATATCTAGCTGCGTAGCCGAATGTTGTTGAAGTTAGCTTTCGCTGTCCTCAAATGACGATAATTCTTACATAATATACTAGATGAATGTGTGTTTGTCTTCATGACTCAGATGTCAGGTTTGAGATCAACAAATATCCTGTCAAGCTGAAAACAGTAGTAGGTCAGTAGTTTGAGTGTGTGTGTGTGTGTGTGTGTGTGTGTGTGTGCACTGTTGCACCTTTACTCATCATTACTTACACCCTGACATACAGTAAATGACTAAAAACACCACAAACATCACTCTACTCATTACTCAGAAGTTGTAACAGAAGTAAGAAATTACAAAAAAAACTTTCATATTCTCTGGTTACACACCTCAGTTATCAGTCACCACCTGAATTGTTTTTATTTTTTTCACTTTAAGTCCCAGGAGAAAATGACTAATGTTGGCCTGATAGTAATACCCAGCTTGTTTCGGAATAGGCTTCATTAAACAACGTCCTTCTTCAAATAATCCTACAAAATAGCATTAGCGCCGTTAGCTTTTAGAAGTGTTTTATGTGCAGAACTGAGAATAACAGATTAAGATGACCAGATTATACTGCACACAGAGACCTAATATGTTACACTTTCATATCATCAGAACCTTATTCTTGCATGTTAAGTGATACGAGCTTGGTATTGTTCAGCAAAACATGAAAGTAGGACGTCACTTCATCAACAACAGGAGAGTTGTGCTTCTAAAATGACGTTCAATTCTCTGTTCAAACCACACAGTTTCAGCTTCACGTTATGTTGTACTTCATTTAATGTGTTCTCTCTGTTTTCAGCTTCTTTCTTCTCCTTGATCTTAAAGAAAAGACAGATGTGACAGTAGATTGAGGTGGGCGTATAGTAGAACCAGCGGTGTCCATGGGGGAAAAAAAATTACCAGTTAGAGGTTACTAATCATTTCCATTTGATCTGTTTATAATCATCAAATATAGTGCATTATTTACTGTGCATTAAAATCCAACATGTACCACTTCAATCTCTGAATATTCCAAACCAGCCTTCAAGTGGAGGAATGTTCGGCCTGTTGCCCAAGGACAATTGACTAATGACTGATATTATATATTTAGCTGCAGATTTATTTGAGTTATGAGACATAGTTTAGTCTTTGTTACATCCTATTGTAACCTGTAATCATAAACCTTGTGAGAATTATAAATATGCTTTAAAACTTGACACCAAATTCTTGAAAGCTAAAAAACTTGCAGCATTTTTGGCTTTTTTTTTTTTTTTTTTAAATGAATGAATCGCAACCTATGTCAAGCAGCACTAAATACAGGATAGAGTAGTAAAAGGGGAGAAGTTGTTTTAGTGAAAGAAATGCACATAGAGGCATCATGTAGTATGAGCCTGTTTACATGACCATAAAAATCTGATAACTGGGAGTAATCAGATAATTGTAATAAACAGATCTGACATGCTAACATGCACTTAAGAAATGCGATAATTGAAAACCCTGGTTTAGACGTTCCAGTGCATTATCAGATTTCTTTCATAGTAGCTATGTGCGTACTTAGTGATGGTAGGCTCAAACTTCCTGTTATTGTCTTCCACTCACGTTTGACTTCATAACTTCAGTTCTCTATGCTTGCAACTGTGTTTACACATGCGCAGACGTAAAAAAACAAAATAAATCAGATTAACCTGTACACATGCAGGAAGACATCAGAGTATTGGGGAGGAATCCAGGTGTGTTCATCCAATTCCTCATAATCAGATAACTGCCATTATCTGATAAAATATATCACATTATACTATTTACATGATCCCTTGGATAATCTGACAACTCCAGAAATATGATAATGCCCAGAGTATTGGTATGCATGTAAACGGGCTCAATGACAAAATCCTTGCAAAAAATGACTATATATCTTTGTCAAAACTTGCTAATTTCAGTGTGTAGTTGAGGCTTGGAGGTTGTTGATCTTTAGTACGGCAAGAAGGGCTTTGAAAATGGTAATACACAGATAATAGGAAGGCGAACGCAACTGGAAAAATCGTGTAGTAGCAGAACACATTCGGAGAACCAGACTACGTTACATTTTCAGTGTGTGATATTCAGTGCCATCTAGCGGTGAAGTTGCAGATTGCAACCAACTAAACGCCCTGTCTTCCTTCCCTACAGCAGCCGCAAAAAATATGAAAGGTCCCCGTTAGACTCAGACAAAAACAGGATGTTAATGCAACCTGCGCTTACATGGAAAAAAGAGAAAAAAAAACATGGTGGAATATGTGAACGCCAACCATAGATACTACATTTACTCTTTCTTTTTGCATGATTAAACACTAATAAAAACGTAATATTATGTTTAGTTGTTGCAGGTAGATACTCACACACACCTAATGACTGAACTTGACCTTTGACCCATTGTTTATTCGACAAAAAAAAACAAAAAACAAACAAACCAAAAACCAGCTTTTCCTATCTGGTGTTATTCAACAGCAAAGACCGAGTGACTGAAATCAGGAAAGTTGAAACTAATGTAGACGTTAAAACTTATACTTGAGAAACCTGAACATCATAGACAAGTGTTCATGCAACAACCAAACCAGTGTTGGATTAATTGTTTTCTTGATTTACACTCCATTAAAAAGTATAATATATTGTCTAAAGCTGGAGATAATCACTTCCAATAAAGCATCTACATCTGATGGACAGTAAAACTTCTCATGTCTGATGTCAAATGAAAATGACTAATAACGATACAACAACATGCAAAACAAAAGACAGAATTCAAACCATGTAAAAGATGAAACAAAAACAGCGGTGGTGTCTGATTTAGTGACTCGTTATGTTTATTTAAAATCAATAAGTGTCTTATTTGATAAGATGAAAATGACTTAACAAGGTAAAATACGGAACAAGGAATCTAACCAAAATAATACTGTTGGTAAGTTTGCTTTGCTACAAATTGTTTTATTCAGTGATGTACTGATGATATGGCATCAAAACCTTTAGGTATAACATTGGTATAACTCAAAAACTTTAACACTTTCAAACATGAATTAGGAAAAAAGTATCTAGATTTTATTTTTAGATTGATTTTTATGACTCAAAATTAGGCTAAAGTTGAAATTCATTTTGAATTAAAAAATGTTTTTTTTTTTTTTTACTAAGATATTTAACCTCCTGAGACCCAGGAAAGTACTTTTTTTTTTTTTTTTTTGCCTTCATTGGAAACATCATGATGCAACAGTTTTTTCAGGTGCATTTTTAAACATTTATGGACTGTCCTTTGCGGTGGATAGATTTTTTTCTTTTTTGTATAAAGTTGTGAAACTCTTGTCAACAAATGTGCACAGAAAACCCACAGCTGGGTCTTAGGAGGTTAATTTTATGAAATCACAGAGCAGTCCAAATTCTAAAACTAATATGATAGTTTTTTCATTGTAATTGGTTAGTGTCTATAGAGACTGCCCCCATGTGGTTTGGAGAATATTGCCTTTAGAACCCTTTGGAAAGTGAGCTTAAACTGTGTCCACGAACGTGAAAGGGTTAAGTATCAAACGTGCTAAATCTTATATATTTTGATAAGATGAACTGGAAAACAAATGACAAAAGTGCTGGTTTGCTGATGTTTTTAATGTGTATGTTATGGTATTAATACACATATACAGTATATTGGTTTACATTTATACAATAGATTTATAAATCCTCCACAAGAAAGATCCTGTAAAACGAAAGTATTATAACGTGCAGACAGTGTTTTGAAGTAGACCTGGTAGCTTTTAAGTAACACCTATTCACTCATTAACTCTCATTAATTTTACATTTTGACCCAAGACTGTATCTTTCTGTAGCATTCTTGACCTGATGTTTCTTTACTAATGACTCAAACTTCGTACAGTTTTCACTACTTTTATTCTGGAGACATTTTACCTGTAGACCAGTGTAATATGATATAATAATATAGAACCTAATTTTCTTTCGATGACCTTAAAACGTTAGATGTACAAGGAGTAAATTTAGATTAAGACAGTGTTTAATGTGAATAGTGAAGTGTATGCATTATAATTATTATTGTAAAGCACATTCTGATCTAGCTCTAATCACACATTTCAGTCCTGTTATTAACAGATATACAGTCGCGGGAAAAAATTATTAGACCATCAAAAGTCATCATCAGTTATATAATCCAGTAATAACTCTGGTGTGTATCATGTGACTAAAACAGACAGAAAAGAAAACATGGAATGAATAAAAGCACTGTTTTTATCAGTACAATGCCATAGATATTGATAGAAGAACTGAAGTGATTTTGGTTTTTATCAAGAAAACATGGAAAATGGATAGATATCAGCTCTGAAATTAAACTACTATGAGCTATTTTTGTTGTTATCACTATATTTGTCCAAACAAAGGTACCTTTAGTTGTACCAGGCATTAAAATGAACAAGAAATAGAAGAAAATAGGGGTGGTCTAATAATTTTTTGCCGCAACTGTATGGGCGATATGAGTCTAATCTACTCTGATGCATGCTGGGATTGATTGCACCCTGTGACCCCAATAGAAGGAGCAGATGGGTGGTGGATGTCTGCAGAGTCAGTGTGTACATGATCATAAACAGGACGTTGAGGTGGCCGCGTAGTGAGTTTACTGTTGCGTTGTTCATGAATGATCGCCCTGAAACGTCTGCTTTCCAGGAAACATCAGCCAACTCGCATCATGACATTAATCAGAATCATGTGTTAGGTGTTTTTACCTGGGTGGGAGCAGATTTCAGGATGTGGGCGTTTGAGAAACTGAAACGCATGAGTGTAACTGACAGTAATGTGAAGTCATGGTTCTCAGTAAATTTCAGATGTGGAAAGGTGCAGTTCACAGTGAATCCACAAGATGGCGCTTCAACCTCACAGAAAACAGTCTCCTTTTGTTTTTCTGCTTCATTCCTGTTCCGATGTGGCTCCGAGGTTCTCCTGACTTAAACAAAGGCGAGGCTTCTCTAAAATCTTCGATGAAACCTTTAAATAACCAAAAAAAAAAACAGCCACTGGATTATTAAAACTCTATTAAAACCAATTATCTGCAGCATCATCTGCATAAACTAAAAGTCTGTTAATGGCAAAAACACAAGTTTCACCAAAGCAATCACAATAATACGACATTAATAATAAAGGAACCGGGACTAATAAAACTGAGTTTTATTTTATAATACTTTGTTATTAATGTTATTAATATTAAAGTCAAATATGTCGCTGCTTATACATACAACTCTTGATATTCTCTCATTGTTCTCATTCTTTTGCGGGGTGATACTTACAACGTTGCTGCATTTATCCTTATATTTCTATTTTCTTAAAGGCATCATATATTATTAAATAACCACCGACTGTATTTTATGCAGCATGACATTCTCATGACACGAAAAATAGAACGTTAACTTGAAAACCTTTATAAAAATTAACCATGTTGCTGTAACATAATGCTTTTATTATTAAATCTGTCACTGTTTATTATGTTAGTCCCATTTACCTGCACACTTTGGAATTAAATAACTGTAAATACTGTCACTTCTATGTATTTATCTGCATTAGTCAGATTTTTTCCTGTTTCTATGTATTTGTGTTGCTCCGTTGTTACTGCGTCATATTAAGGTGTTTTTATCTTTAGTACTATAATCAAGGTGAATAAATCACCATAATATAAATCATTATTAGCGCTTAGCGTCGGTGGATTTTTCTATAAATTAGAATTCTAAATTGCGCCTTATTTACGTCATATTTAATCTTGCGCGTGTGCAAAAGAATCATTATTTTCGATGACGCTGAAGCTTATTAAAATGTCAACAACAGTTGTAATTGTTAAAGATGGATAATCTTCACTTTTTGCTCTTATTTCTGTCAGTATGTTTAGATCCATTTCCAGGCCCTGATAATGTGAGTTTTGCTCGTAAAGGCCTGGAAAACTTATAATATGAACGGAGGCTGATGGGAAAAAAATAGGAGGAAAAAACAGATAAATGTCAGCTTTTGGGATGATGTTTTTTACGCGTCGGTGTTTGTGCATTTTGTCGTGGAGTTTATTATTTTATGAACATAACATTTACATGTATCTTTTATAATCGTTTATTTAGAAGAGAAAAACACCGATGATTATTATTTACTTATATATGATCTTCAAAGGGTGCTTCTAAAAATGAATGAATTTCGGTAAAATGTTAAATAAGAACACATGGACATCTTTTTCCGTGTTTATTCCTTTTTGTTTTGCATTTTGTTGACAAGTGGGTTCAACTTTGTAAACAACAAGAAGCGATGAATAAAATGTCACGGCCTGATAAGCTTCCTGTGTGATGAGAAGGCAGACATTTGACATTTTGGGTTTGTTTTTCCTCCTTATTCTGTCAAACTAAATGATGATCTCGGGTCACAAAGCAGGAATGATGAGTGTGTGTGTGTGTGTGTGTGTGTGTGTGCGTGTGTGTGTGTGTGTTGAAGAAACTGAACAAAGCACGTAATCTTTGTCTTTTTAAATACTAAAATACCTGCAGTGAGTTTGTCCTTATTTTAATTTGCATCATCCTAAATGCAGCACACTTATATATGTATGTCTTTTTTATTTATATTCTTTTGGATAATAAAATCATCTTTTTTTTTTTTTTTTTCAAATCTTACTAACAGTGTTGCATGTGTTCTGGGAAAAAACCAAAAAACCAAAAAAAACAAAAAACAAAACACTTGTGAATTGAAGCAGATAAAAAAAACCAGATACTGTTTTTCATATTGGTCGTAGAAGCATGAAGGAAAAAAAAAAACAAAAACACTTATCAAACAGCCGAATGAAATTAAGTAGAGAATTAGAATTTCATTTTCTTTGAACCCAGAAACATGTAAAGTTTCACATCTTTAATCTCATGCGAGTGTGCTTGTGTGTTTCTTAGTCACCTTGGATACTTTGTGGTTGTGAGAAAGATAATATTCACACCACTGTTATCTCTCACTTTAACTCATTGCAGAATGGATATGTTTAACATTGAATGCAGCGTGCATAATGTGTCCTTTATGTCAGTGGTCGGCAGTTTTAGGTGGGAGCTTTACCACAGTTCTAACGTGTGTGTGGTGGAAAAGAAATGTGAGGTTTTAAAGCAATTAACTGAACACATAATATCAGAAAACCATGAAGTTATCTTTGTATAGTAATGCCACATACCGTAAATCATGCTGTATTTTATGTGATTAACTTTATGTGATTAAAGGTTAAGCATAATTCATGAAAATTCAGGACCATCTACTGTAAATATTATATCAGTTAAAATAGTCAGAAAAAATGTTTGTTTTTTTTTTCACATTAAAACATGCAAAAAGTGTTAGGAGTAGGAATGTGTTGTTTGAGTGAAATTCAAGTACAAAAAACATAACCACAGTACTTTTTTATTTGCCTTATTTATTTCTGGCTTTATTCAAATATTGCTTATATGTAATATCACACAGCATCAATTTTTAAATTTCAAAACTTTGTTTATTGTAACTGGTGTGGATTTTCAGTGTCTCTAATACTGTAGTTGCTTTAATTGTCATGAATAACACAAATGCATTGGATGTTCAGTTGTGCAAAATGCTGATTTATTCAGTACTTTTATCTCTCACTTGTAAGATAGGTTGTTAATGGCAGCAGTGGAATATTTTCCAAAAGAACAGAGTTGTCATTTTGTAAATAAAACAAGATAAAGATATACTTAATCCTCCAAGGGGGAAATTCAAATGTACAGCAGCACAAGACAATAGCCACCAAAGAAAATAGAAGAATTAAGAGAAGATTAAAAAAAAAAATCTGTGACTAAAAATGACAAATAGTAGTAATAATGAGACATAAAGCAACACATGTGCAGTAGGTGACACTGACAGATGCAAAAAGTCTGTTTAGAGCAGGATGTAATTCAAGCCAAGCTACTGTTCATATCTGACAGCAGTTGGTACAAAGGTTCAGTCCTGCACCTGGGTGGAATAATCTGCTCAAAGGTATGTTTCCACCTGGTATTTGTCCATTGTTTCTGACCGATTTATTCCTCATTTAACCCATAAAGACCCAAACAGCCAACAGTGACCAAAATAATCCACTGATCTAAACTGTTTAATACCCGTTGATTCACTGATCCTATCAATTCATGTAAATAATTGGTGTAAAATGCAGTTTGTCATCTGTTCGTGGTCATCAGATATGACCCATTTTGACGTTCAGAGGCTCCATAGTGAATGTGGAAACACCGTCATCTTCCACAGCATTGATTCATCAGTAAAACCAATGGATTTGGATCAGTGGCAGTGATCCAAATCACACTGGGTTTATGTTCAGTTATTTATATCTTTGCTGAAAAAGTCACATTTTCTTCATTTTTCTCTGTTTCTGATGTAAAAACCCTCAACTTTAATTTGAGCTTTTATGAACATCTGCATGATCAGTAAATGAAATATAGGAAAATACCTGATTTTCACTGAAAAATGCAAAGTACAGAGGTTAATATTATAATGAACGGTGATAGAGCACTTAAGAACTGCCACAAAAGTAACACTGGGTCTTTATGGGTTAAATAATATGACTTCAGGTAAACCCCAAGAGCAACTATAATAAATCTAGTACTTTCGTTCAGGACAAGTGGACACCTGTTACTGCAGAAAGCGCCATGGGCATTAAAGCATGGAGAGCTCTATTGTTGTGGTTATGGTCTAATACTCTTGTGACGTGTTCTGACAAAACTAAAGGCTCTCATTCAGACTGGGAGATATAAAACACGGCTCATGCAATCCATCACTTTTCACCCAGAAAAGGAAAAAGTAGCATTCTAGTCCTCCATAAGGAAATATACTGTATACTAAAATGGTGAGCTTTTGAAATGATAGAGCAAAGGCACTAAATTAACTATTAAATTAAGTATAGAGGTGGGAGCTGTTGGCCTAAATATAGTATGTTGGTATAAGCAGAGATATTATATATATAATCGTTGGAATAAAAATGTGCCATTTTATGTTTTTGCAGATGGATTTGAACAGTCATAGTGTCAGTTTGTCAAGTTGTGATCCGCTACTGTTTTGGCCTTTCTTGAAGAGGCAGGAGGTGTTTGAAGTGAATGGAGGATTTACAAAAAAATAGGATTTTGTGCGTGGGTTGTGGAGATCACATCCCGACTCCTGTTTTTTGACTTGAGACCCAAAAGGGAAATTTGGTGTCTCCTCAGAATTTCAACTTTATAAATGTGTGTAAATATTGCCATAAATCTACATTTTTACAGCTCTGTCAATGTCAAAATTCTCTCTCAAGGTCTCTTTTTTTGTCATTATTTAGTTGTTTTTTTTTTAATCTTTGACATCCTTTTACATCATCTTATTGCATCTTTTTTTTTTCAATAATATATTTATTGAGATTTTTACAGGCTATATGTACAAAATAGAACCATATAAACACTGAAACAAACAGACAAAAAGGCTCATTTAAAATCAATGCTTGAATCCATGAGAGTCCTTCCAAATAATGAATAGTATTGTCAGATACAGGGAATAATGTTGATGTCCCAGATACCTGCAACAAACAAGTCAAATCTTTGTTCTTAATATAATTAATGAAACGGCCCCACACTTTTTCAAAAATGTCTTGTTTGTCTTTTAAATCTTATTGCATCTTTTGTATGATTTTTATCTCCAAAAGTACCAGAGGTCTCTCCTTTGTTTCTTTGGCAGGATCTGCGTTTTTAAACCCCACCAGAGAACACTTTTGAATGAGTAAAATCCCCTCACATATCATAGCATTACTCTATTTTTTACTCTGACAATTGGTGACCTAATAAAAAACACTCCACAACCCTAAGTTTGGGAAACATGGGCTCAGACAACAAAAGCGCTTAGTTTGGTTTTAATTATTATATTTTATTGTTATTTTTATTTCAGTAAGTAAGTGTTCTGTGTTAAATCATCTGTGATATCTTCCTGTAACCCTCACTGAGCTTTTTTTTTAATATAACTCTAATCAAAAAAACTATCCATGAGGATGCAGTTATTATAACACCATTCTATTTTTTTTATGCACCAAAACACTGTAATAAAACACTGTAATACTGTATGTATTTAGAAATGTTGACATAAACGTGCCATACTGAGATTACATGGTTTTGATACATTTCATCCTCATGATTTATTTTGCAAAATCAAGTGTTAAAATCAGTAACTTTGTGGGAACATTCACTTAAAGTAGTTTCAGTGTGTGTCTGTTGTATCTGTTAACACAATAACATACACTATGTTATGTAAGGCCTCCATGTTAGATGGTGTTGAATCAATAAAAGCATAAAACACACACATCGCTGTCCCAGTATTTACAGCTGACGGACTGAAATAACAATCTTGCTGATTTCTAGGAGGAAGTTGTGGGACTGTAAAGGACTTTAGTCTCACTTTACTGTATATGTGCTACGCTTCATTGACCTGATATTCTGACCCAGAGGAGACTAAACGCATCTGAAATGTGACCGTAGTGACGGTCCAGGCTCCGTGTGGACGGTCTGAAGCTGTCGTCTGCGTGTCTTTGTGTCATCTAGTTGCTGTTTTGATCCTGAATAAGGAAATCAGGCAGGGATCCCGCTGTGAAGCATGCAGGCTATGGAAATGAGAGATTATTATCGTCAAGTCATTTTGTCTCCTGTCACTGCACACACAACACGTACACACACCCATACCTGCCGACACCCTCATTGAGTGTCACGCAGAAAAACACCCACATATTCTCAGTGTGTTTCTTACACGCACACCCAACCAGCCCCATATCTATCAACACACACTTTCTGACATTGAGTAATTTTTGTGTTTGCCAAGTGCTTTTGTTTATTTTCTGAAGGCTGTGGGCGCGTTTCCAGCTCCGTGTTTGGGATCTCCATGAGCCACTTTGATGGATGTTATAATCTCACTGAATGATTGTTTTTCTTTTGTCTTCACTTTTCCACCTTTGACTTTTTAGTCTTTTTGTTACTGTAAAAATATCACAGTTCATTAGTCATCACCGACTGCTGTTATTGTCACAACTACTATTACTACACTGTTGTCCATAAAGTTGAGCAAAATCATCTTTTTTCTCCTATTTATACACATCACTAATCACCTTTGACATGGTGCAATGATCACATACTGAGTCCCAGTTACTTTATCAAGAATAAACTGCAAAAATATTTAATTTGAGCTTTGTGGGCAATGGTGTTCAGGGACCAATGCCACAAAATTCATACATTTACAGTCACAGTTATTGCTATTAAAACAAAGGTCCTTTCATAATATATTTGACCCTTTCAGCCAAATCAAGGCAATTTTGTTTAGGTGTAAAGCGACAAATCACAAATTTACCTCAAGGGGCTTTATATTTTATACCGTGTATAATACCCTTTGCCCTTTGACCTTTGGTTTGAGTAAAATAAAACATTTAGGAAAATGGAAGAAATGCCAGGAAACGCCATAGAAAAGGGAGCGCTCTTTTGGAACAGACAGATGTTTGGATTTTTTCTATACTTCTACATAAAATGTGAGCAAAGCTGGCTACAGTTTTCTTCAACATGATGTGATATATCTAAACAACAGATTCCTGTTTGATTAATAAATATGCTGTTTCTGGTCCATTATAAATGGATCATTTCACTTAATTGTCAGAAAACAAACCCTTCTATTTAGAAGCAGTAACCTGTGGGTTTTTCAGTTTTGCTTGGATAATGGATAGCTAGACACATTGATTTTCCAATAACACATTTTTGCAGCTTAGATTCTGATATAATCACTACACTGTTGACCATGAAAATGGATTTAAGTTTTTTTTTTTTTTTTTTTTTTTTACATCTTCTCATGAAATAATTGGGACAATGTGATTTATTCCTGATAAAGAGTAACTGGAATCATTGTACCTGGTCAAAGGCCATTACAGATGTGTATAAATAGGAATAAAAAGAAGAATGTGTCTGAAAACAAAATTATTCCAACTTTGTGGGCAACAGTGCACTACACAAATTACAACAGTGAGTACTATTACATGATGTTATAACAGTTTATACCCCTGCAACTCCTATGACTACAACTGTTTGTATAAATGAGTAGAGTAAGTGCATAAGAAGTACTCGTGAGGTTGAATTATATTTGCGCTCATTTATATTTAAATTAAATGTATCTAAGAGCAGCATTTAAACACAGCGTCAGTATTTCTGTGTTTCCTGATTTGCCTGAAATATTAAACGCATGGTCTTATATTGGTCCACAGTTTTAGCACGGCAGCAAAATAAGTTACAAATTCCAACTCGACTGTTCTATATCCAGTTGGTCTGCCAGTAAAACCTACCGCAGGCTGCTTGTGTGAT
Source organism: Apogon hyalosoma (assembly GCA_037367295.1). NCBI lineage: Eukaryota > Metazoa > Chordata > Actinopteri > Kurtiformes > Apogonidae > Apogon > Apogon hyalosoma. The sequence continues at coordinate 17,151,054 of JAPQRP010000009.1, read as the reverse complement.
CAGTTTACTTTGGTTACTCTCTGGCCATAATTCTGGCTTAGTCACCAGCTTACAACTTACTTTCAGCACATCTTCATCTTGTGTGGTCGACCACCGTCAGTGACCTCATTTACCAGCTAACCAGGGTCAGATCAGGAAAGGATCCCAGTGAGCCCATTGAGGAATTAACTACAGCCCTGAAGTGAATTTATTTTCATTACTGATTAGAGTCCAGAGTGACATCTTCAAATGTGTTCAGTTTATGCAAGATGTCATAGTGTCAACAAATGAATACTATTCTACATAAAATGTAGCTGATAGAGTAATTAATTGCTTAATTTTCTGTGCATCAGATGTGAACAGATAAAGGCTGGTTTTCTGTGCACAATAGAGCAATATCTTTTTTTTTTACCACTACATTAAATCTAGTCAAATATTAGCCACCTGTATTCACTCTTGTGTCAGAAATGTCACTTTACTTTCTGCAGTTTGAGGCATTTCCTGATGTTCCACGCTTTGTTAACATGGCATTTAGAGCAGCTGAGCATGACCTTTGAACGTTGACATTAGGACAAAAACTCATTTGAATCTTGCAAACAGCTGTATTAGCAGGTTTACAATGTTGTTGCTAGATGTCACGGTCTAAAAATAAGCAACTTAAAAATGTACAGGAGTGCATGACTTCTAGTTGACAGAAAATAGAAGCAAATATGTCGGTGCAGAAGTTGCGTTTTTTACTCTATGTTGTGAGAAAATAATTAAAATAACTGAGATAATTAGATAAGTCATAATATATTGTATTTAGGTAAAAGTGGACAGTTAGTCTGATTAGGCAGAATTCTTTCTGTTTTATTTCCTGAAAACTGCAGCTCTTGTCAGATACGGAGAAAAGTGACAACATGTATTTATTCTACTGTTATCTGCTGCAGTGTATGTGTAAGTACAGTATGTATGTAGGGCAGATAAAGTCTCGCTAGCTGACACCGTTATCTACTGTTATCATAAACAATAATGGAAATGGCAGCCAGAAGCGCAATCAGATGTTTACATATATTGTTAGCAAAAACAGAGGAAGAAAAAAGACCAAATGAAGAAGACATTAAGTGCAGAGGGTTCAGATGAGGGGAATGTGTGGGCTTGATTTGACTCCACAGATGGCACACACACAAACACACACAGAAAATGTTAAATGTCAGCAACACCAGTGCCTCTCCCTGAATAGTAAAGCATGGGCCTGAAACCCACAAACGTTTTCTCAGTTTTGTTTCTCAGACATTGACAAAAAGAATTGTTGTTTCACCTTGAAGCTGAATATGATATATTTTGAGCCACAATACTTTTTTTTTGTAAATATTTGGAACATGTAGTGAATCTCCAACTGTGATCACCTGTTTAGTGTGAATTTGTTTACGTTTGGCATTCTGTTACAAGGGAGTGTTTTCCTGTGTGTACATCATGTTGCGTTATGTGTGGCAACGATTCACTAATCTGAGTTAGAAATATCATGTGAAGAGCGATCACCCAGCGCTCTGCTCTTATCTGATCTGGTTTTCACTGAAATAAAGCCGTGTCATGTCAGTATTTACCTGGAATCGGCTTGTTCAATCACATTCATCAGTTGTCTTGAGAATGATTCAAGCTTAACCCTAACCCATATGGACCCAGTGTGACATTAGTGGCAGTTCCCAAATACATTTTTCTCAACATTTAACCATCCTTAAGTTGTTTATCACTATTTATTGTAATATTATAGACTGTATTTTTTGTTCTTTTTCAATTAAAATCAGGTATTTTCCAACATTTAATTTATTAATCATGTAGATGTTCATATAAGGTCAGAGTTGTCAGGGTCAAAGTTGAGGATTATTATATTGAAAACTGAAGAAAAAGGGACTTTTTCAGCAAAATCTATCATTAACTGAACATGAACCAAGCGTCTCCACCCGCTGTCATTGATCCAACTCCATGGATTACAGTTTATATCAGTAGGTGGTTTTGGTAGATGGTGGATGTTTGGGTCTTTATAGGTTAAAAAAGCTGCTGTCTGCCTACTTGCAGCTCTAAATTAAGAACCGAAGGATGTATGGATGTGACAAAATTCAGACCTAAAGCAAGCAGACTTAAGGAATTCTTTAGTTTATACTGTGTATAGTTATGTTTACAGGCAAGTTGTAAAAAACAAAACAAAACTGTGGACTTCTGCTGACTTGAAATACATTTTTCTCAACATCTAATTTTTCCTATGTTGTTTATCACTATTATATTATATATTATGTGTTCTCTGTATTTTTCCGTGAAAACCTGTAATGGATTGATCATGCAGGTGTTCATAAAAGCTTAGTGTAAATCAAAAGAGCAAATCAGAGTAAAAGGTTATCAGATCAAAACTTTTTCAACAAAATATATCATTAACTGAACCAAAAAACAAGCATATATCATTTGTTAAAGTACATAGGTTTTATTGATGTATTAATGTTGCAGAAGTTGACTGTTTCCATCTTCACTAGAGTCCGAACATGCTGAACATGTCTGAAAATGCTGAAAAATTGCATTTTACCTGCATTATTTCAAAGTGTAGATAGAATTAGTGGTTCAAAAGTTCTAAAACATTTTAGATCAGTAGATGCTCTTGAGCACCAATAGCTTTTTAGGTTTTAAAAAAGTAAATCTATGAGACGCTTTTGTCCAGTTATTTTTGTAAATGACTGTTATGGACAATTTATTGCACAAATACTTGTTTTGTAACTATAAGCATCTACAAATAACATATTGCTGAACACAATTATGACTAAAGGCTGGGATGATTTGTCCATTTGCTGAATGGAGTTTTCTTTTTTATAGAAAAAATCCATATGTTCTGGTTTGGTGTTTCGCTCTGTTTCCATAAAGACAAACTTGGGCTTTTAACTGTTCAAGTGAAGGACAGATGGTATTTTACAGGCAGTGCTTTTCCGGCTACAGTTAAAACCGGTCAATCTACTGAATGCCCTTCAGCTGAAGCGGCAATTAAGTCTGCAAAATGGGAATGTCAAGGGCATGTTTTCTTCTGCTGGTGTTTTTACTTGGGAACAGCGGAAGGAGATGCAACAGAAGAAACATCTCTTTCTTAGAGATAAGGAGACATTAGCAGATGTGGGTGATAGTTCAAAGTCCGAGGCGCTGTCTGTATTGCTGTCATCAGCGCGAGACTGAACAATGGCGTTACCCTTTGCAAACACAGATTATTAAAACGACTACTGTACAAACAAAGACTTAACACACACAAGCACTGCAAGAATTTATATCACAGATCTACATTCTGTGCTGAAAACAAGCAAAAAACGTTTTAACTACATTACTATGTGTGGTTCACCTCATAAAGTACCAGCAAAACCATTTTGTATTTAATTCTAACTAGAATAATCCAGTGCACTTTGAAAAAAGACAAGCTCCATGATACCACACTACACATAGATACACAACCTGAGAGAAAATATACACTGTCCTGTATTTTACAAGTATTGTTCATTTTAGGCTTGCGTGTCTAGTGCTGTTCTCTCATCTAATTGGCTCTGACAGTCCACCACAAAGCCACTACAGTTTAATGTTTTCATTTCAAGCGAAGGATGGATTGAGTAAAATCTACAGCCCTCAACAGGCTCAATAAAAGTCTTTCAGAAAGCCACTGGATGATGTCAAGATGGTCATGGTGGTCTAAAGTTGGTCAGAATTAGTCAGTATAGTTGAAAAAGCTGCAAAAAATTAGGTTGGTAATTATTATACTGAGATGAATTAAAAATGCGCCTGTCATCAGAGACTTACCTACTGTAATTAGAGATTTGAGGCTTAATTATTCTGCAAAATCCTTATTAATGTATTTACAGTAACATCAATGTGCTATCTTTGTCAAAACATTTCCCCATATACAACGTAGCTTTGTATATGAAAATACTGTGTTGCATCCATGGGAGAACATGACTCAGCAATATTATTTTAATTGCTGTTTCTGCTGCCAAGACGTTATTGCTGCTGGATAAGAACCGTGCATGTGATAATTTCACATTCAGTGATATTCAACAAGTGGTGCTTAGAGATCTGCCTGAGACTCGATTTCCTGCAGTAGTTCTGACATGCGTCTTTTTTCATGGTAGTGGACTGAGACTGAGTGTGTGCATATTGTTTCCTAGTTTTACCCTACAGATTTACAGTCAAATGTCAAAGTTTGTCATGTGGCTGGGGAACTGTGACTAAGAAGTGACATGCAAGTATTTCTTAACATATAAGAATTGGAGTTACCAATTCACTGGGGTGTACCTTGTTTTATCACGTGGGAAAACACTTACTACTGCTTTTTCTTGACACAAAATGACGAAATTACAACAAATAATTTCCCACTGGGAGGAAATGTTATATCACATGAAAAGGTTGTCTTGTGCTTATTTATTAATTTTTTTTAATCAAAAAAGCACATCTGTTATTTATTTATTTATTTTTTTTACTTATTTGTTGACTTTTTGCTGTTTTTGTCTGTGCAACACATAGTAGTTATTGACATAATTTTTTGGGTCATTTCATGGCTTTTGTTGGGCATAAATGTCAACATATGAGCTGGAACCTGAATATCAGCTTTGACTTTAGCTTTGCTGATCATCCGGAAACATTTTGTGCCATGTTTTGTCTGTGTGTTGTCTCACTTCTGTTGCTGGTTGCTGGGGAGCGTTACCCAACAATAATCTTGCCACGTGTATGTTCGCCACTGTCACTGGAGACAGAGCGACAACTTAATGCAGAGTTTAGAAAACTACTGTTTGTTAATTTTCAAAAAAATGTTGACAATATAAAATCTCCTCAGATATTTTTGTGCGTATGGAATAGATTCACATTTTTTTTTGTTTGTTTGTTTGTTTTTTTTTTTTTTGTGATTTGGTTTCGGATGGGGTTGCCAGTGAGGTTTACATAGGAAAGTACAACAAATGTTTGGGTGCAGAGCAGAAGACTCAGCTGCATGTCTTACCTCATCACTATCTTTCCTCAAACCACAGTAAAGACACTCTTTATGATAGCTGTTTGACACTGATGTTTTGTTCATTCGTCTCTGTGGGAAAATAACGGATCCAATAAAATACAGCAAATTTACAGTGATTGGTTTGCTTGATGCAAACAAACAAATAAAAAAAAAACTGACTTAACTTTTTTTTTCTTTATCTGTATTTATCTTTCAGTGTTTTTGTTTTTTTAGTATGATCTCTCCCACTTGTGGTTATCATCTTTCAGACAGTAGGTGGCCTTCAGTCTTTCAGTCACTTGCAGACATCTCACATTTGCATGCCACTGAAACACAGACATCACTTTGGAATGCATAGGCTGAGAACACACACACTACAAAAACGGCAGAAGAGGAAAGTCAGTTTAGTCCTTTCGCCTCCCACTTGATTATCTTTATTAGTGACAAAAGATACTGTAGTATTTCGAAATTGTTAGTACTTGATTCTAAAATGATATTTGATGTACACACAGATCAGTGTTGTGCTGAGATTCGTGCATTTCTTTTTACCATTTTCATACCTATTTTATTTTTTGAGATGATTATAGTTTGTTTGGAGGCTCAGACAACTGCGTGGGTGTTTAATTCCTGCAACAGTCAATATGTTAATGCTTTTTACACATAAGGCTAATCATGTAGACTTTCAGGAAGTTAGTATATTGTTTAAACATGCAAAGATTCATAGGCCAGTATGGTATATATATAGTCGTGGAAAAAAATTTATTAGACCATCAAGTCATCAAAAACAATGGTTATGCAATCAAGTACTAACTTGTGTCTCATTGACTAAAACAGACAGAAAAGAAAACATGGAATGCCTAAAAGCGCTGTTTTTGTCAGTACAATGCCATAGATATTGA
>JAPQRP010000009.1:17126403-17144004 GCA_037367295.1 Apogon hyalosoma | reverse complement strand
ATCAGCTCTGAAATTAAACTACTATGAGCTATTTTTGTTATCATTATATTTATCCAAACAAATGTACCTTTAGTTGTACCAGGCATTAAAATTAACACGAAATTGAAGAAAACAAGGGTGGTCTAATAATTTTTTCCGTCGCTGTAAGACTAATCATGTAGACATTCAGCAAGTTAGTTTATTGTCTAAACATTCAAAGATTCACAGGCCGGTATGGTATATGAATGGGCATTGTACATTCCTAAACACATTTTGAGCTACAGCAGCAGCAGCAGATAAATATATATTATATAATTATGTGCAATAAGTTCTTAGTACTATAATACTGTATAAGACTTTTCCCACATTGGAATATGTGAAATCAGCTAGACCTACGTTTGCTTGTATATTTTGCTTTTTTTAAATCAAAATTTCTCACTGTTTGTTATATTTTTATGTTTAAGTTTAGGTTCATTTAGCCTTTGGAGTTGACTGTTCATGGGAGGCAGGTGGCAACAGAAAGTTATCAATGCGAGCTTATGTAGAAGCATTTAGTTTGCCCAGATGACTGATATGTATGCGTGGTAGATGTTTCTTGTCTGTATAATGTTCAGTCATGTTGGTTTGTGTATGACCTGGCCTCACCACAGTGAAATGCTTAACGCCTTCACATTCTACACATTTTGCATTTAAAGGAGAGTGGGAGTAAGTGATGCTTTCTGCTCAGCACGGACATAAAACATAATCATTTCAACACAAAGCCAGAAACTACTTACCCAGTGTATCCAGAGTAAAATAGCCAACATCTGAAGGAACAGTCTTATACCTATAAGGAATCGCACACTCCATCTGATCCTGATTAGAGTGATACGAGCCCAGACCATGAACTGAAGAAACAAAGCCTAAGCTGTGCTAAAACACGAAGGCCATCCATCACACAGCGATTATGGTTTAGTAAGTAAACCACTGATTATGCTTCATGCTCCACTGAGTCAACGCAGTCTTATTTTCCAGCAGTGGTTAGGTTTTTAATGAATATATATGAGATATTGTATCTCACCGGGCACTTTTTATGCTGATTAAACATTTAAAGCTACAACTGGTGAAAGAACAGCTCTACTTTGACTAAAACTATCATTGCAGACATATAACAGGTCAGTTTATCATCTAATAGATACAAAGATGCACCGACTAGAGCACTCTGGACCCATATGCATATTCAGAACTACAGCAACACTTTGCTAATTTGTGCAATAAGTTCTTAACTCATAAAGACCCAGTGCTACTTTTGTGGCAGTTCCCAAATGATTTTTTCCTCTAATATTTAACCTTTCTGAAGTGATTTATTGCCATTTGTTGTAATATAATCCTCTGTTTTGCTTTTTTTTTTCTTTTCTTTTTTTTTTAGTAAAAATCTGGTATTTTTCTATATTTAATTCATGATCATGTAGATGTTCATAAGATCTCTGATTAAAGTTGAGGGTTATTACATCAGAAACAAAGAAAACTGAAGGAAAAAGTGACTCTTTCAATAAAATATCAATAACTGAACATATAAACAAGTGTCTCCATCCACTATCATTGATCAAACTGGTGAAACAATGTTGTCGAAGATGATGGTGTTTCCACGGTAACTACGGAACCTCTGAACGTCCAAATGGGTCATATCTGATGACCATGAAAAGGTGACAAACTGTATTTTACAACAATTATTTACATGGATTGATAGAATGAGTGGATCAACACTTGTTATGGTTTTGGTCGTCGGTGGCTGTTTGGGTCTTTATGGGTTAAAGAAACAATAGGCAAATTTTAGATATTGAAATATATAATGACTAAATCTAGGTTAGAGTATGTGAAATCAACTTGGCCTATGTTATTAGTGTATATTTTGCTTTGTTCAAAACAGACTAAATTTCTCACATCTTATCATATGTTGGATGAAATAGCAGCTGTGTTAAATGTTATGGCATCGGTAAGTGTCACTTTTGTACATTATGTCAATATATTATATGTAGTCGGAGAACTCTGTAATTGTATTCACTCCAACAGCCCATATCCCCTTTATCACAGGTTTCCCAGGGGAAGCAGAAGTATATCTGGCATACTGCATATCTCTTTTTATTTGCATGCTCTTGTGCAACAAAGTAATCCATTGGATCTTAATTTATTGATATTTCAATATTGATCTAGGCTAGTGAGATTCACAACTGTAGGCTTATGCAGACAACCAAATTAATATAGACTCCACTTATGTCAAATTAGCATTTAACATACAGTTACTTATGGCTATTTTATTGGAACATGACAAAGTGAATATACTTCACTAAATGTCTAAATGTGATGTGAATAAAACCTCATTTATAATAAGATTAATCTAAACAACAGTAAACAATCTGAAATTTCTTAAGAAAAATAAATGGAATTTTAACAATATTATGCTTGTTACTAAATGTTTTATCCTTTAGTGAGTTGTAATGCACATGTGTATATGAGAAGCTGAGGCATAATATTGTTCAAATTGCACCTCGCAAAAAATCTAGTTATTATTTATGGGTTATTATGTTATTATTTTATTGGTCCATCCTAAAGGTGGGTGATACTGGGAATTTGGTATCAGTCCAATACCAAGTAAATACACGGCTAGTATTGCCGATACCGATACTGATACCAATACTTTTTACTTGAAATGTCATGATCATTGAATAATTTGGGGATTTTGTTAATTGAGTTAATTGATTATGTTTATGTTAAAACACAGGACAAAAATTGTAGGCAAATAAACATGTTTTTTTTTTTAGGTAACTACAATATAAAGCAACTGTGCCTGACAGAGCAGCAGAGAGAGAGCGAGAGAGGTGCACTGTTTCCACAGACATGGAGAGAAGCTGCACTAGCATGAACTCTGTGCGGAAATTTGAGTAATTTGCTGGACGTATAGAAGAGAAACTGCAACAAAAGTATCGATCTCATCACACTAGTATCAATCCGATACGGTACTCACCTTGGTATCGATACTATCAATATTTAGATCGATACGCCCAGCTCTAGTCCGTCCTGCTTGAGCTCAAATTGGGCTGTATGTGGTCCCTGAAGTAAAACGAGTTTGACGCCCTTGGTTTAAGTGTTATGAGGGGCTATACTGAATAAGTGTACCAGGTGAGGACAGTAGTAAAATTAAAAAAAAAAAAAAAAAATCGCCTCCAGGAACTCAGATCGGATCAGATAATGACTGAGGTAATTAATTTGGACTTAGAGTATGTTCTGTTTGCGTGTGATTATCCTCTCAGGGATGGTTCTGTTTTCTTGTTTATACCAATGCACTGTTAAAAACATTTTCACAAACTGCTACATGTGAGGAAAGCAGTGAGTGTAAGCCCGATGTAGACAGCCAACTGTAAATACAGACATCTGTACAAACTTAGTCGAGATAATTATACCAGCATGGAGCCCGGTGCTGTGACTTCTCAGGGATTTCTTCTTATCTTTCATGGTTGAGAAACACAGCACTTGTTGTCACCACATCTCAGAGTCTGTGAGTGGAGGGGGTTTATGATCTGTCAGAGTTGTTTAGATTCACATAACTGTAATAGCACTGAAATGTACACACACACATACAGGAAGAGCGATACTCCAGGTTAGGGAGATGAAAGCCTCTTCGCATTGTTTCATTTTTATTTCCTCGACTCCTCCTCCATGTCCATCAAGGCCTTCATGTCTCCTACAGAGGAGTCACACGAGGAGAGAAAACTAGGTGTTCTTACCTTGGAACCATCATTGCAAATAAACGTCAGGTAAAATATGATGTGTGGAATAGCTGAATGAACAGTGTACTGTAGTATTTTATGAGCTCCGTCATCATAAAAATGTTGAAATATCCATGTCAGTAGCGTACAAGAACTTCCAAAACTGTTCAGTTTTGAAGTCCTGCTCCTGCTGTGTCAAACATGTCACAGAAAAGACACACACCTCATAATTCCTGCAGCTAAAACTCCTCTCACTTTGGTCCTCGAGATGTATTTTACAATTTAAGACATCCCTAACCCATAAAGACCCAGTACTATTTTTGTAGCAATTACAAAAATGATTTGTTCGCTCCGTTTTAACCTTTTTAAGTGTTTTATCACTATTTATTATAATATTATCCTCTGCATTTTTTTTTTGTGAAAATTATGAATTTCTCTATTTAATTCACCAATCAAGTAGATTTTCATAAAAGCTCAGGTCAAAGTTGAGGGTTATTATATCAGAAATAAAAAAAAAAACTGAAGAAAAAGTGACTTTATCAGCAAATGTATCATTAACTGAAGATAAACCAAGTGTCTCTGTCCACTGTCATTTGTCAAACTGGTCATAAATGGCAGTTTTTTGGTTTTTTTTTACTGGAGAATCAATGCTTTAGAAGGTGATGGTGTTTCCATGGTAACTACAGAGCCTCTGAACATCCAAATTGGTCATATCTGATGACCATGAAAAGATGATGAACTGCATTTTATACCAATTATTTATATGTATTGATAGGATTAATGGACCAGACATTATTAAACATTGCAAACTGGTTGATGAGTTTGGTCACCAGTGGCTGTTTGGGTCTTTATAGGTTAAATATCCCACCCTGACATTAATTTCCAGGTCACAAGTAGGAGGACTGATAAATGAAAAGAGCCTTTTGAATGTGAGGTGGTGTGTGTCACATTCAGCCTTTTTTTTTTCCTGAAGCTAAATGCAAACACTGTTACACTTCACCTTCTTAGAAAATTCTCAGAATGCAGTGTAAAAAGCACACATTTTCTCCTTTTGTTGAAGTTTTTTACAAACTCTTATTTACTTCCCTTCACTGACTTCCTCTCAGGGAAAACCCGCCACTACTTCAAGTGAAGTCTTCAGGTTCTAGTGGACTTATGTGACACTGACCCCTCGTCGGGTTTGTGAGACAGCAAAAAGGAAACGTCTTCACACAGAGTTCGTATGGGTGCTTGAAATCCTTCAAAATGCTTGAATTTCAATGTATTTTCAAGGTCTGAAAAGTGCTTGAATTTTATTTTAAGTGCTTGAAAGTACTTGCAAATATAACTCTGATGTGATTTATCTATTTATTTTTAATATGAACTCTACCAGGTTAGATGGGAAGCCACAGCTCCTTACAGAGCGGTGATACATTTTGAAAAATAAAACTTTATGTTAAAAGATAAAATTAGCAGGTGCTCTCAGGTCGACTCCAGGTGCATTTTTATCTTAATCTTTGTCTAAGTGCGAGTGTGAGTTCCCTTTTTTAAGATAAAACTTTGTGTTCTCCTTTAATTTCTAAACGTTTTACTATTATTAAACATATTTTTAGATGTTTATAGCATAATACAGTGTACATCATTGTGATTAAAAAAAACCACTCAGAAGTATATGTATTCCTATAGATACGTATTTTACCCCAGCGATAAGGTGCAGTTCTGGAAAAATTTGAAAATGACCCTTAAAAGTGCTTGAAAAGTGCTTGAATTTGATCTTGGAAAAATACATACGAACCCTGTTCACAGTCTTGATCCACTTCCATGGCTGCTCTCACTTCACTAACCTGTAAAAATGTGATTAATTGACTCTGAGGCTCTTGTAGACTTTATTACATCTTTTAAGACAAGACTTGTATCACAACGGACATTTCGACTAAAGCTTTTGAAGGTTGCTCAGGCAATTCATTAAACACCTGCTGAGATGAAACGGTTCTGTGTAACATCACGCCACTGTCAAACGTAGTAAATTCCTCTGATTACCGTGGTGCTCTTTATTTCAGTAAAAGTGGAGTATTTTACAACAAATCACTGCATGGACTGTAATGAACTCACTGCCCTTTGCTTTAGGTGATAACTATCTTACATAAGAGGTTGCCAGATCTCTATTACTGTTGGAAAAGTTGGCAGATTTTCTTGCAACACCACGTTTCACAGTCACTCCCATCAGACCACCACTGACGCTGGTGATTAGCAGTTTTGCTAAATAAAAGGCAGAGACAAGAGCATTACTCATTCACTTTCTCCACTCGCTTTTTCCGACATATTCGCTTTGTATTTTACACCAGCAGCAGTCAGGCAGGTCGTGTAATTAGTCAGAATGAGTAAAGCTCAAACCACTTGTTTTACTTGTTTATACCGCAGAGTTCAGTCTTATACATAGGCACAGATGTATATATTTTTATTATTTGGAATTTAATGTGCTAGAGAAACATAATGCCACCCAAAAAAAATCTTTGTAAAACAGGATAAATGCGTGTGAGGGTCTAGTTTTAATCATTCCGATTCAGTGAGCGGCTGGTGTTGTGGAGGTGTACGAGGCCTACTTTTACTTGGTTCTGTGTTCACCACTTCAACACTCTGAACAGATGGTGGTGTCGTTTCACATCACACGTCAAACTGGAGCCGTGCGGGTGTTTTTAGGCCACAGCTCTCCAACATAGACTTTTGTTCTGTCTGTAAAAGCCTCCCACTTCTCTCCATTTCTCTGCTCTGTCAACCGAACTGTTATTTGCAGCAAGTCAACAAGCACCGCAATTTAACCAGTATGACTTTTCTGACTTGCTTCTTTTTTTTTTCTTTTTTTTTTTTTTTTGTACCTTCTCTGGCACTAGTTCTGCTTCTTAGACACACAAAGGGAAAAAAGTTGATTCTTCTTTTTTTAATCTCCACTTGTGAAACTGAATCTAAATGAGAGCTGCTTTGATCGATGAGGCATTAAATGTGACATGATTCAACATGAGCATATGATTAAAAATGTCTTCATGCTTCAGAGTGAAATTATATGTACAGTGAATGTATGAATAATATTTGTGCTAAACATTTTTCCACATATACATACAAGAAAACCTTCCAAATGGCTCAGCTGTCATCTGAATCCCTGTTTCTTAAAAATATGCTCCTTCTAAAAATATTTCCTCTTTCATTTATACTTGTCATCCTTTTATTTTCTATAGATGCTAAATTCTAATTGGATTTCTCTGTAATTGTAGTTTAAAATACCAGCAACAGAAAAATTAATCAATGTGAATTTAAGATACCACTGACAAACCAATAAAAAAACAAAACAAAAAAAACAACAAAACAAACAAAGCTGTATTTTAATTAAAAATAGAACATGTCAGCATAGTTGTACATGTAGCAGTTCTTCATAAACATATTTATGGTGATTGTTCTTTCTTTTTGACTCTTTTTTTACCCATTTTTCTTTCATTTTCTGTCCCCTTTCAACTTCAAAATATCAGCGGCAGAGAAAGAGGAAAAGTACTTGAGCTCCTCTACCCACTCTCTTCTCTCATCCTCTCAGCTTCCTTTTCACTTTTTGAGAAGCAGTAAACGTGTCAAAGCCCAGCTTCGACGTCTTCTCCTTTGCCCTCTGACTAATTATGATAGTAAAAGACGCAGAGTAAAGCCCATCTGTCTCCTCATGTATTTTTAGGTGACACATTCATTTTTGATTATGTCATTTTTTTGGTCATGTTTTGTAAAATCGGTCGGTGGCACGATCGTCTCCAGTCGTGGATGTTTACATTTCACAAAAACAAACTTGGTCTCTATCATCTGGGGAAAAATTGTTCACCTTATTTCTAATTTGACTTTGTGGTTACTAGTTTTGTTGAACGTTAGAAAATTGTAACCAGTGGCTGGCTGGTGCTTTTCACAGGCCCCTGAAATGTTTTGAGGGTTTCTGAATGTGGGAAACAGTTAGACTGTTGATGTCAGTGTGAAAAACAATGATAGGTAATTATTTAAATCTGGACATAAACACAGACTGTGGGTTTTTACTTTAGGTTAATGTTTTTTAATAAATAAAATGAACAGTAATAGTGAAACTCTGAATCATAATGAGAATCACTTTGATCGGCAATACTTTAAAGGTGACATATAAAGTTTGACTCTGGGGTGGAGTAGTGTTAAATGTTAGCAAACGGTTATTTATTTTTTTTTATGAAACTACATTTGTGATTGTGAGATATTTTCTCCTATAACTTGCATAAAAAGTCTTAAAAAGCCTGAAATACTTGGAGTTGCTCTGAGACAAATAAGGTAAATAGAAAATTGCACTAATATGTGATTCCATTGAGACTGAGAACTATATTTTATAAATTTGTTGAAATTTGTTTAAAACCAGTTTTTAAGTTAAACTAATTCAGCCAAATTAAACACATATACACCAGAATATGAACACTGTCACTGTCTGACATTTTGTTTGTAAAATGATAAATCATATTGAAAGTGAAGCACACACTGAAACTCTATCGTGACATTTATTTGACGTTGAATTTGTTTTTCAGGGTGCCAGTCATTTGAAAATACGATGCTCAAACTAAACCTGTGACTGTTTGACTTAATTGGTGTCAGACTTGTTTTCTTCTTATAAATAAATCCATAAGTCATAGTGAAACTATGATGCTTTGGAGTGATAATATTACCAGAGCACCAGGGGAAATTTGCCTGGTGAAAAGTGCTGTTCTGACAACCCACTCAGTTTCGACTGGAAAAAAAAAGTTTTTAACCTTTTCAGCAACAACAAATGCATATTATCAAGAAAAAAAAAATCAGGGTTTTCTGTTTCTTACTGTTCACCCCAAGAACAAAAGAAGTGTTTAAGACGGTGAAGACAATAATTTAGCAGGATGACAGTCATCTCAGCACAGGTCGACTCGCAGGTTTTCAGTAGTAAAAGGCTAAATGCACATCTGCATATCTGTACATTTTCATCCTCACGTCTGTTGCCTTTTGAGCAGAAGCTGAACCTCTCTCTGCTTTATGACTGAGATATGCACTTTCAAAATGAGACGACTTTCACGGCACGTACGATATTAACAATATTAATTTTCACTGACATTTAATTTATGATATTTCAGTCAAAATAAGAATGTTTTGCTTCCTTTTTTTTCATAAATGTATGTTTGTGTTGACTATAATGTGAATTGAATTTAATGAATATCTGAAAACACTTTTTAATATTTTAGCAATTTTTTCCTGCTTTTCCTGTAATTAGTTACATTTTTATTTGAGTATTTTATGTGGGAGTTTTCAGTTCTGTTGTTGTTGTTGTTTATCACATTCTACTTTTAGCTGATGAGACATTTGTTGTTCCTGTTGCTGACTGACTTTACTCAAAATGCCTTGACCCAGTGGTTTGCTGTAGATATTAAATGTCAGACACGTTCAGTGTCCTGATGTGAAATGAGACAATAAGTAAATATAAACATGTTTATGGTTTCATTCGGTGTGCAGTGTGGCGTATTCACACGTGGGTGGCATAACTTTGTTGCCTGCCATCAGCGACCGTTTGACTAATCTCCTCACTAAATTGTTCCATGTGTGTTTCTGTGTATATATACATAAAATTCTAAATATTTATCTGTGTGTACAGTATGGCACAGACAATTTATCTGCATAGATCTGCATATATTGTCTTACTGTGTGTATTTGTTTATTTTTGACTTTGTGTGTGATATTTTAAAATCTATGTGCATGTTCGTGAGTATTAATTCAATCATGTGTGGGTTTGTTTGCGTGATGTATGTATTTGTTTTTCCATAAACTGTGTGTGTGTCTGTGTATTGTGTGTAAGCTGTTTGCTCCCCTGCAGCTATTGTTGACCCAATGGTTGACTGAGTTTTGGATTTACCTTTATTTTGTCCTAATTTGACCCTTGTGCGTATGCTAAAATGTATACATTTGCTGTCAGATCCTGCACATTTAAACCGTTGTCACTCTTATTTCAGTGTTAACTTAACCCTGAGTGTTTAAAGCTCGGTATTTGCATACACGTGGCCGCGCACATGCACGAGTGGATAAGTTTGTTCCCTCTTCTCGTTGCTCGTCGTCTGTCCCCGGATGACATTTACACATTCAAATCAGAGACGTTTTATCATTGTTTGAAGCACATGACAAGATTTCATGAGTTGTATCAGATAATATTTGTTGAATTACTGCATCATGTACAGAAATTTGTTTGACACCTGTAATTTTTATGCTTTTTTTACATCAAGTAAAAGTCCCACCTCCGTCACTTGTCCACTTTTTAGGAACTAAATGACGCAGCTGTGTTCACATAGCCGTTTTTGCAAATGTAGTCAGATTAAAGTGATTGGCGCTGAAGCAGAGTAAAATATTCCAGTTGTGTGACTTTTACTATATGTTCTAAATTCCCTTCTGATTTGACGTCTGTCTAAATATTTTCTGTTTGTATAGTTGTGACAGAAACCAGACTTCACAAATAACATGGTAAATGTTTTTTACTGATGTACTGTTATTATTGATTGATTGATTGATTGATTGATTTATTTTGTGCTGATTAGTGGCAGATCTAGCAGATCTGGTGTTTACATATTTGTATGCTTGCACAGAGAGATTTCCTCAGAACACTGAACTGTAAGAGGGCTCTGTAAAACCACATATGAAGCTTCAGCATCACATTGTAGTCAGAGGCTGCATCTCAACATGGGGAAGTTTTTAAGCAGGCATTTTATAGAAAGAAAACAGTAAATTGTTGAAAGTGATTTGAAAACCTTTAAAAGACTGTAACGTTTGATAGCTGTTGATGATGCTGAAATATATTTGTGCCCCAGTTTTCTCTACCTCATAACATCAACACTTTCACATCCTATAAAAACACTGCGCTGTTGATATGTCAACACTCTGTGATGTGTCGAAAGAGAACTGATGTCACGTTTTACTCCATAAACTTGTAAGTACCGATACTATCAAATTTACTGAGTAATACCTGAATATTTGAGTCTGTCCTGCTGCAGGTGGAAAAAAGCAGGTGGAAAGTGAAACTGAAGGGACCAGTGTAAGATGTTGTACAGTAACTTTTTCATATTAAATATAGCATTAGCTGTCAGTATTTTTATTCTTGTTGTGTTTTGTGAATGTTTTCTGTCCTGTATGTGGGATAGTTGTTATGGATAGTCCTGTGCACTGGTATACACTTATAATTTCAAGTTATCAGTCTGGATTTTACAGATTGTTCAAGCTTGGATGATACTAAAGTATTGTTTTAAATGCAACACCATGTCATCATCAGTTAAAGCTCTTGTTTAAGTTGGGTTGAGCTTGTGCAGCACCATTTCTGACCCTAATGACTCATTAGCATGTTTACATTTTCTTAAATCACGTGTGAAGTCAAACAAGTTAACATTTTGCTGTATCCTGCCTGCATCACCGCCATTATTAAAAAACATTCACTCGCTCGCTCACTCGCTCACTCACTCACTCACTCACTCACTCGCTCGCTCGCTCGCTCGCTCACTCACTCACTCACTCACTCACAACACAGTCTTCATTAAAATTGTATTTAGCGTCATAACTGACGAGTCACTCATTTTAACACATTTATCCGACACGTGCTTTTGTGTTGCCATTTTGTCTGTTGTCTAATCACAATTATGTCACATTATTAATTCACTACAAAGCATGTGTTTAATTAAACCTCCACAAACAAATTAAAGGGTGTGGCAAGGAATAGACGTGTTGCGACTGTTGAAGGCTTTAACAATTTTCCTGACATAGTAAACGTTGCCCAGCTTAGAAAATCATCATTTTCACTTGCATGTTTTTTTCTTCCCTTATAGCAAAATGTGAGTATAGTGTTGCTGTGTTTGCAGCCATTAAACACTGTCCTCACTGCTATGTCAAAAGAAATAATCATTAGCAATGTTAACATTTACCACTTAGATTTACCTCTTACCACTTGTTTATTTAAAAGAGGGGCTGTAATCAGGATTTCCTTCCACGTTGCCATGATGTCAGTCACTGAAATGGCAACTCAGGTACCTTTTTAATGTTATGAACCCCTCACCACCATCCCCCAACCCAAACTGATTCACGTTTCTCACTTAGTAGATTACTTTTGTAGATTGTAGGTGCTTGTGCTTACAGATACAGATCTTGTATCTGTCAAGGCATCCTCTGACCTCTGGATGACTTTTGTTCCCTTCTTCCACCAATTACAATCACTCCTATGCTGCTTTTATTACCCCGCCCCTGAAGGGGAGGCAAGGGGTGTTGTTTTTGGTTCGGTTTGTTTCTTTGGTTGTTTTTTAACACTTTAGCGGCAAAACTATTGGTTGAATTTATACCAGATTGGGTTTATAGATTGGCAGTGACCCAGAATAGATTTGATTACATTTTGGTGGGTCAAAGTTCACATTTTTTTAATATTTTTTTTAAAAAACCCCCCTCCATTTACTCATAATGGCCCAAATATATGCTGTTTATGTCTATGCTGACATCAGCACACACATAGACATGATGACATCAGCTGGATTGATGCTAAAATAAGCTACAATATGTGCGAGGGGTGGGGTTTGTTGCGCCTGGCACCACTTGTTTTTTTTCACCGTTTTGAGATTCTACCATGCTTCCTCAAAAACCAGCAGATGTTTGTCTCTGCTGGGCAAATGTGGTGGGAACACAGTTCACAGAACAGTGTCAAAGTCCCCCTTTGAGCTCTGTTACCACTATCCCTTAAAAAATACCCTCATTCATGTCCTGTATAGTGTCATGATTCCCTATAAGCACCATTTTCCTTGATTTGATTTGACCCACACTGGTAGAACCAAAATTCATCTCAATAGATACAGGTGAAACAGCCTCAGTGTACAAAAAATTGTAGCAGTTGTCCAAAAGTATAATGCTATAATACAAAAGTACAATGCTAAAATATTTACTTTTTTTGGTATTTTAGGTCACTTTAGAAAAAGTTATCAAATTTCAGGCTAAAAAAAAGATGTTTAGGATGTTTTTACTGTTGTCAAATATCAAAACAGGTCACATTTGGCCTGAACAGTATCTAAGGGTCAAAGAGGTTAAAAAGACTAGTATTGTTTTTCCTTCCCTCTGGTGGTAACAGTTGAACATTCTGATCATGATATTATTATATGGGCACAATAATCATGATGAATATGACAGAGTAACAAAGTTGATGAGTTACAAAAAGCTTGTTGCTTTTAGCTGTCTGTGTTTTGTGATTGTAAAAACAGTTGTAATATATTATTCTTATCATACCCCTATCCATATTTTTTCCTAACTCTAACAGAATTGCTTTTGTGCCCAAGCTGAACCAAGCACTAACCATGGCACTGTCACTGTCAGCCTAAATCCAGCAGTTATTTTATATTGTTTATTGTCATCTGTGTTATTTTGACTTGCTTTCACTGTATCTGCTGTAATTTCTACTCTGGATGGACTATCGTTTTAATTGCACTACTATTTAGTTCATATTTATTTTAGATTGATATTTTAGTCCTATTTTTAAATCTTTATTCTACTGTATTGTTAATCTTTGCACGCTGATATTTTATTTCTGGTCATGACTGGAGCAACTGTAAGAAACCCAGTTTTCCCCAGGGATCATTAAATGATTCTGATTCTGATTCTACCCACGGCTGTTGTTTAGCGAAGTTTCTCCTGCTGCCTGTAGAGGTGCTAGTCCATTGTCTGGCTGTCAGACACTGGTTGTTTGGGAGTCATTAATGATGAATGTAAGACAGCCAGACAACTTATAGTGGATGGAAAGAGTTGGCAATAAAGCAACAAGCCCCAAGGGACCATGCCGCGATTTTACAATGACTAAGGAGCGTTGTTAGAAACCCCCGTAAAACCCCCTTAGCCATAAAATCACTGTAAATCTGGCCTTGCATGGCTTATTGCTTTTTGAAAAAATGGATACTAGATGTACCATGCAAGGTTTCATGAAATAAACACACAGTAACAAAAAATACAAAGCAATTATATCACAACAAGCCTGTCGTTCTTCAGTGATGGAATCAGAATGGATGCTAAATGCAGCTGTTAGTCATGTTAAAACTCTGGCTGCTTGACTTTTATAAAATATGCCTTACCAATGTCAGAAAATAAGAATACTGCTTTAAAATGTATTTTAAAACGATTTGTCTCCCACAGTATTGTTGATGTCAGTTACAGGTTTCTCTTTATAGAACTTTTTACCATGTTTCAGCCAATCAGAGCCAAGAATCTGCACTGTTTATTTTATCTTTATAATTTTCCCATGTCAGATTTTGTTTTAGTCAAAGCCCTGTTTTATTCATACCCTTAACTCACTCTCTTAGTTATGTTAAACATGTAGGAAGTCAGCCAGTGAAGCCCTTTAAAGCTAAAGCTATAAAATCTGAACAGGCTCTGAATGACAGGACCAGATGAGGTTTGGTCTACATCTGTGTACAGAACAGACCTGAAAATGGACGGCCTTGTCACATCTGAAAATACAAAACAATCTATGTGAATTTGCTGTTTACATTTTGTCTGTTTTTTTTTTTTTGATTTAATTGCAGTTTTGTGGTAGCACAGACAAACATTTTATGATGTACTCTGGCCTGTTGACATCACCTTCGCAGGCTTCATCTGCCTATATTTGACACTCATGTCTACATGCACCAAATATTGCAGTTTTTGCCCTTAGTCTGAAAAAGAAAATATCCATATAAGCTTTTTTTTTTTTTTTTTTTTTTACATGCAGCTGTGCACACCACATTAAAATGAATGTTTCCACCTCCTGCTGTATGAACTCAGCCTCTTTTTCTTCCTTCAAATACATTCTGGAAAAGGTCATCTTCTTGATATTTACTTATTTCTATATATACCTTCTGCTCTAATTTTTTACAATAAGTGTGTTTCTCCTTTTCCAGAAAAGAGGAATTCTCTTTAAGTCATCTTTACCAAAGAAGACTGTTTTTACATCAGCTGACTGTAAACAGGAGCTGCGAGTCACAACCTGCAGTAAAACAGGTAGAAAACAAATGCATTTGTGTCATATAGAACGTGTAATTCAGAGTAATAACATAGAATATGCTGTTTATGGGATTCCTGTCAAATTCACACTATTGCCATATTCAGAATGATTGAATAATAATAATACGTGTAGTAATGTAGTGGATGTAGGCAAGAATGTGTCTGATGTTGGCATATTGTCAGTTAAATAGATTTGGTTTAAAAGGAGACGGTGAATGTACAGAATAATTTGGTACCACTTCACATATACTATTATTTTAGTAATGTTATGGCATTAACACCACCAGTGTACAAAACCTCTACTGTACATTGCTTTTAGTTTTATTTGACTTTTTTCTATTGCTTATAACTATATTTATATTAAAAAAACAAATGTGAAAACCCTTTTTTTTTTTTTAATCTCATATGAGCTCAACATCATCTTACCAACTGACTTTTTAGAGCTGTGAACCACTGCAAAATAAAAAGGCTGCTGGAACGAATTTCAGCTTAAATCTGTCTTTGTTTACAAGCTCATCTGATCCCTGGTTCTGCTGATGTGACTGTCAGCACCGAGGCATTCAGCACAAATAATAAATATGGGTAGCACATCTTCAGACTTGGGTAAAGGTATAAACAAAGACCTGTGCTGTGCAGAGATGACAAACATTGATCTGAAATTTGCAGTTTGTTGGGAATACAGTCACACCTTTTGCTTTACCACAGTGGTTTGTCATTGCTTACTTCCGTCGTGTACTGTACAGCACTGTTTTTGATCTAATCTGACCTGTTTAGGCACCTCAGCTAGATGAACACAAAGTGAATATCGTGCACATATTGAGAATTGAAACACATTAACTCTGGATTTTCCCTGGGCTCTGCCGCCTCAGCGACTCACTGATATTAAACCTCTCACTTCCTTTTTGACGCCGCTTTGTTTACCAGCCATCGTGCTATTTTTACTGGAGGCCTCTCTGTTCGCTCAGTGTACTGTACAAAAGGATGTGTCCTCTGCTCCACGTGTCTGCTTTCAGACAACACAAATGCGTGTTCTTTTTCTTTGCAACATTTGGACATTTGTGTGGGATGCAGTTTATACAGTTTGCAAGATACAGTATATAAACAGATGAGTAGCTGTGGTGCGATGTTAAATCTGTGACTTGTCATTCACTGTTTTTCATTAACTTTAAATAAAATTCACATGCATTTAATTTGTAAGATGGCATTTCTGTAGGATGAAATACAGTCGTGGAAAAATGATTAGACCACCCTTGTTTTCTTCTATTTCTTGTTCATTTTAATGCCTGGTACAACTAAAGGTACATTTGTTTGGACAAATATAATGATACCAACAAAAATAGCTCATAGTAGTTTAATTTCAGAGCTGATATCTATCCATTTTCCATGTTTTTTGATAATAACCAAAATCACTTAAGTTCTTCCATCAATAGCTATGGCATTGTACTGACAAAAACAATGCTTTTATTCATTCCGTGTTTTCTTTTCTGTCTGTTTTAGTCACATGATGCACACAGGAGTTAGAACTTGATTGCAAAACCATACTTTTTTGATGACTTTTGATGGTCTAATCATTTTTTCTGCGACTATAAAAGCTGACCTACATTCTTTAAAATCAAAAAGTGCTGAACTATAACATCTTCTCTTCCTATATCTGTTCTGGTGTATTTTTATTGGCATTGCAGACTAATTGGGATCAAGTGGGACTAACTGAGAGCATATTTCAAAGTCTAATGATGATAAACATTGTTCCTTGTCGGTAGAGGAAGCACTGATACCGTGTGAGGATGTCAGCCTACAGCACATGGATGTTTACCTGTTTATCTACACGAACAAGCATAATTATGTATCAAGTTGGTCCTTTCGTCACAGATTTTTAAAATTTTTATTTATTTATTTTTTTAAATATGTGTACACCAGGATATTTAACCTTTTGTGGTGTTATGATCATTAACACTGAAGACAATAAGGCTTTTTATAGGAGGATAATAACTTATTATAATTGTTGACTGAGCTCCATTTCCTCGCTTTAGTCATATCTGTTGTCTTCTCCAACACTTTGACAGGATCAAACCATTAATAACCTTGACACCTGAACTTTTCCTACTCTGACAAAACAAGGTGTCTTGTCAAGTGATTTGCTCTCTGCTCTGCTATCAGCACATTTTGTCCTCACAATAGTTTCCAAATGACAGTAATTTTACAAAGCTATCAAGGTTTTGACACACCTGAACACCCATATTTGTTATAATGGAGCAAGGAATCTGATGGTGAGTCATGAAGCTGAAAAACCACAGGAGCCCGATCTACAATCAGACTTTTGTTTGACTCACATTGTGTAGGACACAGGCTCTCTCTAAGGGCATTGAGTTCAACCTTTGTTGCTGTTATAACTCATGTCTAACTCCACTTTGGCACTTTTTGACCCATGTATTAAGTTTTTTATAATCTATTGCATTTGGCAAGTTTCTCTTCAAATGATTTAAACTTTTATTTGCTTTCTTAACCCTCAAAAACCCAAACAGCTGCTGGCAACTAAAAGTATCTACTGACCTAAGATGTTTAATAACCTTAGAACCACTTACCCTCAATAGAGTTAGATAACTCAGGTAAAATGCAGCTTTTCATTGGCATCAGTTATGACCCATTTGGACATTCAGGGGCTTCATAATGAATGTGGAAACGCCATCTTCTGCAACACGGATTCATGAATAAATCCCATATACAGTCGTGGAAAAAAATATCAGACCATCAGAAGTCGTCAGAAATGATGGTTATGGAATCAAGTACAAACTCCTGTGTGTATCATGTGACTAAAACAGACAGAAAAGAAAACATGGAATGAATAAAAGCACTG
>JAPQRP010000009.1:17027830-17064749 GCA_037367295.1 Apogon hyalosoma | reverse complement strand
CTCTCTCTCTCTCTCTCTCTCTCTCTCTCTCTCTCTCTCTCTCTCTCTCTCTCTCTCTCTCTCTCTCTCTCTCTTTGCCTGGCTTAGGGTTAGGAAGTTAAACAGCATGCATCTCATCTACACAAAAAGTAGAACGGACAGAGAGTATGCTAAGTCAACAAGCAAAGAGAATGCATATTGCCAACTATCTTAGCGGAGACGACATGATTTCAACAATAAATGGATTACACTCATGTATGTTGACCTAGACAAAGACAGCTGGTGAACATGTCAACATACTGATCAAATTCACTTAATTTTTAGGTTGTTCATGGTTCTTCAGATTATTCACATTTTCACAACTATATTTTCATAATAAGTTTTTACTTTTTGTTTGTTTGTTTGTTTTGCAATAAATCACTTACCTGAGATCACACTGGGCTGGATTTTCACACATTGGGCCTGAACTAAAATAAATTTGACACCCCTAGGCTAGAAGCTAAACAATTTTCTTAAAGAGCAGAAACTTACTTTATCATAAGTAAATTTACACTCTGTCTTTTATTCCAGTGCCATTTTTGCTTGAACTGAATTATCCTGTGAATGACCGGATAGATAGACATGTGCTGCAGACCCACCCTGCCTGTCAGAACAACTCAAGCAGTCCAGTAAACTGTACCCTTGACCGCAACGCAGCACTCACAACCAGGAAATGACAACACAGATGTTATACCACAAAACCAAAATAACTGGGATCATCTGGTGCAATAACATAATCACCTTAAGCTGAGGCAACAATGTGCGTTCGATTTCCTTTTGGCATCTACAATTTATGTCTAAAGTTGTCATTTTGTAAAATCTTGACAAGTCATGAACGTTAAACTATGAGGTTACCGCAGAGTCACACACCTGGTGCTTTCTTCTGAGGGCATTATTGTAACACGAGCATACGTTTTCTCTTTGCTGAGTCAGTATTTAGTGGCAGTTCGCCTACCGGACGAATCATTTCAGTCTTTCCTTTCCTTGTTCCATCCGTTCACATCCTGTTTCACTACAGTGAAGTTCTCCTGTTACTGAGTGTTCCACTACAGCTGGAACAGATTATCTCCCTGAAGACTCACACTGATGATAGTAAAATATAATTCAACTGACTGGATGTTAAGTGATGTATGAATGAGTACTTTATAATGTGGCAGTCAAGATACAAAAGGTAAAGTTTCTTAACACATAATATTACCTGTTGAACTTGTTTTGTTTTTTTTTACCGTCCTCCTCACTTTTATGTGTCACATTTTGCTTTTGCTATTTATCATGTACACAATACATGGATAGATTTGGTTTTTATTTATTTATTTTTTGCCTCTAAGCGATACAGTACTGTACAGGGGGGAGTGGGACTCATTTTCAGCCCTGGAGTGTCATACCTCAGGCCAGCCCACTTTCGATCACGACCTGTTCTATTAAAATCATGTATTTATAACCTTATATGTTAAGTCAAAAATAGCAGACTGTTCTCAACATCCTTGTAATTCAGTGTATTTTTCTAAAACATTTCCAATTCAGTGCAAGGGTTGCTTCACAATGTACATTTGTTTCAATATGTGTGCACAGGCCCAACATTATTCTCAACATCCTTTTCGTCAATATCAGAATCTATATTCTGTTCAAATAATTGTTTACAGATATTCAAACCTCAAATTAAATAAAAAAATAAATGAAATGAAATAACAAATTAGTGTTCACAGACATATAATCCTTAATAAAATAATTATTGCACTGTTCTCTGCAAGTTTGTTATTCACAGTAGAACATAAGTTTCTAATAATGATGCCATTCTCTTTTCTTCCTCTGCTAAGTACCTGGCGATGCAGAATGTCAAGTGCATAAGTTCTTTAGCAACACATAGCTGAATGTTTAAAATGTGGGGAGTATTTCTGCCACACCGGCCCACACCTTGTATTATTTGAATTAATATAACTTTATTATAACTTTATATCACAACGCCACACAATTCATTGACTTGATAATGAATTCACTTTAACAGTGGTTTTCAGGCAAAGTTGTTGTATTTTGTTCAAATGCTTCTCTTACCTGTTTCATCATCCTCCATCGTTTCAAAATGTGAGCTCGTTTTAGTATAGAAGTTGCCAGTTTTTGCTCATTTGGCTGCATCATCCTCAAGAGCTTTCCTCCTTTTGATTTGTGTCTTTTTTGCACCACCCTTGCTCTTTTTATTTTCCATTTTTCACACTGATAGTCATCTTATCTTCTGCACATTTCTCTTTTCCTGCCACTGAAGGGGGAGGTGGCCCAGCCCAAGGACAGTGACATCAAAGTCGTTTAAGGAAATGATCTCTGGTCATGCATGGGATTAAACCAGTGCCATGACTTAACACCAACAAAAAAAAAAAAAAAAAAAAAAACAATAAAAAACATCAGCCCAAAACATTGTCTAGATCTTCCCTATTAGCCTGGTACTGTACAAAAGTCTTAGACCACCTTTAGTTTTGCTGTTTTTGCAGGGTCAAAATTAGCATACACAGATACTATTTTCATGCCAAGAAGAAAATACACAAAATATGTGCATGGCCTTAAAAGAAACACTAAAAACTGAACTAAATAGGTTCTAAAGGTGAAAGTCAGCATTTAGTGCAAAAGCAGCACAGATAGTTACAAACATCTGACACACATTGAATGAAACCTTGTATAAAACATCAGAAAACGAATGCAGTAAATCTCCTATTATTAGAGTTAAAGACATAGTAAGTGCAAAGGAAGGTCACACTAAATACTGGTACTTTGGTTTATCGAAGCTGTTTTTTCCCTGAAATTTGTTTTTCCTGCTGTACATACTTCACATATATTCAGATTGTATCTTAACACCGAAATGGAGAAACGCATATGTGGTCATGATAACTTAACTAAATCAGGAAATCTAATGTTGGCTTTTGCACAGTACTTTATTTCAAAGAGGTTGTACAAATCTTACAAAATTCATGTTTCTGACTTCCTTATTTACTGTTCTGTTGCTGTAATGGTTTTAACTTTCATGTATGCTTTTAACCTTACTTTTACAGTGACAGAAAAAATTATTAGACCACCCTTGTTTTCCTCAATTACCTGTTCATTTTAATGCCTGGTACAACTAAAGGTACATTTGTTTGGACAAATATAATAACAACAAAAATAGCTCATAGTAGTTTAATTTCAGAGCTGATATCTATCCATTTTCCATGTTTTCTTGATATAATAATCAAAATCACTTCAGTTCTTCCATCAATATCTATGGCATTGTACTGACAAAACCAGTGCTTTTAGGCATTCCATGTTTTCTTTTCTGTCTGTTTAGTCACATGATACACACAGGAGTTAGTACTGGATTCCACAACCATTGTTTCTGATGGCTTTTGATGATCTAATCATTTTTTCTGCAACTGTAATGTTACATTTTTGCAATATTTTTCAGATTGTAATGGCTTGATATTCCATTTAAATAAATATGTCTGTCAAAACAAAACCTCTTCTTGTCCAGATTTGGTTTTATCCTTTGTCAGCAGACTGTAAAACGATGATATCTTTTGCTTGAACTTTGTAGCACTATCCATGAACCTGCTAATGAACCTGTCAGACATGAGTCACTTATTATCATGCATCATAACAAACTCTCAGGCTTTTCCAGCTTTTGTCTTCTGCTACATTCCTGACATTCTTGTATGGTATGTGAATAACTGATTGTGTGTCTGTGTGCATGCATTTGTTTTCAGCAGGAAAGAATGTTTGATTCGATGTGCTTCGACTTGTGGGAAATGTTGATTTTCAACTTTGTGGTAAGTCAGTTGATCTAGACCTCTCAGGACCGCACTAGTGTGAACAGAATGGCATTGTTTTTCACCTGTTGGTGTGGTTTGGTGTCCTAAAACTCCACAGGAAACTCCAAAGCCTTGTACTAAACTTGAATACCCTTAGAACAAGGGTGTCAAACATGTGGCCTGAGGGCCAAATCTGGCCCACCAAAGGTTCCAATCGGGCCCATGGGATGAAAGTTCATAAATTACACTGAATATATTAACAGTCAGCGTTGTCAAAATCATTTTAGTTCAGGTTCCACATACAGACCAATGTGATCGCAAGTAAAATAATAACATAATAACCCAGAAATAATGACAAATTTTCTTTTTCAAAAATTGCGTGAAAAAAATGTGAGCAAGTGAAAAACCTAACATTACACTATGAAAATATCTACATTTTTCTTTCTCTTTTTTTTTGGATTGTACTTTTGTAGATGCACAATGAAAATAAATTTTAAAAATTAATTAAAAAAAAGGAAAATATTTTCATTTACAAACCATCCTTTCACATTAAAATGCAAATAAATAAAAAAAAATATGAACAACCTGAAATGTGCAGTTTTAACAATATTCTGCCTGTTACTAAATGTTTTCTGTATTTATAGATACACTGGGATCTCTAAGTTGTGTTAATAATAAGCTAAGACATAATATTGTAGAAATTATTCTTATGTTAGTTCCAAACTTCAAAATTTGAACAATATTACGCCTGTTGCCAAATGTTTTTGTAACATTGTGCATAATGTACATGTATAAATAATGAATTGAGGCATAATATTGTTAAAATTGCACTAAGTTTTCTAATGACATCTCAGTTTTTCAGGTTATTCACATGTTTTTTGTAAAATATAAATATTTTCAAAATTTAATCAGATTTTTTTGTACTAAAACTAACAGAAAAACTATTTATAGATGATTATATTATTATTTTACTAGTCTGGATCATTTGAGATCAAATTGGGCTAAATGTGGCCCCTGAACCCAAACGACACCCCTGCCTTAGAACATGCCTCTGATATTAAATGATGACTTACATGACAGTTAACTAGTTCATTTTCTCAATATTCTATTTCAACATTTCAGATGCAGGACATTAACATGTGACTGAGTGTTGGTACTTTCCTTCAAATGAAGGATCTGACTATGTTTTACGTCACACACTGTCAGCAGAACAGCAGTCGATAGAGGAAGGCAATAGACTGGAGGTCTTTGACCACAGCATCCTGAATATGTCTCCTTTTGGCCTCAGCAAAGCAAACACAGCAGACTGAACTGTTTGACTGGGTCTTGTATGTGAGTGTGGGAGAAACAGGCAGGAAAAACTACAGTATGTCTTAACCTTTATGCAGCAAGTTTTCCATAAATAAGAGGCACCATGGCTTAAGACATAAGACACCTCCTGATGAATATGATCCAGATCAGAGCTGTGTAATTGGATCATTTATTTTATAGATATAGTTAATTACAAGAATGACTATTGCATCTTTTATGTAAAGAATCCTAATTTTTACAGTTTGTACTTAATCAGAGGGATTTCAAAGTCTGCTGGGAAGGTGAGGACAGAACAACAGTTGTAATAAACTACATTGATAGTTTTACTGCAGTGAAAACAGCCTACAGCTACTTTGGAAATGTCTGAAAAGTCCCTAAACCTCCAACTGTGTAAGCGGGCAGAACAGGTTGTTTGACAGGAATAAAAATACAGCATTGTTATTACAAGCACTGCACTGGCAATCACATTTTTTAAGAAAGACTTTGCTAGTTTCATTAAAAAAAAAAAAAAAATCTATCATGTTCATGTTTATCCTACAGACATGTTCCTGCAGTGGATTTTGTGATGTAGAAAAGGACAGGCTTTTAAAACTAGAGTTCTGTAATTGTTTTAGGGAAATACTGTATTTCTATATGCTTAGAAATTTTATGTTTTTGGCAATCATCTATGGAACTAATGTCAGCCTCTGTGACTGCTGTGTTAATGTGGGTAAATGCAGGCCAAGGACAATAGTACCATGAAACCAAAAGTTACAATAATTTTATCAATCACAAGTGCAGATTTCAGTTACTTTAAACATCTGATAAAGTTTAATAAAATGCTCACAACTGTAAATGTAATTGGTCTTTTAAAAGCCAAACTGAAAGGACTGTTCGGACTCTCACCTTCAAACCACTAAAAGGTTGAAACAGTTACTTCTCTCTTTTTTCTGCAGATGTAGGACCCTATTGGGCTGCTGCACTGACTCATACCCACATGTGCGTCCGCTCAGGAGTGATTTATTTGTGTGAGCTTGTGTATGTGTGTCAATGAATTCTGTGTAACTGTATCTGTGCTAAAGACATATAATTATCTGTTCCTGTGTCTGCACCAAGCTGTGGAAGGCACCGTACTTTCCAAGCCTTGCAGATGATAACACATACACACGCACACGCACACACACACACACACACACACACGCACACACACACACACACACATGCATGCACATGCACACACACACACACACACACACTTGTTTTTGTCATCCAAGTGGGAACCTCACCTTTGACCCTGAAACCAAGTCTGAGCCTTCACAAAGTGCTCAGGACCTGTACACACCTCGATTTTGTCCCACCATGACAAAAAGATAAATACACTGAAACTATGTACTACTGTGTTACTAAGGAGAATGTACTGAAACCAAAGAATAAATAAAACAAATAAATACAGATTATAATCACTCAGACATGGGAGAAAGAACATTTTACTGTTAAGAACAGATGCTTCATTTTTCTTTAAGTTTGTAAACATTTCACTTTATGGGCAAAATGAAAACTATGAACAGTAAATCAGTGTGTTTTAAGGCCTCTCTCCACTTCCAGCAGATCACAAATCAC
This sequence comes from Apogon hyalosoma, assembly GCA_037367295.1. Taxonomy (NCBI): domain Eukaryota; kingdom Metazoa; phylum Chordata; class Actinopteri; order Kurtiformes; family Apogonidae; genus Apogon; species Apogon hyalosoma. Next base: position 17,058,051 of record JAPQRP010000009.1, on the reverse strand, counting down.
TCATACCACATTACTGAAAAAGATGAAAAAAAGCTTTATTACATCTATGCAGTACAGAATTAAAAACAGAATAATTACAGTATTTTCAGTGTACAACAACAGTACAAAAAAAAGGACACTATGATGCTACACTTGTACTGGGTCAATGGTTTGTGCCTGTTTCTGCACTTTGTGCAAAACAGGCTCCAAGTTGCATTTCTGTACAGCATTTTCAGCAAAGCACAACACAACCAAGGTGTCCCTGGTCCCCTCAGTCATCATTTTTATTCTCTTATTTATCTACATGTAGATAGAAGATATCTTTTCCATATACTTACTCTCTTGTCATATTTAAAAGTTCTTCAGCATCAATCACTCCCATCATGCAGTGTGGCATGTTAACTAAATGAAAGTTATGTTTCAGAAGCAGCTCTAAAAGGATTGATGTGAGTCAGTAAAACTGTGAATGTTGCCAATGCATTTCTGAACTCTAATACCCATGTGACATGTGATAAATCAACACATTGCCAGGTTTCCATATCAGTTTCAAAAGTTGGTTCGTCTCTCGATTTCCTCCCTGTCATGCTCCTCCCTCATACTACCAGACGGTACACAACACTTTGAGTGAATCCTGGTACACAGGACGGTGCATTTAAGCAACTACCTGAATGTTCAATGTCATGCATTTTGTCACAGAGGAGGCACAAGTAGAAACAGAAAGTAGTGTGGTTCAGTGTGATGGAAAGTGTGCATGCCATGACTGTTTTCTTCTCTACAGGGAGGAAACGTTTGATTGTTGCTGACTTTTTTAATGATTTCTTTTCATCATGGTAAACTTGAATCTATTTAACTGCTAAAACTCTGCTGTTGGAGACGGAATTACACACAGCCTGTAGGTCATGCCCCCCTCTATTGGGTACAAACAATTATTAATATTTTTGCACCACCATATTTACTTTTTGTAAGTTTCCTTGCACAAGGTCAAAAAGTTCATCTAAAATGCCTTTAGATGAACCAATCAGATAAGAAATAGTTTTTCTGATTCATCAGTAACTGTACAGTCATAACCCAAGGCTGCAATATTTTTGTTTTGAAGAGTCAGAGGCTATTAGGTTAGGAACCAGCCTTTCTCTGCAGGATTTGGGAAACAATAAACTCAAGATTTCATTCTACAACATGTTTTCTGCTTTTTAAAATTTGGGTGTTTTGTCTCTGAAAGGTGATGATTTCATTATCAGGGGAGGAAGTTTTAACCTAGTTAAGTATAACATCCATGTCATCGCATATTAATGAAAAAACAAAACATTGATGGTCTGATATCCATAATCTCAACTGAAGTCAGTTTAACACGAGATTACACAGATGACAGTTTTGTTGGAGTAACAGTTTGACTTGACGAAACCCAGGATCTTTCTTGATCTGTGACGTATTTATGTTGACACAACTGTGCAAACAGGCCTGCTTTGAATGAGTTGAATAAGTAACCACAGTGAATCTGGTTAGTTATTACAACAGACTTCTGCTGTGGCACTGATTGGATGTTCACATCTGGATCATTTCAGAGAGAGCAAATAGTTTGTTTTAGTCAATGATTAAATTCAACTGATGTAACATTACAGTCCATCTGAAGCACAACAGAAAATGAAAACAGATCAATTTTTACTTTAAAGATCATTCCAAAATAGACCCATCATTGTTACTTTAATACTTAACAGTGCTTGTCAGATACACTGGTGTACAACAAACGACTCTGAATTCAGGTTGAAATGGACAGATAATTTTTGCCAACATGATGCTGAAAGCAGAACACATAATGCTGAATTCTGGAACACTTCACATGTACCATCCAATACATCTCATATAATATTGACTTTTGCATGAATCTCTTTGGTCAACACTCATAAGCCATTAATTTACAGGGTGGAATGTGGTCACCTCAAAACCAGTACATACCAAACATATACTGTACTGTTGATATAAAATCCTTGTATCCTTATAAAATCTCCACTAAATATGCAAATGTCTCCGAGTGTTAAAACAAACATGTAAAGACTTAAACATCCTCCCAATTTCAGGAAACTGAGGTGTTTTTGCATACAAGTAGACAGACATTTCCAATATTTGCATAAGTTTTCCACAACACATCCACAAAGGTCTTATCAAGGTGTTTATCTGGTGACTTTTGCATCAAGTATCAGCTTAATCCACTGTAAATGATGGTGATTTAATGTTTCATAAACTGTGACCTGCACCTTGTGGTGCCTCATGACAACAATGTATTTTATTGAGACTAAGGAGTTCGAAGATAAGTGTAAATGGACCCATATCTCATGTGTTTGCCATGTTACTGTTATTAGACAGTCAAAGACTAAGCACGATTCAGCTCTGCACTGATCAGGGTTTGGTTGTTGTCCAGACCTCTGTTTTTGGCAGGCGTTAGGAAACTTGGCTGGGTCTGAATCACTCACTGTGCTAATAAACAGATAACACGACCTTGTCAACACATGAACATGTGCCAATTACGTTCATTCTGGTTGATAATAATAAATCCTAAGTCTGAAACAAAGGTAGGAGGAAAACTGTTGTTTCATTATTTTATTTTTTTGTTAAAACGGTTAAAAGATAAAAACACAGCCTCTGAAATGAGTAAATAGTAGAGTAGATGTAAACAAGACTAAGAGAAACATAGTTTTAACGCTGATTGTTGATCATTTTGCTCTTTTACAAACATTTAAACCGAAGTAAATGTGATTTTTTTTTTTTTTTTTAAGGAGGAAAATGATGTTTTCCTTTGTTTAATGCTGAATATATTTACAGGGAAGAGATCATTCAGACTCATTCATATATTTTAATGGTACTTAAGGGATTTCTTCTTACACATTGTTTTCAGTAGACAAAAAAGTCTTGAGCCTTCATCACTCAAACAGGTTCCAGTAGAAACTTTGAGACTTTTCAGCACAGAAGACTTTAATTATTAACTGGTGTCACTGAAAGACAATGAAATCTATGGGACACTTTAAAACTGTTTGATTAGCGCTACGTAATCTTTTGTGAGCTCTAAAGGGAGGTATAAAAACTGAATAAAAACATTACTTTTAATTTTTTTATGCTTCAAAATGTTGGGATGTATATTCTTAAAAAGTATGAAAAGACTGAGAAACAAACACTATGAAACATTATGACTCACTGAAAACTGCATAAACGCATCTATTTTAAGTACCTCTGAAGTATTAATGACACAAATGACAGATTACCCGATGACATGTTAGCCTAAAGCTAACAGGAGCGACTGCAGGGATCGGCATCACAAACGGAGACATGGAAAAGAAAACAGATGAATGTCGATGCTGACAAATGAACCTGGCTCAGTTCTGACTGGAGGCTGTTCGTCTGGGGAGAATGCAGGAGTTTAATGTCGCAAATAATGCTTTTCAGTGATTTTAATCCTGGGGAGAGCACAAACGTCTCATCTATGGCCCCAACTGACTTTTTTGGCACGTTTCCATTAGTAAGGCCCAGCCACACAGTTTATATCACAGAATACTTCATACTCTTGTCCCCTACAAACCAAATCCTGTAGTCCTGCAGCTGCAACTTTATATTTGGTTATTTCTGACTACAAGAAATATTTTTATTCCAGTTCCTTGAAAAAGACTCCTGTGTGATTGGTTCATTACTGGAAAAACAGCAAGGTCTGCCATGGCATTTCATTGTCTCTTTGGTCAATACCTGCATAAGTAAATACTCAAATCATCTGGACACAATTCATTCGTGAGGCTGAAAACACTGAATTCTCAAAACCCAACTCATGACCTACTCTACAGACATAAGCAGACATTTGGAAATGCGATATGAAACTGATGACATGGTAGTTTGGAATATAAAAGTCATAACTTTGGTCCTTTATATATTCTTTATAGGAACCCACAGTGGTTAGGAGTCTGTTGTATGCTGATCCCAAAATAACAGGAGAGCAAGTTCATTTTTTAATTAAATGTGGGGGCTAGACATGCACAGTTTAGCAACCTTGGGCTCTGCAAAGTTGATCAGCCAGTGACATTTGAACAAACATACAATTAAAGCGCCTAAAAAAGGACAAAAAGTAAAAACAGCAGAATACATGAAGCTGTACAAGGCACAATTGAATTCCACAGGTGTCATCTTCCAGATGTTCGGTGACACGACTGTCCCTGCACTGGAACGGAGTGCAAAATCCTGGCTCTTTGGTACAGGTGGTTTAGAGTTTTTCAGAGGTGTTAACAAATCTCTTTTCAAAGTAAAATTAACACGAACACAGTCCAAACTCACCTTCTTCATTTTGGAAAAAGAAGAGAGACAGTTTACAATCAAGTCCCGCAAAGAAACATCCGTATTAAAAGTCCAACACAGACAAAGAGACATTATTAATGGAAATAAATGCTACGTCTGCTGGGTTTTCCAAAGGTTAGACCTGAGAGTGGCCCTGGTGACTGCTTGTACTGCTCTGCAAGTACAGTAGTCGTCCAATCAGAAGGAGCATGAGCCCCATGCAGATCAGGATGGTGGGCTCCTGGTGGATGTGTGGCACCTGCTGTGGGTGGATCACATGTTCACCTGCCAGCCTCTGAATAACAACAAAAAGACATATGTTAGAGAGTATAATAGGATTACACAAATCATAGTCTTGTCATAGCAAATTGACATGAACATGTTTTCTTCAATCTAAACAAAGTCATGAGAAAATATTTTCCTTAACCCATAAAGACCCAGAGCTACTTTTGTGGTAGTTCCCAAATGATTTTTTTTCTCTATATTTAACATTTCCTAAGTGATTTGTCACCATTTATTACACAATAATCCTCTGTATTTAGCATTTTTTCAGTGAAAATCATATATTTTCCAATATTTAATTCACTGATCATGTAGATGTTGATAAAAGCTCAGATTAAAGTTGAGGATTATTATATCAAAAACAGAGAAAACTTAGAAAAAGTGACTTTTTTTTTTTTAGCAAATAAATCATTAACTGAACATAAACCAAGTGTCTCCATCAACTGTCAGTGATCTAACTCCATTGGTTTTGCTGGTGAATCAGTGTTGTAGAAGATGATGGTATTTCCACGTTCACTATGGAGCCTCTGAATGTCCAAATGGGTCATATCTGATGACCATGAAAAGATGAAAAACTGCATTTTACACCAATTATTTACAGTATTGATAGGTGTGGTGGATCAACAGGTATTAAACAGTTTAGATCAGCAGACACTTTTGGCTGGTGGTGGATGTTTGGGTCTTTATGGGTTAAATAAAAATAGATTAGAAAGATGCAGGTATAGGAAAGGAAAACAGGTGAATGGAAAGTTTGGACTTTGGAAACAATTGACCAGACATGTTGATGGAAATTAAACCCACAAACTTTCCATTGTTCCACTGTGGAATATATTTTATTTATGGATTCATTTGCCTGAACTAACACTTTCATTTAGCTAACACGAGAACAGAGTGTCTATTTATTTATCTATTTATTTATGCTTAGAGTTAAGTTTATTATTTTTTTCACTCTAGTTTAGTTCTTATTCACTGTGATTCTGCTGTGTATGTGACATTGAACTTCCTGACTTGTGAATCTTGAATTTATATAATGCAACCAATTTGCATTTGCATTTATGTTTGTACGTATTTCACAGAATGTAGCGTTTGGTGTGATATACATCAAATGGTTGACTAAATACTGTGGTAATAAAGTAAGATCCCTTGAAAATGTCAAATCAAAGAGGCATGCACACTTATATTTACATTCACAGGAAGCAGGTAAGTATAGCTCCCAACATCCTGCTTTTTACTGTCTCCTCCAGGTGGGATTTCTTGACGATAATGTGCATGTTTATACTTAACATGTGCTGTTTGAGATTTTTACATTACAACATCCCAAAATAGGATTCAGAGGTCTACTTATTCATGACATTTTTGGTGAAGTAATACAGCTGACTGTTGAATCAAGACAATTCAGTTTACTGCTTGATGAAATACCTGAACTCTGCAGTTAAAGAGGAACCTTTCCAGTTCCCAATGAACCAATTAGAGCTGAAGTACACCAACCAATGTCATCATGTGAGGTCTAGAGAGATAATCGGCTTGACATCAGTGCTGTACAGGACTTAAAAATATGATGAATATGAAGACTAATTACTAAATGCTGCTTTCACCTGGGCAATGCGAAAATGCATTTCAGGAGTAAAGAAAGTCGGCATCTACATTTCTTAGAATGACAAATATACAAACAAACTGAGCATTTACTGGGCTGTGCATGAGGTGAGGTTTTTATTTTCCTTCCTTCGCGATTTCTTTTCCAAACTATAATGATACCATTGTTTTCCATTAATGATATGGACTGTGGCACACCACCATAGTGTCTTTTACTCTGCCATGGTCTTAAAGGACTGTAAAACCCTATTAATGTAGGTTTAACTAGTGTCTCTCAGCCTGAAACACTTGCACACTAAGTCAACACACACACCTTTACACCTGACCTGGATGACTTGATCTTGAAAAATGTCCCTGAAAAAGGTGTGAAAATGGAGCAGGATTTGGTCTACTTACCTACTTTCAACATTCTCCCTCTTGACTTATATTAACCCAAGATTAGAAAGAAACCAAATACAGACTGAGAGTTTTTGTGGCAGTGAAATCCATTAAAATTGACTCCCAGTGGCCAAGAAAGCTCTGGCTGCACTTTACTGCTCTCAAGTGTAAAACCCAGACGCTGTGTGAATCTGAAGCAGAGTTGTGTGTTCATTTGAGGATTTGAAAACACATTTACCACTGGCAGATACTGAAGATGCCCTGTGAATGTCCGGTAAAACCCTGCAAACACATTCAGGCCGGATGGATCTTACAATACCACCTACACATGGACTGGCACAGTGTAAGCTGTTTGCCGTAGGCAAAACTACACTGTGAAAAACAGGATCTTTACAGGCAAGAGTGAGAGAGGAGTATCAAAGCTGTGTGGTTTGATTCAATAAATGCGCCAAAAACCACAGAAACCCCTGATGCCAGAGGAGGAAACAGGTGAAGGAAAGACTATTTAACTCTCTGATGAATCACAGTGTGCTTCTAATTCTGCTCCTGACTTTGACTGAGTTAAACAGGTCACAGATGACCTGAGTGGTGAGACAGCATCCTACCTTGTGCAGAAAAATAATCTCAACGGGCCTTGAGTCTGATTTTCCATTTAAAACCAGTTGGACAGGCCTGAGGTTAACCACAAAATGAAACTGGAGGACTTGTTAAAATGCTACAAGGGGAACTTTTCTTGTTTAATATCCTCTTATCCACATATTTATGTTAATTAATTAATGTTTTCATGCTACATTTTTTAAATAACCTGATCAATAGAACCTGAGAGTACAATTAACATGCTGTTTTTTAGGTACTAGCACAGTCCATATAAAAAATGGTGCAACATTTCTAGTAACAGAGGATAACTAATTGGCTTTTAGGTTTTGTTTTTTTTTTTTTGGTTTGTTTTTTCATCCAGATGTTTTTCATCTATACCAGTCACCGTTGCAGATCTTATTAGCACTCATTAAAGCTTTAAATGAAATCCACTGCAAGAGGAAAAGTGGATTATCTGGCTCTCTCTCTATATATGACAGTTTTGGCTAAAAACATTTGGCACAAATCAATACAAGAAAGACAATCTGGAAAAACACTTAACTGTTGAAATAAGATCATTTTTCTTCTCATGTGCTATTTATCTTATGAACCCTTTAGTTAAAATCCACCATTGAGAACACAGCAGTGTTGGAAATCACTAAATGACTCGGTACCCTAAGATCGTCATGTCATCAAGTGTCTGTTGTGTTTGGATTGGCTCTGGAGGAAAACACAGCCAATCTTGGGGACCAGATTTCATTTCTGAAAACTGAATCTGCCATGATCATAAATCAGCACGTGTGAGTGCAAGCGAAGGCTCTGAAACCGTTAATTCAACCTCCCCTCGGAATTGGCAGAACACACACTCAAGTCATTTAACACCAGTGATTAGAGGCTCGTCTTCGCTTCTGGATGAAAGTTGTGAAGCAAAATACTTTTTTCTCTGGCTGCTACGTTTTTATCATGAACTGCTAACATTACTAATATCTACTTGCAGCTAAAAATGTCTCTTCGTTTGTCTTATCTCTACTCAAAGCTGTTTTGGAAGACAGACATGCTTTGTGGTTTAAGATTTGGCAGTGTGTTTGTGCTCTTCCTTTACCTCATGAACCGCTGTAATGATTTGATTGGCAGATGGTCTGCAGAGAGGGAAGGGACCACGTTGGCAGATTTATGAGTCTCACAACAAAAAGCACACTTAGTGAAAGCTTGTCTCACCATTACATGTTCAATTTGTTGATTTATTAAATGCTTGACAATATAAATAAAGGAAAATGGCTGGGTATTGTAAGGGTACTGCTTTTAGAGTCATTGTTATAGCTCTGTAATGTCCAGTACAGCTGGACTCAGAAAAGCTACTGGCCAGATAGGGTTTGACATACTCTTAAAGGTTCACAGAGAGTATTTCGTGACCTAAGAATGAGTCGCTCATATTTAAAGAGTGAGTGGATCTGCTTCAACAAACTTTCTACAGGAGGTCAGAACAGCTTTTCTGCTTTTTCTACTCATTTTACAGTATTGTGCAAATGTCCTAGGCCAACCTTAGCTTTGTTGCTTTTGCAAGGTTGATAGAGATACAACAAGAAAATATAGGAAATATGTGTACAGAAGTCACAGAAAAACTGAACTACATGGGTTCTAAAAGTTAAAGTCAGATTTAGTGTGACCCCTGACCTCCTGACAAGACGCATCACAAACAGCTAGAAACATCTGACACGTGTTGAATGAAATCTAGCACAAAACTTCAGAAAATTAATGCAGTGAATCTCATATTGTCTGAACAAACGGGTTGAAGACATTAAATGCAAAGGGAGGTGACACGAAATACTACCTCCTTGGTTTTTAGAAGCAGTTTATTTCCCTGAAACCTTTATTTTTAATGTCGTACATACTTCCCATATATCCAGATTGACTCTCAATACAGAGACTGAGAAAAGTGTAAGTGTAGTCATTATAACTTTACTAAACCATCAAAGCTAACATTGGACTAGGCTAGGACTATGCTTACAGCCGGTGGTACCTGGCATGTTTCAGTGTGGGATAGAGTTAATATTTCACTAAAATAAAACCTCCAGGATGGACGAAACAAACACCAACTCTACAAGGCTGTCTCGTTTTCTCTTAGGGGAGGGTGAGGCAAAGGGGGACAGAGTTAGTTGCAATTTGCAACTTGACCACTAGATGCCACTAAATTATGAATCAATCCTTTTAGAACATCACAGGCCATATTGTGTAAAACTGCTAACTTATCCTCAATGTCTTTAATCCTGCTGTTGCTCTTTCTGGCGATTTATTACATATATGTCGCAACTGAAAGCAGAGAAGAAACAGTGAAAGCACAGCAGGAGGATGTGGTGCACCTGGGAGGGGCTGAGGGCTGATGTATGTGGTTTAACAAGCGTCACACATTTACATCTGACCAGCATCTGTACAGTGAGAGTCTTGAGTATCCTCTTAAACATCAGGAATTAAAGCACCACTGTCCTTCTGCAATGCATTCAACAAAGGCGTCACATGACACTTAACATTCATAGAGCACATGTTAATTGTGGGACATTCATTAAATCTTTCTCCTCAGGGTTTCCTCAGCTGGTTTTATGGGTTTAAAGTTGTAAACCTCAATTCCCCACTCTGCTGCTCTGTTATCGGCAGTATGTCTCATTAACTTTAAAAGCATTCAAAGTAAGATCAGTAAGAAACAAAGCAGAAGGGGAATGTTATTATTAAGGCAGCTTACATGGATATAGATACAGTTTTTTCAGCTGTGTCCTCTTCTTACACATAACAACAAGCTGTCGGTATGGTTTATTAGCTTGGTTTCCACTAAATATCCTAAAGCCATTTGTGCTGCAATGATCCATCAGGTGTTGTGGAAATACATATACTTGTCTAAGATTAAAAATGTCATGCAGACAATGGGACGAGTCTGTTATTCCGATGTCAGAATAAGCCATTTGATTTCCACTTCTATCAGTAGCAGATGTGCTGCAGAGAATCTGACTCGGAGCCAAAACTGGTTTCACCAAACTCCTCTACGTTTTTGACCTCATTTGACAGGACTATGGAAATGGAAATACACATGAATCCTCTCTCCCACTCACACTAGTAACCCGCTAATAGTTTCCTTATTTGAACTCTTACCTCAAATAACCCCTCGTAACAGCTGAGAATAGAAAACCTGCTGCCACAAATCATTTTCCTGCAGTCACTGCAACTCTGCAGGCCAATAACAAGCAGTTTATCTGGCAACCATATCACACACATTTGTAAGGAGACATGCACACAATAGCACTAATATAAGGAAAGGACAGAATCTAAAACACGTTAAAAAAAATAAATAAATAAAAAATAAAAATGTGCAAACCTAGGAGATAAACAAACAGGACACTTAGCCAACTGACCTCTGGCAGACAGTCAGCCGGTTGTTGAAGAAGAAGCAACCAAACAATCACAGCAAAACACACAACTGTTACACAGCATTCTCAAACTGTTATTGAATTTAATCTACCTAAATTGGGAATAATCCTTCTTTCAATTGTGAGGATTAACAAAGTTGCTGTTCACTGTCCATGTCATGAGGGCTGCATCTTGAATATTTCTTAAATAAAGTGTTTCCTTTTAACATGGCAATGACATATACAATGACCGGGATGTTAAAGTCTATAAGTTACATCACATATCAAGCAGATTCATGAGTATATATTAAAATAAAGGAGAAAAAAAATGCAACCTGCAGATGAAAATGTCACATAATAAAACAAAATACAATAATGCTATGCTTTTTCAGCTGATCTATGACGGTTCTACAGAACATAATAGTTAATAAGCCATTTCATTAGATGTTGCTTGTCTCTCCATCATCCCACATAGGTCTTTTTTTTTCTTTATCTGTTTGGCCTGAAAAACCATTATTATACCATTATACCACAACTGTTTCCTTGTGTAGGAAAGACAACTCTGACACAGAGGACATTACATGTTTCATTTGGGTTTCTTGCTCCTCTTCTCATTTTCAGTGGAAACAGTGAGTCAGTTAGATCCAAGCTGCTCATGTGATTTTGTTTGGTCACCACAACTTACTATGTTGCCTCTCAAAATAGCCCTCAACAAGGCTACACTTAACAGGCACACATGCCAAATGAGTACACACTCACAACAAAAACTGGCTTAGGCTTCGTGATCTTCCTGTTTTATTCTTTCGCTTTTTGAGGCAAGGATCTTCATAGAAGTTTCTGTGGAGTGTGCATTCACCAGAAAACAAAACAAAACAGTAGGCAATCTATCCTCTGCATGCAAAGAAAACCAGACACCAAAGTCTGTCCAGTTAATCCACTAAATTTAAAAAACGCAAAGTGACATTCATGCAACACATAGCGTAGTGTCTAGTCTTTGCCATGTCAGCGCCAAGTGTTCAATTCAGGATGCTCGTGGTGTGTGCTCACACTAAATGGCTGAAACTGAAAATCTTATACAGCAGTTTCAGAATGTTGCTTACAGTGTAAATATGGCCAGTGGGACTACTGTGGCAAAGTGAGTGGGGATTGTTTATGCATTATATTAATCAGGCACAGCCAAGAAAGTCATCAGGAGTCACTGAGTCATCACTTAAAGTCAACAAGAAACATAAGATCGGATGCATCTACTGTCTTTGCATTATCATCTGTTCTTTATTACAAGAAACATACAACAGCAATGTCCTAATATATAGAACATTAAGTATAGATTTCAGTGATTATTGTGATATGTTTTCTTGGAACTTTGTAATAATAACAATAACTTGTTCTTATATGAGAAAATATTATCCTGTGTTGGAGTGTGGGAAGAATACAGTATGACAGATGAATACTGTGATGAATTACTGCTTTTGCAAAATGTTGCAGTGAAGTCGACCTTTGAAAGCCTTATTTCATCCTATAATGTATGTGTGAAATTTTGTAACAGTGGAGTATGGATTCTAAAGTTGTGTAAACATCACACTGACTTGACCTTTTCTCATTGGCCACCACAATACAGTCAGTTCACTCACAAGTCCAAGTGACTGTTTACGCTGACTTTGAAGAAATTCCCTCAAGCCTTTTCTTATACACGGTTGATAAAGTTATAAACATTTATTTTCAGACTCATTCCTCAATTTATTCCAATTTACCAGTAATCACCTTTGACCAGAGTCCAATTTTTGGCTAAATTTTATGACAATGTATTCCGATCTAAACGTAATGTGGATGGACAACTGTTGTCTAAGGGTTAATTTTGCTTTTTTTTTTTTCTTCCAGGATTTGGTGAAAAACAATGAAGGCTGAAAATCTAGAACTGCTGGAATTTTTGGTTTGAGAGTGATTCCATCATCTAGTTCCTTTTTTGTTATGTTGAATGATAAACTCATCGTGCTGGGACTATTTATAATCCTGAAATAGAAATCCTAATATATTAAAATACATAATGAGGTTGTAATTCATCTTCTGCTCTATTAATTTTAGCGCTGAGTAGATTGTAGTTCGACATGTAACATGACCCATTTGATGTTTTTATCTCATGCCATGGTATTACACAATTTAATGAAAAGACCTCCAGCTATTACGGGTTGATGCAGATGAATTATTCAACAGATCAGTTCTATACTCCGCTTTTTAAAAAAAACACTGCACTCTGTCAGTCGACTCATATTCCTTAAAAGGGTTAACAATATTGTGTCGCTCCCGCTTTGTCTTTCACACACAAACAAAAACATAAGCAGTAGTATCGAGTCAGTGACACCCGACTGGTCCACAATGTTCTACTGAGTTATTTCTGCTCCAGGACAAAGAGTTTTACCTCCAACTGAAAGATGACAGAATGTGTGTTTGTGTGCATGTGTGTGCATGTGTGTTTGTGCTGGCAGGATAATTAGACCTTGTGCTTCGCTGCCTGAGAGTTCTTTAACCACAGGGTTGAACCATAATGAATCTACACTGTCACGGACACTAGGCTGTCACACCACACACACAAACACACACCTCTCAGACTCTCTGAGCACGTTTACAGATGTTTCACAACAAACACACACTTCACGCACATTGTGTCAAAGTTTAACAGGGACAGAAAAATAAGAGAGACAGGACTATATGAGGCTATAAAGAGAGAAGCAGCCAGTAAGAGAGGAATTACTCAACACTTGTCATTATTGGCTGCTGGACATGTTTTTTCTATTCATCCACTGCCATAGATCATAACATTTTGCATACTGCTTTGATTCATTCTGTAAAAATAATATGAACAAATCAGAAGCAAAACATCTGCACTGTAAATCTATGCGCTTGCAAGTGATGTGAGGTATTTTCAAGTCTCTCTGGCATGAAGAGGTACTTCATTCCCACAGTCAGCAGCTTCACACTGACTAAAGCAAAACTGTGAGCAGGTTGAAGTAGAAAAAACTAATTTTCATATTTAACGCAGCAAATAGAACAGGGCTGTCAAACTCATTTTAGTTCAGGGGCCATGCACATTTCAATTTGATCGTCACCCGGACCAGTAAAATTATATCATAGTAGCCTATAGATAATGACAACTCCGAGTTGTTCTCTTTATTTTTTTGTGCAAAAAAAAAGAAATGGTTTATACTTATAAACTATGCTTCCTCAAAAAAAAAAGTGAATAACTTGAAAAAGCTGAAATTTCTTAACCCATAAAGACTCAAACATCCATGACAACTGATCAAAAAATGTTTAATAACTGTTGATCCACTAATTCTATCAATACATGTAAATAATTGGTGTAAAATACAGTTTGTCATCTTTTCATGGTCATCAGATATGACCCATTTGAACGTTCAGAGGCTCCATAGTTCCCGTAGAAACAGGTCATCTTCTATAACATTGATTCACCAGTAAAACTCATGGAGTTGGATCAATGATGGTGGATGGACACACTTGGTTTATGTTCAGTTTATAATATATTTTACTAAAAAAGTAATGTTTTCTTCAGTTTTCTCTGTTTTTTTGATATAATAACCCTCAACTTTAATGTGAGCTTTTATGAACGTCTACATGATGAGTGAATTAAATATAGGACAATATCTGATTTATACTTAAAAATACTAAATACAGAGCATAATATTAGAATAAATGGTGAGAAATCCATTAAGAAAGGTTGAAAATAGAGAAAAATTCATTTTGGAATTGTCACAAAAGTAACACTGGGTCTTTATGGGTTAAGAAAAATAAGTGCAATTTTAATTTAATACAAACACATAAAACATTTAGGAACAAGAATAATATAATGAAATACTAACATTTGGGAAAATTTGGAAGTAAAATGAGTTCAACACAACTGACTCATAATATTTTCAATGTAATTTTTGCACTTCACAAAGTCATCCCACAGGCCAGACTGGAACCTTTGGCAGGCCAATTTTGGCCCATGGGCCATATGTTTGACACCTCTGATCTTAAAAGGAAAATAATTATATGAACATTTATCAGGAAATGTTGAGCCTAAGTGAGTAAGCCCTTTGAACTGTGGCATCTTTACTCTTAAATCTCAGTAGTACAATATCCAACATATATATTTTTCAAAACATATTTATGCACAAAGATGAAACTTCCAATGAATTCATGTCATGTTTTGTAAACTTTAGTAACTTTTCTGACATTTCCTTGAACATTTCCTTGCCCTGCCAAAAAAAAGAAAGAAAAAAAAAAACTTCATCCACTGGTTGCCAGGATAGGCTCCAGGACCCTGTGACTCTTTTGAGGACTAAGCAGTTCTTCATCCTTTATACCATGCAATGCTTATGAACAGTCACAATAAAAGCCATAATATTCATTTCTCTTGATAGTTGCATTCATTTTTGGCTAAAATCAGTTGATGATGGAGAGTTGGAAAGAACTGTGGAAAGACTCCTTTAGATCCCAAAGATTCTCAGTGGGGTTCAGGTCTGGACTCTGTGGTGTGCAGTCCACATGTGAAAATGATATCTCATGCTCCCTGAACCAGTCTTTCACAATTTAATGAATCCTGGCATTGTCTAGCCTATATCAATGTTCCCTGACAAATTACTACTCATAACAGTTACAGTTAAATAACTTGTTGCAGATATTAATCATTACAGTAATTATCCAGCTGAAGGCTACTGGCTATTTGGTATATAAAGGTGGGGAGTTTTTTTTTTTTTTTTGGCGAGGAGCAGTATAATCCCAGCAGATTTTCTACTTCACTAGTTCAACACCTGCACCAACAAACTGACTGCAGAGGAAGAGTCAGATGGTGATTCATGAAGAAACCACTGGCAATTGAGAGAACCTCAGAGCACACAGCTGCAGTGTGCACCAATAGAACGCCACAACAAACATCTTTCCACCACTGCTTTAAAACTAATTGGCACTTGTGGCTGTAGCAAATTTGAAACATCTTTTTTTTAGGTAATCAAACTCTGAAAAAAAAACAAAAAAACATGACTAATATCTTACATTTCTGTGGTTTTGAAATCAAGTGCAACCATGCGTATGTACTTGTCCACTAACACCTGGCAAGAGAACAGGGAACAAGCCTCGATGTTCCTCTTTTTTTCTGCCTCCTCATTGTTCTGTAGCACGACAGAGCACACAATCTGGATATTTCTCAGCTAAAAATGGGAACACTCTGGTTAATCTCAAGTCATATCCTTTTGAGAAACTCTCACAAAGCTCATTCTCAGTGTATCTTCCCCAGAACTGTGACTGGTGTTGACTCAGCCTGTCATCATCACGTTCTCACTTCTCTCCTCCAGCCTCCTTTTCCCTCCATCCACAGCTGTGAGAGAAGCGCCTACATGGCCTTGTACGACTCTTATCATGTACTGTACCCTGTGAGACCACTGTTCACATCTATTTCTGTCAGTGCATTGAGAAGCCATTAAACTTTTACTTTAGTGCCTACCATAATTTAATATAAGTGTTCAAGCAGAATAATTTGCTGGGAACGTTTCATACTGAGAAGATCCCAACAGTAGATAAATGCAGTGATTTATCTGTGATAATTACCAAGAGACCCAGAAATGAAAGATGGATGAGTAACATAGCACTGGTAATCATGGGTTTGACAGAGATGTGATGACTGCGGCAACCACAGAAGCACTAAAAACATCCCTAAAGGCTTGTCTTCGCTGTTCAGTTTAGGGTGAACAGATAGGGTTAACTGTCTTCCTGTTTGATGCTCATTAGAGACCAAACCCTTGAGCGCAGTGCGAGACAAGCACTTCTGAATAATCACTCTATGTGGCTGCAGAGTCGTAGCTTTATTAACACTAAGCTTTTGACACTAAGGGAGCATTTTAAGCTCCACACTGGGATATAACTATCATATCATGCCAAACATATTTCACATATTTTGACTTTTATTTTTTAATCCATCCCTCTGATGCCATTAAAGTGAATTCAATCCACCCTGACACCTCCTCTTTCTGGATTTTCAAGGCTCCAGTCAGGCCTTTGATAGAGGAGTAAAAATGCGTGATGCAACATGGAGAAATGTTATCCAAGAAACAGAAGCCAAGAGGAAATGAACTCTTATTACACCAACAGCTCTCTATCCCAGACAAATGTGTAAACTGTGCAATTCAGCCATTTTTTTTATAAAGTCCTGATCAAGTAAATACTGTAGCTGTCATTTCTTGTCATAATACAACATAAATCATGTTTATGGCTCGTTAATGTAGAAAAATAAAGCTCTGTTTTCAGTTGCACGAAGCAGCTCTTTTTTAAGGAAAGTAAAAAAATCAAACATTGCATGTAAAAAGGCTGGATCAGAGTGGACAATGTAAAGGTAATACTTTGGTAATTCCTATTACCTTCAACATAACAAAATAAAGAGATAACGCAAAGTACAAACATGAAATATATTCAAAAAGAGGTAGAACAAATATTTCTAAATAGGTATATGGAAGATGAGGGATAAAAATTGCTAAACATTTGGGATATTATAAGTTGATACAGCTATATATATATATATACACACACACACACACACACATATATATATGTTTAATATATTTTTATGGATATGAATGGATTGGATGTAGATGTGGATATGAATTGCAGGATATTTATATTAAAATATTAGCGATGATTTATAAAGTAAAAAAATAATAATATTGTTCCAAATACCATTCAAGATTTATTTAAATTAAGAGAGAATAATTATAATTTCAGAGGTCTTTATATTTTTGAATGGACTAAAGTGAGGACAAATGTGAAGACTAGATGTATTTGGGTTGTGGGTGTGAAACTATGGAATGGACTAGATGATGAATTTAAGATGCTCACTTCTTTGACAAAGTTTAAAAAGAAAAAAAAATGGTAGATATGTTTTTGTTGCTGATTTTTTTGGTATAATGAGAATGCTTGGTGCTGTACACAGTTAATTTAATATAAGCAGTGGATCAGGTGAAAAGGATAGGCAAAAAACAAGCTTTTGCTTCTCACCTATTCCTTTTTTGGTTTTTATGTTTATTATAATTATTGTACTAAGTGCAAGGATTAAAGTAGAAACCAAAATAAACAGTTCATGCATTCATTCATAACTGTGACTCAGGAAGTTGGGCAAGAGAATTATAGACATCATCCAACATCAGGGGCAGACTGACCATCGGGAGTTTTCCCTGTGGGCCGTTGGGTCAGCAGGCCAGTGCGGCCAGTGAGAGAAACAATAAAAATGCTGTTGCCAATGCCTAGACGGCCCACAAGGCTGTGGCCCACAGCAGGGGGAGTATTAGTGCAGTTGGGCTGGCAGCCGGCATTTAATACAGTTTCCAGTGTTTTATAGGCTAGTTTCACGAGTGACAGGCCAGATAACTTTGGTCCACGTAGATATGTCACAGCCCTTTCCCCATTTCACTTGGCGTTTGAGCTGTCTCAGCCAATTGCAGCCAAGACCCATGGTCTCATCATCTAAATCCATCAGTCGGGCATGTGACAGACAGATAAAAAATGGAGAAGAAACAAAAAGGAGGTGCGGAAAAAAATCTGAGAAAAGGAGACAAGCAATGGTGGCAGAAGCTGCCAAATGTCAAAAATGACTGAAATGTTCTCTTTAACAGTAAAAATATTCCACATTTGTTACAATCAAGACCTCGAGTGCAAGGATGTGTCATTATCCCTCCAATAATGTGTACATGCATATATACAGGGGTTTTCCAGAGACATAATTCTGTGTTTTGGTAAAATATTATTGCTTTAGGGGGAACTCGGTGTTCTCTTCACATCTGTTAGAATTACACATGCATATAGCGCAGGGTTTTTGTGTCAAACATACATTGTAATTATTTTGTTGTGGGCTGATTTGTGTTACATAAACTTAAATGAGATCAGTGTTTAATGGGACATGACATATTTTTTGGCTGACCACTACCACCTCATCCATGCCCCCTGGAGAGTTGGCTGGTCAGATACTAATTCTTGTTCCGCTTTTTTGCCCCAGTCCACTCTTGTCCAACATAAAGTATCAAGCACATCAGCAATCAGGTTAACTAGACAAGAAATAATCTGCATAAGTGTTGCTACTGAGACATGAAAATGGCCTCCATTTATACAATAGCAGTGAAATAAGCTTGTCTGAGTTTCACCACATGTAAAACACCCATTTGTACCACTAAGTTTTGTTTTTGTTTCTTTCCCACTGCTGTTTTTCCTTTTCTCTCCTCAACAAGTCCATCATCTGCTCCTCTTCTGTTGACTTTTTTGAATCATGTGGCTTGTTTTTTGTTTTTAGGGTTTTTAAGTCCAGTGGTTATTGTGGCATCTGCATTTTCTGCAGCTTTAGGGCTGTCAGCTTTGTTATTTTCTGATCAAAAGTCATTCAGTTTTTCTCACCCGAAGCACAGTGGAAATAACCAGCTGTTCACAGACCCCTCCGATCACCCACAGGGGCACTTTCAAATAGATTTCTGTCCTAAGCACATTGCTCATTTTTAGCTCGCTCTGCTTCACACTCACACAGGGTCTGGATCCAGTCCCTGAAGCCATTATCATGGTTTGAATGTGATATTGGGTTTGTTTTGACATCTGCACTACTGTCATATTAACTCTAACAAACTACTTTCATCACTAATTTAGTAATGTGAGCACATTTATGAATCGTGTTATCAAGAGTGTGAGTCAGTTCTACCTCTCATTCATAAGATCAATAAAAAAGCAAAGTTTCCCACATTTCATTGAGTGTAGATGGGCCATGACACCATACTTACTTTGACAGTGACAAAAGAGATGATGTTACAAGTAGAAGCTACATGGAAGTGGATCAGAGTCTCAGCTTGTTTTTCTTACAGATCTTCAGACGTCATTGCTAGTTGCTCTATTTCTTGCATTCCTGCCACACAAACACATTATTTCTGTGACCACTTACCCGTTCCATGAGGAGTCTGTTGTATTCATCCCCAATACGTCGGAGCCCTCGTCCGACGCTCTCCGCCTGCATGACCCCTGCTGAGTTTTCTGTCCACGTGCTAAAGGGGTGTGAAGAGCTTCCTCCTGTAAAAGAAAGGAAAGGATGTTAATGTTATCACACATGGACTCCAAACACGAGTCAGCTTTGCATTAATTTAGATTAAACCCAAGTCATCACTGAATCTACATCTCACAGTTTGTCCTATTTAGTACCCCGCCACCCAAAGGGGAAGCAAGGGGTATGGTTTTGGTTCAGTTTGTTTGTTTGTTAACTCTAGCAGCAAAACTGTTGGTTGAATTCATACCAAATTGGGTTTATAGATTGCCAGGTAGCTAAAATAGATGTCATTATATTTTGGGAACAGTAGTTCAAAGCTCCAATTTTTTAAGAATTTTTAAAATCTTTTTTCTTCTCCCATTTACTTATAATGGGCGAAATGTCAAATGTCTATAAAAAAAACATCAATTTTGTTTCAATTTACTTCAAACTTGGCACATATATAAAGGCAACTGATATGTTGACATCAGCACATGTACAGACATGATGACATCAGCTGGATCAACAAAATAAGCTACAATATGTGCGAGGGGCGGGGTTTGTTGTGTCTGGAACCACTTGTTTGTTTGTTTGTTTGTTAACATTTTAGCAGCAAAACTATTGGTTGAATTCATACCAGATTTGGTTTATAGATTGCCAATGACCCAGAATAAATCTGATAACATTTTGGGAAAAGTAGGTCAAAGTTCAAATTTTTTATAAATTTAAATTTTTTTTTTTTTTCCTTTTTACTTATAATGGGCAAAATTTGTCTATGCTATTTATGTCTATGTTGACATCAGCTGAATCAATGCCAAAATAAGCTACAATACGTGCTAGGGGTGGGGTTGTTGTGCCTGGCACCACTTGTATTCTGGTTGATCTTAGTTAAAGCGAAGCAGGTAAGGTGGTCTATAATCAAGTGGTTAAAGGTGTGAACAGTGAATCACAATGTTCTTTGGTTTGATTGTCAATCTGGGTCACATTTGTTCAAACTGATCTCCTCTGTCTGTCCTTGTTTTCTATCCCCTTTCTGCTTTGCGTCCATACATGGTTAATCTGTTGTATTTTCTATCTGAACTATAAAATGACTATGAAAGGCTCTGACCTCTTACCAATTTCTGCGTATGACTCACATTTGCTGTTATGAAACCCAGTCTTAATATTTGTCACATCCTCCAATAGTGAATATTGAGACCAATGCTGCTTCGCTGGAGCGACCAACCCATCTATCAAACTGCTGACAACACCAATCACATCCAGGAGCTGCTTCTAATGTGAAACACAGGCAGGAGTCTAACCCACTGTGAACTCGGAGCAGCTGGAAGTACAGCGGGG
The DNA here is from genome assembly GCA_037367295.1 of Apogon hyalosoma. Classification (NCBI taxonomy): domain Eukaryota; kingdom Metazoa; phylum Chordata; class Actinopteri; order Kurtiformes; family Apogonidae; genus Apogon; species Apogon hyalosoma. The sequence goes on along the minus strand of JAPQRP010000009.1, from coordinate 17,037,165 downwards.
ATTTATGCAGCAGGGTTTTTACATATTTCGTAGTGAATTCTGTTGCACTGCAGCATGTTCCGCAGTGTGTGTTAACAGCAGTGTGACTGAACTGTCCAGTGAATTTTAACCCAGGTAGTTAGTACATGTATGGAACAGTAAACTGAACTCCAGTTACAACATTTTAGTAATACAAACAATGGAACCCCAATAAAAAATACATAAATAAAAAGCTTGAAGGGGCCATATAGAGCATTTCGACATTCCCATTTTAAAAAATCACTTAAAATTACCATGAGAGTGTTAAGAATAAAGATCTATGGAGTTATACCAAAGATCCCAGTGTATTGGATTGAAGAAATGTGCATTGAATACATCTACACCCACAGTCCGACACATTTATATGACCACTACAGGGAGTAGTGAGCCACTAGGTCTTTGACTAAAGTCTCAGAAAGTGACACAATGGAACGAGACTGATTAGGAAACATCTTTGGGAGTCACAGAAAATGACAACATGCTAAAACCCCCGGACACAGTTCTACAATAAATGAAGAGAATGGAGTGTGATGCTGAAATTGCGGTGTTTCTTTTTAACTATACTGAGGTTTTGTTTTTTTTGTTTTTTTTTAAATATAGTTTATGAAGTTATCATTTGATGTTATTATCTAAGTTTGTTGATCCATGGTTCAGACTAAACTGTGACAGTTCTGACCTTGTTTGGATGATTCAAAACAGATCTTTAATGCAGCTATGGACAACACAAACCGTACAGAAAACAGAGGTGATTTGTGGTTTTACTGTGATGGTTTTCTGTCTAAAAACAGAGCTAAGCTAACTGAGCTATGATGTAAACTATCAGCTGATGTGGCACATGAAGATTATAAGACAGTGTTATTTTGATTGACTGTTAAAATATCTGGCTATGAGTTTTAGTTTGATGAAGAAAACTTGTTGATACCATAATACAGACATGTATAAACAAAGAGCTTTATACTCTATTCAGTGACTGATACAGTCTGTGGATACATAGCACTGATTTGTTGGTGGTTTTGGTCGTCTTATGTTGGTACACAATTAACCCCAGCTATTGAGACTTTGGAATGTCAATTTTACATATAACCCCTTTGAGGGCGTTTTCTAATTTTCTACCTGTTGTTTTACAGATAAAAGTAAGGGGCAAACGTCTACCTTTGTGCAACCAATGCCAGGTGCTGTTAAAATAAAACTCAGTGAGGAGAGTAATTTATGAGAATCAGTTGTTTCTTTCTGTTGACAGAGCCTGCAGCAGGAGGGTGTGTTTTGATAGGAGCTGTAATCAAACCGACAGTGAGTGACAACAACAAGATGATAAACTGATCTTCTTTCAGCTCCATCTCATATTTCTGTAACATACAAACAGGCACATACATAAGTCTACATCTACAAAAGCATACACAAGTATCACATACAAATCTGGGCATTCGTGATAATAAGGACTTGTTATTCCACATGATCATGTATGATATGTGGTAGAACACCAGTACTATCTGATGGACTGGGTAAAGTGAATGAGAGGCAAAGGGCTTCTGTCTGCACCTTACAAAAGACCTGCAGGCCTATTTTGACTGCTATGCGCACACACACAGGTCTTTTCTGACTGGCATACTTAATGAATGGCACACTTACACACTTGTGCAGCAAACACACAGACTCTGGTCTGTTTTGACTAGTATCTTGTCATTCTGACTACAGAGGACAACAAAAGAGACACAAGGTAATCTGCCCGGCCAATCACTGGTATTATAAAAAGGCAAAACCATTGGTTGAGGAAATAATGTGAAGCTCCAGGAAGTTTTTATTTCAGCCTCTATATTCTCAAACAAAACACCATTATGCAAGAACACAATGCATATGGAGACAAATGTAGCAGAGATTTGGGTCCCAAAAGATATAGGAAGTTTAACTAGGGCATTTTCTTGATTCTTAACCTCCAGTAAAAACACAATTAAGGGTGTCACGGTACCCAAAAATCACAGCTCAGTATATACCTTGGTTTTTGAGTCACGGTTCACAATACAAAACAATAAAGTAAAATGTGGGAAAAGCACCAAAAAAATCCTGCATGCACATGACTTACTTTCTTTACATTTATTCTGAACTCAGAGTAGTGAAACTTACTTTATTGTTACTTGCAACTGCGTGCACAGCCTGGTAACAGGAACACAGCAAAACAAATGAAGCAATGGGCAGGACGAACGACATAACAAATTCAAATGTCTTGTTATGCTGTTGTATGTTAGAACAGGACAACAAGTAAAAATCGTTAAACATAGGCGTTAAACCTGTAACCATACGGACCGAAGTGGACCCAGATGGATACACACCAGACCACCACCCAGGATACAAGACACTGAACCACTGAGCCAGTCACCACAAAACACAGCACTGAAGCATCTGCACTCAGCCCCTGTCAAATCTGTCTGTTTCATCAGATACAATTAATATCCACTTACAGAGTATGATTTTACCCATACCACACAGCCTGGAGCTACTGTTCATTAAACCAGCTACTGCTTTACAGATGCTACTACTTTACTTTATATGTGCACAGAAGCCAAATAACTGTATTGAAATAAAAGCTATCACCTGCCTGGTCCCTTCACAGCCTTCATAAATGTAGCCCACTTTCTGACTTTCAAAAATTGTAGACAACATGCAGCAACAAGAGGACACGTGTTTGGTTCATTTCCATGACTTGTGCATTAATAAAACACACTGCAACGGATTATTACCTATGGGACTGTTTGTCATCAGCGGGTACTGGGTTACTTTCACCATAACGGGAACTTTTTGTAAAGTAGAAACTTAAGTTAGCGATGTTAGGATACTATCTACATCCAGTGTACAGCACTTTTACCAGAGCATTTCACTCTCTTATCTGTGTTCAACTGCTGTAAAGTGGTAGTAACTTCTGCAGCAGTGCTAAGTTACAGCCGCCTGTTGGATTGGAGTGTTGCTACACTTGCACAAACAGCTGTGATGTGACTGCCAGTCTGAGTGACAGATGTGTTTGTTGTATTGGTCATGCCCATACCATGTACCGAGCTGTTACATCATGGTATGGGATGAATATAAGTATGGTGACGCCTCTAATCAACATTCATACTATTTAAACAAAGGTTGGAAAAATGGCCAAACTGTGGCTGCATAAGTTTTATAATTAGTGAATATACAGTACTTTCATGTTTGTTTTTTATGACATCTCAGTCTTGTGTCAGAGTTTTGTTTGTAACCAGGCAACAGAATGGACAAATTAAGCCTCCAGCATTGAGAATGAAGACATGAGCCTTTTATTGTTTATGCCTTCAAAGTTATGATACTCCACTTGGGTACCATTTTAGCTCATTGTTGCTGGAGGTGAGAGATATATATGTATTATCATGATGTTTGTTCAATAAACAGCAGATCTAAACACACAATGGATTCTGTGTTCAGTATCAAATCACTGACTGGTGAAAAATAACATGCATTACTTCAATGCAGCTTCACTGTGATATGTGTGGGTAAAGACAGGAGTTAGGGTCACAAAATGGGAATGCTGTTGATGACTGTATCCAATATTTCAGTATTGATGCTGAACTATAAACATGCAATAAAACCTAACAGTGTGTGTGTGTGTGTGGGGGGGGGGTCTTAAATTGTTACTGGTGTGTTTCAGGAAACAATGTACATTTACAGTCGATTGGTACTGGTTAACAAAATAGACATGTTTCCTTCCCCAGTTTTGGCCTGAAAGATTGCTGCCTCATGATCTGTACTGTTGCTCTATTATACACTGACACTTAAGAGCCTTGGGTGTGGCCCCACAACTCCTGTTAAGCAGCCAAAAATCAAGATACAACCTATCTTCTGTAGCTGTAAAACACATCTGAGAGGCTTATAGGAAAACTGCGAATCACTGATTGTAATCTAACATCAGCAGAGCAGAAAAGGCCTTCAGTTATAGAATGACAACAAAGAGAGAAAAATAAGAGATACAGGGATATAGGCAGGGCATAAAAGTAGAAAAGATAAATATGTGTTAATGTGTGCTCTAAGGTAAACAAAATGTATTCACATTTAATAATGGGTTCCTTGAATCAGGTTAAGTAGTAGAGGAAAAACCCGTTTAAGATTTCTGGTTTGACTTTCAGTAATATTTTGGAGGTTAAAAAAGTACCGTGATAGCAGCACTGTATTTCCCTTAACATTAAACATCAGTGAGATTAGAATGTGTTTGTACAGAAAGGTTTCATTTAATATTCAACAGGAAAACAGAAATACTACAACTGAATGAAAACATGTGAGTCAACAAAAAAATAGTTGAAAGCAGTGGAGTCACATCTGTGGATTCTGTAGAATCTCCCTCTGAGGATCAATATGAGTCAGTACATCAGGATATGAAACAAACTGAGCCAAGCTTATTCATGCCATACTACAGAGGAGCGAAAAAACACCCCTCCTCATGAGTAACACCCTGTGGGAGACAAAGAGGAGGAGAAAAACACTAGAATGTGGAAGTGTTTTTTCATCGTTTTACTATCATTATTAACACTCAACACCAACATCTGCTTGAACCGCATTTTTATAGAAAGTTTCTTAGTAGCACAAGTATGTTTGCACATATCTGGTTTCATATTTTACACCCACACAACAGCAGCCAACAGCAGCCAACCAACAAAAGTGTTAAGGCAACTCGCACAGATACATGATTCTGTACTTGTGACTGTGAAATCTGTGCATATAGTGAGGAGGAATAGCTAAAGTTTGCAGGAATGCAGTTTAATTCCTTCAGAATGCTGTCTTCCAGTCAGCAGCGGCACGTGCACAGCCTTATCAAAATAAGGAAACAGCAGAGTTACACACATCTGTTGGACATGTCAGTTACTGGTCTCATACTCTTCAGCATATTGCCCAAGTGTGTATTCAACTCTGACGCCTAACCACACGTCATGTGTGAGAAAAGCCTGCTCACCGTGCTGCCGGTGCGCCCTCGCTCCTTCGCCGTGCGCCTCAGCCGTGCGCTTTAGGGCGTGCATCATCACCTGTGCGGTGAGACTGGGAGTCTGCGTGGCTTTGTCAGCCGTCATTGGCCTCGGCGGAGGCGGAGAATCTGGCAACGAGTCGCTTTCATAGGAGAAATATCCACTGGAGCGGCGACGGAGACGGAATATAGACCTCGTCTGAAACCCGCTTAGGCTATCAGAAGGGAGGGTGGCTTTGACTCCGAACTGGGACGGCGAGTCCGGCTCTCGTCCTTCGCCAGTGGGACCGGTGAAACCGGGGCTCAGCTCGCCGCTCGCTGAACAATCTATTTGCGTCGTGGCTCCAGCGGCACTGACGTTGGATGACTCTCCTCCGCGGACTGCGGACGAGCCATCGGACCGTTTTGGTGGTCTGTTGGATGAATAGTGGCACCGTCAGCTTGGGCTTTCATTACTGCTCAAACAGTGTCTGCTCATCTGGAGTTACAGCTCCTGGCTTCACATGCATGCATGCAACAGCGCACTGCTCCACCAGGACCTAAACCAGACTCATGTTCTTTTGTGCTAACAAAAAGGACTGACCCTGGTTAATTAAATCTGCTCGATTTCCAGGGGTTCAGGGGCCAAAGCAGAAGCAAAGTAAACTGAAAACTGTTTACTAACCTGGTCCTTAAAGCAACCCAGGTTTTGTTAGGGGTCCAAGAGCAGGGGGACAACTCACTGTTTCTGTTGTAGTCGAGGTTTCCTGTTCAAACTGGACGCACTGTGCGTCTCCATTGTTTAGAATATGCTGATAGAGCATATCTTGTTTAAAGGGAAGAAAAATAATCAGACAATAAAGGAAACGGCTGTAGAAACTGCAAATGCGTCACAAGCGACAAGCATGCAGCTAGAAGTGTAAAGAGACGTCCATTTGGGAAGATGGTCTGATTCTCCCCAAAATAGTATATCATGTATTTGATATTCGTGGGCATATTTTATCTGGCCTTTTTAGGATTCAAATGTTTCCCCGTGTGATTTAATGCGCTTTTTTTTATTATTACCTCACGTTAGGCAACTTAAAAAAGAGAACATGTTCATGGCATTGAACATTACTGTGGTCTGAAGACTCTCAAGATGTTTTTTCCCCCTTTCTGCGGCGCTTCCTGTTTGTCCAGACAAAAACTACTGTTCCCTCAGCGCACCGATTCCCGGCGGCAATGACCTACTTCTATGCCAAATAACCTTTCAGTTATAATCGAGCGGTTTTTAGCACCCTGCGTTCATGCACCGACGACCAACAAGTTTACACAGTCTTGATGGAAACCAACGACATGCGCATTTAAGCGATTTTACGCACGGAGGAACAACCGCACGTAAACTGTCGTCCTGACTGTCTCCAAGCCTTGTGAAAAATAAAACTTTTCCGGCGTTTGCTTGTCCGACCGAAGAGAGGTATGTGGATATGTGTGACCGGACGGACAGACCAGCGGTCATCTGAGCAAAGTAGGCAGATGGGCGGAAACACGCGTCGCTGGAGTTTAAACACACAGAAACCAGACATTTCATCAGGTGTCACGGTGTTCATGAGATCCGTTCAGTGGTGCATTCAACTAAAAGGACAGGCTTCCTTATTTACTCCATAGACATCCACACAATATTTTAAAATCTAATCTTACACATACAATTCAGATTATATGACTGAGGATCTGTCTACAAACAGAACAACACTGAATAGTGAAGTGTGTGTTGTGAGCGTTAGTGTGTGCACGTTTCCATCCGCTCTCCAACCCAACGATGCTTGTGCGCCTCCCACCGGGCAGCCTGCACTCCACTGGGGTGAACGGCACAGGCAGGGGCAAAATGCGAATATCGTCCGTTACAACAAATACTAATCCCAAAAACAGGCAAGAGAAACATCCTTCCTGTTTTATCTGACCAAAAGCGATTCTATGACCTCGATAATAATAAGACATAATGCGTCACTTATAGAAATAAAGATCATCTTTATTATTTGGCGCTCTTAGAATAACTTAAAAATATGTGAAATTACATCTGAAAATTACTTGCACTCTGTTTAGCTCACAATTCCAACCCAGTTTATCAACGCACAAAACACACACATAGGTTTTTATCCCAGGTGAAGTGTACTTTGAACTCCACTCGTGGGTAAAGAGGCTGATAGAAGGAACCGAAGCCGGTGCGCCGCGTTTCCAAACATACCGGCACTACGATGGCCACTGCCCGAGCAAAACGCGCTTTTCAGATAACACCACGGGAATGACGTCCAAAAAGTAGGAAAGAGTCGAAAAAACCCGGATAAAGACATTAATAAATCAAATCAAACTGTTAGCCTATTTCTTCATGTTGACTTTTATGATAAAATAGAAGTTTAAATTGCAGTTTTAGTCTCCTTATTTCACTCCAAACATGTTTTGGTGAGATTACATTGACGTTTCATCGGAAAATGCCCACTGCCATTTCTGGTTTTTTTTATTTTATTTTATTTTTTTATTTTACGCGCACTGCCGACGCGTGAGGAGACATGCGGCTTTTAATGTGACAGCTGACGTGCCTGCAAGATAATAGGTAAAGTAGACTTTTATAAAGTACATACTTAAGAGAACAACCTTCTTCCCTTCATCCCAACTCACCTGGATGGACAGGACATGTCAGCGGCGGGATATCACCGCCGACTCCAAAAACAACAAGGTGACAATTTGGCTTTGGTGTAAAAGAGGGAAAAGGGGCAAACTATAGGAGTCCAAATATCCTGTCAAGTCCAAAATGACAAGGAAAACTACAAAAACTTCCGAAAGTCTTAGAAATAAATCCCAGAGTTTTAGTCTTTACTGGTTGAAATATCCAGGAGAGGAAAACAGGCTGTTCCGCCTTGGAGTAAACAAGCCGCTTCGTCCAGAAGGCTGCTCTTTTGTCTGCAATGTTTCCTTCCTCTCTTCCCCTCTCTCTCTCTCTCTCTCTCTCTCTCTATTAAAACTACTGTAACGCTGCGTCTCCTTTTTAAGAGGAGTGCCCGCCTCTTCTCCACGCCTCCTCTTTTGCTTCCTGTCTGAGCTCCTATCAGCAGTCAGCAGTATCCAGAACCCAGGTGGAAGCAACACATGGGTGGAAAGTACAGTGTAACTGAGGCAGACTGTGCAAGGTTTAGTGTAGCTGTAATAATCACACAACATAACAACAAAGACTACCTCCAACAGCACACATACATAAACTAAAGCTGTCAGTGTAGTAACATGTACTATGTGGTGTGATGTGACTGAAACAAACTGGAAACAAATAGTAAGGAACTGCATGTAAATTCATAGGGGAATACAGTATTTCAGTGGCTCTGTCCCTTTCTCACTCTCTCTCTGTGTTTTTCTAATTGTGTCTGTGTGTTTTATACACCAGTCTGCAGTGGTTTTTTAACATGCAGACATCATAAAGTCAAATGCAACCTGATGTCCACTTGTTGATCCTGCTTTACAATGCCGGACACAACAGAAAGGGATGAGCTGCTCACAGCTGGAAAAAATATTTACTAAATTTGGACGGTGGCGAGACAGTTGCAGGAGCGTCTTGGAAAATTAAACAATCTTTGGTAAAGTTAAGAGATCCATAGGGAAACACTGGACTTTTCCCAGTTCAGATTGACTGACACTGATGCACATGTTTTACCACAAAACCCTGTAGAAAAATATCTGGTTAAACACTATCCTGTGATTAATAGGACAAAATTATTGATAGATATTATTAAATACTATGCCTGTCTGTTTCTGCATTTGCCAAAACATGAATAAAACTACCAAATCATATTTCGTGCGTATTTTTAAGTATTTAAATCATTGTAATGTGATGTCCAAGCATCAAAACCCAGGATGAATGTCGATAATTTTGCCCAAAGTGAATGTGATTACATATTACTCAGTGCTGCTGACTCATTCTAAAAATGAAACACTTTCTAGGTTTCAGTGTGCAGGGTTTTATCATCTTCTGATCAGAATACATTAAATTAAGCTGTTCTTTCATGAGATCACATAATAATATTTGCTATTGAATGCATAGTGTTCTATATGCAGTATGTGTAAGTTCAATGTGGTGATATTTATCAAGACCCAGAACCCTTGGTGAAGGCTATCAGCGCCCCCACCAGGCCACTGATCGAACTAGATGAAAAACCTTTATCTCACTTAGTTTGATGGATGTTATCAGTTTTATATTGAATATAAATAAGGAATGTGCTGTGGGACTGTGGAAGTTTTACAAATGCGAAAACAACCTTAATTCAACCATAATTCATAGATAGATAGATAGATAGATAGATAGATAGATAGATAGATAGATAGATAGATAGATAGATAGATAGATAGA
>JAPQRP010000009.1:16969191-16981980 GCA_037367295.1 Apogon hyalosoma | reverse complement strand
TTCATTCCATGTTTTCTTTTCTGTCTGTTTTAGTCACATGATACACACAGGAGTTAGTACTTGATTGCATAACCATTTTTTTTGATGACTTTAGATGGTCTAATATATTTTTTCTCTTTTTACTCTATATACAATTATTATTATTATTATTATTGTACCCCCACCCTAATGGTGAGGGTATTATAATAATAATAATGTCCATAATCACACATGAGTACATACATTTAAATGTAATCTATGTATTATAAAACAAAGCCAACAATATTATTACTACTACAATAATGTAATATAATTATTATATATAAATATAAATATTATGTAATAATAATATTGTGATGAAAATGATATTAAAATGTAATGTATAATGTATGCACTGTAATTCCACTTCTTTTTATGTTATGTTACATTGCTCAAAAAAAGATTTAAAAAAAAATCATATATATATATATATATATATATATGTAGTGATGAATTGGATCATCTTGGAGCTAATTTCTACTTCATTATTTGGTCATATTTCAGATGCTCTTCAGATGTTTTGTGTGTGAATCTTCCCATGCAGTTAAATGCATCAGGAATTACATAACATTGTTATGTATGAATTAAAATATTTATATTTTACATATAATGACAATAAAATGATACAACTACAGCATCAGCAGCTGTTTTGCTTGATCAGATGAAATGCACTCACTGGCTTTGAGGCACTCACAGACTATAACAATGTTTTAATGGCTCTGAATGAAAGGAGATTTTATTGTGATCATAAGGTTTTATGAGGAAAGCTGGCATACCCGATATTGTCTGGATGGTAATATTTAGCTAAATCTTAAAATGTATGCTGAGTCACTTATTGCCTGGAACATATTCATAAAATATGCAATTATCTTTTTTTTTATATAGATAAAAAACACCCAAAACACGAGTCTCATTCAGTTTTAGTTTTATTCCTTTTTAGAAAAAAAAATCTCTTCACATCAGTACATACACATTGCACAAGGCACAGAGCCTTTTTCACCTTAATTTTTTTTAAACCCTCTTTTTTTTAAACCGGAGTTAAAAGCAGCAGAACTGACGCCGAACAACCAGCACAAGGCTTCCCAAAGCGTTCACACCCAGATCCACTTCACAGAGGAAATGGGCTGAACCACCGGCACTGAAATCCAGCAGACAGAAACCACAGGGATCGGACTGTGTGGGCCCAGGACGATCATAAAACACTTCCCCATAAAAGAGGAGATAATATCCTTTTGAACACATAATTTTTTGTAGCTATTTCTTCAACTATTAAATGAGCCTGAATGAAATTTGGGAAGTAATGCCTTAAATTAAACATCAAAGTGGTCTGTTTTGTCTTCCTTAGGTGCTTCTTCTAGTAGATTTAACAGATTTACCAGTTAAGCTGATAATGTTGTGGAGAAAAGTGCTTTATCTCATTGGACAAACCCGTCTTCTGTCTGCTCTGGGATTCTACGTGTTTTGGAAACCTGGCCTTCAAACAGTTGAACAACTTTATCATCAGACAGATTGCTGGTGTAGAATATATCATATTATTTACAAAATCTCTGTACAATCAAATACACAAGGGTGAAAAGTTCTGTCCTGCTATTCAAACAACCCAGAAGACAGTTTAACGGCTGTAAATGATGTGTTCACGCAACAGGATGTTGGACCACATTAAACACGTGCGGCAATAATTCACATTTTTGAAAACACGGGGTTAAAATAGCCAACGAGCAAAAACGACGTGACAATCACCTGACAGGAAGAAGGGTTATCTGATACCCTTGGGTAACAAAAGGGTAACACTGAAGATAGAAACGGACAAAGGGAAAAGATTGTTTTTTATCATCTTATCCCAGAACACTTGACAGTTCAAGGTACCATTTAGACACAAAATACAGAACTTGCGTTTTTGGTTGAAACACACTCGGGGATTTTTCATGCAGTAAAATGCATAGTTTACAGAAGATGCGGCTCAGACCATTCCTAATATCCCCAGCTCCTTCTGTCATCACATCCCTGTAGTAAGAACATGCTCAGTATTCTTATTTTTGTGCTTAATTAGATCTACATCGCTGTTGCGTGCATCCACCTTTAATAGAGTTAATGACTGTATCAGCAGGACAGAAACTTCAGGAGAAAACTCTCTCCATCAAGATTCAAACAGGATATTTCCAGGGAGAAAAACAGACAAGTTGCATATAAAAAAATGACAAAGAATTCATGTTAGAGTCAATAGGGGTGTCAGATTTGGAGAAGAGGTGGGTGGGTGTTAGTAGGGACAAAGAAATCAATGGAGAAGTTACTGCATAGCCTGTTGGTTGCATTTCACAAAGGATGACATAACATTTGCCGTTCCGTGGATGCTTTCAGCCAAAGCTCCGTACAGTACTATGAAAAACATGCCGTTCTAAGTACAGCTGGTCCCAGTGGGAAATTAACCAAACAAGCAAATACTGACTCATTAGAAGGCAAACTGACATAAATGCCTATAATTTGCCTGAACGTGTTTAGTTGTGTTTACAGGACACATTTTAAAAGGTCAAAACTTTACAAAACTCCAACTCTGACAGTAAAATAATGGGTTATATTAATGCACTGCTGTTCAGCACAAAAGCTGAAGCTGTGTGGGGTTTGAGTTTAAAGTCAAAAACACTAAATCTGCAGAGGTTAGGCCCAACATTGAATATGTAACAATAATTTAAGTAGGTTTTTCAGTCACCTCAGTAGCTACAACTGTGACTACTGATGCTGAGGCCAGGTTTGACCACCTGTAGAGGACAGATGTTCTTTAAGGTCTAAAATATTGTCCAAGACAGCAGCGGTGTCATGGCTGAGCCAAATATAAAACAGCAGGCTGTAAAAGGTTAAATTACAGGCTTTGATAAATAACTGACTTTTCTACTGTTTGGATATAAGAGCTTTTGCAGGAAATGATATGTGTTTAAAGGTGCTCAAATACCATGACAGCAGTGATTTAGGATTCTGTAGAATTTGACTGTGAAAACAAAATTAGAACAACAGTATTTCAGATAATTTGAATTTTGATAACTGGCCAAAAAAGTAGACTAAAGAGAGGATAAAACACCATTAAAATGCTCCATAACCAAACATGTAAATTTAGAAGCAAAACCACAACTATTTACTAGACTGGGTCAATCATGGATTTGTTCATGACAGGAAAAAACAAAAAGATAAAAGCAAAAACACATAAAGCACGACAGACCTGAACAAAAATAAACATGCATGCAAATCTTTACAAAAACATGTAAGGGTTAAGGAGATTAAAAAAAAAAAAAGAACTGAAGGACACAAATGCAGGTTAACACAAAGTGAAGGCAACTGAGAGGGTTTATGTGATTAGAAGAAGCCGTGGTCTGAGATAACCAACACCGGCTTGACTTTAAAGCTGAAGTGGCACCCCACAGGTCGAGGCTATAGTCATAATGCAACAATGAATAAGACCAAGGCAAGGACATAAAGGGCCACAAAGCACCAAAAAAAAGGACATGTGCAGTATCATCACAGCTTAAAACAAGCATGATCGAACAAATGCCTGTTTTCACAGGTTGCACAGCACTGCTCTTCATACAGGGGTCCTCTAGTTTTACTCTGAACCTAAACATTGGCATGAACTCATTCTGTTAAACTGAACAGAACTGTCATAGAAGTAAAACTCTTTGTGTTTAACTTCATATGTAGAGACAACAGTCCTCTGTAAAGTCAGCTCCGAAAACACCGAGCCTCACTGATTCACTTTCTGCATATGGCTTTTCATAGCCAAATGTGTTCTGAGTTTCTGCTATTGCTGTTTAGAGCTTGAATATATATATATATATATATATAATTTAAATATATATATATCGTTTTTACAAGATGGCCTTAAAACAAGCTACCCTACACATTTTTTTTTTCCAGGTAAAAAAACTGCATCACAAGTTGTTATTCGGGGTCAAAGTGTAGTTCAGAAGTACATTAGATGGCGCAGAGGAGATAAACACAGCAAAACAACCACTTTTGTTAAGAACACAAGAGTACCAGGTTCAACTAGAACTTCCCCCTAATTATTAAGCTATCAATCAGACAGCTATAGATTACATTAAATAATCATTAACTATATGAAAACACAAAGTGCCTAACTAACACTGAACTGTCAAGCTCAGAAACACAGAATCAACCCTAAAGTGTTGGTAGTGATGTTTGGAGGTATTAAACAATAAATAAGGTACAAAAACTGGAAGATTGGTGATTACAAAAAAAAAGTGAAAACGCACAGTAAAGTAAAGGCATGTAGACAGTGGCATTGTAAGAAGCAGTGGACAAAAAAAAGAATGAGAAATCAGCAGGAGTTAAAGGCTGTGAAGGGAAACATCAGTGTGATGTTCAGGAAAACCTTGCGTACAACTAAGATAGTGCTGCCACTAACGACTCATTTTCTAAAGACTAATTTTTCAATTAGTCGACTAATCTAAACGACTAATTAAAAAAAATAAAAATCAAGTGTTTGTTATTTTGTTGTGTCCATTTTAGCAGACCGGGGGGGGGGGCTGTAAGATGGAGGTTTGTCTCTCTCTCTCCCTGAAGTACGGCTGCAGGTGCCAATGCCGGCATGGATTGCCCAGGTGCTGTGGCATACCCGTGGCACTGTGGCTTGTCTCTGGCAGCGGCTGCAGGGAGATTCCGCTCCTACTGCGTTTGAGACGGGAGGGAGCGCAAAAATAAATAGGCGGTCGACTATGTTGACTAATCGCGGCAGCAGCAGACAAAACTAAGTTGAGGTCTATAATTATTTAGAGCAATAATCAATTATTTGTACAATTTTTGAAAGTCTGGTTCAATTCGATGTGGTATAAAGGCTACAGTCCAAAAAAGACAACAACATTTGGATGAGATGCAATAATTGCAAAGGAGGAGGAGTACAACAGTTATAAAGGTCACATCTGTAGGAAAAGATTAGAAAATGCCTAAAACACACCTTAGGATTTTCAAGTACTGTGTTAATATATAGGCCTAGTCAAAATTCCTTCTAGGGTTGATTTGTGTAATAAATGATCTCAGATAATAAAACAGGCTGTTTTCACACACAAACGCCTAAATGTTTGAGGGGTTTGCAATGAATGAATGACCCCTTAAGTAACTGACTTTTAAAGAAATTCTTATTTATAAGTGTTGACTGGTTTTGCAAGAAAGATGATCCTAAATTAGTGAGTTAACAGATGCACTGAATGTGATCTGGGACAAAAATTTAATATAATTCTAATCTATATTAATGGATTTATCAGTAATACATTTTCCACTAGTACCTTTTGGTTAAGGATGAATTTTAGCCAAAAAAAAAAACCTTGGTCCTGGCTCCCTAAAGCCTAAAGGTGGCACCATTTTGATGCGTCTGCCTCTACAATACATTGAGGGTGCTGAACGTTTCCTTTTTAACATATAACCCGCACAAATGTAATCTCATCCTGTACTAGCGGAGCCTCTGGACCACTTCTAAATGTTATCCTAAAACACAGAAACAAGGCAGCAGTGTGGAGCTGTAAGCAGAAGAGGTGGAAGATTTGTGTTACGTCTTAAAATGAGAAAGACGGCGACAGGAAGGGACAAGATCAAAAAAAAAAAAAAGATATTTCCATCAAGAGATTCAAAAGCATCTCCCAAATCACTGGGCTCGGCTGTTGATACCATTTAAAGGTAGTCAACACACATCAACAATACAGACGCAGCTGTGGCGCTATCAGTTGGAAGACAATGAAGTCTTGGTCCCGTCATCTAACACAAAACTCAGTGGGAAAATGTCTGCATGCACGCTCATACAGTGTCGTTAGTGCTGTTAAACACCGGCAGACTAGGAAGAGACGAACAAAAAGCAAAGGCCATGTGCAGTTTTTGCTGCTTCCTTTCCAACTTGAAGGATACAGGTTGTATATGAATCTCAATAGGATTTGGCTTCAGTGCACTCCTTAGAAAACTGTAGCATGGTGGGCAACTTTTTTGTGCAACAATTACAGGCAACGCACCTGCCTTAGAGCAACTGCCATGTCACTGTTCCGTTGCAGATCGTACAGGCCATTTTCTCCAGCCTCGCTGTCGCATACACATGTGGAACACATCTGCATATCTAGGAACACTGATGTTTGCTTGTGTGGTCACGTGATAAAGAATTTAACTGCAGATAAGACGACATAATTGTTGCACAAATAGTCACCAGGGCACCACAGCTTTAAGGATTTAATGCTACAGTAGCTATTCACACAAACACACAAAGTAACAAAATACAAAAACTCTCTGCGCCTCCCACAGGGCTGATTACAGGAATCGACAGAGCTGATTACAGGAGACCATAAATTAATGATTACAATATTAAAATCTCTATCATAAGGAGTCTCTGGTTGGGAAATTTAGGAGAAGAATATTAGAAGTCATCACTATTTACAGGCGTTAAATTATTAAAATGGCTTTTCCCAGTTTCTGTGTCTCTGTCCCCCCTCCCCTTAGTGTTCCTTTAGCGGCCTCGGTGAACGCGACCTTTCAGCAGCATCAAGAGTAGATGACATCGCAGCGTTGAAGGGTGGATGACATCGTCTTGTCGAGAGTCGAGGACTTCTCGACATAGTTTCCTTCATGGATCCTCGGTCGTTTTGAGCAGCTCCATCAGCGCTCCCACAGCTCCAAAATAACCCTGCAGCAAAGAGGCCAGCACACAAACACGTCACCTCGTGTTAGTCACCGAAAAAAGGGCTGAATTTATGTGTCCGCAGGTTTGTAAATGCACACATTATTATTGGCGTACTATTTTAATTCTCACCTCGTGTTCGAGAAAGAGGGCTCGTAGTTGTCCTTTGGACCAGTAGTCCATGGCATAGGCTAGAAGTTTAGTGGATACTGTGTTGATGCGAAGGAAGTTCCCGACAAAAACCACACGCTCAATTTTCTGATTTAAAAGACATAAAACAGTAAACACACAGGTCAAATATAAGAAAAGAAGTGTAGCATACATTTAGCTTACCCTGCATCCTATTTGTTTCCTATAAAATCAGTGAACTGGGTGATGGACCAGTATACCATAAATGCTAGACTATATTTTTATATTATTTATAATGTGAATGACAGATTATTTCTAATCTGTCACTGAGCCAAAAAGGAAAGCACCTTTTTAAACCACATGATGGCGCCAGAGAGCTGATAATGTCCTGAAATGAACATCTGTTCTATTAACTCATGTTGTGGAAATGCAAATAATTCTGCCTTTCTGTGACTGTAATAACTAAAAACAGACTAATTTCAGTTCATGCAGTTTGGCTAATGGCTTTGGGTCATTTTCCACCAAATAAAGTAATACATGCATGTATGAAATAAAAGTGTAACTTGCTGAATTGGTGTCTGGAATTTTGACCTGAAGGTGGTTAAAAATTGATAGAAGCTGCCACAAAGGTCGCAGTCTCATAATGAGAAAGGTTATCTTCATGATGCAAGCTGCATTGTGCAATTTGACACTGACTGTGTCAAATGTATATCAGGGTTTTTATGTATCCACTCAACTAACATCGATACAGTGTGATCAATACACTGATATGCCATATACAGTGATTAAAGTAATATTTTAAAGATGAATGCCTGTTTCTCCTCATTCAAATAGATCAAGTTTAGGTATAAATGATAAGAATGTTATTTCCTATCAGCATCAAAGAAAAAAAATGTAACAATCTCCCTCTGGACGGTTCATATGAAGAAATCAATGCCAGCTCTTAAAAATCCATGTTAACCCTAATGGTGGTGGTGTGTTGCTGTGATCCTGTCTGTGTGTCTGTGTGTGTGTGTCTGTGTGCGTGTGTGTGTGTGTGTGCATTCGGTGCAACTCTGTGTGCAGTGATAGCCCTGTACAATGCTGCTTGATCGCCATGCCACAAGGCAACACTGTAAAGAAGCCCACAGCACACAGAAAGACTCTATGCTGATCACTCACTGCAGCTGGTGTCTGTGACCGTAAACCTGCTAAGCTCACTCCTTAGTTTTTCATGTAAACTATTCCTTTAAAAATCTATTTCCTGGACAAAAATGAGGAAAACTGAAATTTCTGAGGGTGGACATATGGTGAGTGACCTTCCTGTACAAGAAGAGAAGTGATTAAAATGTGATTAAAGGTAAAGGACAGAGATACTGTGTGTGTGTGTGTGTGTGTGTGTGTGTGTGTGTGTGTGTGTGTGTACTGGCAGGTGTTTTTAACAGGCATGAATGCTGTTGGTCATGCTGCGTTTGGAACAAAGCTCAACACCAGGTGTATGTGCATCTTACAGGAAGGTGATTCTACAACATCCCATATCATTAGTCATGCTGACCAACCAAACCCATGTACTGATGAGAGAACCTTCATCGTGCATATGTGTGATTGTGCATGTATGTACCTCATTGACAGCACACATGCGTGCTATGGATCCTATGTTATTAGTGATGGTGACAAGTGTGGCTCTGGCCAAGTCCTCCTTACTGATGCTGTCTCGTTTCTCTTTGCTCATCATGTGGCCAAAACTGTAAACCCAAACAAAATGTCAGAACGAGTTAAAAACAGATATTTACAGAGATACACAGACAAACAATCTGTTAGTGGTGGCTACTAAAGATTTACTTTAACTAAATTCAGTGAAAAGGGATGAACCAAACACCATGTGCCTTTGTAAATGTCATAATAACCTTCAGGAGGGACAGTAAACACAACAGTGAAGTGTTGTTTGTCAGTGTGTACATGTTGTTTTGATAAATGGCAGAATGGAACACCATAACAGGAGACCATCATTATAATCTGATAAGTGTGATGAAAGCTGCTCCTTCACTTTGCTTTATGGATCAACCTTTGAACACAAAGCAGCTTGTTTACTGTTTTAATGCTAAAGCCTTTTTTGAACAATAAGTTGTACATATGCTGGTACTTTATGCTTCGTCATACTATCACCATGTACCAGTCACTATATATATATTTATATAAAAACACACATGAAAATCCATGGACTGTGCACGTCATTTTTAACTGATGGACTACCCATTCCACTGTCATTTTATAACATTTGTACTTTTGTAATTTCTTGTTTGGTTTATTTCATTTGTTCAATTTAGTTCTTGTGGCTTTAAATGATGTACAGTGGAAATAAAAACGTTTATAATTTTATCATCTATTTTATTTAATTCATTGAAGTTATTAGAAAAATATGAGAAATTATATAATTATTGAAGTATAACAGGGGTGCTAATAAGGTTAATCTATCAAACCGCAAAAGGTTTTTATTGGAAATAGCATACATTGTGCCGCATATAAACATAAACATGCTATTATTTGGACCTTCAAGATGGCTTCTCTGATAAACATCTAAATACTTTCACACTTTCCTTATGCAAATGGCCTCTAGAGCAATTCTGTGGGTTAACACCTTCCAGTGATCATGATGTAGTTGAAGACGCCACCAGGGGACACAGCAATCTTTGAGCTAACCTGGATGCGACAGCAGAACCTTGTAGGCCGAAGCGCTCATAGTCTCCACCATAGATGTCCTTCACCAGTTTGTCCACGTTGGTGGAGTCACCCTTACTGGCCATTTCCAGTGCCTCCTCAAATGTTTCACAGCCTGTCAGCAAGCAGCAAAGGCCCAGGAATGTACCACCTCCCAGACTGAAGGGATGCAAGACAGAGAGACAGGAGGAGCAGAGAGAAGCTTTAATTAATAGAATACAGATGTAGCTGTAAAATCTGCAGTAGTTTCCTTTGTCAAATTTCTGTGTAATAACTTTTTAACTGAAGAGTCTAAAGCAAAGGTCTCAAACATGCGACCCGGGGGCCAAATCCAGTCTGCCAAAGGGTCCAGTCTGGCTCCTGGAATGAATTTGTGAAATGCAAAAATTACACTGAAGATATTAATCATTTTAGTTCAGGTTCCACATACAGACCAATTTACTCTCAAGTGGGTCGGATCAGTAAAATACTATCAAAATAACCTATAAATACTCACAACTCAAAATTTTTCTCTTTGTAAATGTAAACATTTTCATGTCATTTTACTGTATTTACACTAAAACAAACTATCATTTCATAAAAACGTGAAGAACCTTAACAAATATGAACCTATTGAAATCTCTGAAGTGCAAGTTTACCCATATTCTGCCTGTTATGAAATGTTTTGTGCATTTGTTGATCCACTGTAAGTTGTAATTTACATGTGTAAATGATAAACTGAGACATAATATTGTTAAATTGCACTTAGTTTTCTAATAAATTTCAGTTTGTTCATGTTATTCACATTGTTTTAGATAGTTTGTAGATGTAAACATTTTCATGACATAATTTTACTTTTTTTGCTCTAAGACATAGAGGAAAGTTTGGAGTTGACATTATTTATATATTATCATGCTGTTATTTCACTGGTCCAGCCCACTTCAGATCAAATTTGGCTTAATGTGGCCCCTGAACTAAAATGAGTTTGACACCCCTGGTCTAAATGATGGATTCACTGGAAGGAAACATAATCAGTGTGTACATTAATAATGAGGCACACACAATAGAGAACAATAAGAACATGAGAATACTTATGTGCACTACTCTAAACAAACAAAAAAGATCTCATAAGTGCTTTATATGATGAATCATAATGCAGTGCTTAAGAATTTGGTTAAAATATCCACAACACATTGTAAACAAAAGCTGCCACAGTGCTCATACACCATGTCTCATTAACATCTGTAACAAATGACACCTCAAACCATTTTAGAAACACTGCCTTAACCTGACCAAACAACTCACATATCACCTCTGGAAGCTGCTCATGTTTGTCTGGAGCAAAGTGACAACCTGAAACATACACACACACTACCATAAATGGCTGTAGCAATCGAATACATCTATCATTAACAGCACAAGGAAGTGACCAAGTGTTCTGTGACACTGTGATCTAAATAATTACACTCAAAAACAACAGGAGTTGAACAAACAAACGTGTACTAATCGTTCCTTTCCTCAGTATCAGCATGTTCTTATCATGTGTGGAAAGAGTCTGTTTTGTTTTTTTTGCTGTATACTATCGGCACAATCAATTTGACTATTATATAAGGTACAAGATACGGAATGGGGAGCATTCAAAGAACTGACTTAAGTGAAGCTATTGGAGGTATTTATGCACCTTCACCTTGTACACACTATATTTAAAAACCGGCCATTCTGGAAAAGTGGTTGTGTCATATCTGCTTCTTCCACCCAGACAGATAAGTAAATGTATTTTGTAAATGTATTCTCATACATTATAAATTGGTATAGTTACTTGTTTAGTTGTTTCTCTTCTTTTTGTTACTTTTATCACATCCATCTTTTATTTTAATTTCTTGGTCGCTCTCTTTTTTTGATACCTAAAATCCTGCCAGTACCTTGTTAGCGTACATGTGTATAAATGAAGGTCCATGTTCCTCACCTAGTCCCGGTCACCCGTTTGTAGTTGTCCTGTGAGTACACGGCCAGGATGGAGACCCCGGAGCCGATGTTGACCAGCAGCATGGGGAAAGGGTTGTCTAGAGTGCAGGGCCTCTTTACACAG
This sequence comes from Apogon hyalosoma, assembly GCA_037367295.1. Classification (NCBI taxonomy): domain Eukaryota; kingdom Metazoa; phylum Chordata; class Actinopteri; order Kurtiformes; family Apogonidae; genus Apogon; species Apogon hyalosoma. The sequence continues at coordinate 16,970,410 of JAPQRP010000009.1, read as the reverse complement.
CTCTGGGTGTCTGAAGGGTTCTGGAAGTAGTAGCACTCTGGGTGGCCGTTGAAGCTGACCCTGTCGACAAACAGCAGGCCGCGGATCAGACAGTCCAGCTCATCCAGCTTCAGCAGTTCCAGGTCAGCCATCTGTAGTACAAACCAAGGAGGGGTTAACTACTGAGAGCACATTATTGTTACAAACAGCTTGTTGACGTAACCAATTTGAGATAAAATTACAGCGAAATATCAGCCTATTCCCTGGAAACATGAGTTTGCTTTAAAAAGTGTTTAAAACATTAAAACAAAGATCTGGATTTGCACGAGGTCTTGGTTCTGCATATTTCATGGTGAAGCGGCGAGTTAAGGCTCCCACAGAATCGGGCGTACTGTGCGCAAAAGTTTGAGGTTTCATAGTCGAGCGTACCAATCAAGTCATATCAGCACGGCGTCACATTTAAAACAGGTCAATGTGAAGACTTCCCACCAAGCAGTCTATTGTGTGAAACCGCATACGCGTTGTCCATGCGGTTGTAAAAACTGAGCTTTGCGTGGACGTGTCCGGCGGACGTCCGTTTTGGGTCCACACTGAGTCCATGCAGATGTCCATGGAGTCAAGTATGCCCAACTCTGTGAGGGCCTTTAGAGTTCAGTGATCCCCCTGTACTGCACATAAAGTCAGTGAACTCAAAGTAAGTCAAACAGACACAGAGACAGAATAGACACACAAAGCTTAGATATCCTGTATTAGTTCAGTAGTACAGGAGACAGGAGCCTGACCTTTGTGATGCCCCTGATGTGAACACGGAACAATAACTGACACACATTTGCTGGTCACGTTTTACAACATCTTTATATTTATGTTCCTTCCTGATTTCCCATGAGACTCAAATCTTTCTGTACCAATCTGAGAATGTTCTTTCCTACGTTGAAAAAGGTTTCATCTAAGAATTAAAGCCTCCACGTTTGAGTCAAATCCTGTGGAACTTCTACTGAACATACCATGTCTGTGTGTGTTCTGTGTTAGTCTGACCTGGCTGCATGTTTCATTATGTCTTATTTGTAGCCATTAGTTAAATGGTTTTTTTTTTTTAATTTTGTAGTTTTGTTATAGCATGATATTCCACATTTGTTCCCCATAACACACTTAAAAGCAAGAGTGTTAATACAGATTTATAAAAGCAACTTCTAATGAAATATATTTAAAGATGATTTTAAGACATGAAAGTTAAGAACAG
>JAPQRP010000009.1:16947976-16964860 GCA_037367295.1 Apogon hyalosoma | reverse complement strand
TCCTGACTACGGTAACCGTAATGCTCCGACAATCCATCAAGCGGTGCGGCTTCGTAGCTTACCAAAGTCGTACTAAAGCATTTTGACGGATTTTTGAGCGCCGTCTACCACATAGAATCAGTTCAAGGTCAGTAAGCACAACCAGAATTAATACATAAAGGCGCACCGGATTATAAGGCGCACTGTCGATTTTTGAAAAAAAATTAAAGGATTTTAAGTGCGCCTTATAGTCCGAAAAATACGGTAACTATATCCTCCTGAGACCCAGGAAAGTAAATGTTTTGGCTTTTTTACATTAAATAATTGCTCCGATTGGAAAAAACACAATTTAACAGTTTTTCAGATGCAATTATTAGTTTTATTTTATTTTTGTATGGCATATCCTTTGCAGTGGACAGGATGTTTTTTTCTAAGTAAAACTGTGAAACTCTTGTCCCCTACAGAGGACAAAAATGCATTGCTGGGTCTCAGGAGGATATGCTACTGAACCAACACAAGGAATACATAAAGAGATGTGTTTGTTGCTCATGTGTTTTATTATCAGTGTTGTTTCAACTGCATGTATTTGCCACCAGAGCATTTTTCATCATGTAGTGGCAACATTTGAACAAACTTAAAGTTGCTAATTGGTAAAAACTGGGTCTCACAGCTATCACAGTAAGCAGATGAAAGGATGTTATTACATGTAATAAAGGCAGGAGTCAACAAAAGGTTCACAGACCCACTCACCCACTCTCCTAACAGCCTGTCATGCAGGTGACCAGCTAGTATATCAACTATGACCATCACCACTTTTACCCATATGACCCACTGTTCTTTGATCCTGTGATTGCAGGACAATAACAATAAAACACAGTGAAGAAACTTGTTAAGGCTACACTAGTTGTCACACTGGGCTGCATGACTGAATGGTACGGAAGAGCCTTTGTCCCACAACACTGAAGTTCACATCCGAAAAAAACACTGTAACTACACAACTGCTTTGTCTTCACTTACTACTTAAAACAATGACCATTTTGTGAATAACATAATAATTGTGTTAATGTCATTTCAGTGAGGAAAACAGTGATTCCCTTAGTGTGTTTACTGATCAAATCTGAAAACAATGTCTCACTTTCAAATATAAGGAAAAGACAAATGAAACCCATATGTACAGTACAAAGATTCCTAAGTCATACAGAAACTTTTTTTGTGATATAATTAGGGGTTAAAGCAAATATAAGCAACACTCTGATGCTATCTATGGTCTCTATAGCCTCAACCAGAGAGATTCTGACTCCCCACAGACATCTGAACGTGACAAAGACTTAATAATATAATTATAATTATTTTGTATTCATTGCAGCATTTAAGCATGTAACAAACAGGTCAAACAAGCCAAGTAGTGTGTTTTTCCACAATATGTTGACATGATGGACATTCCTCATATTGTTAGGCGTTTAGGGCATGTGACAAACTTACAATTGAAAAAACAGCATGACCTACTGTCAGTGGGAGAGGAAAACAGAACTTCAACTATCATCTGACAATTGACTAATTATAAGTGACTGAACATGCCAAGTAAATAAACAAATAAAGTCAAATGATTAAAAAGTAAAATATACATAATGCAAAAAAACTGTGCTTTTGATTCTAAAACACTTTCACACATTTGTTTCCTGAAACTTATGACTTCATCCATGACCAGTCACTCCGTCCATTAATTTATGAGGAAATATCCCTTCCTAAAATCATTAAACATTTCACAAAAGGCAGCAGGAATGCAAACAGACACATTCACTGGTATGGAATAACATCCCTATCCACAGTTAGTGTTTGGAAATATGACAGGATTGTTGTTATCTCAGCAGTCAAACAGATTAACACAGTTAAGTTGATTTCCTTCACACAGCTGTGTCCATGTAAAGGACAAACATGCTTAAATGTGCTTAATAAAAAAAAAAAAAAGACTTTTGTTTTGTCCTCAGTGCATCTGTTTCACCACTACAAGGACAATCTCCTGTGAGAGATGTGCTGGTAAATGTTAATTCATAGACTGAAAGCATATAACTACAGTTTATCTTGTGCAACACTGGTACACAGAAGCTGCAAAGGCACATTGCCTTGACTCACTGTTGAGAAATACTACAATATTCTACTTACAGAGTTTGACATAACAGATTTATTATTTGCATAATCTGTGGAGAGACTACTGAACGGCAATCTTAGAAGTGAATAAGTCTGCATTTTGTTCCTATACTATATGATCAATTGAGTTCATTCTATACAATATTACATTTGTAATTGATCTTAATTTGGCAAACGACCTACATTTCAGAGGGATTGTACAGATCATGTCATTAAAGAAAAATAAGTTATCTCAAAATGTTCCCACTCTGCTAACATTCATTTTAATGTCCTATTTACCAGTGTAATTACAGAATTTTACAGAGATTGCAAAAATATGGGTTCACAGGATTAAAGAAGCTTTCATAGTGAGTTTATTTCAGTGTGTTTATAGTGATATTTTAGCGTCTGAACTCATGTTCAGTTTTAGTCTACTCTTGCTGGCTGTTTTACTACAGTTGAAAAACTAAATTAAAATAGCTGAAGAAATGACAATTTCAGACAGAAGAATCACTATGTCTGTGATGTGATGGACCGGCTTCTATACACTGACATGCAGAGTCTCACTTACATAGGTGTTTTAGATTCAACAAATCTACCTACATGTATCAGTAAAGTCACCTTGAACCTTGATTTACATTGAAATGTAAAGACATATTGTGATTGATTATAAAACTCCAGCCAGACAAACCAGGTCAATAAATCTACAGAAGCACCGCAGATGTTTATTCATCTTAGAAAATGTGGACAAGTGTTTACCTCATCAGCTACTGTCAAAATATCGCTGTTATGTTATTCTGAAATAAGACAAAAATGTGTTTCTAGTCAGGTGACAAAAACAACAAAAAGTCATCACACACAACCTAAACCTCCAGAAACTAGGTGAAAACCTATTCAAGTTTGGTTGTACTTCAACCAAATTTTATAGACGGTGAGAATATTGTGATTAAGATTGTGGATTGTGCCCTGCCCAACCACATCTGATTGTCTCTCAGTTCCATAGCTGTCATGTATGTGCAGGTGGGGCACAACAAGGTGTTTGTGTGTGTTTGTGTAAGTGAATCTGTTGAACTCTAGCCGGCTTCCTAAGTACACTGTACTTCCACCGTGCTTATTTTTCAGCTTTCCGACATAACCTCAGGGATTATCGATGGCAACAGTTTCTATTAAATTTCCTATTACTTAACCTTTAATCTTGGGTTTCGCAGGGGCACTTGCTCTGTGTGTATTTCTACATTGTTCACAAATAATGCTAGTGCAGAACATATGTATGATAAGATTAGAAAATATTTAACAACAAGCTCAATACTGTTTTACAGTTCACACTGGCTACAATAACATTTTTACAACAAATAACACTGGGAAGCTTTTGGCTTCTGTGTCTGTGTCATCACTATAATTTTTATTATTACCAATTTATTTACTATCAATTATAAGTTTGACAGATATAGTGACATCTACAAAAGGTAAATGGATTATACTGATTTTTTCTTAGTCAAGGGGCACTAGAAGTGAGTGCATATCTCTGCCAAGGCCTTACAGTCTTTTGTGGGTCTATATTGTTGTCTTTCAGACAGACTTTCGAAAACTACAACGTCAGCTGTCATTAAATTGGTGGAAGGGCTGGGGACAGGCCAAGGACAAATCCATTAGATTTTGCAACAGAACCATACAAAAACCAGACAGAGACTGGAATATTTTATTGATTTTTCTAACATTGAGAGATAGAGCATTTGATTTTGGCCTGACAAAGGTAGAAAGGCAAAAAAAAAAAAAAAAAATCACATACGTCATTACTTAAGCTCCTTGGCAGAAGTAACAGAGATTGAATGTGGTTGCATTACCAAAACTCTTCTGTTAAGAGTCTATGCTTTGACTACACCCTCTACTGACAGTATTACACATACTTTAAACAAAAGCATGTGCCATACAGACTGCCAAGTACCTGATAGGTCATTAATACACCATGTGTTGTATTTGACTCTAAAGAGATGTTTTCTTGTGTTTTCAGGTAGCAGGAGGAGTTTAAGTAGATTTCTGGGTGTGCCATAGACCGAACAATTAAGGACACAAGTACTGAAACACACACCCCCAAACCACCTACACCCTACCTGAAACTCGTGAGAACAAACCACTCATGATCCATCAACACAGTCGCTGTTAGAACACTGACTCGACACAGACCTTTTGGACAAACCTGTATCTTTTTATGGGAGTTACTCGGTTACTGACCTAACACACACCTGCGCTGCAACTATCCACACAAAACAGCTACAAACTCTAAACTGTAATTAGAGTAATTTTTTTCCTTTAAAATGAAAAAAGAATAAGAGACTGAATACAAGTAGTTTTCAAGCTTTTTTTTGGTCTGAAGCCTCTAATCAAAGCAGCTATTTGTCTCATTGTTGCTGGCATAAGGCAATTTTGGTAAAAACAAAAAACAAAAAAAACAAAACAAAAAAAAACCCAAAACAAAACAAATAGACTTGTAGAAAAGACAAAAAAAAAAACACAAGAAAGTTTGTAAAAATACCATTTAGAATTTTGTAAAACCATTAATATGCATAAGAAACATTAAACACTATAACTGTGACCTAGAAAGAGGCTAATCAGTTATAAATATTTAATCAGAGCTGGATTTAATATTTGTGTTTGCTTCCAAGAGCTTTATTACCAACCAAAACACCCATAGCCACTTAAATCCTACTTCCCACTTTAACCACAAATAATTCTGTCTTCATAGATTACATGTAAATACTTCCTGACTTTGTTATATTACTGTTATCTACAATCAAATATAACATTTCCTGTGACTCAGTCAATACATGTTATCACATATTATTGTAGAATTGTTTTCTTCTCTGATAAAATGAGACAAAACTTTTCTTCAAAAGTCAAAAAAGAGCTGTTGTCCTTGAAAATATGTACTGCTTTGACTCTTTGTGCACTGAAGCAGATGCATTGTTTTGTAAAAATGTCTTTTTGCTACTGCTCCTCTTTCTATTAAGTATAAGAAAGCTCATACTTACAGCTTCTACTTATCAGACAATAAAACACTATTATCTGCAGCTTAACACAATTACATCTTCACATTTCTGTCACAATATTTTTTTGCAATTTTTGTGTTTCACTGATACATGTGCAAATATACAGAAATGGATAGCAACATTTGACAAGAATGCCAAGAGCATGAAGCTGGTGAGAGTGAAGTTTCCTGCTTCTTTCACTGCTGTTGTGGTAGTTAAGAATTCCCTGTCCTAAGCAGCCAAGCTCAGTATTATCCTCTTATTCAGCTGCTGCTGGACTCACCAGTAACGCCACTTGTGAACAACACAGTAAATACTCCAAACTGACCCCTTAACTGGTCTCAGGTAAACAGCTGCATGGGGAAGAAAATAATGACATATTTTGAACATTTACCCTAAAATAAAGTGCACTTCAGCAGTATTTCAGCATGTGATGTAAGTTTTAAATATGTTAAATTTAATGTAGCACAGCGGCTTCTCAAAGGATGGTGTATAAACTCCAACATTGTGATGACTAGCATGTACACACACAATCTCCAGCCTTCGTGCATGATATTGCATCATTGATGATTTTCCCCCAAATTATCTTAAAAAGTCCCTTGTGGTTTTACTTTCACCATGAAAAGGATAAGCTAGAATATTTTTAGTTCTATGGCAACATTCAGGTTAAAATGTTACATGTGATGGAGTTGAAAAGCTTGGCTTTCTGAGTAAAGGCATTTCTGTTCTATCAGAAAAAAATGTTGTAAACAAATGGTAACCTACTACGGGTGATACCCAAATGAAAACTCCTTTTGCTGACAACAAAAAGAGGACAAAAGTGAAGAATCACATCCCTGGGCAGAAAACATTCCAGGATTGACCTGGGAGGAAAAGGCTGTGAGGGTTATCCAAGTTTATCAGAACAGCTGGCATATATCCAATGATAACTCAGCCATAAAGCAGACGAGCTCTGACTGGACATTTCAAAGTTTACTGATGTAAGGTCCCTTCAATTATGTAATCCAAGCTAAATGTGATATTGGCCTTTTATATGTCCACAATATTCTACACAAAATGTATAATTCACAGGCTCTTAAGTCATTTTGACTATTCAGAGTACATGCTAAGTGTTTGTCTTGTATACGGTCCAAGTTGCCAACATGTATCTACATACAAAAGAAGTTCTTGTGCTCTGTACATCTGGTACTTCTGTATCATCTAATGTTTACCATCTGTTTATTAAATACATAAACAATGATAGTGCTCATCTTTTCTGAAAAAACAAAATGAAACATTATACCCTCTCATGCACCAGTAGAACCAATGCCTTTCAAACATATCTTCCTGACAAAATGGACAGATTGTAAAATTTTACAACCTATATCAATCAAAGAAACAACAATGGAAATGTATTCCATGGAGATATAACTGATGCTGCATTAGTGCAGCAGACAACTTATCTGCCAAACATCCTGTTCAGTAATTAAATTGGGTGTTTAAGAACTGCCCTCAGGTACTGATACATTACAACATTTATGATGACAAAACAGTGTTCTACATTCGTTACTTAAGAACAATCCAATGACTGAAAAAAAAAGCACCTGAAGTTATGAATAAGCTATAATTTAATCGTAGTTTAAACATTAGCATACTGAACAAAGTTTCTATCACTTGAAAAATAATGGAAGTGAAAAATCATAGTAATGATTTATAACATGCAGAGTAAGACTGGTGATGGCTGGGAGGATTTCCATGACAGCAGAAAAAAGAAATCATGCCCTAAACCTTTTACTCACAACAGAGGAATGTGGATTATCTCTTTCAACAACAGAGGCCTTAAACATGCTGCTTGTCTTTCTGCCATTACATCCACAGAATAAAAACAAGTACTACCAACATAACTACACTGGGTGACAAACTGGGCTTCTGACTAAACAGCCCCCAAAAAACCCAAAAATAATTCCCATTCCCTGTCATAATATAAAAATGAATACTTGATTTGACGTTTTTATGTCAAATTTGCTACAGCTTATATTACACGTAGCCTTCTCCTGAATCTGTACAGTAAATGAAGTCACTAAATGATGAAACCTTACTATTAAAACATAAAGCCTACATCTAGATTCTCAAAAATGCATCCCACTTACCGGGTTTCTTTTCACTTATTAGCTTCATGATGAGGCTCACAAGTGGGTGTTAAAAACAAAGCGTATAAAAGACACAACTGATTATAAGAAAAAAAAAAAAGAAAAAAAAGATCTCAGTTAGCCTTCTACGTCTGACAAGCCTCGAGACCGGGAAGAAATCACACTTCAACTCATTCTACCTTAAACCTGCAAAGTTTTTCTACATGATCTTAACTCACATCATCGAACGAACCAGTAAATAAGGGGGCGGAGTCCTGGCCGTTTCATCCTGCCTCATGGAGACAGAAGTCGTGTGTTGATTGGCTGAAGCAAGCCAAGCCCACTTATCAGGAGCTTTTTCACCACCGGGTATCCACCAATCAGGACGCACCAAATGCAACCAGAGGGTTCATAAAAACAAAAGGGGGTCTCCCTGACGACGGCAGACTTCAAAATTGGACTGATCGGCCTGAGACACAGAACACCTTAGGTGACCTACAGACAAACAGTGAAGGCCTGACATCTAATGAAAGCAATTTAAAAATTGCCCTACCTATTTACACTCAAGCAGTAAAACGAAAATTGATCGTGGGCGGCTTGCACATTGCAACACGGTTGTGCAAAGCAAGCAAACCCCAGTATTGCACAGTAGAGGACTGCAGCCGGTTTACAGTAAATGAAAATGTCCGCTCCCAATACTTACAAATCCTTACAGACTACCTGCAAGTTTTTCAAATCACCCCCGAACCGGCTGCCACTTACGGGGTCTGTTCCGTCTTATCGACTCCGTCCGCCTCCGTAGCTTGCACCTCTTGGCCGGGGAGCCGTTGCACTCCGCATCGTCTCCGCGGTGCAGGTGATGCATGTTCTCAAACGTGCTGCCGTTGTTGGGTCCGGAGCTGGAGCCGAACGCATTGCCGCTGCAACAGCCACCGTTAGCGGCCACGACGATGGGGCTGTGAAACCCCCTCTGGCTCTGTCCGTTGTTGACATGAAAGGGTCCCGACGCTCCTTTCTTGTCCATCATTGACTTGGCTTTATCCATGGCAGCAGCTAGCCTAGCCTAACCTAGCCTAGCTTAGCTTAGCATCTGCAAGGGAAAAAAAGGAAAATGCACCCGTCGCTAGCAATGAGAAACCAGGTTACTTTAGCTTAGCTTGCTAACGTTAGCACCGCTGTAAGCTAGTCTGAGTCAGTCGCGCGGTTAGCTTTCGGCAGACCTTGCGCTTTTATGTTACGCGCCTTCAAATATCAGGCTAAAATTTGACACACATTTTTGCGCTAATGTAGTGTAAAATGGAAATGCGGACAGCCGCTAGAATACGGTGTTTCCTTTGAGGTCACTCTCGGTCATTTCCCCACATTGAGGTCCTGGCAGGCGCAGCGGCAGCCGGTGTGTGTGTGTGTGTGTGTGTGTGTGTGTGTGTGTATAGTGTCGGTGCTACGTCACAGCAGCTCCTCCGACTGAGGCCGAACCCGTTCACCTCCTCCGACCGGTTTTTCTTTCTTTCTCTGCTGCAGTAAAAATCACGCTTTGTAATTCTACACTTTAACACAAGGCTCAACCCAATGCTCGTCCTCTGTCGGACAAACACTGAACCGCTGCTGTGTCCTGCCGCGACGTCCAACAAAGTGCGCGCTATCTGCAGCTGCGGGCGCTTTATTTATCGCTCTTTGCTGTCATCCTCATTCCCCGCAGTCCTCTCCACGCGTGATGTGCGCACAACGCTGCCAGTCAATATATCAGTCAAGAAAATGAACTGTAGTAACCCTGCAGTTGCACGAAAAGACACAGCATCGGTGTAATTTATTTATATACTACTCAATTATTCAACACTGAGATTTTCATATACTTGCATATGGATTTTAAAGTCCATTTTTCATTTTATATTTATCTTTACAGTTTATCACCTAATAGCCTGCACATTTTCAATTTGTGTTCGTTTTTGCTTATTGTCCATCGCTATAAAATATTGATATCAGGGGCAGATTCCTATTCGCAAAAGAATAATATGCTACTATAGACAATCATAACTGAGTAACACAATAACAACATGTAATAACAATGTAAATATCATAGTAATATCAGTGTTTAGCCCCAAACACCATACATGTACAAGGTTTTCAGAGGCCTTAGAGCCTGTCTGAGTTTCCCAATAAATAAATACTAGCAATACTACTACTACTACTACTACTACTAATAATAATAATAATTGAAATTCATAAAATACACAACTACTGTTTTTATTTTTTATTATCAATAGTAGTAGTAGTAGTATATTTTATTTTCTCATCATTTTGGACCATAACTGTCCACACACATTTAGAAAAGCTAGTAAAGATAATAAACAGACAACATCCAAAATGGTCAAAAAAAAAAAAAAGTTAAGAAATCCACTAGGGACCAAAAACTAGATCTGGGTAAAGTGAATTATTTACTTTTGACTCCTACTACATTGGTGAATTATTTTGTCACTGGTAATAAGTGCCATAATTGTAAGTCTGTTGTATTGTAAGTCCAGCAAGCAACTGCATTTATGTAGATATTTTAATATTGTTATGCAACAGTAAGTTTTTGTACTGTTTATCCCTTCATATTTTTATACGTGTCCAAAAAATTTCCAATCTTGCTTTAAATGCAAAATTTTCAGTAGAAGAATCTACCTTTGAATCAAGTGTATGGTATGGACTGAGTTTTGATTTGCTGCCATCTACTGGTAAAAATATGTTAACACTATTAGCATTTCTCACCAGTGAGAAATGTGCAAAGGTCATAGCTAGTTTCTAAATGTGTTGTTAAGTGTAAAAACCTATATTCAGTTAAATTATATTAACACATTTTTTGCTCCATATAGTTATTATAGATCTTTACTAGCTTAACCGTTGTGACCCTGCTGCGGTAACAATCGGGTCACTATAGTAGAGGTACTGGGAGTAAAAATCCTTTAACAGGATTGGGTTAAAGTCATTACTCAGCCAATTAGTCACACACTACTGTGTCTTAAACCTGTTCTTGATTACCTGTAAACAAGACTTGCACAGACACTGACATAAATGTGTCAAAAATGGGAATCCAAGTTCTTTTAAACGATTTTGTTTAATACAAATGTCCACTTTGTACATAACTGAAACAGCTCTCTGTGACTATTATCCTCCAGAGCTGTCCAGTTAAAGTAGATACAAACAAGTTTACATGTCTTATGAAAAGCACACAGACAGTACTGAAAGATTTCACAGCAAAAGGAAAAGGCAGTCACTGTCTTTGTCCATTCATTTATGCTACCAGGGCAGTTCAGTCCCGTCCCAGTTGTAGGCCTTGCCAGTCTTGTCAATACTCAGTGTGTTGATGATGTTCATTAGACAACTGACAGAGTGTTCTGTGCTAAACAGCTTTTCCTTTGGTACGTTCCTGTGGTAAGGCCTGGAGAGGTCTGTGTTGACAGTTCCCGGGTGTAAAGACACACACACCACCTGGAAAATACACACATGAAAATCAGCTCTGTAATTATGAGAGACATAGGTCTGTATATAGAGCCGAATCCTGCACCTTCTGGTTACCCCCCATAGGATGTTGCTTCAGAAGAAAAATGTATTGTAGTCATCGGCAGGAGACAATTATTACCCCGGCCCCGCAGGGGAGGCAAGGGGTATTGTTTTTGATTCAGTTTGTTTGGTTGTTTGTTAACACTCAGGCAGCAAAACTGTTGGTTGAATTCACACCAAATTGGGTTTATAGATTGCCAATGACCCAGCATAGATGTGATTACATTGCTGGAAAGGTAGGTCAAAGTTCAAATTTTTTATGAATTTTTAAAATCTTTTTTTTCCCCCCAATTACTTATAATGGGCAAAATTTCAAATGTCTATAAAAACATCAATTTTGTCTCAATTTCCTTCAAACTTGGCACATATATAGAGGCAATTGATATACTGACATCAGCACATGCATAGACATGATGACGTCAGCTGGATCCATGCTAAAATAAGCTACAATATGTGTGAGGGGCGGGGTTTGTTGTGTCTGGCAACCACTTGTTTTATATCATCTGAATATAATTATGCCATTATTCACTCATATGATGTTTGTATATTCAATATTTATGAAGGAAAAAAATTCTCAATTTGTGATAAAACTATTGAAGTATCAGACTGAAAATACATGAATAAACTACACAACAAAAAGTCACAGTGATGACATCATCGTAATGTGTCTGTCTCCAAAATCTGCTCAGAACTACTGAAGATGTTAAACATTTAATTTCTTAATAATTTGTCAACATGCTCTCAAAGACTGAGGTACAATATGTCAAGCGTAGTGACCATATTTGCGTTGGTGTCATGTATGAAATACCATGAGATGCAGTCCATTAAGCTGTTTAACACAAAACAAGATGTTTCTTTACCATCTTTGCCACAAACCATGATTTTCTTGGCTTATAAAATTATCTGTTAAACTGACAAACATCATATGTGTAAATGGTGACACATTTCAAACAAGGTCTCTCCACTGACCACCGTTCAAAGGTAGGGTCCATGGGTCACGGCAGAAGGTACATTTTTTCAGCTCTCTATGTGTAACAGCACAAGGTTCATCCGGCTCTAAGATAACTCAAACCTACCTTAGGTCGGCTGCGGCCCAGCTCTATAGACAAATTCCTTGTGGCCATGTTGAGTGCCGCTTTAGACATTCTGTAGCTGTACCAACCACCGAGACCTGAGGAGAGGTGAGGGGCAGAAACAGAAAATTTAACAGAAAGAAGTGTGCTAGTTACTATTTACAGGAACAAAAGACCTAAAGAATAGTTTGTGTTTAAGGGTCTGATTCTTTCAGGGTTCTAACTCTCCTGTTTTGGTCTACATTATGACAGAGGAAGCAGATCTCACTTGAAACTATTCAGTATATGGATGATCATTATCCATGAGCAGATGTGGCAGCTTTTGGCTATGATGTCTAGTGGCTTAACTTACCGTTGTCACCAATGGATCCTACTTTAGCAGTAATGTTGACAATGATGCCACTGTGTTGCTTGGGTTTCTCTGCAGGTTGCTGACCAAAACCACCTCCACCTTTCTGAAGAAGGGGGGCAAAATACTTGGCCATGATCAGAGGACCTACTGTGTTGGTGGTCAATGTGGAAATGATGCCCTAATTAAAAAAAAACAAACAAAAGATATAATATGAGAGAGCAAATAAAACACAGTAAAGTCTCAAATAAGTCACAGACATCAGAACATTTCAACTTAAGGATATTTATTTTGCCCAAAGTAAATAAGTTATACTGCTTGAGAAACGATCTTGAATTACCTGGAGAATTTATTTGTACAAAGCTGAATAAGGGTCTGTTTGTTAATCCAGAACAGTGGAGCTACAAACATATGATATTCTTAAAGAATTCAATGGATTACTTTACTACTCAACAGTATATGCAGATCAAATATGGTTAAGACAAACTCAATCTTAATCATCTAAAATGCAACATACATATTAATGCAGCAGTAGACTGTGATGCAATAATCTAAAAACATCACAGTAAAATACTAATAGGGGTCGGTTTACAGTACAATCAGTTCATCCTTTAACCTTCAAAGACCTAAACAGCAGCTGTTAATCAAAAGCATCTACTGTTCCATAATGTTTAATAACTTTTTAACCACTAATTCTATAAATACAACACTCTGAGGAAAATGCATGGCGACAGGTGTTGGTGTGTTTTTAAGTCCAGCCCCAATGAATTAATCTACAGGCCCTTGTGAAATAAAGGCTTTTTACAATTTCAATTTTTTCCAACCAAGTGAGTGCCTGGATTTTTGTCTTTTTCCTATTGTCCATGCCCTCTCCATGAGCATCTCTGGTTTGGTGAATACCAGTAGCTCCCTGTGAAATAGTTTTTTTTGTCTTTTTGGATCCTATAAATACATGTTAGTAATTCAGGTAAGGTGCAGTTTCTCAGTTTTTCAGTGGCATCAAATGAGACCCATTTGGACTCTCAGAAGCTCTGTAGTAAATGAGGAAACACCATCATTTTCCACAACTCGGATTAACCCCATGTTTCCCATTTAGTTTTACTAATGACAGTGGCTGCAGATGCTTGTTTTTATGTTCAGTTAATTATATATTTTGCTGAAAAAGTTTCTCTCTAAAGTTTTCTTTATTTTGATATAAAAACCTTTGAATGAACCCTGACCTTTTATGAACATCCACATAATCAGTAAATTAAATATAGGAAAATATCTGACTTTCATTGAATATACAGGGTGTCCCAGAAAATATGATATTATTTCATCACCTAATAATTTGTTTTAAATTTGTTTGCTCTTTTTTGCTCAAAAAACGGGCAATCATTTTTATTGTTCTACTTCGAGGAATAGACATGCCGTTTACTGCAACAGAAAAGGTGTTCTGTGTATTGAAGTACGCCCAAACTGAGTCAAATGTGAATGTGCACATATGTAATAACTTTGGAACTTTATAAAACTACCATCCCCCAAAATTTTTCATTTGAAATTTGTAGAATAAAATATTTTATGTCCAAAACAAATCCTATTAAGTATCATTTCTCCTGACCATGTAGTTACTCTGATATGGACATCTCAAATGAGGTCAATTTTTTGGGACACCCTGTACATGGTTACACACACACACACACACACACACACACACACACACACACACACACACACACACTTATACAATAGATTTATAAATCTTCCACTAGAAATAAACTTTAAAGTGCATGTACTGTCATCTGCTGTTTTGAAGTAGATCTAGTAGCTCTGAGAGAAACATTCCTTTTGAGTAAAATCCATAATATTATTAATTCTATCTTAGAAATTGAAGCCAACCAGTATTTAAGACTTCATTTTTCTTTATTTTTTGACTCAAACTTATTCTGGAGCATCCTGGAGTGTAACACCTACATGTTTTGCTTTTCTTAAACAAGTGCTTAAATCTCAGAAATGTTACAGTGGAGTATTTTTTTTTTACAATGTGGTATTTTACTGTAATGGAGTGAATAATTCTCCCACAATTCAATGAAAAACAGAATTTTTGATATTTTATAACATAAGAGAGGGAAAAAAATCAGTGGTTTCACCTGTGCAGAAACATCCCTCAGGCTGGTTTCTCCTTTTCCGGATGGATGAAGCATCGCTGAGGAGTTAACGATCAGGTCCAGCCGACCAAAGGTGCCTTTCACCCAGTCTGCGGCTCCGCGGACGTCCTCCTCCCGGCTCACGTCCAGCTGGAGGACCGTCAGCCTCCCCCCGTGTTGTCCGGCCAAGCCCCGCAGCTCGGCCGCTCCGTCCGGGTTTCGACATGTCGCGACGACGGCAGCAGGAGTGTGGTTTTTCAGAATATGCTTGCAGAACTCCAGCCCCAGTCCTCTGCTAGCCCCCTGGATCAGTGCAACGGGAGCCGCCATGACAGCGGAATGACGTAAGACCGAAGAGTGAATGGAGAGCGTGTGTGAATGTGTTGCGTTCAAGAACCAGTCAGAACGTAAAACTTTATAAAACTTACGAAACAACAGTCAAGAAAAGCTCATCTAAATGGTTATTTAAAGACAATATATTAAGTTTAATTAATTTATATGAATAATTCAATTAATTTATATGAATAATTCAATTTATTTATAGGATTTTATTGATACAGTTTTGCACAATAACAGTTTCTTTTTTGTTCATAAGTAACAAAGAAAAAGCTACGAGCGATATGAAAGGCAGCACGTTTCACAACAAGCAAAGGCCGCCCTCTGTAGGTCACTACGAAAACACTTACACAACAATGCATATTAGGACTTTTGACTTTTAACCTTTGGGTTTTAGGAATCTTAACTTCTTTATTGAGGCAATGGATCAGTTTTTTTATACTATGTGTGTTTATTTTTAGACTCGTATTGCAAAGATGTTTCCTCATAAACTACTTTGCTTTAGAGATATGAAGTGTTAACACTAACATCATTATACAATAATAATTATATGACCACTAACAGGATAAGTGGTAATGATACTGACTGCTTCATTACAATTCATTACACACTTTCACTGGATTGAATATATTAAAGCTGATGTGTTGGAAGCAGCAAAATGAACAACTTAAGGAACTGAGTGACTTTGACCATGTCCATATTGTAATAGTGATGATTGGGTCAGAGCATCTCCACAACTGTAGGTCTTGTTCGGTGTTCCTGGTCTGCAGTGGTTAATACTGACCAAAAATGGACATCCTAATCTCTGACCATTTGATCGTATGTGGGAGTTGTTGCATATTTCCAGAATTAAAGGACTTATGTCTCAGCAGGACCTGGAAAAACTGCTTCATGCATTTATCTTCAGTCTGTTAAATGACTGTAACAATGTCTTTACAGGTCTGACTAAAAAGTCCATCAAACAACTACAGCTGATCCAAAATGCTGATACTCGAATACTCGCTAGAATCAAAAAAGTTGACTACATCACACCAGTTCTGAGGTCTTTACACTGGCTTCCTGTCTCTCAGCAGATAGACTTTAAAACACTTTTGTTAGTTTACAAAGCTCTGAATGGTTCAGGTCTCAAAATTCATTAGTGACCATCTTTTACCCTGAACCATCCAGACCGCTCAGATCCTCTGGCACAGGTTTGCTCTCTGTCCCGAGTCAGAACCAAACAGGGAAAACCAGCTTTTAGTTTTTATACTTCACACATCTGGAACAAACTACCAGAAAACTGCAGGTCTGCTGAAACTCTCACTTCTTTTAAATCCAGGTTAAAGACTCATTTGTTTGCAGCTGCCTTTGATTAGAGCAGTTTTTTCAGTTCTAATACCTGCACAGCAACTCACAATTTTAACTTGATCGATTTTAAGATTGTTTTTAGCTGTTGTTTTTTAATTCCTGTTTTAATTTCCGTCTTTATTTTCATCTTTTCTGCACTCTCGTCTTGATTAATGTTTTATTCTCTATGATTTTAATGTCATTTTATGCCTTTGTAAAGCCCTTTGAACTGCCTTGTGTATGAATGGTGTGATTATATAAGTACATTTGCCTAGCCTTGCCTTACAAATGGATCTGATCCATGGAGGCCAAACCACTTTACTTCCAGGATTTCAGGGATCTACTACTAATGTCTAGGTCCAGATACCACAGCACACCTTCAGAGGTCTGGTGGAGTTCACAGGTCAGAGCTATTTTTGTGGAAAAAGGGAACCTACACAATATTAGACTGGTGGTAATAATGTTCTGCTCCTATAAATGCTCGTTATTTAGACCACTTTTGGTAGGTACTAAACACTTTATATTGGTAATGAACAACAAGCTGTGAACCCACTTTTACACAGAGATCACAAATTCTTCCTTGTAAAAGTTGCTCAGATCCTTATTTGTGTCTGTTTCTAACACCTCAACTGTGAGGCCTTAATGTTCACTTGCTGCCTAATGTATCCCACCCAAAGAAAGGTCCCATTGTAATGAGATATATAAAAATTAATATCACATATTTTGTCAGAGGTGATAATGAATTTTATTTGTATAAAATGTACTTTTGTGCAGCTTGCATATATTTTTCTATATTGTTAATTGCAGTTGTAAATAATCTTTGAAATCTGGAGATTGCCACTTGTTAAGCCTCTTGAGGGTTTTTGGTAACTATCCATCATAATTTTTAAC
>JAPQRP010000009.1:16937128-16947750 GCA_037367295.1 Apogon hyalosoma | reverse complement strand
TGATCGGTGTTTTGTAAAGCTATTCAATTCAATCTACTGCTTTATAGTAGATATTCCAGTAGGTGGCGGTGTTATTCCGTCAATAACCTGTTCAGCCAAGTCTCAGTGATCCAGAAGAAGAGACAGAGAAACGCGGTTGCTTAGCGACCAGCGGGTCCGTAACTACCTCTATGAAGCGCTAACATATGGATTATGTTTCACAAATGTATTATTAATGGCTCCAAAAAGAAAAGGCCCTTTACAACTTGTCCAGAGAGAGGTAGAAGACGTTAAAAAGAAGGTTTGTTGTTTGTCCTACTTTGGTGGCGCTGAAAACTGAATGTCAAGTTAGAAATGCTAAAACCTAGCTAGTTTAGCTAACGGACCTGCAACCGATCATTCAGTCATTCATTCATTCAAGCTTTATTAAGGACACAAAACTTGGTCCGTAGGATAGGATAAAACAAAAAAGAAGGGGAAAAAGTCGTCATCATGCAGAGTCATATAGTAGGGCTGCATGATGTGTTAGCTGCTAAATTATTGTTATAATTGCACTATCAAGCTGTGGATTGTGCTGGCATGAATGCCCACAACTGCTTATCACAAACCTATCATTAAAGACTGCCCTGTTTACAGTGGTGTTTTTGATATTAGACTTAGGTCGATCAATCTGGTTAGTATAAAACCTCGTAATAGTCTGGTTTACAAGAGCTATTGGTTATCACCGGGTGTCAGGTTACTTAACATTGGTGTATGATTGAAAAAGGTAAATGGAATTGCATTTCTTAGGCGTTTTTTCTATCTTGAGAGTAGTCAAAGTGCTTTACAATGTGATACATTCAGTTATTGGCACATACAAGCACAAATACATTCACACATCAGTGGCATTGCCTCTGGGGGCAGTTAGGGTTCAGTGTTTTGCCCAAGGACACAGACATGTGGACAGGAGCCACCAACCTTCCAGTTTATGAATGACACTGCCTGTTTGTGCCACATCGTGTGTATATTGTTATATCCAGATTTATGGGCTTTTCAGTTGAGTCTTGACTGTATTTGAAGTTTCCACTTGCCGCTGTTCATTTAACCCAGGTTGACAGTCTGGTGAAAGATGTGCAGACTCAGCGTGGATCCACTGCAGAGCTGTTACAGAGGTAAACAGCTCTCACAGAGTTATTGCTCTGCTCCCAAACTCCTCCAGCTCATTTTTGTTCTGCTATGCCTCCAGCATTTTTCCCCTTCACTATGTTTCACTTTAAATTTGACTCTTTGTTCTTATGAAAGATTGAAGTTGATTGTAGTTTCTATTTGTCCAATTTCAAACAGATGTCAAGAGCTCCAGATCTTGGCAGAAAAGACTCTAAAAACACTTAACAAACTGACTAAGGTACTACAAAAACTGAATTCTTTGTTCTTTTGAATTGATTGAAGCTTCATTTTGTATTGTCTCATGGCCAACATTCAAAGCATTCAGTGGGTAATAGTTTGTGAATAATTATCTCAAACAGTTTGTTCTGAACATTCCAAAAACGAGAAGTGTCATTTTAGCATGCATTTGGTAACATCTTAAAAAAGGTGAATTTTTATCTAACATCACTGCCACACTTCATAGATTGAAATTTATTTGATACCTTTTCAGTCATTATTTGACTTGTGTTGGTATAAGCTTGACTGGAGGTCACTCTTTATGTATTTATAGAATAGGTTATTCTGTGTATGTGCAGAGGGAGTTTTAAGTGTTTATATAAAAAGCACATCAAAATACATTTTCTTAATAAAGTAAAATTTAAATTTATTTTATTCATAGCATGGTCAACAATAAAAAGCTGACAATATCCATTAAATAAGTAATAACCATGTCCTTTAACTTACCTGTAAAGTTTTGTTTTATTTTTTTTGATTCTTGCACTTGATGAACAAAAACCTGCAGTTTTCTGTTTGTTTGGTTGATATTGTTAGGCTGATGAGTTAGCTCCGGTGGGGAACTATGATCAGAGGAAACAGGAGGAGGAAAGAAAACTGCAAAATATAATGGATCGTCTGAGTACCCTCTTTCAGAAGCTTTCACCACCAGGACCAAGCACTGCATCAGGGTCAGCATCTTATTTAGAGACCACATTGCATTGACAAAAGCTTTATGTAATCTATGTTCAATAGTTGATTTAGTTCGACGTTATATTCAGAGTTTGGCTTACACTTCATTTTGTGTTCAGCGATGCATCAAAGGATGATACTGAGGAGGAAGAAGAGGATGGTGATGAGGATGATGATGATGATGATGACGACGATGATGACGACAATGATGAAAGTGACAGTGGTGATGTTGATAATAGTGTTGATGGGAAGAAAGCTGTGAAACCACCGTCTCAGTCAGACCCTCGTGTTTACACTGTCCTCAGTGATTTTAAAGGAGACCAGGAAGGGGATCTTTCTGTCCAGGTGAAGTGCTGTCCTCACAAATGCATTATTCAGAATAACACTGAAGCTGAGTGATTTAAATTTTTTTTGGGAGGTTTTGTGCTTTATCTTGACAGCTATTATAAAGACAGACAGGAGAGACTTTAGCAAGTGCATGTAGCAAAGGGCTTGGGCTTAAATTTGCAATATTTGTGCAAACCTAATTAACTTTATTAATAATCTGTTTCTCATTCAGTACTGGACAAAATCTTTCAACCTTTTTTTATGAATAAATAATGTCAAGTTGACACACAAATGACATTTGGTTGTTCTTACAGCGAGGGGAAGTGTTGCGGATTATCAGGAAAACAGCTGATGGATGGTGGCTGGCCCAGGACTCTAAAGGCAACAGAGGACTTGTTCCAAAAACCTTCCTGAAGGTACACAACCACCTATGCAAAAACATTGCACCAATCTAAGAAACTTTACTCTAACTTATAATTAAAGATCAAAAATACAAAAGTTGTAATGCAGTTATAAAATTTTAAAGTCCTGTCTCCAAATAACAATCACATTCTAGGTTGGCTCTGGCATCAGTGATGATGATGATGATAATGATGATAATGACAGCGATGAAAAGGACAGTGCTGATGATGACAATAATGAGGAGGAGTCAGAGGAGGAGGAAGAAAATGATGGTGATGACGTGACTGGCAACACAGAGAAAACTAGGTTCTACTTTTTAATCTACTTTTTCAATATAAGTGTCATTTTGATGGAGTATGTATTGATCACAGAAAGTTTTGCAGCAATTTTGCATACAAAAGGATTTGCTGAATGAGCAGAAATGCATGCATAAAATGGAATGAAAGATGGCTTTTTATCCAGCAGCAGCCACCTCTAATAGATGTTTTAAAAACAATAATGAAACTAATTTGTCTTTGACAGTGGTGCTTCACATTCCAACTGGTCAACAGTAAGAAAGGCTCTATCAGAGGTAAAACTCTACCTGCACCCTTCTAATGAAACAAACTTTACAAACTTCCTGTCAGTTAATGTTGAATTTACAATGCTGAACATGTACATTATTTGTTTTCACAATGTGTGTGTGTTTGTAACAGATTGATGCAACAGATGTGCTCTCTGCCATGGGAGCCATACCATCAGGATTTAGACCTTCCACTCTCAATAAACTACTGATGGAGGAAGGTAGTTTTGCACACCTCAGCAAATGCACACATTAACACATTTATACACCAATAATTATACAGAAATACAATTTCAGTCAGGCTACTGAGTTATGTGGATAGGGGTTGTTTAAAGATGAATTCCACCACTCCTACATTGTGCCTGAAATGCACACATTTAGCACTTAAAATATCCAAAATAAACTACATGTTGTCACTTAAAAAAAGTACAGATTTATTAAAAACGTGTATTATCTCCATTCCTTGTCTTCTGCATTTACTTCGCACTCAATTACATTTGTCTTCAGAGCTGTTGTTTTCACCAATACTTAGCTATAGATTTGCCCAAAAATAGATCTATGCAGTTGCAGAAGAAAGACAGATAACAAAAAATTTACAACTTTTTCCAGGTGTAACATACAGGGGAAGTCATTACATTCAACCTGAGCTCAGTGAATCACAGCTCTCCTTTAGAGACCTTTTCCTGGATCCAGACACAGGCAGGGTGAGTCAAACCTCCAGTGTGTGAGATATAACACACAAACATGGTTTTCCTCATGGTCTACATCATCTACTGTCTTGGAAACTAATGAGTTGGTATTTCTACTCCACTGGTTTGTCCTGTCCTGTAGGTTCGTGCTCGGCAGGTCAGAATTAGCGTTTGTTTCACTCTCTGGAGCTGTAGGATGATTCCTCCTCCTGGGGTCGGTGTTCAGGTCCTCAGCAGACACATTCACCTCTGCGCCTTTGACGGAACTCAGGTGAAGCATCGCTCACTGGTGTTTTTAAATTTCCTGTGTTCTTGGATATTTTTTTCTTAAATATATTTATTGTTGTTTTTCATTGTTTTATAAAAACAGGCAATAACACCAACACATCAAAACAATCCCTACCACCCCCCACCCCCCACCCACTCAATGGCATCCTCTCCCAGTGCAACAAAATATACTTGACAGTCACAAGTTAATTGTCTATACAGACAAGTCCTTTATAAATTGCATAAAAGGTGTCCAGATCTTATTAAAGTCTTTGATCTTTCCTTTAGTCAGGTACGTCAGCTTTTCCAGAGTTCTTGGATATTTTTATTATTGAGTTCTATCAGATGTTTTATCATGATTAAGCTCTAACTGTGTTTCAGGTGTTGAGTAATATTCACACAGTGAGAGCAACTTACAACCCCAAGAGCCCCAAGAGTTGGAACTTCTCTCCAAGGGTATGATGATGAGTAGTAGACCACATAATTCAGTCTTATCATTAAAAATAATAAACTGCTATTCCCTTTGTTATTTGGCTGGTTGATGTTTTCTTTCTGTATAATTTTGTGTGAATAATTATGCACAGAATAAGCCTTAATAAATACAATTAAACAGTTTAACATTTAATATGATTTTGTTCCAGATGACTGGTATCCTCCCCTCACTCTTAGATGGAGACTGTTTCCTACGCTGCAACTCTGCCTCTCCTGATCTGGGGATCCTCTTTGAAGTGGGAGTCACATTTATACGGAACGTACGAACAAACATACACAAAACACATAAGTAAAACAAATTGGGGGAATGTTGGGTGGTGTAGTTCAGTCACACATTAAATGAAAATCTTTTGTTGACACATTTTAGAAATGCAAAAGTAAGGATGACTACATTTTATAATCAGCAGAGTCAGTGATAAAATAGAGTGTGTTTGGAAGCAGCTGTGTCTCAAATTGTGTTGTGTTTTAGTCCACAGGAGAGAGAGGAGACCTGAGCTGTGGCTGGGCATTCCTCAAACTGACTGATGACACCGGGCATCTAATTCCCAATAGGTATAGATACATCAGTGTATACAGTCGTGGAAAAAATTATTAGACCATCAAAAGTCATCAAAAACAATCGTTATGCAATCAAGCACTAACTCCTGTGTATCATGTGACTAAAACAGACAGAAAAGAAAACATGGAATGCCTAAAAGCACTGTTATTGTCAGTACAATGACATAGATATTGATGTAAGAACTGAAGTGATTTTGGTTATTATCAAGAAAACATGGAAAATGGATAAATATCAGCTCTGAATTTAAACTCTTATGAACTATTTTTGTTGTCATCATTATATTTGTCCGAACAAATGTACCTTTAGTTGTACCAGGCATTAAAATGAACAAGAAATTGATGAAAACAAGGGTATGGGCTAATAATTTTTTTCCGCAACGCTACAGTATTCTCACATAAATAAAACTTTATATCCACAGAAATTTAATATCAAATCTAATGTGTGTAGAACCTATGAGCTGCCAGTGAACGGTGGAACACCTTATGAGAAGGATGTAACAGTGGAGGCTATGGTCACCAGAGGATGTAAGAGGACTCATCATTCTCTCCTCGGACAAGTGTATTCCTAATTTATACATTTTAAAGTTGCTCAGTTTTTTATGTAAACAATCTCCTCATCTGTCTCAGCTCCAACAGGTGTTTTCCAACAGATGCTTCAGTCCAGACGGCAGCCTAAACTGATCATCAAGCTGAAATCAGCCAACAGTCAGACTAGAACACAGCTCAGGTGAGGACATTACTGAGGAAACTACCCACAGCCTCACAACACCCTTTAAATCATCTCATGTAATTCGGTAAAATATGCTCAGATTCACATGGAGAAAAGAATGGTGTGCTGAAGCCATCTGCTGTTCTGCTTGTATGTTACATGCGTCCATGCAACCACATGTTTACATTAAAACGAGCGGGTTAGTCACAGTCTTTCCTTCTCAGTCTGCTTCCAGACAATCTGCTGCACTGTCTCAGCTGTGTTGATTTACTGGCTCTGCACAGACAGCTTCTAGCTGACACATTATTAATGGACAGGCCCACAATGCAGAATGCAGGTAATGCACACAACCTGAAATCCACACCCTCTTTTGTTCACATTACATTTATAGACAGAACACATCAACATTTTTCATATTCTCTTAGATCTGATATGCAGCCCAGTTCTTTCCACATTTCCCATGCTGCTGGACCAGCTGGACCTGATGGATGCTCTCAGGGTCAGTCGTGAGTGCACAGTTAAACAAAGATTAGGCCTCACTTGTAATAATAAACAGTAGGATTTGACTTGATTAACTTTTGATTTTCTCTTCAGTCATATTTTACTGTCAAAAGCCCCAGTTTTTGTTAAAAAGTTAGGAGTCTTTCATATGTGGTGATCCATCTAATCATGTGAATATTCTAAATATGTCACGGCTGCAGAACATGATTTGCAAATCAACATTGTTCTGTTGTTTTGTTAAAATAGTCAAAACTAATCAGCTGTTGTTTTCTTTTAGAATGCCTGGATGGATGCACTGAATAACATGAGCAGAGCACAGAAGGTTGGTGTATTTATGTACTACTAAAACAAACCTGTAGAGGGAGCTGTCAGTCTGAGGACTTAAAAAGTGTCTGTAGATTCTTAAGGGTTCTTGCGGGGTCTTAAAAGTCTTGAATTTACCAATCTTCATTTAATACCTCGAAAAAGTCTTTAAAAGGTATTAAATTTGATCTAGTAGGTTTTTAGTTACGTTGCCATAAACATGTTGGCTGTGTTGTGTTTAAATGTGTCTATTAAATGTCCAAGCTGCAAAGAAAGTAATGTTACTTGACTCAGTTCCACCCGTTCCAACCCAACAATTTATACTGAAATAAGGAACCATTTATTACTAAATTTGCAGGAATGATCACAGAGCATTCAGCCCAACACACATGCAGCCGTTAGTCACGTGAGGAAGCTGACTTTGGGAACTTTAAGGGATGGCTGGCAAGCGAGAAGTAAATAAGAGGAAGTACATATGTAATGCTGCCTGGTTGGAGAAAAGCTCATTTTCCACCTGACTGATATGAGTTTTCCCAAATTCTAGGAGTTACAAATTTTTTGCTAATATGGCTGTGAAATAGGCATTAAATTCTGTTCTTAGTAGTCTTAATAAGGTCTTAAAAAGACTTAAATTTAACTTATTGAAACCTGTAGGAACCCTGATTCTTACTTTGTGGGTTTTCTCTGCCATCAAGTATATATGTATGTGAAATGCTAATTTAGTTTTGTAAAAACATTTCTTTTAAGTGCATTGAGTCAGTCAGGTCAATATCACCTATCTCTTCTCCCCTTTGCATTTGCAGAGAGACCCCTCCCATCTGAAAGAGGAGTTTACTAAAGTCTACATATCGTCAGTCTATTTTCTTCTCCACACTCCCTCGCTGCCCTCTTATCGCTGGGCAGACCCATCATCAGAGATGCAGCGAGCGCGAGTCATCTACTCGACCTTGGATGCCCTGAAACAAACTCAACATACCACCAGTTCATCAGAAAACCCACAAGTCTTTCTGGACCCGAATAATGAGCATCTTGCTTTTGATATCACAGAGCTGACCTTTGACTTCCTCAGTGTGGCACGGTAACACTGGGAACAACAGAACACATCACTCAAAGTATATTTTGTTATTTTTCTGACTTGTCTTCTGTTGTCATTACAGCCTTTAACAATGGCCTTTCAGAACCTCCAAAGAACATGTGTGCCCTAGAACTGTTCTTCAGCAGTAATTTATGTGTTTAAATACAATAAAGTTATCACTAAAACGATTTAGAAAGGAGGGTGTAAAAAAGATTTATACGATGAAGGGATAATTGTGGCATAATTTGCATGTTTTTCCACTGTTATCTGTATTGCCAAATTTTGTTATATTTTCTAATAAACATTAACTACATGAGTTGTTGATTTGGGACAGACTTGTTTTCTGCCGAGCTACTTTTCATCCCTGCCGTCTAACCGGTCACTAACCGCTTCATTCATCCCACCCATTAATTCAACACATCACTTAGTGTGTGTATGTGAGAGAGAGAGCGAGGGAGGGGGGGTGTAGAGTTACATGTATAAGAGGAGTGTTCAGAGTTAATTAGGATCCTGCCGTCTTTTTATAGCCGGGTATAAAAGAACAGCGCAGAGAGAGGTTAGATCAGTCAGTGTGTAGACTGGCTCAGATCATCTATCAGTGGTTTCATGTCTGAGGTCACATTTAACAACATTTAACATTTATAAGGATACCTGCAGTAATGATACAAATATGAACATGCACCTAGACTTTTTAAAGTTTATTAATGAATAATGAAGATAGATGCCGCTCAGAAATAATGATTTTCCTCTCATTGAATTTAAAAGACCAAAAAGTATGAAATATATAAAAAATACATTACTTTCTGGTCCTGTTTTAAACCCAACACCCAATACCCTCAAGAAATTACACAACTTGTACATATTTGTGTTGAATTTCTACTTAAAGGGGCCTAGTGATAGGTTTTTACTTCCTAACACTCCTTTCAGCAAACAAGCGAAAATGTAATTGTTGCACAAACCCGCTTACTTCAAAGGACAACAAACCAAACTACGGACCAGCCTAAATGGCTTCTTGTCCATAAAAATATCCTCAGTTGATGCAATACTGAACCTAGCCTGGTCTTTCTGACTGTGTACATACACACAAACCTTTCTTTGGTGCAGTGTTTGGTGGTGAATAACACGGCACTTCCTGTATTTCCACATTCCAGTGCTGCTTTTGTTTGGTTAGTATTATGTTGTGTTGGGTCTAAGAAACTGGGTTACCATGAGGAGCAAGAACACCTAATAGTATCTGAAGATCTGTGAGCAGCACAGTCCATTCAATAAAGTCACTTAAAATGATAAAAGAAGAAAAGATGGATTTTGACATACTGTCCGTGAATAAGAATATCTGCTTAAGTCATTCCAAAATAAAAACTATTCCTCTATGGCCTGGTTCCTTAAAAACAAAATATTTATACATTCATTTTTTTGCAGCGTGTATCCCTGAGCTGTCCTTCAGTGAGCCGTTACCTTTGTGAACAGAGGAATTAAATTTCCAAAAATACATTACTTTAACATTGTTCAGCTGAAATTGCTTCACAATGTTCAAGGAAATAATCTTTGCTGGATCTGCACTGTCATGCTCAAAAGTGCCTGAATAAATGTCAAATGTGAGTTTCAAGCTTTAAAAATAAATCAGTCAGTCTAAAGATTTTTTACACAACTATTTATAATCTTTTATTATTTGCTTAAATCTTTAAAGCTGTAAACAATTTCCGTGATGATGCGTTTTGATGCGTTATTCCTTTTACTGGTTCATTTTATCAAGTCAAAGTCTGAAGGATGTTTATGCTGATATTTAGGAAAGTTATTTGCATCTGGTGCTTTTCAGTCCATCCTTCTGCAGAGATTCACAGTGGATCACAGAAACAAACAGTTTGACACACAGAGAAAAATTCATTGTTGACATGTCTGCTGTTATCTGTTGGAAGCACTAAAATGTTCTCAGCCTCTTGTCTTTGTGCCCTTGGACCTTTGGAGGAGAAGGGGGAGCAGGAGCAGGTCAAGACCAGTTGAGCAGGACACTGGGGAGTTTCCAGGGGGTACGACGAGGCTGGAAAAATGATCCAGGAAACACAGGGAAGGTCTTCTGCTTCGGTTTCAAAGTAAATATGTGTATCATACCAGGAAGAAAACATAACAAGTGGTGCCAGGCACAACAAACCCCGCACCTTGCAAACGTTTTACCTGATTAGCCCTATTTCTTATCATTGCGAAAACAAATTTTTGGTGACCTTGACCTTTGACCTACATTCACCAAAATTTAATAGGATCTACTCTGGACCACCTCGCAACTTCCCTGAAAATGTCGTGGAAATTGGTCCAGTAGTTTTTGTGTAAAGTTACTGACAAACAAACAGACAAACAAAAAAACCAAACCAAAAGACAATACCCTCGCCTCCCCTTCGGGGGGCGGGGTAAAAATGACAGGTGGAGGTAAATATAGATTCAGTCTTGGTATAACAGTGCACTTGCTTCTGGTTTTTTACACAAACCAGATTCCCCTTTTCTACAAAAAACATCTACACTGGAAAAAATCCAAATCTTACCAAGTGTATTTTTCTCATTTCTGGTCAAAATATCTCATCACACTTAAAAGAAGACATAATCACCTAAAGAGTAACGTTTCAGTGAGATATAAGAACTTATTTTTAGACAATAGATCTGGAAAATCTTATTTCA
>JAPQRP010000009.1:16923055-16933769 GCA_037367295.1 Apogon hyalosoma | reverse complement strand
ATTTGTCTCAAAAGGTGTGGCTGCATCAAACAGACACAGATAAATGCAATTATTTATTTATTCTTTTATTTATTGTTAACAAGAAAAAAAAACAACTAAATTCTTGACGGTTTCAACATATCATGCCCTGGATGTGTTTCAATTTCTGCTGAAACATCCAGTTTTGACCTCGAGAAGGGAGCATGAGGGTTTGGGTGAATGGAATAATACTTAATGACTTACAAGTGATTCTTAATGCAGTATATTATAAATGCGTGGAGTGTCTGAAATCTTTTTTTCCACCACTGTGTCTGTTAGCAGGATTATACAAAATGTATTGTGTGGTTTTACATGAACTGTGGTGGGAGGGTAGGAACTGAGGTGAGGACAAACCAAGCAGAAGTTGGAATTATTTTTCACTGTAACACTGAAGAACCAACTCAGAGTAAAATCAAACTACTGAATAATTAATTATATAAAGAGACAAACATAGGGACTTAATCTATACTTTTGTTTGTGGTTTAACAGTATTGTGGAATGAGCTGGAGAGCCTATTATTGGCCTTGGTGGGGGTCTGAAATCTCCAAATGCCTGGTTTTGGTTGAAAGCAACCAGACATTGAGTGGTGATTTGTAAAGATGTAGATCTGAGTGTCTCAATACAAGGACCACTTCCTGTACATGAATACTTCAATGCAATTAACATGAACCTGATTTATGGAGATAAAGTATTAAAAACACTGTTGCCCATACAATTGGAATCATTTTATTTTCAGACACATTCCTTTTTTTAATTCCTATTTATACACATCAGTAATCACCTTTGACCAGGTACAGTGATTACATACCAAGTCCCAGTTACGCTTTATCTACGTATCTAGAATAAATCGCATTGTCACAATCATTTCATGAGAAGAGGCAAAAATATTTTATTCTAACTTTAGGGACAACAGTGTGTGTATACATTGTATAAATATATATGTATATCTACTTCTATCTAAAGGGTGAAAACTAAAACTGACAGCAATATGATAAAGAACAGCAAGAATGCTGTTCAGTTTTAAAAGTTTTTTGAAACATTCGTAGGAATGGGCATATAGAGAAATAAAGAACAAGTGGTGCCAGGCACAACAAACCCCGCCCCTCACACATATTGTAGCTTATTTTTGGCATGGATCCAGCTGATGTCATCATGTCTATGCATGTGCTGATGTCAGCATATCAATTGCCTCTATACATGTGCCAAGTTTGAAGTAAACTGAAACAAAATTGATGTTTTTAAAGACATTTGAAAATTTGCCCATTATAAGTAAATGGGAGAAGAAAAACAATTTAAAAAATTCATAAAAAATGTGAGCTTTAACCTACTTTTCCCAAAATGTAATCAGATCTATTCTGGGTCACTGGTAATCTATAAACCCAATTTGGTATGAATTCAACCAATTGTTTTGCTGCTAGAGTGTTCACAAACAAACCGAACCAAAACCCACACCCCTTTCCTCCCCTTTTGGGGGCAGGGTAAGAAATACTGTGTGTAGAATGTATGAAAAGAAACACTACAGTGTTTTATTGTGTCTAAGTCTACATGTGTCCTTTTCACTTGTACTTCCCAGACCCAGTTACACTTTATTTATCTAGAATAAATCACGTTGTTACAATTATTTCATGAGCAGAGGTACAATTATTTTATTCCATCTTTACGGGCAATAGTGTACCATTATAGAGATCTACATTCAAGAGCATGTATGGTCATGGGGGTCAAATAACCAAGCAGAACCAAATAAAGCAATTATACAAAACTTAAGAGACTCACTGATGCTTTTTGCTACTGCATAACTTCAACCCTGTACAAGGCAGGATCTCCCAACAAACTTCACTGATCTCTGCAAAGCCTGTGCAAATGAGTTGCAAATTCTGTGCTAAAATAGGATGAACAGGTTGACTCAGGGTGTGTCAGTGCAGCAAATCATTTGTTTGGCTATTAATCAAACAATATAAAGTTAAATCTACATCTTGAATTGAGTTTTCATCCGTGCAAGAATGAAATTCAAGAGAAACTGTTTGTTGTGAATTCTACACCTTCATAATGACAGTATTTGAGAGCTCTCTGACTTTACGGTTTCCTGTAATTTGAACCTGTGGATAAGGTGTGTCCCGTAGTTTCTAAACTCTGACTAACATAAATGAAACTACATTTTAAAAGCTTCATGTGAAACTTCTCAGGTATGATGATGCATCACATTGTTCGTCAATCACTGAAATACAATACTTTTTTTTAATCTATGACTACTACTTTCCGTCACACTCCACTCAAGAAAAAGACACTTTTGTTCTCTCGCTACAGCCTTCATTTCTGAAAGTTTTAGTACAGAGCTGGAGGCACTTAGTGTAGAGTCTGGAAACTTTAGAACAGCAGTGCTGAGGTTCACTCAGGATGTAACTGAATGTCATTTAAGCACAGCATTACAATGATATGGTCAGAACAGTTAATCGTTTTCATTTTTTTCATTCATCTGATTCATTTCTGCCTCAGTACCTCAGCTTGGTGGTGTTTTTTCATGAAACAATCTTTAAACAAAACAGAGAGAGCAGTGACTTCAGAGGGTGTTGTTAGTATGAGGTTGTCAGGCAACCACCTCTGTTCCTGTGGTGTTTAAGTAAAGCTAGGCTAACTGCCTCCTGCTCAGTCCTCAAACATGAATAAATATATTTTATGAAATGACTGTTTTTAATCCAAATGATAGGAACTGTTCTGTTGTTTACTAAGTGCTGCAGAAACTGAACATTCTTCTTCTTCTTCATCTTAATAATAATAATAATAATAATAAATAAAGAATAAAAAAAAACAAAAAAACTGTACATTATTATAGTGCTGCAGAAAGTGTACACTATTGCAACCAATAATGTAATACAGGGTTTTGGGCCAATAATTTAATAACATTTCACTAATAATGTAATGTGTTATTGGTCTAACATTAAAACATAGCCTTTGAAAATGTAACAACTGCACCCAATAATGTACCAGTACAGAAACTGGTCATGCAATTCTTTTTTTTTTGCAGTTTTTGTGTAGTTTGCTCATCAAAACTATTTATAGTGGATGGCATAGTCATCATATTCATTCTGTCATCAAGGATATGTGCTATGTATGTATGTATGTATGTATGCATGTATCAAACATTTTATTACATGATTTGCAGGTTATTATGTTATTAACCCTTTAAGCACCTGAGTTTTTTTTTTTCTTTTTTCTTTTTAAATATTCAATTTTGATATCAAGATTTCAAAAAGCTGCCTGTTTCATTCAAGTATGTTGCATGTCATAATATAATGACTTTGGTGCTTAACTTTATTACATATAAATTTACTAAAATTGTATGTTATTGGACATTATTACATTATTGGTTGCCACAAATCAAACTATGCAGATGCTCAAGCCCTGCTGTGTCCTTAAGCGAGAAAAGAAAAATAGAAAATGACATTTAAAGAATTGGTTTATGCATTGACTGCAACTTATAGATGTATTACTGATGAGAAAAAGCCTGAATTATTATGTTATCGTTGACTGCTTCTGAACAGTGCCCAGTTCACATCCGGCACTTTTTCTCTCTCATTAGCATTAGCCGTGTCCGCCACAGAACCACAACTCAACCCCTCATTCAAATTTCTCACAGAAAGTTCCACCGGAAAAATAGTGACTCACAACAACACAGTGATGAGTATTTAGTGACGACGATGCCAATACAGTTTTTCTTGTTTTGTGACCCCTCTGACTTTCGATTGATTGATATCGAATTGAAAAATCTCATTCTACACAATAGGTTTTGTACATTGTTTTGGATTTTAATCCCTCAGCTTAGAAACCATCACTCTGTGTTTGTCGGTTTGTCTGGGTGACAAACCGAAACAAAAACCTCACACCTCATCTACTATGACTCACAGATGATTAATAAACGACATTAGCAACTTTAGATTCTTTTTAACCCTTTGTAGAGCACATACAAATACTCTGAAATTCCACATTTCAACTACAGTGTGTTACTGGCGGACCTATCAAGACTTTATTACTTTGGTGAAATTTTGAAAATTTTTTATTGTTATGTAGAAAATCAAGGTCAGTGAAGTTACCGTATTTGGGTCTTTGCCTGTACGTGGAAAAAAAAAAAAAGAATACAAGAGGAAAATATAAAAAATACAAGAAAAACACATGTAAGGTGTAAAGAACATGCATTTTAGAACATTAGAACATGTGCTGCTCCAGACCCCTGTCCACATCCACATTATCCCTTTGAACATCATTCCTCACATTAGTACCATTATTTCATGGTACAGATGCGCTATTTTGCACCTTTGAAAGACACAACCCTTAGTGCGCACTGTTAGTAAATCAGTTTGTACATTTTTTTGCATGGGCAATGAGTCTGCACACATTTTAAAACATGCAAACCTTTATCAGATCCAGCCCTGTGTGTTAAATTCAACCAGCCAGTATCTTTACTTTTTTCATGCTCTTAATACCATTATCAATTTGTGCCCAAGTGTTTCCGTTTTACAGCCACCTCACCTTCTCTGATCCATCACTGTCGTTCTCCTCCTGTATCTTCCCATTCCTCTTTTCCATTGCATTTACAGACCCTGTAGACGTTTGCTTTTATTTTCATCCATCTTATTTTAGCCTTGAAGTTTTTTTTTTTATCATCTTAGTGGAGAGTATGTGAATAAACATGTTGAACATCTTTTAGTTCATCAGGAATGCACCTCAGCTTGACAACAAGAGCCTGCACAAACGCAAAGGGTCAAAGATGAACATAAACCTAGGCTGCCACTCAGCTCATATAGAGGTTAAAGGTGGCCTTGGAGTTGCTTTCTTATTGAACATTTTTGCACCTTAAAAATGGAAAAAGTATATTTTATGCAGTGAAATGAAATTAGCGAGAGTGGTTGTAGAGGTCCGTAATGATAAAGGTGTCATGTAAGAAAGTTTTAATGTATAATCTGGGATTCATAATGGGTTGAAAAAACAACACACTAGAAATATGCTGTTGTTTGCAAATGAAAAATGTGGAAAGGAATGTCAAAAAAACAAGTACATGCAGTTTTTGCAGGTTTTTTTTTTCTTGTTTGACACAATTAACAGATTTGTGATATTTTGGTTTTTCAACTTGATGATCCTCAGACCTTTTTCCCTTCAATGTGTGATTAGTCTCTAACATAACCCTGCTCATTTGTCATATTCTTGTACTAATTCTCTTATTATGATCAAATTGTGGTTGCATGTGCAGATGTTGTAAACAAATCACACTTTTTAAACGATTCTGTAACTTAGTTTTGCACTAGCATCAGCATTCTTGACTGATGATAGAGTGGTATGGTTGATTTAAAGTTTTAGTCATTTTAAGGATAAAAAAAAAGAACAATACAATTTTTTAGACAGTAAATTAGTTACGGTTGTCACTGGGTTGAATGTGGTAAAGTTTTACACCTTTTCAGTCTTCCCATCCCACTGTTGAATGATGGAGTCACATCCATGAGTATTTGGACAGTAACACTAATTCTTAATTTTGCTTCTTTACACCATCGCAGTGGATCTGAAATAAATCAATCACAGTGTGATTAGAGTGTGGATTTCCAGCTTTAATTCAAGGGGTTTAACAAAAATATTGCACAAACCATTAAAGAATTATAACCATTTTAAACATAAAACAAAAACTTTATGGACAAACCAAGATCAGTATGAATAGGATTTTTTTTTTTAGTACATGGATTAAAATCTTGAATTAAAGCTGACAGTCCACACTTCAATCCCATCCTGACTGTTTCTATAGTGGTGTGGAGGAAAAATCACAAAATTTCTTTCACTGTCCAAATACTTCTGACTGAAAATGGTTCTGACTATAAAAGCCAACATCCAAAGGAAAATCATCCCTAAAAAAACCCTCTTTTGATAACTGGCATATTTTACTTATGCTGCATTTTCTCTTTTTAATCACTGCTGCATTTTTATTCCTGCTCCTTTGCACACATATACATACATTTTTAATAATTGTACAGTAGTATTTTATCACTATTCATATATATAACTTAGCACTTTACATTAGATTCTTGTCCTGAGCATGAATGCAATGAAATTTCATTCTGTATACACTTTGTGCACACCTGAATGACAATAAAGTTTGTCTAAGTTTAAGTCTAAGTATAATTAAATTAAAGTGATGTAAAATTTCAAAAAAAATGGAAGGAAAGAGTAACACCATTGAAGTAGTAGAGTCATGTGCTAGTAAGTGCTGTGACATATTCCTAAATGTCCCACGTAAGCACTGCAGTAGCTGCCTCACAATCACTTTTTTGTGTGCATGTAAACAGGCCCATTGCTATTCTCATATAAGCACAGAAACAGTAAAAACACCCGAGGGCACATATAAACACATTAAAACATTATGCACTCAGATCCACACTCTCAAAAAGACATCCTCTCCCTGCACAAACAAACCAAAAGCACCTGTTAGAGATAGTTTCGGAAAAAAGAATGAATAGGAGGAGTAATATAAGCAGAGGGAGGTGTGGGAGAGAAGACAGAGGAGGAGAGGAGGACAGCCTTTAAAAAGCAGATTAAAACTGGTTAGACATCTCATTCTGGAGAAAATCACTCACACAAACACGGTCACACAGTGTTTTGGACTATGGCTTCAACCACCTCAGGTGATATTATGCCCTCGGGCGGCAGGATCTTCACCACCGTTCCTGACCTCTTCTTCATCCCTGAGTTTGTGAGTTTGTTTTTTTTCTTATTTTACGTTTTCATCAGACTTTTTTTGTTTTGGACTTCCTGTGTGTTTATGAGATTATCACAGTCAGTTCTTTGTGTTCTCTTCATCTTTACCAACCTCTTGTGGGTTTTACGTTCAGATCTTATTTCATGGTGTTCCATCAGATCTAGTTTTTACCATTTTTTTTTTTTTTAATTCACTGAAATCAGAATCAATTATATTATAATTTAATAGTCCTCTCTATCCTTTCCGTTTACTTAGTCATCGCTGTTTAAGGTATTATTTAGCAACGAGTGATCACCTGACCAAAAATGAGGATCGGATGAGTCATAGGTTTGTTTTACTGCTCATGAAAATGCTGAGTTTACTCCTTCCTCATTTACTTCACTTCAATTAAGACTGCACAACATAACATTTTAACAACACTTTCAGCTTCACTCCTGAAAACTTCTGTCACCACAGGGAAGTTTGCCATCAGAAAAAAAATGTTTCCATGGCAATAGGGAAACAGTGTGTGTTTGTTACACTGCAACAGCCTGTCACCTGTGTGGCAAATTAATGCAAAAATGTTTGGCTGAGAGGAGAAAAACCTTGCAAACTTTTTCACAAAGTCTGACATTTACAAAATGTTACAGAACACTACAGATCCACACACAGCAAAATAATAAATGTCTTTTGAATATAGAGATTTACTGATGACTTTAGAAAATATTTACCAGAAAAAGTAGCAGTATTTGGATTCGTATGCACTGATCTCTTGGCTATTTAGTGCCTAACGTGCTGGAAGGGCTCTCAATGTTATCACATTTGTATAACATAACAGCAACCAAATTTTGTAGATTCTCCTTTTAAATAATTCATTTGACTAAACTGAGGTCACGGAGCTTAAACGGACATGTGCAAATATGCATGCATGATTAATGAAAAAGGTATGAAAACTCAGGTATCACAGTATCCATTAAACTTTTGTTGATTTACTAGATTCCTTTGCTGTGTGAATTAGGCCCTAGAGCTTGTCTGTACTGTAGAAATGTCATCTCAGAGCTGTGTGGATAAAACTGAAGCCTCCCATCTCCTGCCTCTCTTCCATCTACCTGAGGTCCTGCTTTCACATCACTGTGGATGTGGGCGGGAATAGAGACCGTTTTCCACAAGTTTCAATTTCTTAGAGGACATAACACATACACACACTGTTTTTAATGATTTACTCAGAAAAAATAATTAAAACAACATTAGAGCTTCAAGGCGAAGCTCCTTTAAGATTAAATCTTCTGTGACACAGGTGTAAAAACAGCTTGTGTTAGCAGAGAGACATGTAAATCTAAACCTATCATCAACCCATGAGATGTGTTTACTTTGGTTGTTGTTTTTCTCCTGGCTTTGAGCCAGTGCATCTTTTACTGAAATACTGTATCTGTCAAATGAAAATGAACTGATAATACTTACCACTCAAACTGGAGCGGGAAGTGTAAATCTAAACCATTACAAACACGAAATGTGCAGGGCAGGTATGACAGAGGATGGGTTTGGCAGCGGTACCGGCTGCTGCTCAGTTTTCTTTTCCTGGAATAAAACTGAAGGATGAAAAGGTTTAGGGTGAAGAAAACCTGACAAAAACGGGGATAACCGGTCACAGACTGAAAAAGATGAAGCAGATAGGCATCAAATGGACACATGACACAGCATGTAACAAACCCAATTTTAGCAGTTATTTTGAGCATTTCAGTGAAATGTTGATCTACCTGAAATAAAATATTCAAAATGGTTTGTTTAGATTAGCAGAGTAACTGTCAATAATCTCAAATATCCATTTAACCCACATACTTGGAGCTTCCTGAAAGATTTCTTCGCTGCGGTTCTAGAAACATGAGAATGCAGTAGCAAATCATGCAACATTCCGCACTATTTGGGTTTTTCACCACATTAAGCGTAAGTTGTTTGCCTTGACTGGATGAATATTGGTGTGAATCCAAACCACACTGAAGCAGACGGAATCTGCAAATGACTAAACCAAAAACTTTCAGGGCCATCAACAGTCAGTTTAACTCCACATATGAAACCTAGACAATCATAGTAGTAATCCTTTTAATGGGCTACTGGTCAGAGAATGAAAAACATTTGTGGGGAATGGTAGTAGTTGGATAAGACTCCCAGTCTGATATTAAACAGCAGAGATAAGGCATTTGTAATATTTGCTGATATCATGAGATCTGATAGGTGAAAGCAGGGTTTGCATGAAGAAATGCAACATTCTCACAGTACAACTGGAGGTGTTTGCTCTGCTCTGCGCCTGAGGCTGTTTTCAACATTTAGCATTATCACACAGAAAGTAAAGTAAGATATGATGGATATGTTACATAATTATAGACAGAAACGTTGACAGAGTTCCATGTGAACCTGTGTTTGGTACAGAAACTGATCAAATTTGTTCAGACTCAGACGGAAATTTATTTTCTATCAGCTTAAAAGAAGAGGGGAAAGCACAATAAATACAAAATGAACAAGTAATCATCAGTCTATTGTCATTCTATTGCATCACTAAATTGTATAAACAGGAGAATAATACCCATTTAAACAGTATAATAGAAATAATGACAGAGCAAAAAACAAATTAATCAGTGTACAGTCTGAAGACGTATTTTATGCTATAAACAATGATTATTTAAAACAAATTTGCATTAGGAGTAAATTCAGCACCTCTAATAAACCATTCACTCTGCAAGTTGCCAAACTTTGTTAAATCAACATTAAGTTACATTCCAGAGTTTTTAATTGGTACATTGTGTATAAAATGTCCGTGTGAAGGATCATTAGGTTTTATAGGCTGTACATACAAGCTGCATCCTGAATGTCACAATCTGAAAACCAAATAAATGATGTTGAATGTCAGAGGAATATTTCACCCTCTTGCAGGTGCATTGTTAAATTCAGGGTGTGGCGCATTCTTTACATGAGGTCAG
Organism: Apogon hyalosoma; assembly: GCA_037367295.1. Lineage (NCBI taxonomy): Eukaryota > Metazoa > Chordata > Actinopteri > Kurtiformes > Apogonidae > Apogon > Apogon hyalosoma. The sequence continues at coordinate 16,924,064 of JAPQRP010000009.1, read as the reverse complement.
TACAACACTTAGTTGATTACAGAGCTGCACAATTTATTGTGGCTGGATTATGAAAAGACTGAAACCACGGCTTTGAACTTTATATGTTTACACAGCTGATGAAACCTGATTTCTTGCGTTTGTAGGATGAATTTCCACACCAAATCTCACTTATATCTACAGATGATGTTTGACTTTCTGCTGAATGTACTGAATTTTTTTAAAGACTCACATGAATCACCCAAATTTCCTAATTTTAAACTGAAATACTTCTTATGCAAATACATTGGATTTGCCTATTCTAAAATTACATGAGGTCAGTTATATTCTCTTAAATGACTTGATGCTTAATGTTAGATCTTTTTATTTAGAAAGACAGTGCAAGTTCTGGAAATTTACTCCAGCATACCTAAACTACATATTTACCTGGAGGATTAATACTAATTGTTGAGTGGTAAAACACCTGAACTTGTAAACAATAATTATGTAACCACATCAAATCAGAGCTCGAACCAAAGTGAAAAGGTTCAATTTTAATGTACATACAATGAAGCCTTACAGGGTTTGATGTATTTCAGACATTTGTTTAACTCTAAAATATCCCAATTAACATCTGAAAGCGCGTCTTATCTGGGAACAAATGTTACAGCTCCATGCTCTCTCAAAATGCCACAGACTCTTTCAAGCAGAATGTTTGACAAAGGTGGAGAGAGATGTTTGTTTGGAGCCCAGCCTTCTTTTAAAGGTTTCAACACTCTAATTTACAGGCAGTTAAATTCAGCTCTGTAGTGTCGCACAGAATCATCAAATTTTCAGAAAAAACAAACTCTATCGCTGTTTCAACCCGTTCTAGTTACGACACAGCCATGAAGATGAAAAATGTATCGCTGCTGTACTTTCTTTTTTCTTTTCTTTATGTAAAATCACTGTCATTCTTTTATCACTGGCTGTTTATAGTAGATAGATAGATAGATAGATAGATAGATAGATAGATAGATAGATAGATAGATAGATAGATAGATAGATAGAT
>JAPQRP010000009.1:16905584-16922291 GCA_037367295.1 Apogon hyalosoma | reverse complement strand
TGGATAGATATCAGCTCTGAAATTAAACTACTATGAGCTATTTTTGTTGTTATCATTATGTTTGTCCAAACAAATGTTCCTTTAGTTCAAGGGTATTCAACTCTTTATATATATATATATTTTTTTTTTTTTTTTATTAGTGATAGTTAAGACATTGTGGACAGAGAAACAACAACATATAAACAAAGGGAAAATCAGACAAAGACAAAACCAAAAACAACAATAATGACAGAGTAATGACAAACAACAGTAATGACAACATCATATTACAATGAAAAAGATAATAAATGTAAAGAGCATGAGCTGATGAAATGAAATGAGCTGATCATTAAATTGAACCAGGTGTGGTGGAAGAGGGAAATACCGAAAACATGCAGGACACCGTTTGAATACCCCTGCTTTAGTTTTACCAGGCGTTAAAATGAACAAGACATTGAAGAAAGCTGTATGTTTGTGACCAGGTTGAAATGTCAGGCAGAGGGGGGTGTATTGTACAGTGAAATGGTGTGTAGCATTGATGACGTTGATGGTATTCCGTTAACTTCCACCTTCTTTCCTCGCTGTCTGATCCTCCAGGTGTTTGGTGGTTTAGTTTGGATCCTTGTGGCGTCCACACATGTCAACCCACCAAACCCTCTGGGCTGGGTGATGTTTGTGTCCGTCTTCTGCTTCGTTTTCACCACACTCTGGTTCTTTATTTTCCTCTGTGGTGGCAATCAGAATAGCATCTGGCCCACCCTGGTAAGACCCAAAGACTATTTACTATTTGCTGATTGTATAATCTGAAACCAATAGATTGTCCCCTTTGATTTAACTTTGCCCATGACTTTCTTCCCTCATGTTTCCCCCACATGTTGTCTTCATTTTGTCTTTTCCATCTCCTACCATCTACTGTCCTTTCCCTCTCCCCTTGTCTCTTTCTCATTTCCCTCCAACTCCAGGATGTGGTTTATCATTTTGTGGCAGTGGTTTTCTTCCTCAGTGCATCAGTGGACCTGGCTTATATCACCATCTTTAACGGGCAAGTTATGGCAGCGGCAAGTTTTACAGTTCCTGATTTACTCAAAATCTACCGACTGGACATCGCTGCAGTGGTACGACCTCAACACACACACAAAGCCATGCGTTCATGACTTTAATCATGACATTGATGTACATTCATTTCAGAGACTAAACATATCCGCAGCTTAATCCATAATGTATTTCTATTTTTATCAGTAACTGTTGGATTTTAATGTTTCACCATAAACACAGTGGATGCATCATGCTAACACCGTACGCAGCTACAGTGACCTGTTGCTCTATATCTGCAACATCATATTCTTCTAGCCTCCATCATCCACACTCATTTATCCATATAGTTGTGATAGTGTTTATTATACAGTTACATAGATGGTAGAGGTTTCTATTATTTACTTATTGCTATTATTATTTATTATGTACCAGCAGCTACAGCAGTAGTACACTGTAAAAAATGACCATAGAATTAACACAAAATTTGTATTATTGCAACATTAAAAAAAAAAAAAAAAAAAAAAACTGTACGTGAAAATACAATGCCGAGTTATTTATTTGTGTCAACGATTAAATCAAATACAGCTGTAGTTTTTACAGGAAGAGTGTGCTAACAAAACCATATTTGTATGTAGAAATTATGTATTTATATTTTGAGGAAATAAAACTGTTAATTGAAAAATAATGTGGTGCCGTTTAAATTGCAAGACCATAATGTTGAAATAACAGCCTATTCTAATATTTTTTTAAAATAAAAAAAGTAAGTAAAAAAAGTTAATTTATCATTTTTAACATGTAAATATCACTGAAATCCAGTGTTGAACTCACATGTTTAAAATGTTACATTTACTCAGCAAACTAGTTCACTTTAGTGTAACAGTGATGTAAATATCACCACAATCCGACATTGAATATACGTTTAAAATGTTAAATCTACATGTTGCTCCGTAAATATGTTTACGGTTTGATGTGGTTTTTTTTTTTACAGTATTGTTCTGGTAACCACAGCTGTCAGTGTTTTTACAGTGTGCGTCCACTGTTGATACCTGGATTTGGAGTTGTAGTATTAACAGTTTTGGGCATTTATTCTAGCTATTGGTAATTATACTAGCACTGGCTGTTTTAGTTTTTAACAGTTGTAGTTCTGTTGGCTGTGCATCCATGTGCTTGAGGTTTCTGCCTGTTAAAAGGAAGTTTTTCCTCACCACTGTCACCAAGTGTTTGCTCCTGGAGGATTCTGTTGGGTGTCTGTAAACTGGCTTAAGAGTCTGGTTTAGACCAACTCCAAATATAAAGTGACTTTATATAAATACATTTGATTTGATTTTGGTTCTTACAGAAAATATAATATGTATTTTGCATGATCATTTGTGTCTTCATCACCTCAGAACTCCTGCCGTGTTCTACTTAAAGGTAACAGAAGGTTTTCTGTGTATGGATGTTTTCAGGTGATGTCTTATGTGGCCACGCTTCTGTACTTCATCCATGCCATTTTCTCCGCCATCCGATGGAAGAGGTCCTAAAAACAAACTCAGGCTGAGATCTTCAATGACTGAGGTTAACAAATCATAACTACCAACTACCTTGTTGGATAAAAAAAGAGAATGATTTTTTTTTTAGAGTGAGAGCTGGATAATATTATTTTGTCTAAATAATTTTGACTCAAGTTCCTTTTATAAGCCTTGTGACGTGTTCGTACACATGTCAAGAGGATCCCGGTGGGACCATCTGAACATCTGAATACGTCACAAAGAGCTAAGATGCTAAGTACTTGCAATGTTACAGAGACCCTGGATGACAAAAACAGAATCAGCTGGTAAGGGGTCAAAGGTTATCATCTAGGAGACAGAGATCATCTCTGAGCAGAAACAATGATCTTACACCTGATTATGTGAAAATCCATATTCAGGTCACATGATGAGAGGTAAACAAAGATTATAAGATCAAAGATGCAACACTTTGGTGACTTTGTGATGAGGTTTTCAGTACATAATGGTGTAAAAGTAGCTCTGCTGAGGTAGGATTCTGTGTGACTTTCAGTTCTTGATAATACAGGGTTTTCGAGCTGTACAGTGTTGGAACAACTGAACACTGTGCACCGATGATAACCATGAGACACAGTTAAAACAAAGATGGTCTAACTAAGCAGAGAAGATCCTAAAAATAACAACATTTGGCTCATTAGATTCATCTTCTGTCCCATATGTATCACTGTGGGTAAACAGTTTCAGTCCTCCAATCTTCTCCTAATGATAATGACAACAGTGGTGGTAGAGACTAACCCATAAAGATCTAAACAACCACTGCTGACCGAAATCATCTACTGATCTAAAATGTTGAACTGTTGATCCACTAATCCAAACAATACATGTAAATAATTCAGGTGAAATACAGTTTGTCATCTTTTCATGGTCATCAGATATGACCCATTTAGATGTTCAGAAGCTGTCATCTGCAACTTTGATTCATTAGTAAAACCCATGCAGTTTAATAAATAACAGTAGATGGAGACACTTGGTTTATGTTCAGTTATTGTTATCTTTGCAGAAAAGGTCACTTTTTCATCAGTTTTCTCTGTTTTGATGTACTAACCTTTGAAGTTTTTTTTTAGTTTTCATGAATATCTACATGATCTGTGAGTTCAATTTGGGAAAATATATGATTTACACAAAAAAAAAGGCAAAATACAGAAGATAATATTAGAATAAATAGCAATAAATCAGCTAAGAAAGATTAAATAGAGGAAAAATTCATATAGCACTGGGTCTTTAAGATGAGACGAGACCAGATGAGACGAGACAAGATAAGATATTTTTTTATTAGTCCCACAAGAGGAAATTCCAGATTTACAGCAGCAATAGTGGAGTACAAAGCACACAAGAGCAAAAAAGAACAAAATCAAAAATAAAGACAAATCAGAAAAGCTATAAATACTATTTACAGATGTGCTCATGCTGAACATGCCACAGGTTGGATAGGGGAGATAGTCATACTTACACCTATACACACATGTCTACACACACACACACACACACACACATATATAGACATGTATACTGATTATACATATGAGTACTGTTTATTTCATGGTTTATTGCACAGAATTATTTGGAGCCATTTCTGTTGTGGAACCTGACAGCTGCAGGAAGGAAAGAATGGGCTAATGATGTGCACAGTGGATTTGGCTGCTTTTAACTTTGGTTTGATGGAACAAGAACAACAGACGTCTTTGAGGACCATGAAAAGCATTATATAAAACCGATGTATTATTATTATTATTATTATTATTGTTATTATTATAATTAAAATGCACTGTGCAGTTCATTTTTCATTCATTCATTCATTCATTCATTCAGTTGTTAATTGTCTCACAAAACCACCATTTTTACCATTTGAGACCTTATTTTTTCATGTCATAACTTGTCAGCTGGTACATAAGACACTTAACATAATTACAGAGAACATCTGATGGTTATGATGCCAAATGTTTCCATCATTTATTGAACTGAGCCTCCATCCAGAAACCTGTGACCTGTTTACACCTGGAGTTGAAATCTCTCCTCTTTATTCAGATTATCTTCTGTTAAAAACACTTTAAAACCGAATGGATCTTGAGTCAAAAATATTTAGTCAGAAATCAGTTGTTTTTGTTATTTCTATTTCCATTTAAGATTTTTTTTTTGCAACCTACAATTACATTTCACAAACACAAAAAGAATGACAACTTAACTTTATACTCGTCACTTGTTGATTTGTCTGATGAACGTGGAAGGCCTGCACAGACTGTTATTTGTAGAAAGTTATGTTTTTTCACAATAGCTTAGTAGGGAGGAGCCCTTGTCATATTAGAAATACATGTAGTTTTAGGAAGCTTTGTAAGTTTAATTGATTTTGAAGAAATGCAATAAAAAAAGAAATATGAAGATACTTCAATGTGATCGCACTGCAGTAAGAACATACCAAATTTATGAGAAAATGAAATATACCAAATCTAACTTTAAAATGCTCTTTTAATTTTTACTGTAAATAGAATTTCATCCAAAGCACAATTAAAAAAAAAAAAAAGGGCGCAAATCATTAAAATAAACAAAACCTCTCTCTCGTGTTACAAAATGAGTGGACTGTCCCTTTAAATAGTCTGACATTAAGCTGTGATTGGACGTCAGCTGTGTGTGAGATGAGCTGGATCCAATTTTAACTCACAAAACGAGACAGAAGACTGATTTTAGTTATGTCACAACCTGCTAATATAACTTTATACTCTATTATTTAGATCAATAATTTTCAGGCGTCGAGTTTTTATGTGTAAAACAAAATAATAGGATCACGTTTTATTGTTTTGTGCAAGAGTTTGACAGGAAACATTTCATTAAAACACTAATACTTTGAACAAAATATAACATTTCAATAGTCGTAGTCCTCCATATTACATAGTCCTACATATTTCTTTTTCTTTTTTTTTTACATCGTTTAGAGGTTCATGTGTATTATTCCAAAACCGACACCTCAGACTTCCCTCTGACTTGAAGTACATTACTCTTGGCATGGTTCTTCCATGTTTACTGTAAGCACATTTAAAAGGCAAATTTAGAGAATAAACAGTTCTCTACTTCCTGACCAACGCACCACTTTTCCATTGAACTGCATTACTTATTATTATGGATTTTTGTAAAAGGATTGGGTTTGATCGCGGTGTGTATGATGTATTAACGTGATTTGTATTTTTATGCGAACTGACAGAGATTTCAAAGTGTAAATATCATAATCATTTCACTTTATCTGTACCTTTTGGGATATGAATAAATTAATTTGATTTTCAACCATCTGCAGTGTGTTTAATGTCTTCTTTGTTCAGAAATGTACAGAAGTTAGAGACTCCTCATTTTGTTTTGTATCAAGAAGGCAACCAACGATACAGTCACAGCACCTCATTTCCTCGTGGTATAGTTATAGTATTTTTCTTTTTTCAACAGAGTAAATGTGCTCACATTGAAATTTGATCATTCCCATAAAACAAAACTTCTTTTCCTGCAAAATCGGACTAAATCATTGCTGTAATCACAAGAAACAGGCACCTGCCTATGACCTTACCTGTGAATTATATCAGGAAAATCTTAAATCAGACATGTAAACTGAAACATAGTAAGCCTTCATGTTAAGTAAGTCAAACATATTGTCGTGTGTGACCCTGCAGAATGGTTGTCTCCTTCCCACCCCTCTCTGTTTCTTTATCTGATACTGACTTCCCTCAATGCTATCAGCTGGATGTTAGAACATGCTGTTGCTCTAGTTAGGACGCTTTTATCAGATTTCACTCAACAATTCATTATTTATTCCACTTTAGTAAATGTATCATTGCATGTGAATATTAAAATCTCTGTTATGTGCCAACAGAATAAAACATCCTGGCATGTCTTGTATGATTTTCTTGATTTATTGCTTGCTGTTTATTTATATTAAGATTATAATACTTGATATGTTTGAAACTGATAAATTTGACCATAATTTGACCCTATGTAGTTTTATTTCCTGCAAATATTTAATCTGTAAAATATATACAGTCAGAAAAGTGTCTGAACCCATAATGTTTATCATAAATATCAAGAAAGTATATGTGTAATACAAATATAAGCCACAGCCAGCAAACAGAAGGACAGGCTGTAGATGTAGTATAACCTAAAACTCAGTGAGCTGTGTTTTAACAATGGAGTTATTCAAGCTGCATGGGCTCTAGTGTAGCCTCTGGGTACATATTTCCTGCTGCATGTTCACAGTTCACCAACTCCCACTGAACACCAGGTAGTGTAGCCCTGGGTGCAAGACAAAGGGTGTGTCTGATTTTCACTAAGGAGCTGCTGTGGGAACAATAGCAGAACGGGTTTGTCAGCTAACTTATCCCTCCTATAAGGGTCAGTAACACCTGCTGGTGCTCCGTTAGTTCTGTGAAGAGGGCTGGAGGCTCGCTGTTGACTCTGCACTGGGAGAAGGAACAGGTGGAGATGGCTGCAACTACAGCTCAGCCTATGGCGAGCCTGCCCAGCGGACTGGGGATCTGCACCACAGCCCCGGATATATTTTACCTGCCTGAACTGGTGAGTGAGAGATAACAGATGACAAAAATAACACACATAAATGATCATAAATGAGTCATTTACGGATGGAGTCTTTCCAATATCATGCAAACTCGATGGAACTTTTACTCAGACTGTGCTTAAGAAAAATGTTCTGCTATTAATATTTTCAAAGAAGTGATTTTATATTCATTTAAATAAATGGTTTTCTTAAAAGTAAAAACATAACATTATCACATCTGAAAAGAGTAATCTTCCATTTTAAAAATCAATCAAATGCACATTAAATTTGAAGGACAATGGTGTGAACTGTTACAACTCTTTAACCTCATCTTTATATATTTTGCAATTCAGGAACAAAGATTTTTACACATCTCAATAATAAATTATAACAGTTTCTAAATTACTGCAGATTTCTCCATCACTTTCATAGCATCAAGTGACAGCATTTGGGGGGAAAACAAAACAACTTCAATTCTGATCATTAAATTCATCTGACAAATATGATTATTTGAAGATGCGTTTCAAAAACAAAACGTGCAGTTTAGTAAAAATGGAAGATGACACATATTTCTCCCGGGGAATTGCACCTACGTCTTTTCACATCTCACATTTCACTCACATTGTATCTGTGGTACTAATCTAAGGAAAAATGCGGCCAACTCTTTTTCTCCTTGGATGATGACAAAAGATAGAAGCTGCTCAGATAACAGGTGGAAAAAGAAGTGCTCTGACAAAAAAACAAAAAAGAAAAAAAAAAAATCAGGTGTGCAGGTTGTGTCTGGGGTGATTTTTTTAAACTCTTGTTTATTAAGGAAAGGGTTGTGATGATTCACCCTGCATCACCTTTCACAACAACACACACTGAGTCGTAGGAAAATTAGCACCAAGGACCTGCACAATGACAGGAGGAATTAATGAGATCACAGTGAATTCATGTTTACGAGTGGAAATGAACGCCTCAGTTTGTTTTTAATCTGTATTTGCCTCATAAAATATATAGTGACATGATGTAATTTTCTGTAACTTTGACACATAAGGAGTCACATCATTAAAACACTTGAAACCATCAATACCTCCTGTCATTTCCACTGACTCCTGCCCAGCTGTAACATGCCTCTTAAGTCAGTCAATATTCATTTTGTGCTTTATTTGACAAAGGTTGTGTGACTGAAACAGAAAGTTAAGAAAGACTGCTGCGCCTTTATCAAATCGACCCGTCGCCCAGTTTAAACATCTCAAATTTATTGGCTTTTCGCAACCAACTCTGTGAAAATGAAATATGTTTGTCATTACTGGAAATGCTCAGGGAGTGTGGGATCCTCATGAGAAAAAAGACAACAAAAACTAAAACAATATATAACCAGGAGCAGCAGGTTTTGAACTTATATATTAACATTACATACATAAAGGTTATTTTATATGCCCTTATTTTCCGTTTTTGTTTTTTTTCCAGATCGCAGTTTTAAGTTTCTTGTATAGTAACTTATTACAACACGAGAAGACACAATGTTTTCGAAATACATACTTTACAAGTTATTTTATTTTGAAAGTGTATCACAGAATCTCTCAGTCTGGTTGGGCTTCATTATTTTGTGTAAATGTGTGTGTGTGTGTGAAATATGTATAAACGTATGAGAGTGGGATTCAGGTGAGGTTTGACACAGTTCAACATAAGTTTTCAAGAGTTTAAGTTACACACATGGGCTTATGTGGCATGATTTAAACTTGACCACTTTTCATAACCAGTACATGCACTTCTATGGAACAGACGGATCAATTTTTGCTTTTCATTTTACTTTTAACTTGCTTTTTTCTTTCTGCCTTTTGAAAAGTCTATTATAACTACAGCACATTCATACAAAGACTTATTATGTATTATCCTGCAGATCAGCATAGATACATAACATGTTTAATAAAGTCATATAGTGGTACAAAATATGGGTCATCAGTCTATTACACAATTACTGATGGAGAGTTCAGGGTTTTTAATCAGGTGAAATCCACACATGTCCATTCTGATGCTCAAACACGCACAACAGAATGTACTGGAACATATTTGTGCTGTTTACTGTTTCAGTTTATTGCTGTTTTCAGAAGGACTGTGAAAACTCAGTCAACTGTGGATGAAAATTGATCACAGAAAATGAAGGATTAAAGATATGTTGTGCAATCAGCAAGAAACTCAAAGCGCTCGTTTTTTGTTGTTTTTTTTTTTTTTACTTTACCCTTGGGATGCACATTTCTACAAAAAGAGTACAATCCCTATGGAGTGACAAAATCTAAGTGTGTGTTTTATTTGCTTAAATGAGTGACCGACTGAGCTGGTTTCATGTAAATGTCTGATTAGGGATGATGTGACTTTAGGTTTTAAGTGACGTGCACATTAACTCTTCCATCGTCTGGGGATATACAGTATAAACAGTTTGGTCCTGGACTGAGGAAGAGTTCAGGTGAGGGTCAGTAGTCCTGTGAAGGGATGCCAGCTGTCACGGCCCATTTGGCATGTAATCAATAAGAAAACCAAAACCATGTGCAACACACGTGCAGGGACTATCTGTAATATTATATGTAAAGCTGCTGAAATTAAGACAATTGGATTTTCTGTTACCCGTCATCCATCATGGTCTCTTTCCTGTAGGTGTTCGGTGGTTTGGTGTGGATCCTGGTGGCTTCGACTCATGTGAATCCACCGAATCCTCTGGGATGGGTCATGTTCGTGTCTGTCTTCTGTTTTGTCTTGACCTTCCTCTGGATGATCATCTTCGCTGCCGGGGGTCACAAGAATAGCTCCGGCTGGGCCGCTGCTGTAAGACCTGATCAAAAAAGACATGAGAAGAAGGGAAAAGAGCAGGAAGGGGATAAAAAAAAAAAAGAGATAAAAAAAACCAAAACAAAACTGAGTGACAGATAGGATGAGAGGAAATGATTACAGGAGGAGAAAACAGAGAGAGTGGAGAACAATAAGCATACGCTGGAAAAAATCTAAATCTTACCAAGTGTATTTTTCTCATTTCTAGCCATTGGCAGATTTTTTATTTTTTTTTTTTGCTTAATTCAAGCAAAAAAATCTGTCAATGGAACAAATGAAAATTATCTTGGTAAGATTTCTTGAAATAAGATTTTCAAGATCTATTGTCTAAAAAGAAATTCTTATATCTTGCTGAAAAGTTACTCTTTACGTGATTATGTCTTATTTTAAATGTGATGAGATATTTGGACCAGAAATGAGAAAAATACACTTAGTAAGATTTAGATTTTTGCAGTGTAGTGATAGGCTGATGAGTGCTGTTGGACATTTTCATGGTGATCTTTCATGCATAATCCATTCGCTCTGTGTGTTTGTAGGACTTTGCTTACCACTTTCTGGCGGTGATCTTCTACCTCAGTGCAGGGGTGGATCTGGCTTACATCACCTTCAGGAAAAAAAACGAGGCTGAGTTTCGATACTATCAGATTGACATTGCTGCTGTGGTAAGAAGGAATTCACATTAAAATAAAATGATGATGAAAATCTGTTTATAATGCCCTTTATATTCAGATTATCATTCTCTTACATGGTGCATCTCATTCTCATTCTTTATTTCTGACGTTGAGGAACAAAATTACAAAGTCTCCAGCAGTTTTAGATTTAACACTAAAACATTAGCAGGTTTAGTTCCCGACGCCTTAAACTCAAGGCTTTGTAAGAACTTATTTATCAGTCACAAAGTCAGAAATCTGACAATGACACGTAATGGCTGACAAGCATTCTGGGAAATGTAGGACATCACTGGCTAAAGCTGAAGGTCACCATGGCAGCGTGGTTGCACACAGTAGCTCAGCTCTCTCACCTCAGTATTATATCTTACTGCGATGACCCCTGGGGATCCATGGGTTCTAGATATGGTAGCTTTTATACTGTCGTGTATTCGTGCATGCTGTACTACATTTGTCCAGCAGTCACCGCCAAATGTTCTGGCCATAGCATTATGACTGCAAGGATATTGTATTGCAAAATAACTAATATCTCCCAAAATATTGGTCCTATTAACTTGTTGTTTGTGCTACTGTGTTCCTTGACCAAATATACATACGTATGCAAAACTGCAGCAGTCAGCTCTTTCTTGATTTTGTGTGACTCCCCGGACACACGCACACAAAGGCCACTTTGCTTTTGTACTATAGATTGGATTTGCACCGTATTTTATCTTTATTTTTTTGTTATTGTGACTGCTGAGAGGATGTTGCTCAATTGTTTCTCATTTTATTCTAATAATGACAACAAAATTCTATTCTAGAAGGTTTAATGATATGAATACAAAGGACAATTTTGTAATAGGGCATCAAATCAATAACAACAGCAGATAATATGAACAATAAGTAAATGACAACAATAATAATATAATGACTTTGGTATTCATTTGTTTGTTCCTCTTGTGTTGCCGTGGTAATGACTCAGTTGTCATCACATGACCTAGACCCCTTTGTGTGCATTCTGACAAAAGACATCTTTAGTCGAAACATCTTTGGAATAGAGTCACCTCACAGGTCACATGATGACCTTGAACCATGACCATAGTATCCAAGAGCCCCCCCCCAAAAAAAAAAAAATTAATAAAATAAGATCATCTTTTATTAGTGATGTAATGTGGATATTTGCAGTGTTACAGCAGAGATAGGACTGTGATCCAGAGAACATGAATGGTCCTAAGCCTTCAAACAAAGCTGAGTCACATACATTTTTCAACAGGAGTGGCATGAATCACCCCACAGTAATGTAGGTGGGGAGCATGTCCATGGATATTTGCTTAGTGTTCCAACTCCTGAACTCTTAACTTAAAACATAAGTATTGGGTTTGTTGTTTTACTTTCATCCAAAATTTTATTTATAATGAAAAAAAAAAACATTCCATGTATAACCATTACATAATTATTATTCAACCAGGAGTGATTTTCTTCAAATAAATCCTTCATATCAGACTAATTTTATTTGGCATTTCAAGCATAGACATGTTACCACATGACCATAAATGGTGAAATATCTGTATGTAATGTAATGATGCTTTGTTTGTGTGACGTGTGGGTTTCTTGTTGCGTGTCTCAGGTGTTCGCCTTCGTGTCCACACTCCTCTACTTCATCCACGCCATCCTCTCCACCGTCCGATGGAAGAACTTCTGATCGCTGAATCGCAGACTTGTGTGTCTGAACAGTACTGTGCTTCCTCTGTGTCTGTACACGACGACCGTCCTCATAAGTGACATCCACCTGGTCGACGCAGCCACCTTTATTTTTACACATAGAGCTGCTGACATGCTACGTACATGATACTAACACTACATGTAAATGATTTTGGTTTAGAAAACTGTCACATGCCTGCATGGAAGGAGAAAAAAAAAACAGAAAAAAGAAGTTCTATCTATCTGATTTGATTGGTAGACATGTTCACATTTGTATTACTTGAGATAATTATCAGCCATTTTGTCTTTTTCATATATAATTTTGAGCGACTGTAAGCACAGGGGTCATGTTTTTCAAAGACAAACATTGGATCTACGTTCTTCACTTGTTGGAAAATTATTCAACATGTCAAACATTATTACCGACATGAAAATTATCAAGTAATTATTACTTCCTTAGAGCCATTTGGAATAGATTTATACAATGTAAGTGAAGAAATAAATGCCTGGCAATGTTTCTGTTGCTACACTGAGCATTTATTAAAAAACAAAAATGTTGACCTCGCTGGTTTCAGTAATGAGTTGTAAACAGTTCCTAATAATTAAACGGTGAAAAAGAAGATAAACTTAGTGCACTGTTATCTTCTTCTGACTTCTAGCAATATAACATTAAAGTAAATTAAAGTTGTTTTTTTTTTTTTTTAAATCACTGTGGATTAGTACAACATGATTTAGAGATCAAACCCAGAAATTCAGTGGAGTCACCCAAATACTTAAAAAAATAAAGTAGAATGAAAACAGATGAGGTTGACTGAGAATCAAACTGAAGTTGTTTTTATGAAGTAATAATGAAGAGATAGTTGAATGTCTCTTAACTGTACTCTGAATAAAAATATGATTTTTTTTTTTAGAACTAGTGCCATTTTTCATATAAAGTATATTATCAGTGCTTCACACTTTAAGGATGGCTTGATGTATTTTTTTTTTTTAGCTAGAAATCCTAAAATTTGAATAGTTGAAATGTTTGTTTTCTATTAAAACAAAATGCACAAACAAACCTGTGTCAGAGTTTTGTTTGATGAATTTGAGCAGTGGACTCAGCCGTTGAAGGCTGTTGCAGTTAGCCTACAGGAGGATGTTGTGTAAGTCTAAATCCAGTCACACATGTAACTGAGTAAATATTTACCACCCTCTATTCAATATTTAAAATTGATAGACAGGATAAGAGTCCTGGAACTATTACAATGGCTCAGAAGCAATGCTGCCAAAACAAACTGACACAGTGCTGCGTGAAAGGAAAACAGAGTGGGAACAAGAACAAAAATCAGCTTTTCAGTCGAAGTAATTACTTACAACGCAGTTTATCCTTTTAAATATATATTAGATGTAGTGTTTGTTGGATTCCATTAGGTTTATTGTGAGAGGAGCTCATGAAAATCACAGAAAATTAATGTAACGACTGATGGTATTGATACAGTGATCATACACATGCATACAGTCACGGAAAAAAATTATTAGACCACCCTTGTTTTCTTCAGTTTCTTGTTCATTTTAATGCCTGGTATTTGTTGGGACACATATAATGATGACAACAAAAATAGCTCATAGTAGTGTAATTTCAGAGCTGATATCTATCCATTTTCCATGTTTTCTTGATAATAACCAAAATCACTTCAATTCTTCCATCAATATCTAAGGCATTGTACTGACAAAAACAGTGCTTTGAGGCATTCCATGTTTTCTTTCTTTTTTTTTTTCTGTTTTAGTCACATGATAAAAAAAGAGTCAGTACTTGATTGCATAACAATTGCTTTTGTTGAATTTTGATGGTCTAATCATTTTTTCCACGACTGTTTGTGGCAAGTGGAAATGTAACATGTTTCTGCTGTCTTTGAATGAGCATGACTGGTGAAACGCTGTGTAAACACTCAATGATGTGGGGAGAGGGAGGGACTAGCAGGTTGAACAAGGCACCAAACCTCTGCCTTAACTCCCCTGGTGGCTGGACATTTCAGCAAAATAATGAAACACATGCAGGACACTGTCAAGAAGTTTTATTTTTTTCTTGTTAACAATAAACAATGACAAAATGTAAAAAAAATGCATTTTTGTCTTTTGTGCGATGAAGAGACACAAACATTTTTTCCCCCCAAATATTTCATTAATATATTTGACATTGTGTAAAATTTTAAGGGTGTCCTGAAACTATTATCCACTACTGTTTAATGACAAATACATTTCCTTAAAGAAAGAGGCAATTAGATGCATTACCTTAAACACTATAGTACCTCAGGTGGGTCACGTTACTACTGCCGCTCACATACCTTTTTCTACTTGATATATATATATATATCGTGTATCACCAACCCTGGTCCTAAAGATCTACTATCCTGCATGTTTTAGATGTATCCCTCTTCCAACACGCCTGACTCAAATGTTAAGCCTATCATCAAGCTCCGATAATGACTGTCAGGTGTGCTGGAAGAGGGAAACATCTAATGCAGGATAGTAGATCTCGAGGACCAGGTTTGGTGACCCCTGACAGACAGACAGATGTACTTAATTTATCCCAAACTGAAATTGCAGCATGTGTTCAACACTTGAACAATGATACTCACAAATTTGAAACTGTAACAGAACAATCTGTTAGTTTTACTGTTTTAATGTAAAGTTGTTTAGTTTCAGTCCATTAACATATTAAGATAAACAACAGTACCAACAACTAAATATGATGAACTTCTGCTTTTCTCATATGTACTATTATAATATAAGCTCAGATACAACTGTTCTATAGATGCAGTAAAACATGTGCCACTGCATTTTAATAATAAACAGGACAATGTAAAGCAGTGCTGAGGTTGAAACTGAGACTACTTTGTTACACAATTAATACTAATACACAAGTTAATCAGCCATTAAAGGTACTGTAGGTTATTCCTGAGGCCAAACAAAAATGTGAGGACAGGTTTTTATGATCAGTTTTATGGTCATTATGAAATGCATTACAATACATAAATGTGTAACTAAACTTGTGGAGACCATTTGTCATTCAGAGCTACAAGAAATTAAAGGGCATTTAATTTTTGGGTTTTGTACTTCCTCTACAGGTGAGTTTAACCAGAATTGCTTTCACATAATCATTTCACACCTAATTCCTTGTCTCAGCACCAGCTGGAACTTTTTCTTTTGAAAGTCAAGTTGCTGTGAAGCTCTGTGGGGTTTCCTCAGTGATATAAAAGCAGATACCAGTACAGGAGGTTCAGCCAGACTGGTGTAGTGCACTGATGTGTGAATGTCAGGTACAATCTGTAAAAGGTCAGTTCTGAACATGACTGCTGCAAATACTTTTGGAACACAAGTGCAACTTTAAACATTATTTCCACCCTGCAAATTCCTTAAAGTTTGGAGGGAGTGAAAAAGCAGGCCCACATTTAAATTCAAGCAATAAAACAATAGTAACATAGCAAATGCATTATGAATTGATGGTACCGTTCAGTATAAATGATATATCGTCACTTTCCTAAAATAAGTGCCAAAGTAATTTTTTCAGATTTTTCAGGAAACAAAAACAAATCTTAATAACCACAGCATCTGATGATTTAGGCCAAAATAAAAATCCATTTTTAGGAAGGTGACGATATGAAGGAAATAGATGGAAATATTATGTTTGATGATTAAAAGTTGACTGCAGATTCACACATCAAACAGAAATGAACAGAGACAAGTATGTTTTACAGGTTTACACTTTATTTCAAATGGACATACTGTGCAGCGGTTCATTTACAATCATGATGCAGGATACTTTTTACTGGTTGTAAAGGAAGATTTATTTAGTAGTTTTTATTACTTGAGAAACATGTAATTGAGGTCCTTGTCTGACACGCTGATCACACATACCGACTACATCCTCTGCTTTTAGAAGGACTTCAACAGCTTTACAAAATGAGCTCTTCATACACTTATGTTATTCCCATACATACTTGCATGTCTTCAACCCAGAGTCCTGGGTCGGCTCCATCTTCTGATCCTCCTGACTCGTGTCAGTCCAAACATCAGGTTGTTCCTGTGTTACCAGATGGTGCGTTTGACGCCTGCCCAGACTGAACGCTTCGTTCCCTGTGCAGCTCGGACGTCGTCCCAGTGCAGCCTCGTGTTGGGGATCTCGTCCTCAGGCTCCGGGTTCGGACGCACCCCACCTTCAGGACTTGCCACCACGATGGGCAATGGACCTCGCTCTGACTGGAACTCGATGACGTGGAGCTGCTTTGCATCTGCCAGCGTCTGGTGGGTTTTCTGCATGAGGGGATTCATGTTTTCCATTTCAGTTGGATAAAAATGAAAGTGCTTTGGTGAGTATTTCTTAGGAGCCTTTAGACGTCATTTAAATTAAAGGGGTCATATTTTGCTAAACCTACTTTTATTAGTCTTTGGTTCATTTATTTGTGTATTTGGACCCTAATAG
>JAPQRP010000009.1:16880597-16890645 GCA_037367295.1 Apogon hyalosoma | reverse complement strand
TTCTGTCTGTTTTAGTCACATGATACACACAGGAGTTAGTACTTGATTGCATAACCATTGTTTTTGACAACTTTTGAAGGTCTAATAACTGTATATCCGTCAAAGGAGTAAACGTGTGGAGTGGCTATGACAAGGAACTGAGGACATGTAACCAGAAAAAAACTTGATATTTGTTAGATATTTAGTTGCATTTTATATTGCTAAATATTTAATAAATTGCAAGAATCTGTTTCTGCTTTAACCCAAGAGTTCTGTTCTTCAGTATGTTGAGAACAAAGGTTACAGATACAACTTCAACTACACTGCTTTCGCCAAATAATTGTATTCTAATTTCCCATGTAATTTAGTGTTGTTGTTAAATGTTGATTTCAGTTCAATAGAGACTAAAATTAACAAACAATATGGATGTATTAGTACTCTATCACACACTTTCATCTAGTGGTTGATCAATTAACTGATGCAGCTGTATTTTTAGTCCCCTTTTCAATAAATCAAGTTGGTGGTATTGTGCATATTTTTAATTGTCAACTAATGTAAAAAAAAAAAAATAACATTAACAATATATAACTTACCCTTTCATTTGCATAAGACATTTTAATCCTTTGCAAGTGTCAGACAAATATATAGTTTTTAAGTCCTGGAAATATTCTCTGACACCATTAACCAATTCTCAAAATAGGGCTCTATAAATATTAGGGAAAAGTGACTCAAACAGGAAAGATAGTGCTACTTGTAGTCTTTTTGTAAAGCCATTTTTCATCTTCACCCATCATAAACTTTTAAAAACCTTTACAACATTTTGCATATTCCATTTTTTTTAACCAAGCTTTTTCTTCTTTTTTGCCTGAGATTAACATTATAACTCATTTAACAAGAACAATTTGCATCAAATGGTATTAAATGTGGTGTAATCCTGTTATGATACTGTAAAAACCAGCTTTATGACACCTGACTCTACTAAAAATTGTTGAGATTCTCATAAACCCGATATAGCAGCTAGAAATATGAATGGATCAGGTTTAAAGTCTTCACACACTAGGGGTGTTTTATTCGTGTCATTAATTCCCACCTCATATTTTTTCACAAACATTTGTTTAAGTCATAAGTAGTCGCACAGAATACAAACATTATGAGACCAAACGGTAGCATTTTAGGTTTTCAGAACAAGGTCAATTTTTACCTAGTTCTTCAGCACAAATAAAGCATCAGCCAATCATTTGTGTGAAATAGACATCAGATGACAACAACTATGATGGACCTGTTGACTTCTAACCACACTATTTTGTATGAGAACAAAAATGATAAAGATGAAGGTCAATGTGTGGAGCATCGCCAAGCAACTAACCAATGCAGATAGTGAGGAGTTTCTGTAATGTGACTGTCATATAAATCCAATATAGATTTTATCATCTGTATCTTTTAACCTGGACACCGGACATAGACCCAAGAAACTTGTTGCTGGTCTGAATAGTTTAAACACACAGTAATTATAGTCTTTGGGTCATTTATTATCCATGTACCCAGTGTTAAAAGGCCTTTATTCAGATATTACACACTCGATACAACACACATATTAGCATATGCGTATTAACACTAAATCTTTCAACAGTAGATACAGATTATTCACGTGAACATATGATTTCTTTTTATGTCTGATTGTTAATTGAATTACTAAACATCATTAATCACTATATTGCTGTTATCCCACTGAATGATGACTCCGTGTTAATTAGATCACATTAAATACTCGTATTAGTCTCGGCTCACTGCTTCAAAGCATAAACTTCCTCCACTCTGTCATTTTCTGAACTTTCCCAACTTTCTCCTACCCCTCCTCTTTTTCCTCTCCTCCTGTTGGATGTGTTCACTAATGGCATGCCAACGTCATTGTCCTTGGGAGACAAGCTTTTTATTCCAGTAAGCCTTTTTCATTTCATTAGGCCTGAATTTATAGCAGTGTGTGCACACACACCCACTCGCCCACAGACACACACACACACACACTCACAGAGGAGATATTTATAGATGGGGATAGCACCATAAAAGCCCCCATCAGTTTCCAGGGGGGTGCCTAATGTCTGTGGCACCACTCTTATTTGTGCATGCAGGAGGGCTGGGGAAGACTATTAATGTGACACACAAACCCACACCCCCCCACACATATACATGAATTTTATAATAGTGTGTATGCACAGTATGTGTGTTAGACATCCCATGTACATAATCCATATATATAGCTTAAGTAAAGTATGTGTGTCAGTATATGTGTGTCAGTATGCAACGTAATTGTGTAGTACTTGTGGTACTACCTTGGGTGTGTGTGTGAGTGTGTGCGCATGTGCCCTTGTGGCATTCCCACCATTAGTTTAGAGGGTCCATTAGTGGTAATTGAATTAAGGTAAAATACAGCACGACACAGTAGGAATGTAAATGAAGTGAATCTGTCAATGCAGTTTCTTATCACACACACAACACACACTGTTTGGCTGTTGACCAACTTACTTTATCTCCAAACCTGATTCATTAATTAAAAACTCCAAAAAATATTGTATGGTTCATTTCTAACATTGCTTGAGTGTTAGTATTTCAAGTTATTTTCATAATGAATTGTCTTTCTGCTAGTAAAATGAAAGGTTGCACAATGTGGTCAAAGTCATATTGTGGTTATTGTTGGTAATATTGTGATTACACTTAGAGTACTTGGTTATTGAGGGGAGACTAACATACAAAATACAAAATCATTGCTCAGTGTCACTAAATACATACCCCAAACATACAGAGGTTTTTGTTTTTTGTTTTTATCAAATCCAAATTTAAACCTTTACAGTACAATTATGTAAATACACATTTGATACTGTGACTGGATTAATTGTGCAGCCCTAGTAAAATGTAATGAGACTGTTTACTATTGTTGAAATTAAGCATTAAAGCTTCAGTCTATGCCTCAGACAGACAGGAGAGAGCTACAGGAGACAATTATATTCTGATGTTTTTCTTCACTGATTTCTGCCGGTTTTATATCACTATCCAGACAATCTGCTAAAACATTCCTGGAGTATTTTACATCAGCGCTAATGAGTTGTTTTGTCGATTGTGAGTTTATCTGAGTGAACAGCAATTAGGTGCATATCTTTCTTTTTTAAAATGTGTGCATTAAGCTTAAAGAGTCATATAGTAAACATGTTAACACAAATTTGACACCTTTTAGAAGGAGATGCAATCAAGAGTGATGGATGCAAGGACTGCTACTGGATGCGATGATAATTAAAGCTTTCTAAATCTTTTCTCATTTCAGTGCAAACAGTGAAACTCACCTCGATGACACGTGATTCAAAGTCCTCATAGGTTTCTGTACAAAAAGAAAGAGACAAAGAAACAAAGAAAGTTTAGACTGAGACCCATCTACACACAAACCCTTTTGGGCTCAGCCCCAACAACAGCAACAGCACTAAACAGATTAAGCCAAGCTCTTGCTGGCGTAACAAATACCCAGAAGCCCTTGCAGCGGTATAACAAGTCGACACTTTTCACTGTCAGTGACCTTTGAAGGATGTTACTCTCTGAACAGCAGCCTGTTCACTTCGAACCAATTAACAACAAAGGAGAGCTGTCTCTAAGACTCCAAGGAGAAAACACACACACAAACACACACCTCTGCAGGGACATTAACCAACCATCTGTAAGAAGCTAAACCTGATCAGAGGCAAACAACCTAGTTACGGATTTCCGCGCTTCACGTTCAGCGGGGCCCCTATGTATTTGTGTGAATGTGCGTTAGAAAAGTGTTTGTTCATGTAGGACTGAGTGTGAGAGCATTTCACGGTGTGAGGCACCTTGTTAGCACCAAGAAAAGAAGAGGAAATGAGCAGAGTAGAAGGGTGTGAATGAAAGACCAGTGAGAACCAGCCATAAACACTGAAACAGAAGAAGGTAAAGGATTCAGGAAAGAGAGCTTTGGTTACAGAGTGTCCATCCACTCTGAGCAGTTTGAGGTAAACTAGATAAAACTCAATTCCAACAATAAAGGCCAGTAATAAGGCTGGGAATAGGAGGCAAGCCACTCTTTCAACAAATCAGCAGGAGTTGCCCACAAGTCTTCCTCTGGTCCTGTAATCAAGAGTTGATTAGGGACATGATGCAAGTTTCAGAGCCTTACTCATGCCTACAATCGAATATTATAATCAACCTTCAAGCTACAGTAGTTCTGACTGAATTATTTTTCCATATATTTCTTATTTTATAGTTGATGTGCCTACAAACTAGTTCACCTCAGGCTTTAAATTATTATGCAACACTGAAACTTTCAAGACCTGAACTCGAAAAGAACACTTTAAATATGATAAGGGTCATTAAAAACACACACCATAAGCATAAATCACAAAGTCTCAGCAGGTATTTTGGCTCATCATAGCAGATGAAGGTGAGCTAATGGTATAAATGATGACGGTTTCATTAAAGGTTCAGTTTTTGGGGCAATTTAAATTTTACTTGTCAAATTCAGGTCACAACTTTAATAATGGCTGCATTACATTTAGTTGCTTCAGCTCCAGAGACCTGGCACAGCTAAATGAAACACAGACTAGTACTATTGGACTTTAATATAAAAGATAATGAATGTCTCTCTTGCTGCTGGTCAGCATCCCCGAACACCTACAACCATTATCTGAACACTGCTGTTTCTACACAGAAGGTAATGCAGATATAGGCCTAATAAATATGTGTACAGATGCTTTAGGCTTTTTTTTTACTGTGAAAATGACTTAAATTAGTGATACATTAATGTGAAAAAAGAAATAGTCAAAAGTTTGAAATTTTTGATTTTAGCTCTACAGAAGTGACCAAATCCAAAACATCTAAAATACCTGCCTATCGCTTGGCTGACAGCGAAATCACATGTATTATATTCTACTGTTTATGAGTCGAATTTGTGAAGTTGTTGGATGTCGAGATGAAAATAATACTAACACAGTGAAGACTAGAGGAGAAGAAATACAATCCCAGTTGTGAGGAGTGACAGAACAGTGTAGAATAGTGGATATAGGAAGGGAAGAAGAAAATATGGACTGAATGGAGGAGCAAGAGAGAAACCAAAAAGAAACAAAAGAAAGACAAGAATAATTCAACGTGAGGAGGAAATTCTAAAAGGCAGAGGAACAAAAAGGGGGAAAAGAAAGAAAAGATGTCAGACAGAAAAAAATGATACTGAGAGAAAATGCACGAACAAGACAGATGAGGAATTCAAAAAAAGAGTCAGAAAGACAGAGACTATAAGAAATGGGATTCTGCAGAATGAAACCATGAGGACACAACAAAATACATGTTAAAAGTCATTTTCAGAACAACACAGGGCTAAGTTACCTCCATTGGGTCCAGGGTCAGGAGGGCCCAGGCTGGTACCCCCCCAGGAGTTTCCCGTCCACCCTCTTTCCCTTTTCACCTTCATCTTCTTCTTCCGCAACCATTCGTCTCTCCGACGCACTTTAAGGAACACACAAACAACAAACACAACACTGAGGCTCTGCCCCACACACACAGAGGCTTCATGGGGGAGACTCTGCTGACAGGGTGTTTGCTCTTTATCCAAATAAGAATTCCAGACTTTTTCAAAACTGCGTTTTTTTTCCCCTCAATTCCTTGACTTTATGTACTTTTATACTTGCGTGCCTACTTTTTTGGTTGAGATTGTACCTGCTGTGTGTAGTAAAAAAGTTATAATATATTTATATAATATATTTATAAATAAATGGATACATAATTAGCAGTAAATTATGTTTTACTGACAGAAACATTTTTAGAGCATATGAAAAATCACAAAAGTGCATGGATATCACATAAACAAGCTTAGCTAGAATCACTCCAGTACCCACCGGTTAGTGAAATCATATCAAGTCTTTATATGCATTCCTCATGTATTTCTTATCCTACAAGATCATCTGCCTTTGAGCATACTCCAAAATTCAACTATGAGAGAAACTGTTTTTCTATACGTTATTTCACACAAAATTCCAGACTTTTCAAGTTCTGGAAAACAGCATTTCAAAATTCTATACTTTTTAAGACTTTTAAGACCTGTACAAGCACCCTGTGTTGATGTTTAACATTGTTCTGAGATGCTTCAGAAGTCATTTTGCGTATACCTAGTTCAGCTTGAGCCTCCTGCTGCTCAGCCTCCCCTCTTTGACTCATGCTCTGCACAGACCCATCCTTCAGCACAGGAGTATTCAGACCAGGCCACAGAAAACCACCACGACCTGAGCAGGGGGAGAAAAACAGGGATGAGTAAGTAAATCTTTAAACAGCTAGTGGCAGACAGTCTGCAAACAGACACCTAGACAGACAGATGGTGTCTCACCGTCTCCGATGGTCTGTCCTCGGTTCAGGTCTCTCTTCAGTTTACGTTTAGTCCTCTTCCCTCGACCCTTCCTGGCTCCGGCCCCCCCCTCTGCTAATACACCTTTCCACAACTGCTCCGCTGTCACTGCAGACACACAAATATGCTCTAAAATTATTTAATAATATTTTATTGTTTTGTTTTCTGTGTGAAAATGAGCAACAAAATAGGGATGATTAATAGCCTACTAGTATGAGTGCAGAGGTCCCACTGTAAACAAAAGACATTTTAGTACCCATAAACCCCTGAAAAGACAATGGATATAAAAGTCGATATAGGAGAACACTAAAGCCAACTGTTCTGAGGATGTATGGACAGTAAGAGAAGTAGAAATAAAGATGTCCAAAAAATGGCAAATGCAATTGCCTGAGGACTGTAATTAAGAAGCAATAAACTCCATCCTCCAAAGAGTTTTGTAGTTTAGAATTATATTTGCAATATATCAAGTGAAACAGACATAATAACGCAACCAGTTCCTCCAGAGAATGAAATACTTCAAAAGTTTTGTGAAGATATATCAACCCATTTGGAAACAAAAACTATTAATTGCATGAGAAATGCTGTGAGCACTAAGAGAAGGACAGAAAATGAATGAAACAGAAAAGGAAACTGTTAACTAGAGCGAGAAAGAGAAATTACCAAACTACAAGAGTGGCAGAAAAAGGACGGTGTATGAGATCCACATTTACTAAATGGCCGCTGGTTCTCACTTGAAATGAAGGCTGAGCCACAGCACAAGTAAACAAGAAATAACTGTGAGTTATATGTACAGGAAATAATTATTGGGCCACTTGTGGTTTTTTGTGCATTAACCGCCTCTCTACATGGCCTTTTCATATTCTGTTCTTAGAATATTAATAGTTTCTAGACTGTCTTTCAGCATTAAACCTTCTTAACTTACTTGTTTTCATTAATTTAAAGATAAATGTCTTAATTAAATTTGAAAAAATCTTTTCATGTGTCTTGACAGATTTTTGCTTCACATTTACACAAATCAAATCGCTGATAGCTTAACAAGTTTTTACTACTATATCACTGAAGTCCAATAATTATTCCCAAGGCTCTACAAGAATGTGTAATATGATCTGTGAAGATGGAAAAACATCAGTTTCTTCATATTACGTTCTATTAATTATTATGTTGTGTCAAAAATCACATTCTTTATGGAAATATTTCTCATTGTTAATTTGATGATGCTTTTTATTCTTCATGCAGGAAAGAAATGTATACAAGGGACAAGAACTTCAGACCCTAAATGAACTCACTGTGTGTCTTAAAGCCTGATAATACTAATGATCGTTGGGTGCTGGCTCCATTAACTCTGGTTCCCATAAACTTATAATGAACACTTAAAAATATTTGGTAATTTTTTCCCCTTGGAGTCAGACCTGGTCTTACTTGTTTTACTTTGACGCTGTAATAAGTGATCTGGTGTTTCATCTTTAATTGTTTTCATCCATTAATAAGACTTTATATTAAAGAGAGGATTTATCACAGCCTGCCATCCCATGGCTCTGCCTTTTTTTGTTCAAATATGGTCACTTCTGGCTCCAAAAACCCAACATGGCAACAGTCAAATTACAAGGGGCTGGCCAAGGGACAGTTAACATCTAAATCCAAAAATTAATTTTAAATCACCTTTTGAAAACTTATACATTTTTAAAGTACATTACTTCTAGTGTCCATCACTAGTTTTATTAATTTTTTTTAGAAAAATGCTTTAAAAATACTTAGATGGCATTACATTCAGCATAAATTTATATTTGCGTTCTTTGTCCGTCAGTGCAATTCAAAGCATAACTTTGATCCTCTTCTATTGGACCTATATTATACTTATGATAAGCTGTAAGGTCAATTTAAAAACCTTTTGCCACTCTTTTTACAGTGGTTACAAATATCTAAGAAACTGAGATAAATATATGTCAAAAGGTATTACCTTTGTTCATTAAGGTATTTGACTTTGTAGATATTATATATGCAATGTATATACTAATAAATATGCTGAATAAACAACTGAAACTTGTAATTATTCGCTCTTGTCCATCCACTACCATAATAGCAGTGTCCATCCCTTATTGAAATACTTAGCAAAACTCTTGCTTATGCCCTTATATATTGAAAAAAAGACAAACTATTTACTGTTTTGCAAAATAGACACCCTAGAGGACCGACAGTAAAGATTTTATAGTTTTATGAAAATTGGAACCGCACTTTAAGGCAGGTTTTATAAAGTGGTGAAAAACACTGTTACCAAGGGGTTTTTACTCTTTTTAAGCCAGAAAATTAGGCTAACACATTCTTTTTAATCACACATCTGAAAGTGCTCATTATTCCATGCAAAATGAGGTATCGTTCATCTTTCTACCATAAATAGTTATGAAAGGGCAAAGAAAAATGTAATACGGCTGTCCATCTGTTACTACTTGGCCAGCCCCACAAACTAGTGGCTTCAAAACCGCAGTTAAGATGCCAGAGGGTTAATCTGTCTGCAAGGAATGCAGGAATGCACAAGAAAAATACATGTAGGAGAAGATCACACAGAATTTTCTAAACAGGAAAAAGGCTTAGGAAAACCATGAAGATTGTATTTTGAAGAGTGGCTACTTCTGTGGCATATATATGTGGTATGAATATGGTTCTGAAATGGACCAAGTTATACTGCAGACCGACCCCTGTAATGGACTCAATTCAACCAATTTACTGTTAATGAGTATTGTGAATCCTATTGAACATCTGTGGAAGGAGCTGAAACATGCCGTCTGGAGAAGGCACCCCTCAAACCTGAGACAACTGGAGCAGTTTGCTCATGAGGAGTCGAACAAAATACCTGCTGAGAGGTGCACAAGTCTCAGTGAAAGGTAGAGAAATCGTTTGATTGCAGTGATTGCCTCAAAAGGTTGTACAACAAAATATTAAGTTAAGGGTACCATCATTTTTGTCCAGGCCTGTTTCATAAGTTTGTTTTTAAAAATAATTCTATTGACCCACAATTCAAAAGAAATGTCTGATTTTCATTGGTTAATTTTCATGGAATTTTTATTTATTATTACTTTTGTCAAATTCAAGTTACTTCTGTGACTATTGTGGGTTTTTCTTTCATTAACAGAGGGATACCAACAATTTTGACCACGTGTGTGTATGTATATATATATATATATATATATAAATTTATTTATTTATTATTTATGCATTTAAATTTTAGGCCCATAGTTACTGCTTCATTTAAAAAATGTTCTCTGGTTAAAATATATTCTGTGCGTACAGATTTTAGATTTTTTTACATGCTAAACTGACGTATTCAGGGTTGTGCCTGGGGCCGCGTTTCGCGTGATTTACGCTTTCAACTTCAGAAAATTGCATTATTGCATCCCACAATGTGATTTTTTTGCACGCCATCTTTTATTTCTTTAACAAATGGCCAAAATAATGTAAAATATTGTAAAAGTAATAATCAAATTGTACTCACTTCTTTCCCACCACCATTTTGAATTGCACGCTGTCCCAGATGTGAATATGCAATCGATCAAAGTCCAGCATTTTTTGTGAGTGATAAATGAGTATTTTGCCATAGGAATCTGTTCCGGATGTGAAGTTTATACAATCGATCGAAACGAGCAATTTATATGAGCAATAATTAAGTATTTTGCCATAGAAATT
>JAPQRP010000009.1:16839699-16851791 GCA_037367295.1 Apogon hyalosoma | reverse complement strand
ACAGTATCTGCATAGATATAGTATCAGGTGTGTCTACCCCCCCTCACACACACACACACACACACGCACACACACACACACACCCCATCAGTCGCAGAATTTATTTTTAAAGCCCCAGATGTTTTCAAATCCTAACAGCCACCCATGGCTCACATAAAGGCACACGACCCACCGAAAACAGGTTTGCAAACCACTTTTGGGCCTCGACCCACCAGTAGAGAATTACTACTGTAAAGCTTAAAGTAAAAAACTGTGTTTATCGGTTTGACATTTGTCTGAAGCAACATATACATATTTCTCTGTATACTTTTATGTAAATACCTTTATTTTCTTCCTTGACAAAAACAAAAATCTATGTTGGAGTTAGACTAGGTTGTATATTACATCAGTATCCACATAAATATATTCAGACTCAGTATATAGTGTTCAGAGTGGCTCACAGACAGAAGTGCAAACTCACTGAATATTGAGACACAGATACAAAAGCGACTACCATTTTATACATGAATATTGCTGCACTGCATCTGAGAGCACTGCAGTTACTGAGTAAGCAGGGTGATCTCACTGCATATGTTTATGTTACTTATTTACATGTTCGTATTCACTGAGGGGAAGACACCTTGCTCAGTGACACACTAAATCTGTTTTTTCTGTTACTTGTGCTTTTTGGACATTTATCATTTAAGACAAATATTTCCAGAAAGTACGATGCCATTTTTCATCTTGATTTTAAAATCACTTAGTAACTAAAACACTTTTTGAGGAGCCTTGGGGACTGGAGAGAAGATTCGTCTAATGCTAATGACTAATTAAACATTCAGTTAAATCACACAGTGTGAGAGTAAATAAAACACAAGTGAAATAAACACTGTTTTGGTGAGAATCTGAGGGTTTGGTACAAGTCATCCGACAGTGGTACTAGTCATTATCCATGAATAATTACCTTTGTTGGATTTATTATCCCATCATGTTTGCGAAGGAGGAGGACAGGAGTTGTATAGTCAGAGGAACACATTTTAAGGCACGAGTGTGTGGGAGCCATTAGCCATAGAGTCATGTTATTATGAGCCTGTCACCTCAATGATAAGTGGAGCTATTGTGGGCAGCACTGCAGAGTATATGTAGCATTTATATGGAATTATTACAGTAAAGACTGAACATCAGCTTTTTCAGTGCAATCTATTGTTAAAACACATCTTTTCATTGTAATCCTAAACTCATTGTCTATATCAAGCAACGAATTTCTTTTGTAGAGTTATAGTCATTCACTGTATATCTTCAGTTTCAATATCGTCAGAAGTCCCTTAGATGACTTTAACATTTACAACCTCTTCAAAGAAGAATAAAATGGGTTGTAAATGGAAAATAGAGTTAAAATAGCAAAAAACATAACCATCTGTAGCAGAGTCCTGCACCAGGTCAGGTACCCACAGTACATTTAATGATGATGATCACCTAATTTCACTGCGGTTGATCCATAACTGGTTTGTTTTATTGTGAAGTGAGCCTCACCTCTGTTTACATGCGACCACAGATGTAATTGTGCAAAACATATTAGAGATTTATTGATGGTGTGCGGTTTAGCCAAAAATAAAGCCCCTAAAAGTGAGTTACTGTATAGACAGTGTGTTTAATTACGGGTCAGGTTGTGGGTCTAATGTGCACGGGTGCAGATTGGACATGAAAATAAATGCGGGTTGGGTTGTGGTACTCAGCTTTGTGGGTACGGGCAGGTGCGGGTTTGGAAAAGTGGAAATTAGTTATGGTAAGTAAATTGTCAGTAACAGTGTAATGGGTAGTGGAGAATGGAGGAGCCAAATGCTACACACTTCTTCAGGTTCAGAGACTAGCAGACTTTATTTGAAAACAGTTCTTTTTCAAATAGGCAGGCAACAGCAGGGAAAATAATGAAAGTCTTTGATTACTTGCTGAGTGCAGAGAATCTTGGGAGGTTGAGTGCACAGCCCAGACTCAAACCTGGGGTTCAAATGTAACAAGCGAGAGCAGCGCCACTGGGCCAAACAAGCAGCCCAGAACACAGAGTCTGTGGCTCACCCTCTTTATTTCCCTCATAATACTGCTGATCTTTCCATGGTAATCCCCTTGCCAAAAAAATGCCAGTGTTCAGGACACCTGTTACACACGAACGTACTTCCTGATTGGATTCAAAGTTCGGCCCCTCATCTTGATGAACTGCGACGACTCATTTCTTCTTCTCAACTAAATCTGAAGGAAAACCAAGAAAATGTAAATATAGTTGCCTTTGTTTATGCGATGTACATTGGGGCACACAGCAGTAACACTTCAATATGGCTTCAGCCATTGTTGACAAGTAAACGATACATAAAGTGAGTCATTTCAAATTGTTTCTGGATCACACATGGGAAAAACTCCTATTGTGAAGTTGTCATTAACCCTGTTCTCAAATCCAACTCTGGGGTTGCGTTTGACTGTGTTGGTCGTACAGTAACCAGAGCTAGTTCAGCACATTACTAGAGGACTTCTCTGGATAATAAATGATGCTGGCTAACTAACATCTGTGTTAGTAGAAGAGATCTGTCTATGCTTATGACTTTTTCCATCCTTGGGAAGAAGTACTGTTTGCCAGTACTGTACTTTACATTGTAAGAACCCATCGATGTAATCTATCTGTCTGTGTGTCAGAGGTCAGAGTTCAGGCAGGGGGAAGTGGGTGGGACTTTGGAGGGAGGGTTGTTAGTAGGTTGCTAATGTTCAAATTTTTACTAACTGCTGTGCAACATGCCAGATCTGTAAGTACAGCTTTAAGGCAAGTTGTTGATGCAGCTCACCTTCATGACAGATTAAATCCTCTGTCTGCTATGTCCAGTATTTCCTGCTGTGTCTGCAGTCTGTCAGAAACAATGGAGTATTTGTACTGGTTTGTGGACATTTTTTTGTCTTTGTGTGTCTTTGTACAATTTGTCCTCCACTTTCAGAAAGATATTGTTCTGTATAATCATTGATGACTAATCAAAGTGCTAAAGGGTTAATAAAAAACAGCATGCAAAATATCTTAATTTATTTTCAATCAATGTGTATCTTTACCCTACAATGCGGATTGTTTCATTATTTCATTATTTAGTTATTTGCATTCATCTGCTTAATTATACTGGTGGTCAGCATCTTCTGGAAGCAGCAGTAATTTAAGATGCACAGGGACGTCATTCTGAGCACCTGATGTTTGTAGAACAGCTTTTCTCAACATTTAACGATGGGCAAACAGTAAAAAGAAAGGAGTTGAATTCTTTAGACAGACAGACAAATCTTTAGTTGATTCAAGCTGCTTAAGCCCATGGGCCATTTGTTTCTTGTCAGAATAATTTCAACGCAACAGAAAACCACCAAATTATGATCAAAAACATCAAAACTAAGACAAAATATGTTAGCTTAGTGCTGCAGAGTTTGTCCCTTTGGTGTTTTGTTTTCTGAAATTATTCATGACATCTGCTGGTCTGGACAGTTAGCTTGTTTTAGACATTTACCCATTTATGTGCTTGTCATTTGGATTGTGTTCTGTTGTTTGACAATTGGTTATGTTGAGCTTTTACTTTTTTCTGGTTATGTGGATATTACTACAAGCGTCACGTGGCATTACAATGGCAACAAAGACGAAACTGCCAGGCTTAAGAGGCTACGTCAAATCAGATGGATAAGGGAAGTGCAATATGTCCACTCTAAGAGATGAAATGTTACTGTTATAATAATTATGTCAGTGGAAATAATAGCATCTCCAATAAGATGAAACCTTTGTTTTTTGTGTCAATTTAAAAAGAAGAGGTCATTTTAAAAAGCTAATATATAATGTATATAATGTACAGTGTCACTAACATTTCTTAGAGTGCGCACAGTTTGTTTACTTTCATCTGTCAAAAATGCTTCAAAAGTTGAAGAAAAAAAAATAGTGCATTATATGGTAATTTGAAATTTGCATGTGCAAAATTCCTTTATTTATTCCATCACTGAGAGCCAAAATGTTCAGTCTGAGTGATTTTCGACACTTGTTCTTATTCTGCTTTAATGATCAGCACAGCTTAATTTGCATGAAAATATGGCCAAGCTAAAATAACAGCCTGTCTGCTTCTGGAGGTTTACTGTGCAGCTCTGTGATTAAAGATTTTGATTCTGAGTGTTGGGAGAATGTTACAGTAAAATGTCAAAGTCTGTACTGCTTATGACTTGGATAAATGAATGGCATCTATAGCATTTCACTGAGTCATATTGAAATGTTTGAGACATTATTAAACTAGATGTACAGTGTACGATAACCCTGCAGAATGATAACCTTGTGAACATCTCTATGATAATTTGTCACCGAGAGCTTGGGGTATATGTGAGTTCACTGTTACTAATGAGGGGAGCAATGTTTGGCATAATTATTTGTGAAAACCGAATCAACTGCTATACTCGATTGGTGGCCAGCAGGCGACATGATAATGGAATAAGAGCAGGACAAAAGGCATTTATAGTGACAAAGATCTACAGCCTCGACCTGTGTGGAAGGGTCAGTTCCAATATGATTAGCTCAAACAATATTTCAGTTTGATAAGTAAACAAATGCACACTCCTCTTCAGGGTTTTCTAAAAGAGCATACAGACTACAAACTGCTTAGTAGTATTCCCACTGTCTCAGTTCTTCCATTAAAATATTTTTTCCATCTCTGTTTTTCATTGTTATCGTTTGCTTGTGCTTCTTTTTCAAATCCAACACACACCTTCAGGCCATCTTACTCATCTTATGATATTGCAGATATGCAGCTGTGAAATATTCATTTTCCCTGCCCACATTATTGCCTCATAGTTTTGCTTGGGAGGGAAATGGGAAGGGAATGAAATTGAGGAGTGAGCTCTGAGTGTCAACTTTTAAGAAGACTATTTCTTGGTTTTCTTGGCTCATTTCCTCCTCGTGTGCCAAGTTTAGCCATCTTCTTTTTAATGGTACAGAATTTCTGCTTTACTACCATTATGCCTGCTCATTAAAGCAATAAATTGAATGACACTGCACGCTGCACACTACACTACACCGCAGCTTATGCTAAACCAGTGGTGTAATGAATCAAAAACAACCATAAAACTATACCATAAAGAGAACATCTCTGAATGAGCATGTGAAAGGTGTTAACATGCTCGGATAGAAGGTGTGCTCTATGGGAGTGTATGTCTAGGTGTTGTTGGCTGTTAGAAATGAGTGTAGATTAGTAAAACACATTAGACCAGGGGTGTCAAACATATGGCTCACTGGCCAAAACTGGCCGTCCAAAGGGCCCAATTCGGCCTGTGAGATGAATTTATGAAGTGCAAAAATTACATTGAAGATACTAATAATCAAAGGTGTCAAAATAATTTTAGTTCAAGGCCACATTCAGCATTTCAATCTCAAGTGGGTTGGACCAGTAAAATACCATTATAATAACCTATAAATAAAGACAACTCCAAATTTTTCCCTTTGTTTTAGTGTAAAAAGTAAACATAACATGCTGCACACTTTTAAAACCCCTCGGCCAAATATTGTGTAAGATTTTGTTGAAAGTTACTGCCCTATAGGCTGGGACGCTGCTAGCAGTTGTGGGCCTCATGAAAGGTAAACGTTGTGGGTCCTGCATAAAATAAACATCTGTAAATTTGTCATCAGAGTGAGGGTATGTACGTGGTGTAGGGGCTGAAGGTATATACTGGTGCGTTCCAAGTGCCAAGGCATGAAACCGAAAATGAAACTTTGGATGTCCGAATCCCGGCTTCTATGCCTATATCCACTGGGCCCCTTGGGAATGCAGGGCCCCATGAATTTGTGTGTTTAACCCCCCCCCCCACACACACACACACACACACACACACAAAGAGTGTGACACCCCTGAATTAGCTCATTTAGCACTTAGACTGTTTCCTTTAGTTATTCAACACGATGCAGTTAAATAAACTCATCTTTATTCTGTTCTGTCTCGTTCACATGCATCCACAAAAACTGACAAACAGCCTCAACATAAAGTTAGATTAGGTTGCTTTTTGCTCAGCACATGGACGTTAACCAGGAAGACAAAGGTTTTAGAAAGGACGAGCTGACTCCACTAAACCACTAAATACTCATGCATGAATGATCAACTCGGCTGATCTGGGGTTTGGGTTCAGCCAGTGTGCTCCAGTGGATTATCATGAAGTTAATTAGCATATGCATGATTAGCATAATGTGATTTTTCTACAGTGACTGATTGACATTGTAGTGACCCATGCATTATGTAACACACTGCCAGACTTCTCGAGTGAGAAAAACTGAAAATTGGCAGCAATATTTATTTTATGCTGTTAAATTTTAACAAATTAAAATATATTCCTGGCTATCTGCACCACTTTTAACTAACGTTCTCTATGTGGCATACAGATAATTATGCATGAATGCAGCCCTTTGTGCCCATTCACACACAACTACACACAGCCTTCAACAATGATCTCAGACAAAACTGAATTATTTTTTCCAAGCAAAACAAGAAAGAAAAATGAGCTAATACAGAAAATGAAGGTAACAATTCTGGCATTTGAGTAGTTGACTCATGGATAAGTTTACTGTGGAATTAGCTTGAATGTAGACGGAAACAAGAATTACAACTTAAAGAATGGAAAAGTTGATGAAAAGAAAAATGGAATATGTAATATGAATGTAAATGCCATCAGCCTCATTCCAAGTGCTGGACTTGGATACATATGTGTTAACATACAGTTTTGG
The DNA here is from genome assembly GCA_037367295.1 of Apogon hyalosoma. Classification (NCBI taxonomy): domain Eukaryota; kingdom Metazoa; phylum Chordata; class Actinopteri; order Kurtiformes; family Apogonidae; genus Apogon; species Apogon hyalosoma. The sequence goes on along the minus strand of JAPQRP010000009.1, from coordinate 16,845,055 downwards.
ACATCTTGTCATTATCATGCTGTAATGAACAAGGTGTTAGAGCAGCAAAATTGCTTCAAGGGTTCCTCATTTCCATCTGCCAACACTGAGGTGCAATCAGGTCAGTCAGGAAACGCATGTAAGAAAGAAATAGAAAAGGAATGAGGTAGACGGGAAAACTAACAGAAAAAAAAACTAAGACAAGCCCCACGGCAACAATACAGTTTTTGTATATGTATAAAAAAAAACAAAAGATACCACAGAAACTTGCTGAATATTCAATCACAGAAACTATCAGTGTGCTTTGAATTCCTCTGTGAAAGAACAATACTTGTCCAAAACTTTGCTTTGTGTACAGAACAGGCATTATCATAGCAGGAAATGTCTTTGTGGGGTTCATTTCACATATACACTAACACTGTGAAGCTCCTGCTCATTTCCATTATGACTGGGAGTTAATGAGTTTGGAACTGATCTCAGGAGACGACAGACATTCTATATTGTAACTAAAGCAAAACAAAACAATGGAGATGGACGACATTTACATTTTGTGCTTTTAAAAAGTTTCAAGAAAGAATGATGTGACATGAAGTTGAATGGAGAGGAAATGTTTAACCCTTAATAAGGCGCTCATTGAAACACTTAGAAATTCAAAATTTCAACCTTAGTGTGTTATCGGACATCATCAACTGCCTTTTCGTCGGTTGGCATGGCAACACTCTCACGCCTCTTGCCATAAAACAAATGAGCAATACTTGCTAAAAAAGTAAACACATGCAATAAAACTCTTATAAAGTCATAAACTGACAAAAATCCCTCATATTCACCATTTACAGCTTCAAAATGTCTATAAAATCTCTCTGAATCACTGTATAGTGTTATAAAATCCAACATGCTTCTTGACCTCACTGAGGCATGGGATTGGCCCATATTTATTGCTTGTGAAAATTACCAAAAATAGTCACTTGTCCGATCAAGGGTTACTTTAGCAAAATGACGCCATCTCTAAAAGTGGTCAAGGAAAGAGCAGAACATTTGACATCTTAGGATTGGCCCCATATTTGATGTTTGCGAAAATTGCCAAAAGTAGTCAGTTGCCCCGATCAAGGGTTAATTTAACAAAAGGAGTCCATGTCTAAAAGTGGTCAAGGAAAGAGCAGAACATCTGATATCTTCCATTCAGAACTCTGATGACACCCATTTTGATAATGTTCCGAGCATCAGGAAATGCATTTAGCTTGAAATAGAATATGCAACTTCAACCCCATTCGACTTTTCCATTGCCTTTGACAGCAGGCACCATCTGGCATGGGTAGTTTTTAATACCACCTTTGGTAAAGTTCCAAATGAGTAGATGAGATACTTAAAAGTCATATGAAATCATGCAGATCACAGATTGCTCCTTCTGGAATCATGATTTTGTCATTATGTATGTGCATCATCATGTTGCAATGTGAGTCAAAGCCACTACAGCAGATATACTATATACTAGATAGATATACTATATTTATCTTATGCTCTCACAGGTATGTTAGCATGTAAATATTCCCCCGACACAGAGGTACACACACCAAAGCTGGAGAATAGCATTAAAAATGATTTCACTGTATGTTTACTGTGGTTTTGTGCTTACATCAGTATCTCAGATATTGTGGGTTTTTGAAGTATTCCATGTTTGTGTTTGCATCCAAACGTCATTTCCTGATTTCAGTGACCCAGATAAGACCTTATCCTGGTTTTGGGAACCCTGGATACTCTACCTGGAGAACTCTAATAGTATCCTGGATATTCTTACATTATCCTGGTTTTTGACAATTGCAGATTATTTTGCAGATGCAAAATGACACCAAAAAAAAACATGTCCGCAGCAATGAAAGCAAGACACATCTTCAGTGATGAATAAATGAAATATATTTGACACATTTGAGGGAAAAGCATCAGGATGTTGATCTGTTCAAGTCAGTGGTAAAATAACCAACTGGATATCATTACTATGTGGACTAGCATTAAAACCAGCGACTGAACTCCATCATGACCCTCTGCCATCTGTCACGGCTGTGTATCTTCATCCTCCTCCTTGTCCAACATGGTGACAGTGACAGCATAACAGATGGAGGACATGTTTACCTGTTGACCTCATCTTCCATTACTGGCATTAAATGACTATGACAAATCCGCAAAACACTGCTGGCATTTAAAACTGCCGAGTCAGCTACAAACCAAAGTGGACTTGTTTCCTGCAGCTACTGCGACTTTAAACTTAGGCATCAACTTCTGAGAACACAGCAGCAGTAATAAGTAACATGGATACTAGTATTTAGCATGTATCATGTATTGGTGTATGTTCCAGCTAAATGTCAGGAATAAGCCTAATAACTGGCATGTTACTGTCCATGTAAACACAGCTGAAATGTCATTATGATTATGATGATGATTATTATTATTATTATTATTATTATCATTATTATAACTACAGAAAACATGTAATGTCAAGAGTAAAGTCAAGATGAGGTCAAATGATATAATTATTTAAAATGTGCCTTAAGAAAGCTGGGCTTTGTTGCATTTCAGCCACTAATGTGACTTAGAACTAAATGTTAAAATGTTCACTTCATATTTCAGATGTATGGTTTTACTAACACCATACATTTAATCATTTTACTGCGTTTATTGGATGGACTAGATGTAAATGTGTGTGTGTGGATGACTGTGTCTGAGGCTGGTATAATTTAAAAGGCAGCAGGTGCTTTGCAGTGACACTCCATGTGCAAACACACACCAGCAGGTGATTTGCCAAACCGCACAAAGCTGACTGATGACTTTGTCTTTGAAAAATACTTTTTTTTTTCAACATTTTCCTTTAAATTAGAATTGAAGCATCTGTCACTATGGCTGAGCTCATTTTTCTCTGCTTCTCTTTCTCGCTACTGGCTGTCAAATGTTCATCTCACTCCATCTTTATCTTTTCCTCTTTCTCCCTGCATGTCCTCTGCTGAAGGCTTCCTTTCTTTATCTCGTTCCTCTCCATCACCACTTCTGTTGTTTCTGTCCTTCACTCGCGGCCCTGCATTTTCCGTCTTCAACAACAGTGTTCTTCCCTCAATTCCTCCATCTTATTTAAATCTTCGTTGCAATCTTTCGTTCTTCTCAGTTCTTCTTTCTCATCTCTCCTTAGTCCTCTCTTTTCCATCCCTCTCTTTCTCTTTACTCTTTCTGAAGAAGTAAACAAGTCTATCTATCACCAACCTGGTTGCTTATGAATGCAGGGGATCTGGAGCTCAACATTTCTATTTTCAATTTCTCTCCTAGCATTTCCACAGCAATTTATCTACAGTCTTGACAGCTCAGCCACCAGGCGCCAACAGACAACTGAAAAACAGACCTGCTGTTTGCCTAATGACATCAGTTCTATAATATGTCTAATCTACAAGGTAGACAGAGATGACTCAAAGTGCCCCTATTTGTGCCAAACTGACAGCTTGGACAGTACAGTTAAAGCAATCAGCGTAGAATAATGCACAAAGAAGAAAGGAAATGCAATAAAGTAGCATCAGACACCAGAAAAGACATGGCATGTTCTTTCATCTGTGAGTCTTTATAGTTAGTAATTTAACTAATGGCTGCCAATCACAGTGTGAAGTGTGGGCAGCCAATACGTTTAATAAAAGCAACCAGTGTCTGATGGTCTTGTTGAAATCACTAAGAGGTTTGCCTGAAAGTTTCTATCAACACAAGGAGAAACTGATAAAAACCTGCTGACCATCATTTATATGAGAGTTCAGGGCTGAAAGAAAAGAATGGAAAAAAAATGAAGCACAATATTTTATATTGAAAAAAAAATACATTGGGGATGTATTTTTGGCCTCAGCACTGGGTGTTTTTTAATTTCCAAAATGTGAAAATGAATTATGAGCTCATGTAAACACTGGTAGTTTTATAGCGATCACAATATCCAGGGACTTAAAGAAGCTGCCATTCTCTTATACATGTGGTGAAAGTTTTCATCAGCTATGCCAAAATATCCCATCATCCTAAATATGATGTTTTTTAATCAGATGTAATGTTCATACGTACATAAGTTTGTTTTAGAATAGCTTTAGATGCTGCGCACCTCGGTTCACCCATACGTTAGGGTTCAACCTAAAGCCTTTTTCCACCTAAAAGGTTCAATGCAGAACGATTCAATTAATTCGATTCAATTCCATGTCTTTATTGTCACTGAACATCCATCCATTGTCTGAAATGTAAAAAATGTCAGTTCCGTTAATGCACAATTCCACTGATATTACACTGTAGTTCAGCTTTTCACAGAGTTTACTATTTTTATTGCCACAGGATAGAAACAGTTTTTTAGTTTGTGTTTTAATGGTCCTGAACCGTCTGCTCGAGGGCATCACTTCTAATACAGAATGTCAAAGGTGGGGTGGATCGTTTTTTTAGGCATCACAGGCAGTTCCACTTAGAGACGTTTTCCTCCTAAAAGATTCCAAGTGAAACCCTCTCGGGGAGTTTCACCTAAAACCTTTTTCTGTGTAAAGAATTCCAAGTGGAACCATCAGAGGGAGTTCTACCCAGAACCCTTTTCCACTTAAAAGGTTCCAATTAGAACCCTCACAGGGAGTTCTAGATATGACTGCCAAGGTAGCTTCTAACGTAATTGCCTGCTGAATGTGAGCATGGTTGGCATACAGTTTAAATTAATAATACCAAATGACGCAGAACCCGAACTCAATGCATTTCCATCATTGGGGGAGGATTACTCCTACTGGGGTGTACTGTCAAGGAAACTTTGCTGACTTTATATATTCACAAATATTTATGAAACACAGTCATGGACAAAGAAAAGTGGAAAAATTAAAATAGGTCCTCTTTAAAGTACTGAACATTTAACAGAAGTCCTGTTATGAAACTCTTAAGCTATTAAAGCTATAATGAATGAATTTTTCATAGATGTGAACAGGGGCTGCACTTCAACACCATAGAAAAAAAACAAACAAACAAACAACAGAAGAGTGAATCAGGACAATGTGTGCAGAAAAACTAAAGTACAAAGCTGTAAAATTAAAAAAAAAAGAAAAAAGAAAAGCTTTTAAAGCTGTACAGAATGCCCTGAGCCCAGTGTTGTGAGCAATTTTACAATTTCCGTTACCAAACATTATTATTACACATCACTCTAGTGCAGCCTCGGAAAACAGCATCACTGTATGACCTGTCAAACACCTTAATAGCATTTGCCCTGAGATTAATTGATGTCAATTTGGTGACGGCTGCAGGGATAGTTTGTTATTACTCACTAGTCTCATCCTTGTTGCAGTAGTGAATGCCTCAATGCAGCTGAGTGGGGGTGGGGGTGGGTGGGGGGTGGAGGTTAAATCCG
>JAPQRP010000009.1:16777979-16790151 GCA_037367295.1 Apogon hyalosoma | reverse complement strand
GCTTTTGTTAACATACTCTTCCTGTAAAAACTACAGCTATATTTGATTTAATCATTAACACAAAAATATTTTCAAATGAACAACTTTGTATTGTATTTTCACTAACAGTTTTTTAATGTTGCAATTTTACAACTTTTTAGTGTTAATTCTACAGTCATTTTTTTTACAGTGCATATATGTTGTGTTTTGTGGACTTTTCTCTGCTTTAAGGAGCAGGTGGTACAGCCTGGGGTTCTTTTTTTCATAAACTGTAACAAAACAGTCCATCCATCCATCCATCCATCCATCCATCCAACTTCTGCTCAATTAAAAAAAAGGAAGGAGTAGACACAATATCAGGTTAAATAGTTGTCATACATATCAAAACTCATCAAAAATACATAAACACAATGTACCTGCTGTGCTCGATGCCCCACACTACTGGAGCTGGTTTCAGATGGCCACTATGCATCACTACTGGATGAACAACCATGGATCTTTTTTTTTTTTTTTTTGATTTGTCACTAATCCTTTAACAGATTTACAGTGGAATACTCCACTACAGGTGGTGCAGACAACACTGCTGCCAGAGCCACAGGCACTCCTTTTGGCCTAAAGTGATTCCTTGAGGGCTGATGAACTCTCACCTCTTAAATCTGCTCCTCTCCTCTTTCTGTCCTTGGGGCATCAGTGTCTCCACTCTCTTGCCAAAGCATCACTCAGCACAGGCTACAACTGTACAAGAAATAGAAGATAGACAGATACACACATGACATTCTGTAGCATCGACTATGTTTGTCTTTTCTCTCAATTTGTTTTATACTGAAATATTCACTGTCATTTCTGTCCTTGCCTTCCCATTCCTGCACATCTGTCTCTGATCTCACCTGCAGTGATGCTTTGCATATATAATCACTTATATTCTGTCTTCCCTGGCAGTTCATAATGCGTTCCCTCTCAGGTGAGTACGCCTTACATTTCCAATTGTTTTTCACCATCACTGTTCATAACCTTATACTCCGAGGCGTCCTTGGTTTCCTGCTCTCATACTTTCCTATAACCTTTGGTGTTTTCTTTAATAAATATATTCAGCTTCTCACCTAGTTTTGTCATTGGGGTCATCCTTCCCTGCTTCCTGGTTCCTGAGTGTGACAAGCATATCCATGCAAGAAGAGAAAATAGACAGAAGAAAAGGAAAAGAGAGGCAAAAACTATATGTATTTTGGATTTCTGACACATTTGTAATGTATGATTCACCATGCATGCGTAGAAAGATAACATAAATTACCAAAATGCCAATGCTGTTCCTTAGAGCAGTGGTTCTCAAACTTTTTACGATGGAGTACCCCCTGAAATATTCTTTTTTAGCCAAGTACCCCCAACTCTCACTTCAGCATTTGTGACAGAAAAAAATTTGGCAAAATTTGTTCCTGTGCTTATATTTTCAAAACATTGTAAACAAACAACATATATTTAACTGTAATATATTAAAATAATAATAATAATAAAGTACATTTTGTGTGCAAAATATAAACTGAAAAGTGCCCTCTTTCATTGATAAGAAAAATTAATAAATCGGTAATTAATTAATAAATGAACCTTTCATCAACAAAAAATAATTACTTAGCTACTCAAATAAAGTCATTTTGAATAATATAAAATATAAATGTTCTTAAAATGTTTCCAAAGTTTAAACAAGATGATTGACAATAAAACTATTATATGATTGTATTTATTGTGTTTTATATTTCAGCATTAATTCTCGTTATTTATTTTGTATTCGGTACATAATGACTTATTTAATATAGCTTTCCCAAAAACTTCCAAGTACCCCCTGGGCTTCTTCCAAGTACCCCTGGGGGTAAGTGTACCCGAGTGTGGGAACCCCTGCCTTAGAGCAATATATATATTAAAAAAAAACTTTGTGATTTTACTATATTTGCTAAGAAATAATGATAAGAAGTACCTGACCTAAGGGAAAGGAAAAACATATCTTCTCAGATTGTCATAAATAACTGGAATAAAAGAAGAACAACACATTTTAACTCCACAAACATTTTGGCCCATATGCACTGTAGGGTCACATTAGAATTTCTGTAAGATGTTCTGTACAAACTGTACAGCGGATAACTCGTAAAATTGATCTTTTTCCTCCACGTTCTTGGCTGTAGTCCACACAAAAATGGCATTTAAGGTCACAAAAAAGAGTTTTTAAAAATACTTTCCAAAGTGAATATTTTCCACTCCACAGAAATGAAGAATTTAGAAGATGATGGTGCCAAACTCTTTGCGTAATGAAGCTGAACCTGATACATGAAATCCAGGCGTGTAAATCAGTGTATGCACCAGTGTATCAGTAACCTGCAGAGGGTTGAGATCAGCACGGATCCATTTGGGAGATGGATCAGACTAGAATTACAGGGAAACCGCACATATTGTAAAGAATACAATCAAAAGTCACAGAGAAAGAACCAAAAAAAGGATAATTTTCATCACATTGAAACCAAGCATCAGTGAGATTCAAAATTTCCCTGTAAAAATAGTTAGCATGCATGTGTTTCAAAGCTCTATTATGTATTCCAACCAGGCAGTCAGAGCATTATGTACAATACATGCACATTTACCACAAATAATGACACTAGACAGTTTTGTACAGTTTACAACACAGATTGATCTAATACAAGATTAATATAGTAATGTCACATACTGGTATGTGTTTGTGTCCATGTTATATATTATCTATAGTCAATATCAAAATGAGGAGTGTAGTTTATTTCATTGACTGTAGTTTTCCTCACGTTTCCTCACAGTGTTTGGTTAATTAAACTCTACTTGAGGGAAACATCCTCGCGCTTATTAGAGGGAACGTTTCAGAATCAATGAAGCATGTTCATGAACAAAAGCAGATACTGGGATTAAGCCAGTCTAATGCCCTGTCCACACTAACACTCATATTTTGCATTTTTCTTTTCATTTGGACCACTGCTTCTTACATCCTTAGCGTGTCATGTCACTAAAGGAAGGTCTTCTACAGTGAAACGCACCTGAAACATCAAATATAGCAGTATGTGTCAGTGAATTACCAGCAGTGCATCATGGTCAGCATGTACACATGTTTGTGATTGACTCAAACAATTTGTAGCTCAGTTTGTCATTGCTGCTGAACTACATAATAGACTCAGGGCCGTTTCATAGCCAACGCAAGGGCATGCAGATGAGAGTGCATTGAGACGCATTGAGACGCATCGGCCGCTGTGATGCGTGCTTATGTCTCAAAATGTGTTGTCCATTTTTTTTTTTTTTTTTATACATGACGCAGCGGCCCATGTAATGATATATGTCACCAGCGGGGGCAATACGTAAGTGATGTAGTTTAATTTAACACGTTATATTACAGAAGAAGAAGATGATGGTGATTCACTGGAGTCTCTGTGGCTACTCGATCCGCACCGCGCATGCACAATACAGTTGGCCCTAATGGCCACAAAACTACGGCAACTCTATTTGGACAAAACTGTTTTGCGGACCTTACCCAATTTGCGTCTTAAAAAAAAAAAACTTTATTAACAACATTTAAATGTATTAAGACATACTTTCCTGATCCCAAACTTGGGAAAGTCTTTTTTATAATAGTTTGACACACAAACATCGACACATAGAAAGAAGTCTTACATAGAGCTAGGAATACTAAGAGGATAGAATAATAGAAATTAGAGGATAATAAGAGGATATTATATAATATAGGATGTAGACGAGTATACAAAGTGTAGGCAGTGTACAAATATATACATTTACGGAAAAAGATGTTTACCTATATACAGAGAATGAACAGATATAACCTGCCTATACAGCTTACACAGGAGAAATGTACAGATGCACCAATATACAGAGAAGTATACAGATACAAATGTAGTATTTCAGGTCCTTGTAAGAGGTGAGATCCTTCATTTTGACTGAATAAGTGTGTGACGGTCGGACTGTGGCTATCCGATTTGCGGATCAGAGAACTGTATTTGTAAATTTAAATGTTGTTAATAAAGTTTTGGGTTTTTTTTTTTAAAGATGCAAATCGGGTAAGGTCCATAAAACAGTTTTGTCCAAATGGAGTTGTCGTAGTTTTGTGGTCATGATGGCCGACCGTATTGCCCATGCGTGGTGCAAATCAGGTAGGTGTGCAGATCAGGTAGCCACAGTCTGATAGAAAGCGAGCCATTCAAGCCAGCAGGTCGGAGACAGACTTTCGGAAATATTGGAAATGCTTCTCCCAAACTAGAATTCACATAGGCTGAGCAAGAGATTGGAATTCCCCATCCTGATTCCACCTCTGCTGCAGTTCAGAGGCCGTCTATATTTGGCATGTTTTTTTTTTTTGCATTGCAGATTCAAAATCAACATTGTTATGTATTACAACCTGTTATGTGTTCTGTGTGCTCTTAAAATCAAGGGTCTAACAGGATGTTCGTCGCTGCCTCGCATATCAAAAAAAAAAAAAAAAAAAAAAAGAACACATTTGGAGACGCAAGCAGGCGTCATGGCGACCAATGCGTCTTGATGCATCGCAATGTGTTTTCGTCTGCGTGCCCTTGTGTTGCCTATGAAACGGTCCTAAAGCCTCTGCATTTGTTGCTTCCACTGTTTCTAGATTAAAATCAACCAGAAATAAGAGTTTGTTCAAATGATTGCACTGATCTGTTGTTGTTTTGTCATCTGGTGTGAACAGAACACACATTTACAAACACATTTAGAAAAATACCAGCATTAGTATTAATTCTCCTGAGCTTTTGTTACACAGATTTAATGTCTGACAAATGGTTGACTACTTAGAGCTAGAATAGTGATACAATAGATGAATTGCAAAAAAAAAAAAAAAAAAAATCAACCCATGGTTTCCAAGCTTTTTTGTGTCTGCTCTCAGTTGTAATTCATCCATCAGTCTTCAGTAGAGTTATTGGTTAGATTGCCTAAAATCTTACACAATGCACCATTACATGTTTCTAAAATGCAATTCCTGTAGGATGATTCGAGGCACATTGCATTGGCTGCATGTTGCTGCCTCACTAACTTTCATCTAATCCATTAAATCATCATTATCATTCTTATCCCCAGTGCTACAGGCAGAAATCAATCCATCAATGTTGGGAGTGTAATGATGATTTCCACAGAGACATAAACTCATACAATCAGCCAGTGTTAATAGCTTTAAATGTTGTCTGGTTCAATGTTATTTTTAACCTCTGTTCCATTCATTCAGAGTCAGAATTGATCCAGTACAAAACCCTTAACCCTTTATCAGGCAAGTGACTGTATTTGGTCATTTCTAAATACATTATAAGAAAGTGACAGCAACAGGTCCAATGTGGTCTACAGGGTCTGTAAGGTCCACCTCTGCATGAACAGTGAGTGCACCTGCTTTGTTTAGGTACCAGGAAGTAATGGTACTAATGTAAGGAATGATGTTCAAAGGGATCATGTGGGTGTTGAGAGGATCTGGATCAGCATTTATGTTGGTCTAATGTTCTAAAAGGGATGTTCTAAAATACATGTTCCTTTCACCATACATTTTTTTCCCTCTCCAACTTCTTGTGTGTGTGTCTGTCTGTCTGTCTATCTATCGATCTATCTTTATTTATTTATTTATTTATTTATTTATTTGACATTTATAGGCAAGGAACCAACCATGATAACTTCATGGACCTTGATTTTCTACCTGAAAATGAAAACTTTTGAAAACTTCCCAAAAGTAATAAAGTCTTGTTATGTCTTCCAATAACACACTAAGGTTGAAATGTAGAATTTCAGAGTATTTCTTTGAGTGCCCTATAAAGGGTTAATTATGTGTCAATAGAGGCGCAGCACTGTTTCCCATGTCAAACTTTAAAGCTGTCAATGACTTTCATCACCAGTTTTTCATCAAATCTGCGGCTGCGTAGAAAAAACCCAAGTGACAGTTTTGTTTAGGTTTTGGTTTGGTATGTGATAGAAAAATTCTGAGACACGAGACAGAGTCACTGGATTCTGGAATCAGAAAACTTTACTTGCGGCAAGGAGTCAAGTACATACAACAAGATGCAGCAGTTGACTGACTAACACCAGGAAGTCTACGTTTTTATGAAAAAATATGGTCCAAGTGTCCAAACATAATGACGTTGATCAAGTTCACCATGGGCTTAGGTATCCAAATCAAGGTGATGCATGTGTTCAGTGACCGCATTTGTACTCTTCGCCCACCTTCCCTGTGGTCTGATATCCCCAAGGGCAAAAAGCCACTCTGGCCTCGAACTAGCGCCAGGAGACATACAAATAGAGTAGAAATGGCAGACATATCCTGGGTGTTTTCTTATAGGATATGTCATCACGACCTACCCATGACTCATGCTCTGGACACCTGGCATTTACAGAGAATAGTCTAATATTATTTCTCTAACAGTATGTAAACAAATGGACTGTTTGTGGTGGAGAACCCTTTGAAGTTCTTCACCATGAGGGGAGTGATTCAGGTGCGTAATCATGAAAGACTAACGGATTTGTGATACTTAGGCTATCACTCGGGTTTTACAGAGTTGATGGAAAATCGGTGACAAAAGTCATACACAGCTTTAAAGTGCAACAGGTTTAATTTTATCAGAGGTTAGTCTTGTTGAAAATGACACCATGACTCAGCCGTTTGTCACAGCAGATTTCCCATTACCCCAGAGCAAAAACAGGGGACAGGTGATTACAGAGAAGATAATGAAGAGAGTGGACAGGTATGGGAGCAGATCAGATAGGACAAATTACACGGAAAGAGTAAAAAATTGTTTAAAAGGAGAAGATGGGAAGCAAGTCAAGAGAAGGGCAGTACATTTTGTGTTTAAAGCTTCTACTACTGACAGCTATAAAATAGTGCAATTCTCAAGGGACAAAAATCACGCAAGAAAAACAGACTGAAATTGGAGTGGATCTTACTCGACTCAGCTGAATCATTTTGGACACCTCATGCAACTGATTTAACAAGTAGATATTAAAGCAGGAAATACATTTGTATCATACATCTAATATCTAATTGATTTAATTAGAGGATTGTATGGATGATTCCTTCTTCTTCTAATGTGTTTCCTCCTGCCTTAGCAGCGGTTTCCTATTTGGACTATGGGAATGAAATTGTGTTTGCGATGCGGAAAAATAAATATATTGTATAAATAGGATGACATTCCTTCTGGGTGAAGTTGATATATCACTATATATAGTGCACATATGTGCCTGTATGAATGTGGCAAACAATAAACTGGCACTGCTCCCTTTTAACAATGAATAATAGGTGGTAATATTATGTTTTGTGTATGTTCTCTTCCTTTGTGAGAGGAAATTAAATTTGCTCACCAAGACCATCCATTTGGATTTGATGATGCAGCAAATTTAGCAACTGAAAGGGAAATAAAGTAGCAGAAATGACTCATGCATGAATGTGGAGATCTTAGTGAAATGTTATATATATGTATGTATTTTTATGATCTGTATTTTTTGCTCCCCAATAATTTTGCACACAAAACTGGTTATTAGATGGTAAGCTCTCTCGTAAATAAGGTCATTACCACCTTATAATCATCTGAAACTACTATCTGCTATTGTACATTTCAAGTATTATTGCCATGCATGATGTTCCTCTTCACTGACAGGTAATTTAACATCGTCTTACAGCAGCTGATGAGGGGCAAAACTAATCTAACAAACAGTTATTTCTGTTTCAGACATATTCTATTTTACAGCAGAGAGGAGTCATCTGTGAGAGCAGTTTTATTCACCTCTACTTGCACCAAGATGCTATCGCGGCACAATGTTCCTACTAATCCTACAACACCGTGGGAAAATAATTACTTTGTCAGTGTTTATGCTTGTTTGTGTATTCCTGTTTCCATTGCTAACCTGTTCTATATGCCCCCGTGAATGTGAGTGTGTGTGTGTTTACACTCAAAACAGTTAGCTGTTGATTTTACTATGTCTGCAGATCCCACACACTTCTTCTAGCTAAACTACACTCTCTTTCCTTTCCAGAAAATAAGGTTTTTACTGTTGATAGTTAATACACACACAGCATATAGGACTGCATTTATAGATGGTAATGAAAATATGCAAATTGGAAGACTGAGGCACAGTTATTAAATAGTTGCATCTTCAATATTGTATACCAGGATAAATGAAGTTGTTGTTAAACAAAGAGTATATTATAATATATATATAGAGAGATAACAGATAGGTCTAAGGCCTCATTTAAAAAAAGAAAACCAGTGCATAGATTCCTATTAAAAGTGTAAGTGCACACAAATGCTAGAAATGGCAAGCTCTGGAAAAGAATCAGATTTATAAAACTGTGCATGCACACCTGCAGGCAATATCCCCTTATAAATCACAGTCTACCTGGAAATGTGTCCATGTGGATCAGTGTTGTATGCCACCCTCTGCACGCCCACATTCAACCATAATCAATGCAAAGCGCCTCATGAATGTTGCATAGAAATGAGCCTGTTACGCAGTGGTTTTTTATAGTGAATCATGGCAACAACCAGGAGGAACACCAAGTAAAAGATTTTTTTTTTCCTTTTTCTGACACTGAAGTTGAGGTGCTTGTGGGAGAGGTGACTGGAGAAGGTAGAGTACCTGTGACAGTCACTGCAGTGTTTCCAGTGCACTCGGCTTCACACCACAGTCATGTTCCCTGCAGCAATTTTATGTGAAAAACATGTGAAAACTATAACTGTACTTGGTTGTTTTCTAACTCTGTTTTGCTATTTAATGTTATTTTTCTTATATCCAACATTAGAGAGAAGAAAGACTACTTTTCCTCTCTAGTTATAAACCTTTGTACTTTAATGACTGATTGTAGCAAACAGCCTGGGTCATGTGAGAGAAGTGCTTGTTGTTTTATGTTGAATACTAACTGATTTGCTTTTTGTTTTTCCAAAGTTTTAGATTATATGTGATGCAGGTGCTATTGTTGGCTATGTTTCAACAGCAGATGCGTTTTCATTATAACGTAACACCAGTGGTGTAGTCTACTTGTTTTTTCAGTCAGCATTGAGTATACCCACTTCTGAATCCGCCCTGATGCGTGCCATTCTGTAGTATCTGTGAGCCAAATTGCCCATGTTTTCCCCTAGGATAGTGGAGTCATGACCCGCCCTACTCTGCCTCTAATTGGCTAGTATTCAGTGCCTTCACTGATTAGATTGGTTAACTTCAGGCATGAGGACTGATGAGCCAATCAGAGGCAGAGTAAGGCGGGTCATGCCCAGGAAAATATTGCTAACTAGCGCTGGACACGTCTGAAACCTGATTGGACACCTTAGGTGCCAGTGCCACCCCAGCTGATTGACAGGTCACTGTACGTCTCATTGAAAGATGCACGATTATTGGAAATGCGAACGAGAAAGGCAGCATAAACATCTTTCAAATGTGTGACACATATCGAATGAACCTACTTTCATGGTATACATAATTCTGAGGTACATTTTAAGGTGGTTTCCAAATGAGTCACTGTTTTAAACTACTGGACCATATGACTGCACATTTAGAGGAGAAGAGATTTTGTCACCAACAGTTAAACTATGTGAGTAGGCTAACGTTATGAAAGGCTAATGTTAACCTATGTTTGCCTCATGTTGAATACATGTGACATTCATGCAGCTGCTTGTGTGACCAGTAAAACCTACAAACTGCTCCTGATCAAGTCATGATCATTTTATAATAGTGAGCAAATATTACGATGGATTTTTGGGTAAACTAAATAGAGTAGCCATACATCTCACTGTTTCTAAAACGGTGTTTTCCTGGACTATATTAAAAAAAAAAAAAAAAAAGCAAAAATTGAGAGCATACCCATTTCTCCAGGGACCACTACACCACTGTGTAACAGCCAGTAATAGTCTTCTTCTTTGTTCAGATGGATGCTGAAGAATTGCAATCCCTCTTTAATTGTGGACCACCTGCAATGTCATGTTCTCATGGCCCTCCATGTCACCACATCCCAGTGATGTAGCTATAACTTCTTTCTCTAGTGCTTTTTAGTTTAGGTTTTGTTGTTGTTGATCTTGATGTCTCTATAATAAAGACAACCTCAAAGACAGAAACATGCACTGTCTGTGTACTGTCAACTCTGCTTATGTCTTGTAACTAACCTAAATGCAAAAGTATATAACATAAGATGTTTATCAATATGTAGATATGATGGCCTTTTGATTGGTTGGCAAAAACAAAATTGAAGCCAAAAATCTTGTGAAGCCACCACTTCTTGGAACAAGAATCTGCACAGTAGCAATATGATGATGTCACAGATTCTGGACAGTCATTGGTCATTAGAGCTGTCAATCACCTGCATAAGTTATTAAGCACAAATTGATCAGGAAGGGTATGAGTTGAACACACATTAGTCTAAGGAAATCTACCTAAAATGATTAAAATCACCCTTGGAAAATTTGATTAGATGTGTACCTTGAGTTTTTAGTTTGGCTGTAGTTGCATTGATTAACATGGAGGGGGCGGGATTTTGGACCGTACTGCATCCAGCCACCAGGGGGCAATGGAGACACTTTGGTGTCATATTTAAAGTGCCTTGACGTGTCCATCTTTACATCCAATCAATGGTAGATGTTAGTATTGTATTTCTATATATCTACATCATACATGCAAAATGAAAGCACATGTGTAAATGTGAATAAACATGTCAGTTTTACTGTTGGAATTTAATATATAGTACAGCACTAAAGTATACTGCCTGGCAAAAGACAGGTGGATGAAATGATTTTCCCATCATGCCTAGTGCCTAAAGTGTAAGCCTGTGGGGGTATAGTGCAATGATCAGGAATTCAACAACATTATGTGTCCAAAAAATTAGGTCAGCTGATTAACATACCGTATATTACATTTCTGTACAGGGAGCAGAGCTTTTCTAATAGCCACAGTTGATTATCTGACACACAAATACTGATCCGAGGTTTAATGCTTGTGTCAAATTAGATCTAAACATAATGTGTGACACAAGCGTTGAGCTGAAATCAAAATGTTTGAGTTCATGTCTACAATCTGGTTTCTATTCACATCTTCAGTGTCTCTACAGCCAATTTCTAACTTGTAACTTCTGTGCAGAAAATGGCGAGCACTTCTTTCAGGTCCTGCTTTGTGCAATGGCTATAAATGAAGTCCACAGAATTTTCAGTGGCCCTAAAAATGTCCAGTCCACAGACACACACACACTTGCATCCTCATTCACACATCAAGACCACATAATATAGAGAGGACACTGTGGGTGTCAATTCACTGGGGTCAGCAGACAGTGATCTCTGTGTCTGGGTAGCTACAGGGTACAAATGTTAAACCTACCCATAATCTTCTTCTTGGCAGTTCCTATTTTGAGTCCGAGTCTTTTCTCTTCTTTCCCTGCAGTGTTTTAATATCTGCCTTTCTTTGCTCTCCTTCCTTATCCTTTTTACTGTCACATTTACTATCCATATCTTTCTCATTCAGTCATTCATTCATTTTCTGATCTGTTTAATCCTCTGGAGGGTCGCAGGGGGCCTGGAGCATATCCCAGCTACCATCAGGAAACATATCATACTCCATATTCTCAAGTATGAAAAGTAAAGTGAAAAATGCATGCTGAAAAATGAGGATGGGTTTTTTTAAGTTAATGATGCACATACAGGTACTAACCTCCCACAAAAGTCTATAAATATAATAAGAAAAACACAGCAACAAGGAACTGAAGCAAACTTCAGGTACATCAGAGTACACCTTCGCAGAGGAAGGAAGTACGCATCTTTGTTGCATTGTTCAAGCACAACCACAGTGGAACAGTCCCCAAAGAGATTCTTCATGTTGTTCTCTTTCCAGGTTTGTCCATTTAGATCTCTGTTGTGTCTTACCCTGTACAGAAGGACTAAACTTGTACACTGCAGTCTACAATATATTCAGTTTTCTGAGGTAAGGCACAAACATTACAATTAGTGATGTGCAGATCGAAACTGAAACATCGATATCTCCCATACCAGATCTTTACACTCTAGAATCCCCCAGGCCGTCACTCTGATGAACACTTCTGTATAAAACTTTGACTAATTTGCACTCTGTACATATTGACAGCATAAATCCTCACTGTAAATAATACATACATACAAACATTGACCGGATCTCCATACACATCTACTCATTTACATCTACAGAT
>JAPQRP010000009.1:16750711-16762506 GCA_037367295.1 Apogon hyalosoma | reverse complement strand
GCGGGGCCAATACAGAGGATGAAGAACTAGGGTATGTAAACTTATGATCAGGGTCATTTGGATAGTTTCTGTTGTCTGTATGATTTAAAAAGAGCAAACACATTTGTTTAATGATAAATGGATTCACCAAACCACTAGCCATGAGTGAAAGAAAAGTTTTTGTGTTATCATTCATATTCTGTGAAAAATGGACAAAGAATCACAAATTCTGCTAGTGTATGTAAACTTATGAGCACAACTGTATGATGGTTACTTCTTCTAAACAGTTACTTTTCCTATTTTCCTTCCTTAGCTTCATTTTCTTACAGTGCTTTTTCTTCACTGTCCACTTTAGTGTTAGTCCAAAAAAATATATAATACAAGTCTCTGTTAAAGCTTTCAATAGTGTGGAAAAACACATGCCCAACACACACCAACTCAAATTAACATACAAATAAAACATGTTTTAGCTGTGGCGTAAATACTCACTTCCCTGTGGGCATTAAGACCAAAATGCCACTATGAACAAATGAATAAAAATTTAAATAAAAAATAGAACATAATTTTAATCCCATTCACACTGGATAACAAGCTTAAATGAAAACATGATGCAAAGCACATTCAGTGACAAATGTGAGGAATGACTAAGAAGAGTGAAAAGGATTTATTACAGTCTCCTGGTTAATATCCAACCTGCTGTCCTTATCGGCTTGTCACAATGGTAATGCCTCGAGCATCTCGAATTAAATGATGCAGCAATGCCACGACTGAATGATGACCGTCTTCTTGTGAGAACATTTTACCAGCTTTCACGTCTACATCTGCATTAAAACCTCTGGAGCATCAGCTGTCATGTCTTCATAATGGTTCTTTGCACACAAATCTGTATGTATGAAATTGTTATATTATGCATGTGAATGAATACTTGGAGATGCATGGTGGAGTGAAAGAGACATTGTGTGAAAAGCTACCCACTCTAACTTCATCATCATCATTGTCGTTTGTCGGGGTGTTTTATGCTCTGCAAGGTGACGTATGGTATGTATGTGAGGCCATGAGCGCACACAACATGTGAACGCTGCTGTCACGCAATCTGTATCCTCCATGTGAGTGTGAGCAGTTCTTCTGCCTGGACTAACAGTCACTTTGATAAACCAAAGTCTGTTGGCTCAAAGACTTGCCTGTGGGCAGTGTGTGTGTGTGTGTGTGTGTGTGTGTGTGTGTGTGCGTGTGTGTGTGTGTGTGTGTGTGTGTACATCCAGCATATAACCACCCATAGCGGTCGTCCGTGTGCTTTTCCCCACACATTTCTGGTATTACTGTATATTCCATCTGTATGGATAGAGTACACACAGACACACGCACCCTCATACTGCGGACGGAGCTTCATAAATATGGGCCGTGGCCTTGAGATGACATGATGTGTGAGTGTGTGTGTTTCAGGGTGTGTCTCCTCTACGGCTACATACACGTCTCTCTTTCATCGTAAATTCCACTTCAATAGAAAGATGCGTTTGTTTTCTAGGAGATAATAGCATACGTGAAGTGACATGCAATACCAATTAGAAAAAGAAAAAAAAGTCATCACATTTCCAATCCCTCACAAAATGACAGTACTGTGGAAAATTTTAGACTACCAGCTCTGCAAATTTTTCAGACATAAAAGACACACAAAAAACTGAACTAAATGGATTTTAAAGGTTAACGTGTTTATTTAATGTGACTCCTGTCCCCATATGTTGCAGGGTTCTTTAACCCCTAGGGCTCTGAGCCTATTTTGTCCAGTTTTAATCTAATTTTGTCTTCATTTACCACATACTTTTTTATTATTATGATTTATTTATTTTACCATACCCATGTTTCAGGTTTTTTTTTTTTTTTTTTTGGGGGGGGGGCCGCTGTCATACCATAAGCAGCACAACTTCAGCAATATAATCTGACAATTATTTTTTCACATTAACCCACTTTACTAACATACTGTGCCCAGAAACAGACAAAAATCATTAATTATGAATTGAAAAAAGTATATTTCTTGTTCCTCTCTTCTTTTATTCTTCTCCATCTTTTACGACTCACTATGGCAACCTTGCTAATACAAATCACTGTTGTATGAGTCAAATTATGTAAAAGTACAGAGACTTTACCCTCAAGGAGTATCTTTCTAGTGATCAGAAGTGACTTCAAGAGTCAATTTACATGCCTACTTTTGGTTTCCTTCACAGCTGAGAGCCTATCCAGCTGACAAACGGTTTGATCTAAATCTGGCGGAAACTGAGCAGTGGAGGGTAATCGTGGCTCTATGCCAACGATGTGAGTCATAAAAGATGGCCGACAGAGATAAATGCTTCTACGCATGCGTGACTCACATTGTCTGGTGACTCAAATCGTCCATTGACAGGGACTCCTATTTTTTGAAGCATTTCACCTGGGGGCGGGGTTACATCCTACATTACTAGTCGCTTTTCCATTGACCCTCAAATTGCGTGAATATAACTTGCACATAAAAATTTACCCAATGGAAAAATTACAATTTCGCCAAAACTCTCGTTTTTCAATTAAAACAGTTTTTGCGCTGGCAAGAGGTGGTTTTTTGGGCGTAGCGCAAATGCTTTATTACACAAAACTGCAATGGGAAGACCTTTTTTCGCAACTAGAGTCAGGTGAATTAAAAAAAACGGATGTTGAGAACATTACAACAAGCAAAGAAGAAGAGTTTTAAAAGAAACATAACACAGTATATGTGGATACACCTGGAAACTGAATCATTTTTTAATTTAGTATGGGATAGAGGGGTAATATATATTAATAATAATGAATATATCTGTAAATCAACACATATTTACATTTGTTGCCATGTTTATGGAATGACTTCTCATGTCATCTTGCAATAATAAATAAACAAATCATCGCATTTGTGAGTTAATGGAAAAACTGACATTACGCACTTCTGTTTTTTTGACATTTAGTAAATATCTGTAAAATTTTGCGCATCTATCCAATGGAAAAGCAAATACTGATGTGTTTGATGCGGGTTCTTGTGTCAGCGCAGTGTCATAATCCGATTATCCCCTAACCCTAACACATAGAATGTAACCCCACCCCTGGGCGAAATACGGACAATGAAATGCCCCAAAAAATAGGAGTGCCATCTGTGTTCGGCTGCTGTCCCTGCATGTACTTGAAAGGTATATTAATTGTGAATGTATGTGTATGAGAACAGCAACTGTGCCGATTTCGCACCAGCGGTCACAATAAAGGTGGAAAAAGGTAAAAAAAAAA
Source organism: Apogon hyalosoma (assembly GCA_037367295.1). Taxonomy (NCBI): domain Eukaryota; kingdom Metazoa; phylum Chordata; class Actinopteri; order Kurtiformes; family Apogonidae; genus Apogon; species Apogon hyalosoma. The sequence continues at coordinate 16,759,248 of JAPQRP010000009.1, read as the reverse complement.
AAAAAAAGTCAGGTGCCAGGATTCATTACTGCTGAATTTGGGGGTAAGTGAACACAAAACGTGTGTCTCTGTGTGCGTGTGCATGTGTGTGTGTGTGTGTGTGTGTGTGCGTGTGTGTGTGTGTGTGTGTGTGTGTGTGTGTGCGTGTGCATGTGTGTGTGTGTGTGTGTGTGTGTGTGTGTGTTGCGTGTGGGCGTGCATGTTGTTGCTGCTGTAAACAAATACATCTGACATATGTTGAATGATCTTTTTATGTTTTATACTAGGTTTCAATGCTATGATTTTCAAATTGTCTGAACAAAGGGGTTAAAGTTAAGCATGAAGGGAAGTCACACTTACAACCACTATTTTATTTTATTCTATTTTGTTTATAGAAGCTGTACATATTTGCCATATATCCAGATTGGATTTTAATGCACATTTGTGATTATTAGAACTTCATTAAACTAGTAAATGTGGACCTAAGACTTTTGCACAGAACTGTGTATAGTACACAGAATACCACAGATAATAAACTAAACTAAAAATATTGCATTTACGGTGAGACAGGGACAATTTTAGTGCCATTTAAGCATAAAAAAATACTTGGCAAAGCTACAATAAAAACACTTATGTATGAACATTACGAAAATAAGCACAGCTTTTACCTTGGCCTGGAAATGGGACAGGGACACTGGTCTCCTGTGTTTAAGTCCACAGAGGTTATTATTCCACTGTATCTGTCCTCCTTCTCTAGCTTGTCCCTATTTTATTCACCAACAGTATCGCTGCCAAAACAATAAACCTCATAGATCATGAAAAATAACATCATGGTTCATTATCGTTCTCTGCAAATATACTGAGATCTTGGTTTAGCACACAAAAAGGCCAAACCAAGGTGAAGGCTAATCCATCATTTTCCTTGTTGCATGCCACTCTGTCTTGCTAGTTGCTTCACCTTTATCTCTTTTTCTATATGACAAGGTCAAAAGTACAGCTGTACAACAACTGAAACACTGGCTAAAGCATAAAGAGAGATTAAAGTGAACCTAAGGACAAAAGAGTCCAGGAAACACACAGAACAGCAGACTCATACATGTAATCTCCTGTTCTGGACAAAGCACTGTGTGTTATTTTTACACTTTTTTGACAAAAGAAAAAATGAACAGATTTGTCATTTATGAGCATTTTGGAGGACATCCAAAAGACACGGCTTTAGTGTGAATAGTGTTTTAAATCACCAGCAGTGATCACAAGCCTTTGCAACATTTAAAAAAAAAAAAAAAAAAAAAAAAGCAAAATGAAGAATAAAGGATCACTTCATACTGTGAGAGGATTTCTATTTATCTGGATAAGTCACAGCAGAAAGACGGTCAAGTTGTGGTTTTGAGGAGAGTGCATTAGACGGGCTTCAGATGTCACAGTTACATGACCTGAGTCGACTAAACCACAATGCATTTTACTGCCAGGATTTATTGTTGCTCCACTATTGCAGCATAACCAACACTGACTGGTGGTAGAAATTATATTAAAACATTTTTCTGGGTAAATACAGTACATCTGGGGGGGGGAATCAGACATTACATTTTTGAATTAATATAGAAATCACTAATCAGTAAATCAGCTAAAATATCTGACAAACAACTGGGAAAAACTAAAGCTTTTTTTTTTCTCTTTCATCTCAGTTGCCTGAAAGGAGAAACAAAAAGGATGTTTTAGTTAAAATCAGATTCTGCAGCGAGAATGCCTTGACCTTGAGGCGTACGAGGAGAAAAAATGTGAGTATAATATATGTGTAACGTGTGATACAGTTTGTTTTATTTAAAGGGGTCACATTTAGCTTTTTTAAATGGAATTATGCACTTAAAAACATTTCCCTGTGATCTACATAAACTGTAAATGCTCTGCTTGGGTCTGAATTTTTCATTAATTCAACTCCACAATCCATCTTCAACCCTATTTCTGAGTAATGACACCAGAAAGGTTGTTTTGAGCGCTGGCCCTTTAAATGCAAATGAGTCACTTCACGCTCCACCCCCTCCAGGTTGTTGACCATGCTGCTCTGTCCTGTTTCTCCGTACTTGGAGAAACATTCGTCGGAAGTCTTGACCTTATGTGTGCACATGTCGTGACCTAATTAGTTATATACGGAACGAACTAAGCAGGAATTAAAACAGGTTGTAGAAATCCACTTGATTTTTGCCAAAAGGAATATAAAGATAGCTTTGCAGCACCTGGAGGGTTCAAATTCAAACTTTTTGAACTATTAGGCTCCAAATACACAAATAAATGAACCAAAGACTAATAAAAGTGGGTTTAGCAAAATATGACCCCTTTAATGTTAAAAAATAGTGCTCATATTTTGTCTCAATATGTGTGTTAACGTGCATGATGAGGACATGACAAAGTGTATGTTTTCTTAGTAAAAGTTGGTCAAAATTAAAGGTAATTTAAAACCATGTGATATCTGACTAATATTGATACAGGTTCTTTCATATTTGCAGCATTGTGTCATCATATCCATTAATTATATGTAGTTTCAGTTCAGTTGTGGTAATAATCATGTATTTATTTATTTATGTATTTATTTATTTTATTTGTTTATTTAGCAGGGACAGTACACATTAATGAGCATTTCTGTGAATGTGCCAATATCGGCAAAAAAGCTAATACCACACCTCATTCATGTAATTTAGTCACAAAGGCTGAGATTTACACCAAGTAGACTCAGAGTAATGCCTATCAACTGGCCCCGCTCAGCAGTGTCTTCTTCAAAATCGACTGTAACTTTGAACAGTTCAGACAGTTTGAAGGTTTGCGTCTTCTCTGGAAGCTCACAATTATTCTGACACTTTCAATTTCAAACAATCTTTCAGCGAGTGGAGCCATGGTGGTAATGAGACAATAATGATGAGCTGTTTTACCACATCTCATTAATCTGTGGGTGACTGGAAGCACAAACAGATGGCTTTCATGAGGCTGGTTATTTCCCAGAGGTCCTGGTCATATTGACTAGAGCAGGATATGACATTCCTTTTATCACTGTCTTGATGTTTACATATATATGTGGCATCTTCAGTGAAGGATAACGGTAATATTTCTGACACCAACCCACCCACAAAGTACAGCACTTTCCTTTAATCAGAGAGAAACGTTGAGTAAGATGATCTTCACTGTAATTGTACGTTGAATTATAATCAGTGCAACAGGTTTAAATCACTGGAAACATGGTGCATTTAGACGGTTTTCAAAGGGCAGTTACACAGTAAGCATCGACGTGAATGCCAAAAGAAAGGTTGGAATTGAAATGTGTAACAATCAAAAGGATGCGGTTCTGTTCCCAGCTATTTGGCAGTGTTTTGCATTTTTAACACATATACACGGCTGTTCATCTCTTTGAACGTGCCTCTAACTGTCAGAACAGACTGCAAACTGGGATTTTACTCGTTTCATTGAACAGCTCCCTCTTGTTTCGACAGCTCTCGCTCCTCTCTAAGCTTCCTCATCTCTTTGGTTTTCCCACTGCTTGCCCACTCTGATGTTTCTCCAGCAGAGTATCTTCCAGGGAGTCCAGATTTTCCCAGAGGCTGCCCTGGGCACAGTGACGACAACCAGGGGAAGGCTGCCAGCCAACAGGCCCCTCTCATGGGAACCTAGATGTCGTGCGCCCATGCAGACGCACACACAAACACTGTTATAGAGACAAAAATGATACTTCTGGGCTTGGTAACGTGTACCTCACGTCGGAGGTCAGGTCGACATTCCCCTCACGGCACTGTGACATGGTGAAATGTCTGCCACTGTGTGTGTTCACAACAAGCCATGAACTAGTCTAGAGTCACAGATGGATTCAGAAAGTTCAGAAATGCTTTACAAGCATAAAATTATTGAATTTTTCTCCCTTATTTCAAAAATGACAAAATTCATAATAAGCTGTTTACATGGAGAATAAAAATGAATATTCTGCTAATATTCCTGTTTACATGCAGCTGTGCAAGTGAGTTAAAATAAATAAATGGGGGCATCTTGCCAGGTCATCACTGTAAATGAGAAGCTGTTTTCAATTGATTTTACCTGGTAAAATAAAGGTAAAATAAATAAATAAATAAATAAAATACAGTTTTTTCTTTCAAACACCCTCTTGAAAAGGTCGATTTTTTGTTATTTGCTCAGATCTAACAACCAGCTCATATTTTGTATTTAATGCGAATTTCTCTTCCTGAATGGAAATGTGTTAAAAGAAGACATGTTTGTCTACAATAAAACCCATATGTGAGGCCCACTTTCTAAATGCACTGTATACCTGTACAGAGAATCCTCATAAAACTGGAATAATACTGACATGTCACTTATGTTTTAACCCATAAAGATCCAGTGCTGCTTTTGTGGTTGTTCCCAAATGAATTTTTCTCTATATTTAAAGGGGTCATATTTTGCTAAACCCACTTTTATTAGTCTTTGGTTCATTTATTTGTGTATTTGGACCCTAACAGTTCAAAGAGTTTGAATTTGAACCCTCCAGGTGCTGCAAAGCTATCTTTAGATTCATTTTGGCAAAACTCGAATAGATTTCTACAACCTGTTGTAATTCCTACTTAATAACATCTATAACAAGTTATGTCATGACATCTGCACATATAAGGTCAAGACTTCTGATGAACATTTCTCCAAGTATGACATAATTGTTTATCAGCAGCAGTGGTTGTAGTCCAGACTGAAAATATGTCCAAACTCCGAGCTGATTACCTAAAATGCTCAGTTGTTGGTTGTATAAATGAACACGTGGCTGAACTGGACAGAGAAGCACAGTCAACAACCTGGAGGGGGCGGGGCCTGAAGTGGCTCATGTGCATTTCAAGGGCCAGCGCTCAAAACAACCTTTCTGGTGTCATTACTCAGAAATAGGGTTGAAGATGGACCTGTGGAGTTGAATTAATGAAGAATTCAGACCCAAACATAGCATTTACAGTTTATGTAGATCAAAGAGAAATGTTTAAAAATGCATAATCACATTTAAAAAAGCAAAATATCACTCCTTTAACCTTTCTTAAGTGATTTATGGCCATTTATTATAATATCATCGTCTGTATTTTGCATTGTTTTCAGTGAAAATCTGGTATTTTCCTGTATTTAATTCACTGATCATGTCGATGTTCATAAAAACCCAGATTAAAGTTAATGATTATTATATCAGAAACAGAGAAAACTGAAGAAAAAGGGACTTTTTCAGCAAAGATATCAATAACTGAATGTAAAAACAAGTGTCTCCAACCACTGTCATTTATTAAACTCCATGGGTTTTACTGGTAAATTAATGTTGCATGGGATGACAGTGTTTCTACAGTCACTGCAGCGCCTCTGAATGTCTAAATGGGTCAAAGTTGATGACAATGAAAAGATGACAAACTGCATTTTACCTGAATTACTTCAACACATTGAGGGGAGGCAAGGGGTATTGTTTTTGGTTTGGTTTCTTTGTTTGTTTGTTTGTTTAACACTTTCACAGCAAAACTACTGGTTGAATTCATACCAAATTTGTTTTATAGATTGCCAGTGACCTAGAATAGATGTCATTACATTTTGGGAAAAGTGGGTCAAAGCTTCAAGTTTTTCAAATCTGTTTTCTTCTCCCATTTACTTATAAAGGGTGAAATTTCAAATGTCTATAAAAACAGCAATTTTATTTCAATTTACTTCAAACTTGGCGCATATATAGAGGCAATTGATATGCTGACATCAGCACATGCATAGACATGATGACATCAGTTAGATCGATGCCAAAATAAGCTACAATATGTGTGAGGGGCGGGTTTTTGTGCCTGGAACCACTTGTTTGAATTGAAACTGGTAAAACACTTGTGGAAAGAGATAGTTTTCATTTTAGAACAATGCTTGTACTGGATGATGCCTTAGCATGCAGCAGACAACAATTCGATGAGCGGTCATTTGATCAGTTCATATCCATGTGAAAGTTTTTACAGCTTCGAGATATTTTTACTCTGAGACAACTTAGATTTGACTTTTTCATTATCATTGAAGTTTACCTTCAAATGGAGGTGTCTGTCAAAGCCAGCTGTTGAACCAAGAAAAAAAAGTGAGGTGTGATGCCTTGTTCCTGAAAAAGAAACAAGACCATCACCTTCAATGCACCGTGAGAACTCTCCTTGACAGATTTCATGCTTGTTACATAGCAAACCTTTCCATGCCCCAGCTCGCTCGCGTATTTCACACACTTGAAGGATTCCCGTGTGGTGCGATGGAGGTGTGGACAATGTGTTCAGAGAAAGTGTCCAAAGTAGGTCCTTCTTGCAAACATGAATTCAGATGGTGATTATTTCACCGTGAAGGGTGGCTGACCTTTCTGGCTCTAATGAGCATGTGTGTAAGATGTCTGTCAGTCTTTTTTGTGTGTGTTTCTGTGTTTATTGTCAACAAATGGAGATTAGATCTTACCAGTTTTCTAGTGGCTCTGTAACGGACCTGACACAAAGCACAATCTAAAAGCTTGTTGTAGGAAAATGAACTCCCCTGTCCAGATGACCAAAACAATAAGTAATGCTTTCTGGGATCACGGCCCTGTTACTAAAGTCTTACAGAAACTGAATATACATAATGAACTATTTGTCTTCTCGCGTTCCTTGGCGTGCCATTATAAAGTCTCGCCTCCAGTGTGACTGTTGGCTTTGTTATCAGCTGGAAGCAAACTGAGCTACAACTGCTCTGTTGATGTGAAAAAAACCAAAACAGAAATTTCATATTACAGGCGGCTGATCTCACAGTGGGAGCCAGCCTTTGCAAATCTGGCAAAACATGAAAAAAAACAAAACATCTTGGCATACACAATGATTAATTACTTCATCTTTAACACACACTCAAAATAATTCCCTCCAGCCCCAATAAAAGATTTTAACGGTGTTTTTTTTTTTTTTTTTTTAAGATGGCAGGTGTTCTTGGTTGCATACTGTCTGAATTCAGCCAAGTTATCCAAACTCAAGTAGTTTTACTTTTATTGCTCAATAACTGAGTTTTTCTTTTTGGAAATGTTTCACAAGGGGTGAAGGAACAGCAATACTATTGACATGGCAATGAAAATGTCACCACTTCTTATATCAACTTGGTGTAATTTGCTGTAATAAAAAAAGGTCCACACCACCTTAACCTCAGCTCTTATTTCTCTCATCCGTCTTTCTTTTTTGTACGTGATCTTTGCAGGATCATAATAATATCAGGGCAACGTGACTCTATGGCTTCACTTCTGCTCTCCTAATCACTTGAAACCAATGTATTATTTCCACTGCACTTACTTGTAAACGGCATTTCCTTATTTTACAGGGGTTATATGTCATATTAATATTCAAAACTCCCAACACTAAGGGGAAGTCATATACCAGAACACACTAGAGCTGCACAATATATCAAAAAAATATCGTTATCGTACATTATTTTTTCTTAAATTATAAATAATTAAGTCGGCATACAAATAATTTACTCATTTTAATATTGTTAAGGAACATTTTTCTTAGTAGATGAAATTGTCATTTCTTTACATGAACAAGAAATATCGCAATATCATCGTTATCGCAATGCTGTACACCCATATTGCATATCGCAAGTTTTGCCAATATCGTGCAGCCCTAAGTTCTACCAAAACGTATCCACAAGTTCGACGAAACGTATCCACAGACTGTATCACTCACTGAATTAAGTACACAGCTCATCGTTTATACACATCTGTGTTATAGTATCATCAAATTTTCTTCATCTAAAACTCAGACCCAATTAGTTTGACAGTTAACAGATGATAGTTTACATTATAGCTCTGTTAGCTCTGCTTTGAGACGAAACAGACACAGTAAAACCAAAAATCACCTCTGTTTTCAGCACGTTTTTGTTAATATCTCCACTAAATACCTGTTTGGAATCGTCCAAACAAGGTCAGAACTGTCACGGTTCAGCCTGAATTGCGGATCATCAAATGGCCAACTTGGTAAAGATAATAACATCATACAATAACTTTATATCTTCATAAGGATCATAATCAAATGCTGTGACTTCAGCATCAAATGCCTTTTTTTTTCATTTAGAGCTGTGTCCAGAGGTTAAAACAACACGTGCTTTTAACTTGAATCACTTTGACACTTTCTTTCACTGTAAAAGTTGTTTCTTAGCGGTTCTCGTCTCATCTAGTCACTTTCTGATACTTTGGTCAGAGGTTCTGTGATGTTTTCTCACCATGAAAGACCAGCAGAGGGACTCACTACTCCCTCTAGTGGTCATGTAAATCTATCTATTTATCTAGGGTTGTGCTCATAAGTTTACATACCCTGACTGAATGCACATGGGACGGTCTTGGATGATCCAACATTACAATGACCCTAAACATATGGCCAAGTCGACCTGTCATTGGAACAACAGAAAAAAGTGCAGGTGAAGGAGTGTCCATCTCAGTCTGCTGACCTCAGTATCACTGAGCCACTTTGGGGAGGTGTCAAACATGCAGTTCATGAAGAAAACCCAAAATCTGAAAGGAACTGAAGGTGTTTTGCCAAGAAGAATGG
>JAPQRP010000009.1:16718234-16733634 GCA_037367295.1 Apogon hyalosoma | reverse complement strand
ATCTCACTGAAAAGTTACTCTTTAGGTGATTATGTCTTATTTTAAGTGTGATGAGGTATTTTGACTAGAAATGAGAATAATACACTTGGTAAGATTTGGATTTTTGCAGTGTATGTTTAAGAATTTATGTTTTCATCACCTTAATCCTGAGTGCTCAGAATATTAACGAATCCATTTAGAGCAGACGCAATCTGCCTGGGTACCTTCTTCGAAACAGAATGGTCAAAACAAAGCAAGCGTTCAGCATTCCACTCAATTTTCAAGTTGGAAAATACTATTAATTCCCACAGCCACACAACTAGCCCCACTCCTTGATCTCTATAAACATTCATGTCTTGCAGAACTCTATTTAGCTGATGTCATGATCCCATTCTCTGTTAGTAGTTTCTCTAAACTAACAAGTGAGTAATAAAGAAATGAATCACTTTATGTTGCTGCAGCATCAGTAACAGTCCCATGTGACAGGGAAAATGAAAGACATAGACACTCCTTCTCACCAATTATGCCTGAAATAGTTTCCAAAGTCTTTTTTAGTTGCCCATTGTCCCCTCCTCCCTGCAACACACACACAAGCATGAGACCTTTTCCCAGACTGACACTTTAATTGGTCCTGAGCCACATTGAGAAGGGGGGCCGACATGACACTTTGGCTAATGGCACAGTCTGTCCTGCTGAGTAGGGATGGACAAACACAACGCACACAGAGACACGCACACGAAGGACACACTAATGAGGAACATGGATCCTGTCTAAACTGAGACACTCAAAGCACATCAAAGCGCCAAAGTTTCACTGAAGTGGGACTTTGTTTTAGTCACACTCACAAAGTTCGTTTGACAGATGCATGGACGGTTCCACACTGAACACACACTAGGAGGTGCGGCAGAAATCGCAGACTTCATCATTCAGTGAACTTATACATTTTGTGGGCACAGCAGAAAATGTAATACACAACAAAAACATAAATTCAGTCTAAACTTTTCAGTCCCAAACATTTGTGTTCTCCATACGACGACACCAGTCAAATATAGATGAAACGTCTTGTAAAAGTGGGAGAAAAGAACCCACATTATTATAATAACATCAACAAGTGGATTATATGTCTTCATTTTGTCTCATCTACCTGTTAAACACAAACAAAACTGTGGAAACGTCGTTAACCTTTAACTTTGTTGTTTTTGTAGGGTTGAAATGAGCATACATATATATTTCTCATTCTCTTTTCTTCAGGTACAACAAGAAAATACAGGAAATATGTTCACAGCCTTAAAAAAACACAAAAAAAAGAATGAACTAAATGTGTTGTAAAGTTTAAAGTCGCTATTTAGTGTGACCTCTGACCCCGTGACAAGAAACAGTACAAACAGAAACATCTGACATGTGTTGAAATTTAATGCAATAAAACGTATATTGTCTGAACAAAAATGACATGTTAAGTGTAAAGTCAAGCTACAATAAATACTACAACTTTTTTTTTATTCCTGTACATACTTCCCATATGTCCAGATTAGATACAGAGACTGCAAATGCACGTATGTGGTCATTAGAACTTTACTAAACCAACAAATTTAAACTGCGTAATACTCACCCTATCTTAGTGCAATAGCCACAACACATGCACCTTGTTTTTGTTTTGTTTTATTTTTATTTTTTTAGTAACCCATAAAGACCCAAATAACCACTGGCAACCAAAAGTATCTACTCATCTATAATGTTTAATACCTGTTGATCCACTAATCCTATTAAAACATGTAAAGAATCGGTGTAAAATGCAGTTTGTCATCTTTTCATGGTCATCAGATATGACCCATTTAGATGCTCAGAGGCTCCGTAGTGAACGTGTAAACACCGTCATCTTCTACAAAACTGATTCACAAGTAAAACCCATGGAGTTGGATCAATGACAGTGGATGGAGGCACTTGGTTTATGTTCACTTTATTGATATATTTAGCTGAGAAAGTCACTTTTTCTTCAGTTTTCTCTGTTTCTGATATGATAACCCTCAACTTGAATCTGAGCTTTTATGAACATCTGCATAATTAGTGAATTAAATTTAGGAAAATTCGGAATTTACACTGAAAAATGGCAAAATACAGAGGATGATATTATAATAAATGGTGATAAATTGCTTTAAGAAAGGTTACATAGAGATAAAGATTCATTTGGGAACTGACACAAAAGTAGCACTGGGTCTTTTGTATATTTCAGTAGTACTTTAGTAGCATAAGAGTACTTCATTTTAACAATTTTATTCTGGAGCTTTCATACATACCTACATATTTTAATATTTTGTGTAATATTATTATACAGTCCTTTTTGCACTAAGTGTTTTTGCTGCTAAATAGAACAGAGTTGCTAAACTGATTTTCATTGTTCCTGTGACGATAAAGATCTGTTCTATTCTATTCTATTCTATTCTATTCTATTCTATTCTATTCTATTCTATTCTATTCTATTCTATTCTATTCTATTGCACAGTACTGTATATGCTTATATGCACAGCTTTGGTGCTGAAATAGTCACTGGAGAATCATGAATCATTAGAAACTACAAATATTATCCTTTAACAGCCCCACAATGGGGAAATTAGCAGACCATAGACTATCATCGCCTGAAGCCAATATATTTCAGATTTAAAGCAGATTTAGTAAAACTTACTCCTATCCTCAACCCCAATAAAATTAAACAGGTGAGAAGTTTCAATGGTAGTAGTACATTTAGAAACAAATACTCCTACTGATGCTACTGTGGCCTTTATGTCTAATACAACACATGTAGGTGGTGTCATAAGCCCGAATCTGTCTCTGAACATTTCTGCAAGTCAAATCCAACCAGCAATGTAAATCAGTTTCAGTCGCATTCACATTTTTTATTCTGTTTCAGCTTCTGTGGTCAGTCTCTTCTATGTCCTGTGGGCTTTCTGCCCCGTTCAATCGACACTGTGAAACTGATGAATGGACGTGCTGCTGTGTCTTGTCCGATCCACTCAGTGTGACCGATGGATAGAAACACAGGAAAGGCTGAAATCGATCATCTGATGTTCCTCCTTTTCATGTTCATATAGTCATCCATTTCCTTTCCTTTTGACTCCATTGGATTTCTGTGCCTTCACTGATTTTCGATTCTTATCGCTTTTCTTTTTCTTGCTTCCTTTCTTTCTTTGGAAATCATTGATCTTTTATTATTCATAACCTTCCTGGCATGTGTTGTACATGTGTGCATTCATTCACAAATCCGTTTCCTCAGTATGTGACATGAATACAGGTTTATTTATTTATTTATTTATTTGCTCTTTACAATAGCCATATCTGAAAATCGCTCCCTGTTTGTCCCTGTTTTTGTCACAGACAGAGATACTGGAAATTGACATTTTAAAGGCATTTACATTTAGTCATTTAATTGTTTCTTTTCTTAATTTCTCCTTCAGTGTGCATCATTGAACAGCTACAATAAAACTTGTTTAGATATCCACTACAACAGAGATTCATACATACTGTATACTCATTTCATGCACCCTCCTTCCCTTTGTTCACACATTCACTGTAATATGGTCACCAACTCTGCAGCAGGGGGTTAACCGCTTGAAACAGAAGCTCAGCTAAATCACCCTATTATTTATACTTACCGGGGAGGTCTCCCAAGGACACAATGTCTGCTCCGAAGTCAGAACAGTTCAGTGGTGTGCCTTTTACAGCACTGTAAAATAATGAACATCCTTTGCAGCACAGCAGAAGCTTTCTTTAAAAATGCTCTGATCACATAGTAGGTATGGACGGGAACAGCTCCTCCTTGAATCACTGGATCTCTGTGTGAGGTTTGCACGGCAGCCAAGAAAGCTCAACACGCAGCAAAGACATGCAAATAGATAAAACACATGTAAATCAAGAAAACCTCTTCATATGACGTCACTTTACAAACACAGACAGGCACTGCAAATTCTCAACTAGCTTTACACTAGAAAAAATGCCCCTCTAAAAACAAGTAAAAAAAAATGAATACAAGATATTTTTGCTTGAATTAAGCTAAAAAAAAATATCTGCCAATGGAACAAGTGAAAATTTTCTTGGTAAGATTTCCTGAATGAAGATTTTCCAGATATACTGTCTAAATTAAGTTCTTATATCTCACTGAAAAGTTACTCTTTAGATGATTATGTCTTATTTTGAGTGTGATGAGATATTGATTTTTTTCCAGTGTAGGTCTGAATAAAATATATATGGAAATTTACACCAAATACACTGCAAAAATCCAAATCTTACCAAGTGTATTTTTCTCATTTCTAGTCAAAACATCTCGTCACACTTAAAATAAGACGTAATCACCTAAAGAGTAACTTGTGAGATAAAATAACTTATTTTTCAAGAATAGATATTGAAGATCTTATTTGAAGAAATCTTACCAAGATAATTTTCACTTGTTCCATTGGCAGATTTTTTTTTTTTTTTTTTTTTTTTTGTTGCTTAATTCAAGATTTTTTTTGCTTAATTCAAACAAAAATCTGCCGATGGAACAAGTGAAAATTATCTTGGTTAGATTTCTTCAAATAACATTTTCAAGCTCTATTGTCTAAAAATAAGTTCTTTTATCTCACAAGTTACTCTTTAGGTGATTACGTCTTATTTTAAGTGTGACAAGATGTTTTGACAAGAAATGAGAAAAATACACTTGGTAAAATTTGGATTTTTGCAGTGTAGGACACATGACAACAGACATGTTTCAGCAAAAATCTACATTTAGGTCATTTTTCTCACACCACTGACAATCCAACTGCAATAAACATAAGTGGGTTCATATTCTGAGTCCCCTGGAAACAGCTCTGTTGTCTGTTCTACTTCTAGTACGGTTGTGTAATTGCTTGCCCTGTGTATTTGTAGTGTGTTTGTGTATTTGTGTTGTTTGTACAGTGTCTCTGTATTTGCCTGTGAGTATCGCAGCGCTTGTGTTGTCAAATTGATGATGTTTTCTTCAACTGCAATGTGTTGAGTGCTGTTGGTGACTGTAATTTGAATCTTCTGCTTGTTCTGGTATTTCCCTTGGTGGACTATATGCTGTGAGAAAAGAAAAACAGGGGGGTTCGAGCATATGTCAACTTATCTTTTTGGTCCAGATTGGGATAGGCAGTTCTTCCCAGCAGTTATGCCAGAGCAGGCAGCTGCAGAAATGGTTGGGTTGTCAGATTGTACTGTATTTCCTCTCCTTAGCGGCTAGCACGTTAGCAGAATAATGTGTAATAACGAACAGATCTCCTTACATTGCAGCTCAGGTATCACAGATAAGCATGACTCTAAAGCTTTCTATAAGGTTTCAATGACTTTTCATGAGATCATACGCTGGGAAAACATTACCAGACTGATCATGTGAACGTCAAAGGACAGGGAGGGCATAGAACATGTTTTTTTTCCCTCTCTCTCATCTCTTGAGGAGCAAACCTTAGGTGTGCGTCACTGTAGTGCAGGCTTGCCACTTCCAGTCCTGACACTTGGGTTTATTCTTAGATATCGGGCTGCTGGAGGGTATGAGGACCTGGAGGGATGGTGGACACATACAACAAGTAGGCGCACACACCCAGGGTTCAGTCTATCTGTCAGATCTCTGGCTGTTGTTCAGACGGAGCTGCCTCAGTCAACCCCAGCTGTCTTATCCCAAGGTCACCTCTGTATATAGACACACACAGAGGTTTAGACATCTTTGTTGTTGTCAACGTCACTGCAAATGTATGTCTACAGTCCTTTGTTTCCCTTTTCTTTTTATGTTTTAGCTCATGTTTTTGCTCCCCTAATTTTGCAGGTACCGTAGATTATGTACCACAAATCTTCATTTCCCGGTCTTCATTTTGACCTTTTACTTTCTATTTTACCACAGTCTTGTAGTATTATTATGCAAGGAACCCAGTGTGAATCTCCACAGTATTTCCTTTTTCATTCATTTATTTGTTTATTCCGAGCATTTCCAGAATACATGCAAATTCAAAATCCCAAAATCATCCATCTACACTCGAAAAGGAGTGGGAAGAAGAAAAACTTATTTAACCCCACCCCCATTCTCATTATTAAATAACTTAACATAATAACGTTTTAAATACTCACTCCTGTCCTTAGACTTCAAGCCAGAACAATGAACAAAATAGGCCTATACCAAATTAGAATAAAGTCATTCGACAGTATTTACATTATATAACTAAAATGTGTGTGAAAAATAGAAACAAAGTGTATTCCTGGTGGTGTTACCATGGGTAACAGTTAACCGTCCACTTACATTATAATAATTACACACCAACAATGGTGAGAAAAACTACATAGCCACAAGTGGTATAGAACAGCAATAATTACAAACCAGCAACAGTAAGAAAAAAACTACAATACCACAACAACTGAGTATTGTGTTCCATGTGTTCAATAAAATGATAAATTCTTTATGTGTCTTACAACCACTTCTATTATCGGCATCCACATTGTCCAGATATCTTCCTCTCCATTCTATTTTTATTTATTTTTTGGTCCGGTGAGATCACAAGAAATGTCTCTCCATCAAGAAATCCAACATTTGAGTACCGAGAGAGAGAGAGAGAAAGAAAGAGTGAAAATGATAAAAAATGACAGAATGGAAGGGATGGAAAGAGGCGGCATCGAAGAATGAGTGAAGTACAGTAGGTCTACGCAGAGATTTATGTTGGCCAGAGCTTATTACAGACGAAGTGCAGATGAACAAAACGCTGGCGAAGAGCGAGCTCCAGGAAAACCATGCATTATTCATCAGATTCTTTACAGCCTTCACGCTTCTTTCTCCTCGTCGGACTTTTTCTTGATTTATCTCTTATTTTCCATCCTTCCCTTGGTCATTTTTCTTTCCTTAACTTCCCCCAAGTTTCTTCCCTTTGTTTACTCTCATTTTCAGATTTCTCTCTATCTTAATATTCCTTGTTACAAGACATTCTTTGCAACTTTGTCACATCGCAAAAAGAAACCCATACATCATCACATTGATTTACAGTTATTACCCGGAGACTTTCTCGACTTTAAGAGCAGTCCAAACCCTAAAGATTATTGATTTGCAATATGAAGACCTGCATTTTATCTGCAAATGGTGGCTGAGTCTCTGAACCGGTTTATGTGGCCATAAGCAAAGAAATATAGCGCTCACAGGCTTGTGTCAGGCAGTCCCTTGAGACAGTGCATTTAGTATGCATGACACAGATGTCCCACAAGCACCCAAACAGCAAATGTCACAGCACAGATACACACTGAGGAACACACATATCCTGGACATATGAGGACGTCTCACTGACTCAGTAGTTTCCAGTTTGTTAAACAGAAACATCATACCCTGAAGGAAAACCCATTCTAATTCTATATCCTCCTTGTTTTAATGATAATAGGCTTTCCAAAGATGCCTCAGACACAGAGCCGTGATGCTTCAACCTCTCCAGGCACTTTGGTCTTTTTTGGTAGGGACACTGGATCTGCAGAAAATCATTAAAAACATGCATCACACACACAACCTTACATCCAGTCTGACCCGAAGCACTGTCTGGCTATTCTGACCACAGTGTATGCAGTGACAGGGTTTGTTTCACGGTTGCCAACAGCAAGAAAGCCAAAGGGGTAGTGGCATCATCACCCAGTCATCAGGGTGAGACGGGGTCTGAGCTCCAGGCTAAAATTACATAAAGTGCCTTTACAAGAGCAGCTGGAATAATATGGTTTTCTTCCAAACACCACTGTGTACCTGTTAATACATTTTTAACATGGACTATTAGTGTTTTTGTAAAATATTTTTCAGGTTGGATTCATTGTGTCTGCGTAGCAAAGAGCAAATAAACACAAAATGTTGATATTACATAGTGACACCTTATACATATCTAAGCCTGGCGCACATAAGAGGATTTTGAGATCCAATTCCATCACATACCTAAGGAGAATCTTCACAGATAATCTGCTGTCTAATCTGAAACATGCACAAACATTTCTACAGGATATTAATATTCTCATGTCCGTAACACCTAATATGATCTCACGGGGACACAGATATAAATAAAAACTTAATATAAAGCAATGCTTAACATTGTAAAACACAGGAGTCTGTATGAATGGATAAGTAGCAGAGTTTATATGAGCAGCATATAAGAACTGGAGGCACTCTTTTTATAATTTATTCTAAGATATTTTAACGGCACGCTAGCAAACTTTAGTCCTGTCAAGTTAAAATGATGTTTGGTTACATAATTGGCATATCTCTTATTGTCTGATCTTTAGTCCTGTATATCAAACATGTATGAAAATGAGTCAGTGAGCAGTTTATGAGTCAACATTCAATCTATGAACCCTTCACATTAAAATATCTGGGTCCAACATCAGGCCCGACCAGTCTCAATTCAGCCAAGGACAAGTCAGGCTTAAAATCAGGCAAATGATTTCACTGAAATACTCTGAAATTCAAAATTTCAACCTTAGTGTGTTATTGGACATCGTCATTTACCTCCTCGTCGGTTGGCGTGACAACAGTCTCCCTCCTCTTGCCAAAAAATATCTGGGCAGCACTTGCTAAAAGTAAACATATGCGATAAAACTGCTGTTCTAAGGTCATGAACTGACAAAAAAAATCACTCATATTCACTATTTACAGCTTCAAAATGTCTATTAAATCTCTCTGAATCACTGTATAGTGTTATGAAAACCAACATGCTTCTTGACCTAATTGAGGCACAGGATTGGCCCCGTATTTAATATTTGCAGAAATTACCAAAAATAGTCACTTGCCCAGTAAAGGGTTAATGTACATCCACTGTGGAATAATGACTAAAGTTTCTGGCAACTTGGTGGATTTAAGTATTTTAGCTCCAGTTTGTCTACATCAACTCCAGCCCCAAACCACTTGATGTCTGATTTTTTTAGTTGGGATTATTTAGATTTTATTAATTGCGAGCAGTTTCATGCTAATCTATATCATGCAAGTAAAAGGGTCAAGAGCTGTCTTTAAAAGTACTGTGACGATTTTAACAGCCACTTAAGCAGAATGAGGAATTATGAAGTTGCAGATGACTTCATTTGAGAGGAATCAGCTTCTACTTCTATGTCTTTTTATAAATATGTAACACACGCTTGACTATATCATCCAACATGGTGCAGATGTAATCCTAGCCACCTGGTGGTTTGTCATTGTCGCTGACCCATTTCATTGTATTCACTGTAATCACATTACACCACATTCATTTCAAGTACACTTTTTGCTGTTGTAATATATTATCTAACAGTGACTAGTTAGTTTATGTTTTTCAACGTGATTCTAAAACTAAAATCTTCATAAGATGACAAATGCATAATTATCAGTGTTTTAGAGACGAGCAGCTGAATGTAGCACTTTTATGCTGAGACACAGCAAGTGCAATGAGATGACTCTACAGTATTCTTCAATTTTTCATTTCCACATGAAAAACATCAAAAGGGTGAAAGATGGCGACTGAGGAGGAAATAACAGGCACACTTGGAAAATGTGCTGGGTAGCATGTTTTAGTTTGGTTCGCCAGCATAAAGACTGATCTAAGAGATTAGTAAAATGATTACAATGATGGAAAGCAGCGTTTTGTGTTGTCTAAGGGTTATTATAGCTACAGGAGTTTGATCAAGGTCAGATGTGGGGCTGTAGGTGATACAACGACTGAACATTTTACAGCACTTCAGTGAAACAGTGTTAGAGGTCATATTTAAAGAAGGCAAAAACAATTAATACAAGAGGAATATTAGGCTTATATTTTCATTCTGAGTAGCCTACAAGTAAAATTTTCTTCACTGTCATTAAATTTTTTTTTCATTTACTTCATAAGCAATTTTTAAGTCTATTTGACTCAAATACCAGTGATTATTCAAAGACACCTTTAGTCAAATCACATCTTTCCCATTTCTTGAATTCCCTGAGTTCCTGGTTTACTTGCATGGTGCAGTACTAGTCAAACAAAACGCCTTCTGCTCTTCAAGCCCTTCCTTTGCTTTCAGTTGCTCTGCTGTTGATCTGTCACAGTGTTTCTCTGCAGACGCTCATGACTCCAGCTGTCAGTGACAACCAAAACCCTTCAGCTACAATATCAAGAATCTAAAAGAACGTCTGTTACTATGCCTCTTCTCTTCTCACTATCCCCAGACAGTTGGCAGGTTTTCTTTAAAGGGGTTATGTATACTGCTCTTGTCTTTTTTTCATGAATAAACAACATACCATACATAACTGAATGATTATTTTTAAATATATGCTTAAAAAGTTAAAGCAATTTCCATGACACAATTTACAAGGAGGTAAAAAGACACAATTTTTCAGAGGTACAGGGATGAGGGAGGTGTTGGGTAGCACTGGGGGTTATAAGGATGTACAAGTATGTGGTATGTGTATGTTTATGTATGTATGTATGTATGTATGTGTGTGTATGTGTATATGTGTGTATGAATATGTATTTACATAAATGTGTTACTGTATTATGTGTTTATGTAAATCATATTATACTTGTTCATAATAATATAAAGCCAGAAACCAAATTATTTAATGATAGTAACAGGCATATTATAGTATAGAGTACAGATTTGCTTAGACTAGGAAGAATATTACTGTTATTAATTATTTAAGGAGAGGGGGTGGGAGTTTATAAATTATGCTTCTTCTCACTCCTTTTCGAATATGTATTGTGTGTCTCATGTCTTATGTTTAAGTGTTTTGTTTGTTTTCTTCTGTTTTGACATTCATATTCGAAATAAATACATCAGTCGATCAGTCAATCAATCAATCAATCAATCAATCAAATTCAGCACCTATCTATCTATAGTGATAGCTGCAATTATATGGTTTGGTTAAGTCACAGTGAAGTGAAATGTCTTCTACACTTATAACCCAAGTTTCCTTCAGCAGCTCTTTAGTCATTCCCTAAAGAGTGTATTAATGATGCACTGATGGTTGGTAGTCAAAGATCTAAGGTTCATCAATTTTCCCTCATGAACAGCAGCCCCTTTTACACACCAGTTCTGTTACGGGAATATTTTACCTTTATTCTGGAATTATGTCTGTGTAAACAAAATGGTGGAATCATTTGGTCCCACCTTTATGGCGGCTTTGTAACACCTCTGGGGGTAGTAACAGAGCTGTGATAAAGGTGGAATCATGATTACGGACCGCTATGAAAAAGGAACACCTCTCGTTCCACAACCAAGGTGTGACGTTTTGATGAAGTATTGGGTGTGTGACCCCCGCGCCAGGGGGATTTCAAAATGAGCGCAGGCCGTGTACAGTAAACAAGCATATCAACGCAACCAGAAAGATGTCGAACTGGGGAGATGCTGAGATCCGAACTATTGTCACTTTGACCAGAGAACTCTATCCAAGCTAACATTTGTGGAACGGCGAAAGACGGTCCAACTCTGGAGAGATTAGCAACACTGCTATGCTCAGGGTATTTCTAACACGCAAGGTACAAGTCACACTATACACTGCACCCCTTTGATTCTGGAACGCAGGTCCACTGTGTAAAAGTCCAGCCTGTTTCACCTCTGTTACTCCTTTGGCTTTGGTTGTGGAAATCGGTCAGTGGTGGAAAAAAGGTGGGATCACCATCTCGCTTTTTTTCCAGGATCAGATCTGTTTTGGATGACAAAACTAATCAAACAAAATTGATAGCGTTCTTCCAAAGAACAAAACCAGTTCATTCTGTACCCCAGACACTTCTCATGGCTCAAGTCTGTCTGCAAATAGAATTAATTTATACAGTGTAATGTCACAGTTACAATGTGTAGAGTTGAGCGGGAAAGTGAGGACTTCTTCATTAATTTGACACAAGCAAACAACAAAACGAACTTTTTTTCTTTTTTTGCAAGAAATACAAGGTATATACAACTTGGTCAAAAAGGCTTCCATTGGAATGTGTTTCAATGGGAAAAAATAATGTGGTCTGATAAGGCCAGACTGACCCTGCTCCAGAGTGATGGGCGCATGAGCAGCGTTATGATGTGGAGTTGCTTCAGTTGGTCAGGTTCAACTATGTTATGTGTCCAAAAAAATAGGTCAGCTGAACCTGAATATACTGAACGATGGATGAATGGATTTTTCTTTGTTCCCCAATGACCCACACAAATCCCAAAATGAAAATTGAAGGATCCATCAGTCTCAATTGTGAAAGAGTGGCTCAGGGACTATGAAACATCATGGTGTAAAAGCATTCCAACAAAAGTGTGGAACTTTTTTTTAGCCAGGTTCTATAAATAATGTCACTTAGAACTATAACTATACTTAACATTATAAGCAGAGGAGCCTATTTGTGTGTCACAGATTATCCCTTCAAGCAATCTACTGACAGAAGAGCTAAGATGAGACAACCTTCCTCTGTTAGACCATCTGCCAGAGCGCAAGAAACTAAACTGTACCTCTGTGGAGACTCCATGTGATGAAGAGGGTCAGTGAGTGATTGGTGGAAAGATAAATACGCAAAGAAACAGCGTTAGCTGCCAGGAAGTAGTTCCCAGTGTTTCAGCAATGACTAACCTTTAGCTGACGGCAAACATCAACTTCTCCAGACATCTTTGTATCTATGTTCCTTTTTCCATCTTTGCTTTTCTCTTAATCATCTCCCATCATTCCTCTCCCCATCTTTTTTCATCCCTCCAGCTTTGACTGCAGCAGAACACCACATTTGTCTGCTTTATGAGGCACTTTGCCACTGTGCTCCAATCTGTGTGGCTGTTTATGAAATGATTGCATAATGGCTCTCCAAAAGCTTCAAGAGTTTTGGAAAGGCTTGAAGAAAAAGACAGTTATACTGTGATAACGTTAAACAAAGCCTTGATATGTTTAAACCAAGCCTGACTCATCTTTTCTCTGAGTGGATCTGTATAATCTGAAGGTGGCGCTTAGGTGATATTTTTTGTCAGTTACAGTGATGGTGGAGTCTCAAACTTGCTGTGCCAATGCTGAGTGACATAACAGATTATATGTTGCTTGTTCCCTGACAAATGGTAATAACAATAATGAGCTCCTCTCCATGTTTACAGCCATGTATAGCAGAGTACTCTGAACTGCACTTTGTCAACATCAGTGATGAGAACTATACTTTCTGTCAAGACCTTTTCATCCCTTTAATGGTACTGACAGAGACCGTCAAATGGACTCTACATCAGCCAGTAAAGAATGGGCCCTATTGTGCAGTCTAACCACAGCCTACTCTAATTCATGTTTTCCATGAGTGCTCCACAGAGCCAGTGGCACTCATTAGGCCCTTTTCCACCAAAATACCAGGAACTTTTATTACCAGGAACTTCTTTATCTCGGTAAAAAAAATTCCTGGTAATCTGTGTGCTTTGCGTTTTCACTGCACTCCAAAGTTCCAGATAATTTAATCAAATCAGGCTAATGATGATGGGGGAGTGGTAAAAGAAACTGCACTACACCTCCAGTCCAGTAGGTGGAGGTAAGAAGATAAAGCTAAAGGCCCAAAAAGCACAGTGACGCTGTAAACGGCAACCGACAAGCACGCGTCATTGTTTGGATGGAGGACGCCCAAGTTGTTCTGTTGTTCCTCATGTTTTACTACATCTTGAATAAAACCATATGATCTGAATGGGAAAGATGACAGATGTTATTTGCAAAGACATTTGCAAATGCCTGAAGAGTAGATATTTAAAAAAAAAAAAAAAAAAAGAAAAGAAAACAGAATTTACAAGCTGTTGAGGAGATTGACCATGAGAGGTGTAACATCTTGAGTACTTTGGATAATGATTTTTGTAAATTTACTGTAAATATTTGTTTGCATGTTTGTAACCATGACCCCTTTTTTGAAAATAAAAATTGACATCTTAAAAGTGATTCTTTCATGGTTTCACGGGTAATGTAAGTGGAAATGCACCAGGGTTTTTTAAAGTTCCTGGTGCAAAAGTTCCTGCAGTGGAAAATGGCCTATTGTGATGTGAGAGTGGAAGTAGGTGTGGATGAGTGTGCATCCGCCCCACGGTCCACTTGAGGCACTGCTGCAAACACTCCACCTTCTATTCATTCTGCTGTTTCCTTTGAGTGCAGGTAATCAGGGCAAACACTGATACACTGACACTATTCAATTATGTGTATTTGTAGTGTTGATTTGTTTAATCAATTCTACCCCGGGTCTGCTTCATGTGCCACCATCCTCCCAAGGTACAATCAGGCTTTGTAAGACAGAAGAGGTTGGGACACACTCCCAACCGCATCCATGGTGATCGCTGGACAAAATTCACCATCCAGTATGTTAATCCTGTAGCGAGGAAATAACTAACCTGCAGCACAGCTGAGCCTTGGCCTTTACACTGATCTCTCCCTCCAAGCGGCCTTAAAAATAGAACACTCTGTTTGTCCCTCCTTTGTGTTTTTGGATTATTCAACACTGGAGACTGACCTTTTTTAGTGTTTAGGTAAAAAAATAAAATAAAAAAAATCAGCCTTCATTTCATGATGTTTGCTTTCTATTGGACTGGTTGATAAAAGAAAAAAACTATTACACAGCAATCCATCCACTCCACTGTACATCACGCTTCCTGATTCTGTACTCATCTATATATTGCATCTCTTCATTTCTCAGTTTGTCATTTTGCATGGGTGAGTGTATTACTCATTTCATCCATTCATCAATTTGTCCAGTCACCCATCTATTTCCTTATCTATGAATTAGTCAAGCAACCACACACTTAACCCCATATTATACTTACTCCATCTGTGTCTCTTCTCTGTCTGTCATTTTCTACTCTGAAATTCACATTCAACTATGAATCCTCTCTTTGGTGGTATCTTAGACCTTGTTTTCAGAATGAAAGATTTCATTTCATCCCAGTTAATACCCTTGCTACATGTCTATCATTTTTTTCTGTCCTTTCTCATCCGCTCTCGTAGCGTCCTTATTACCAAGTTATCCTCTGCTCCGACCCTCAGCGACTGCATCTTATTCACCATCACAAAGGGTGGGGGCGAGAGCTTTCCGTTCTCTCACTGGTGTCACTCTTTGTACCCAGTTTTCTCTTTTTAATCAGTTCTTCCTTCTCCATTTCCTAATATGCTCACATTTCCTATGTCCTGTTGCTTCCAGTCCAACTTTTTTTTTCCTTCTAGTCGAAGGTCCTGCCCATTTTATATAATTGTGCACATGAAGAAGAGAGCCTGTGCGCTTTCTTTGCCTTAAACCATCTTATGAAATAGATATGTGGAGTGTTGAGCCATGACCCAAATGGATGCACAGGGAATGAGGGATTATAGCAGAGTAAGGGGAGGGAAGAGGAGTGAGGAACCGTGTTTTTTCCTTTTTTTTTTTCACATTAATCTGCCAACAGAAGCTTATTGTCCTAATTGCCAAAAGCTTTTTTTTTTTTTTTTTTTTAAATAAAAATTTTCCTGAGGAATAATGATGATGTATCT
>JAPQRP010000009.1:16694241-16707561 GCA_037367295.1 Apogon hyalosoma | reverse complement strand
TAGTCACAACAAGAAGTAGCAGACACACCTGGATTAATCAGTGTTTCCAATAGTGAAAGACAGTAAATAAAGGAGCCGCCTGAACTTCAGGAAGTACTGGGGCTGTGCATAGAGCCCATTTCACTGTGACAGGTTTTTGTTTTTTAGGTTTTTTTTTATGTCCACAATTGGTACGCTCCAGCAAATAACATGATCTCCCCCAAAGTTGGATGAAGATTAATGTTCCATGTTCCTGGTTTGTGCCATTAAAAATAAAAAAAAAAGTCAAATGCAGCAAAACTGTGGAGTTTAAAAAGCCCCAGTCACATTCAACTCAAGCTGAAGTAGAAAACCAGATGTGATGCCTCCATGCAGCCCATCAGGTGTGTGTCGTCCATATGGGCAGGTGGGGCAGTGAACTACTTGCAAAAGCATGCTCCCAAAAAAATAGTTCCTCCATAAATTATTGCCCCAAATCTATTTTTACTATTATGCGCATCACGTTATCTATAGTTCTTGGTCTGTTGACATCTAATTTTGGATGACGGTGGTGATTCTAGTTGAGTTTAACATGTCCTTCAATGTTGGGGCAGGGCAGCTCAACGATCGTGTTCCTATTTATCGCACAACCCTGCACGCTGCAATAGGATTTCAACTCACGCTAACAGAGGCCTATATTATCATTGGTCATTTTGTTGTTGTTTCACCTCGAATTATTCCGCCAATATGTTTTGTTTCTTTATGAGATGAAGATATGGTGAGTGGTGTTGCATTGATGATGAACAGCGTTGATTTTCCATTAAAAAACCCTTTACGCACTTGCACCTATGTTGTCTACAGGCTATTGACAGAAAAAATAGAAGTGAATTTGAGATTATTCGGATGGAATTGTTTAAGCATAGGCTATAGCCTATAGATTTTCTGTTTGTGAAATGTCATTATCCTACATGATTACACTGGTCTAAAGGCAGTCAGACTTTTAGTTTAATTTTTTTTATACATTTATTTGCACACGTTAAAATAGACCTACAGACCGTAATGAGAGAAAAATAGCCTGCGGTCGGTTTTCAGAAGGTATTTTTATGTTCTTCAGCTGATTGTTGGAATAAACTGGAGGAATAACTTCTCTATAATGTAATAATTTGTCGTATGAAATTTTGTTTGAGCTAAAGATGATTCAGACTCTGTAGACCTGGTTGGTGTTTCTATTGTTAGCTCGACATCACGCAAGTGTTGCTGTTGACACTTTCAAAGCACACACAGTAACATTAGGCTGTTAGCCTCTTTATATTTGTTCATAATTAGTTTAGTTAGCATGTTTTAATGTAGTTCAAAAATACACATATAAATTGTGGGTGTGGTCATAGGCCAGTAGTTTTTGCCCCACTGAAACTGAGGCTCATCGCACGCTACTGCAGCCTATACCAGTATTTTTTTTGCACATTTTTTCAGTTGGTCTGTTAATTGTTAACCTCTTAATTTTTCTGACTTAAAGTTGCAGTGTTTGATTTTTCTGATTTGGGTTTTTTGTGTCGATGGGCAAGAATACCACAGTTCCTTTACAGCATACTTTAAAGAAGAAACAATTCTACCTGCTTTATGTGGATTCTTTTTTAAACTTTGTAGAAAATCAATCCTGTGACACAAATCTTTCCTAATCACAGGTATTTTCAGTCAGGTATGAAGGTTAAAATCAAAAGTGATTGCTGTTATTACCATCGCAGCTGGGTTTTCCTTAAATGTGACTCTACTGCTCTATCCTCCTGAGACTCAGAAATGTATTTCTGCCTTCTGTGGACAGAGAAGAAAAAAAAAAAAAAGGAAAGAAAGAAAAAACAAAACAAAACTATCTACTACAAAGAACATTCCATAAAAAAATATCCCCTGCTTCCAATCAAAGCAATTATTTAATGAAAAAAAAGTAAAAATATTTACCTACTGGGTCTCAGGAGGTTCAGGGGAGGTGGCTCCAAATAGAAGCTTAGGAACGAGTCATCTCTTTTCCATCAGGTTTATCTCTATTCATACACAGTCTTTTGATTTGGACCAAGAGGAGAAAGCTGCAGAAGGATGCATGTATATTCATGTTTTCAGCTGATCTTTAGAGCTTAGATTGTTATTCCGGCTTCTTTAATGCTATGATTATTTGACTTTACACCAGATAAAGGTTGTACTTTATAGGATTCAACACTTTAAAACGACTGCAAGATGAGTACATTTTTTTTCTGTTATTGGATGTTATAGTAATTTTACATTACAGGTATATTTTCAGAGCAGTAACAGTAACTTGTTCTCTACATACCTCTGTCTGCTTCTGATCCAGTACAGAGCATTTTACACCAGCTGTCACTGCAGGGAAATGGCCAGCTTCCACATAACCAAAAACATGGTTTTTCATTGTTGTCTGGCAGAAGAAACACAGTTCACTGCTTTGCTGAAAAGCTGATCTTCACTCTCAAAGACAATGCAAAACCATTATTTTGGCCAGCGCTTGTTTAAACCTGTCAACTTTCTCTCAACTCATCAACTGATTTAATAAACAGCTGGTCCCACGTACAACAAACCTTGCCTCTCGCACATATTGTAGCTTATTTTGGCATCAATCCAGCTGATGCCATCATGTCTATGCATGTGCTGATGTCAGCATATCAACTGCCTCTATATATGTGCCAAGTTTGAAGTAAATTGAAACAAAATTGATGTTTTTATAGACATTTAACATTTTGCTCAATTTGAAATAAATGGAAGAAAAAAAAATTGGAACACTGACCTACTTTTCCCAAAATATAACCACAACTATTCTGGGTCACTGGCAATCTATAAAGCCAATTTGGTATGAATTCAACCTATAGTTCTGCTGCTACAGACGTGAAATTTCACCCATTGTACTAAAATGGGGGAGAAAAAAAAGATTTTAAAAAATTCATAAAAAATTGAAACTTTGATGTACTTTTCCCTATACTGGGTCACTGGAGAGCTATAAACCCAATCTGATATGAATTCCACCAATAGTTTTGCTGCTACAGACATAATTTCATCTGTTATTTTTTTGAGGCAATTTTGAAAAAGAAGTGAAAAGAGAGAACGACGGAACAAGAATGGAAGATCATGCACTGGAGTGAAAACTGGCTGCACGCTCCAAACAACAACAACAGTGACATGGAGGGTTTGTATTAAAGATATGTTGACATTGCATTTGACATTCGCAATTCTACTCAACAGAACACATCCACATCAAACATCTGTCTGTGCCCCTTCGGTAAAAGCCTGTTACAGCATCAAAAAGCATCCGTTTCATTCCACAGCTTTTAGTAGAGGTTTTTTTCCCCTCTGAGTGTGTTGGAGTTTAAATTGGAACACATTTGGTTCAATTTCTCCAGATTTCTAAGGCCGTCTACTTTCACTTGGTGTGGAACGTTTCCATCTCTGTGGTTTCAGCACTTTACTCTCTTTGCTGTTTGAAATCGTCTTGCATGAGCATACATACATTATACGTCAGGACTTAATAGTGGCAGGTTATCTGTACATGGCTTCATTTGTACCTGTCAGGTTGAAGTAAAAACTACGTCGCGTTCTTTTCGTCTGCATATATGACGGACTTAAGGACTGTCAGGCTCTCCCCGTGTGGCTGATTGTTTTGCTGTCTATCCATTTGCTTGGCTGGCTGGCGACTGGCGACTGGCAGGCAGACTCATTTGTAGTCTACCTGCCAAGTTTGCCTGCCTGCCTACCTACCATCTGTCTTTCTCAGTGTTCTCTAGTGATGGAAGAGGAAGAAATAACTTCAGTAAACATGTCAGTCTTGTCAAAAAATGCCGCTATCATCAAAGCCAGTCTGTAACAAATATTATGTAATTATGGAGACAGTAGTTTCATTTCCTTCCAGCTGTTTTTACTTGCAAAAAAATTGTACACTTGGGAGAGGTTAAACAGGTAGACAGTATATATGCAATTAAACACATTTAGTGAATAATTATGTGAATACGTGGACAAATTTAAAGAAAACAAAACAAAAACTGCAAGATTCACTGAAGTAGTACAAGAAATAAACAGAAATAGCATATCGTATTGAAACAGCATCGAGACGGAACTGAAGAGCTACAGATACACATGATGGACAAAAGCTTTGACAAACACAACCAGCTGCAGGTTTTTTGACAAAAACACTTAGGCTAGAGTCCCAGCTAAGAGTCTTTGTCATCTTTAAGAGACAGGTTCCACAGCTTTAAAACGTGGATCTGAAAATTTTTTTGTCAGTCCATTTTTATCATGTTAAAAAAAGTGGAAACCTGTACTTTCCTGGGTCTCAGGAGGATATTTTTAGGGCCTCAATGGAGAGCTCAGGTCATATGTTATAGTATGAAACACTAACCAACTGGCAGAGTTCTACACCATGATCATGTCATTGTGATGAAGAACAGAAATGGATGGAAAAATACATTTTCTTTTGTTGATTTTCAGAGATATTGGTTAAAATTTGCAGTGCATCTGGACATAAACCCCCGTCCTAGTGAGACCTGACCCTGACCTTTGGAAAAATCATCATTATGATGTTATGCTAATCATAAAGTTGCAAATAATAAGGTTGTCCTTCGAAAACAATTAAATAATGATAATAATAATAATAATAATAATAATACAATTTAAAGATTTCCATTTATAGGGAAGTTTTTACCAGGTGAAGGTTTTTTCCTTAGTTTGATTACCATCTTAAGTTTTCAGTCAATTATATTTCACTGTCTCTTAATATTACTTACCAACTTAATTTACCAGTTTTTATGTGAGCTCGATAGGTTTATGCACAGAGATAAAAACTCCCTGTCAGTTAATACTGATTTCTGTCCATATGCTGTTGGGTTTTTTTTTAGCTTCATCTTAACCCATAAATACCCAGTGCTACTTTTATGTCAGATCCTAAATTATTATTTTGTCTATAATTAACCTTTGCTAAGTGATTTTTCATAATTTCTAATATTATCCTATGAATTTGCATTTTTCCAGCAAAAATCTGGTTTTTCCCTATATTTAATTTACTGATCATATAGGTCTTTATGGGTTAAGCAGTAAGTTATTTCCTCAATAGAACAGAGACTTTGCAACTAAATACATTTTACATCATGATGACAATGAAGGACATGTGTGATTCTAAATGACTGAAGGACTTTTCCAAACAAACTTTACAATAGTTAAGTTGCAGAGGTAAAAGGGTGAACAGAAACAGAATGGGTACATGTTGTAGAGACAGAGTGAAATGTTAATGTTTGACATGAAGGTCTCAGTCTTGATAACATTTCCTTTGGTTTGACTCTTGATGACAGTGTGTCAGCAGGCCTTTTCTCCGTCTTATTCAATGCCTCGCTGCAGACTGACAGTCAGATCATGAAGAGTAATTGCGGTTCTCTACATAACTTAATACCAAATGGTCTCACCAGCCTGTCTCATCTGATTTCATCTGTCTTGTAATTTAATGACATTGAGGGCTTTGTCATCAAGCAGCACTGCCCAGTGAATTAAGTGGCTGACATCTTAATCCGGTAAAGATTAAAAAAGCTAATCAAGCAGCGGAAATGGTGTAATGGTCAAACTGCAAAGCGATGCAAAGGAAGATTAATAACAAAATTCATTAATAGGTGGAAGGTCAGCCTTGGTCAAACAATTACTTCAAAACTCAGGGGATGCATGACTACAGTTTTAGTGAAAAAATAATCCATCATCATCAGTGAGTCTTTTCCATGTGCACTGAAGCAGCTTTGCACTCAAAGCTCCTTCCTGTGTTGAAGGAGCAGCGACAGAAATGCCACAACATGTCAGCTGAATTATGAATGGCTATACGCTACACGGAGAATCGTGTGTGACTCATGCACACAAGCATGTGCATGTAGACATGGCAGCAAATGTAGCGTGTCAACCACATGCATGAACTGCTCTATCACAGACACACACAAACACACACATAAACCCCATCAGACTATGGATGGGTTTGTGTGTCATATTATGGTGGTTAGACAAGGGTGTGACATGTATTTATGCATTTAAATACCTGTGTTTATCAGGTCTTCTCTTTATTCCCTTGTCTACTGTGTATGTTCTGCTGTGGTTGTGATTCAGTGATGAATACAGGATGTCAGGAGGTTCAAATGGTTTTCTTTTTCATTCAACATTACAAATACTTCTGCTGATTTCAGTTCAAGGTATTCCATTTCAGTACATTTTTATTTCAAATATATACAATACAGCTTATCCAAACCAATCCACTTTTATTTGTATTGCAAATTTTAATAACACAAAGTCTCCAAAGTATTGCACAGAATACAAATTGGGTCTAATTGCAAAAAACAAAAAAAAAACAAAACATGTTGATAAGCATACAATCAACAATATAATACATATATAGAATAAAGCACAGTCAGAGGACCACACAATTCTCATACCGGGTAAAAACCAGTGAGTAAAAGTACATTTTAAAACGAGACTTAAAAGCATTAACAGAGGGGGCTGTTTTAATGTGAGAGCGTTCCAAAGTTTGGGGCTGACAACTGAAAAGGCCTGGTCACCCCCACTTTTAATCCTCGTCTTTGTGACTGAGGCTGGAGCTCAATCTCAGACCTCGGTGATCATGTGGGGGTGTAAGGTACAATGAGGTCTGAGATGTATGTGGGTGCCAGTCCATGCAAGGCCTTAAAAACAAACAAACAAACAATCAAATTTTAAAATCAACTCTAAAGTGAAGTGGGAGCCAGTGCAATGAGGATAAAACTGGTGTGATGTGCTCTCTACATAGAGTGCCAGTTTAAAGATGTGTAGCAGAATTTTGGACTAACTGTAAGCGAGCAAGGTTTGCTTGGCTAATACCAGTGTACAGCGCATTACAGTAGTGAAGACGTGGAGAGAAAAAAGCATGATTTACTCCTTCCAAATCACTGAAAGATAAAACCAGTTTAAGACGACATAAAAGCCAAAGATGATAAAAACTGGATTTAACCACGGCATTCATCTGCTTGTCAAGATTAAAATCACCACCGACCATGACGCCAAGGCTGGTGGCAGTAGGTTTGATGAACTGCTGAAGAGAACCCACATCAGAATTAGAAACAAAAGAGGAGGTGGGTTTAAAAAACAACTTCTGTCTTAGACTCATTCAGATTTAAGAAGTTCATTGCCAACCGAGCCTTGATGTCATACAAGCAGTTTCGTAGGGGTGCCAGGGAGTTGTTTTTCTTTAAAGAGATGCAAATTTGTGAGTTGCCCACATAAAAATGGTAAGACACACCATGATTGTTAAAAACCTGTCCTAATGGTAGGAGATACAAAGAAAAAAGAATAGGCCCAAAAATAGACCCTTGGGGAACTCCACAGCATAGTGGGGCCTGTGAAGTAAAGCTTATACACACAGGCACTGGGTCCATGTCTAGACAACAACCCAAATTATTTTGCACATCCACATGAGGTAAATTTACCAAGCAACACTCAAGGAAGAATTCATTAAAATGTGAAATACTAACAGCAATTTATCACGTGGCCCTTTAGAGGACTTAGTCTCCCAAGGTCAGTGATGTTAGTTTATTAAATACTTTAAGAAGTTACTTTCCTAGAACAGGTTTACTGTATGTGTCACCCATCTAAACCAATTAGTTTCTTTTTTTGGAGCCTGCTCCAACACTAATGAGATGTTTGGGTCCAGCTGATGCTTAAAAATGTATCTTCATTTGATTTTAGTTATCGTTGAACAACCCTGAGGTCATTACCCACTTAGGCAAGCATCGGCTTCAAGGTAAGTTAAAAAGACTGTGAAGATGCTTTTGGAAAAATAGAATTAGTAACAGTAGCTTTTCGCTAATAAAGTCATCAACACATACACATTTTGTAAAGTTTGATCTTTATCAAAGTATTTGTGCAAACACAGGTTATTGTGCGTAGAGATGCTATTAATATACACAGTAGTGTTTGTGTCACATTCCTTAAGTTGGTTTCGGAGAAGAGAATGGGGAAGAATGAGGAGGATAAAGACTGATCATATATTTGCTTTCTGATCATTTCCACTGGGACCAAAATGAAACTGAGAGATGCAGTAGCAGAGCGCGGCGGAGGAGAAATGGAGAGATCAACGCTTTGTTTGATCTTAACCAACTCTAAATCCAGTGGGAAACAGACCGACCGACAGAACGACAGAACCATGAGAGGAGTGTAGGTGAGAAGAGAAAGGAATCTGTAAACAGGCAGAAATGAGAGACAGAGAGGCCCGTTGGGATTCATGATCTCCAGCCAAGAAGAACAATACCTCCCATAACTGAAGCACAACAGCTGCCGAATCCCTGCCCCCGATCCTTCTCCCTATATACTTCATTATTTATGCATATAAATTGGGCTTCATTAGTATAAATCTTTTTGTTTGCTCCTTTTACAGTTTTATGCGTCCACCACATCTGTGAGCATTCATGTGTGTCATCTTCATTTGTTCATGAACATGATGATGTGCATCTCCATTGTATTTACAGTACCATCCTGCTGTGATACTGAGGGACTGTACATCTGCTGGTGTTTGTAAAGGAGTTTGGTTTAACCCATAAAGACCCACTGCTACTTTATGGTAATTCACAATGATTTTGCTCCATATATTTAATGTTTCTTAAGTGATTTGTCACTATTAATTATGAAATAATCCTCTGTATTTTGCAGTTTTCCAGTGAAAATCAGTTATTTTCCAATATTTAATTTACTGATCATGTAGATGTTCATGAAAACTCAGATTAAACTTGAAAACTGAAAAAAAGGGACTTTTCCAGTAAAATACATCATTAACTGAACATTAACCCAGTGTCTCAATCCACTGTCATTGATCCAGCATCATGGATTTTACTGGTGAATCAATGTTGTAAAAGATGACGGTGTTTCCACGTTCACTACGGAGCCTCTGAACGTCCAAATGGGTCATATCTGATGGCCATGAAAAGATGATAAACTGTATTTTACACCAATTATTTACATGGATTGATAGGATTAATGGATCAACACTTACTAAACATTTCATATCAGTACGTGATTTGGTTGCCAGTGGATGTTTGGGTCTTTATGAGTTAAAGGAGTTCTCTGTTTCAGGACTAGGCGTGTATTTGCACAGATAGATGCTATCATAGCATATGGAAAATAAAAATGTTTAGGTGTAGTTTTTGTGTTTGTGATTATGCTTGCATGTGGGGAAAAAAAAAAAAAGGTACAAGCAGTTATACTGATTCAAGAAACTATGTCAAACCTAGAACTAAGTTGGTCTAATGAAAGGGATAAACTGGTCCTGCTAAACCAGGGTCGACTCAGAGGTTGACCTTCAAAATGTTAATTAATCAGGGTCAATGCATCGAATTTGGCCCTTGGTGGCAACGTCAGTGGGATTACGCCTCATCAAATCCTATGATTGGCTTAATGTTTGGTATTTAGGTGCAGCTTGGTAAGGTTTTTGATGACTTCTTTGGGCATCAACGTGAGCATGAATGAGATCAGATGATTAGGTGAAGAGTAATTGCATTGACCTGTTGCCAAAGGCCAAATTTAACACATTGACCCTGATTTGACCTTGAAAATGATCATAAAGTTGGATGCCTGACCTTCATTTTCAAGGTCAAATCAAGGCTAGTGCAGAGGTGTGACCAGAATGTCGTGTGTGTGGGCATTTTGCTTATTTGGGGGGGCAGGAAAAAATGTGGGAGCAGGACATCCGTGAGCATTGGACCTGGGGGGGACTATCAAACGGGGTCCATTCAGCTCCAGCAGGCTGGACAGGGCATTTCACAGGCAGGGCAGAGGTTGTCCCTAGGGGTCACTGCCCTCCCCAGCCCCCCAGTGAGATAAAATGTTGACTGTTACTTACTGTGATTTTACATTGGACTTAACCCATAAAGACCCAAACAACCACTGGTGACCAAAATCATCAGCCAATATAAAATGTTTAATAACTTCTGATTCACTAATCCTATCAATACATGTAAATAATTGGTGTAAAATGCAATTTGTCATCTTTTTATCGTCTTCAGATATGACCCATTTGGACGTTCAGAGGCTGCGTCGCGAACGTGGAAACACCGTCATCTTCTACAACATTGATTCACCAGTAAAACCCATGGAGTAATGACAGCGGATGGACACGCTGGGTTTATGTTCAGTTAATGATAACTTTTGCTGAAAAAGTTACATTTTCTTCTTTTTTCTCTGCTTCTGCTATTATGGCCATTAATTTTAATCAGAGCTTTTATGAACATGTACATGATCAGTCAATTACATTTGAGAAAACGCCTGATTTTTATTGAAGAAACACAAAATACGGAGGATAATAGTATAATAAATGGTGATAAATCACTTTAAAAAATTAATTTGGGAACTGCCGGAAATGTAACACTGGGTCTTTATGGGTAAACCAGCCAACAAACTTTTTTTTAGATCTATATTCAGCTTCTGATAGATGGTAGTTGACTTAAGCAAATTCCTCAAACTGTAAAGATAAGTTTACAATACAATTTGTTCCAGCATGCTGGGACATCACTGACACAGAATGAAATATCCTGGAAAACTGACAAAATACTCTTTATGATCTTATGACTGGAACAGTGATTATGCTGGATGACACCGGCACATCCTGTGTACAGTCAAACAGTGTCTGTGTTGTAGAGAGACAGATCAAATTACACATACGATGGAGGACGTGTGTGTATTTTTCTCACAATCTGGTTGAACCGTAGTAGAAATGAGAACATACATTTAATCTCTTTTATTTCTCTATTAAAGATAAATATACTTTGGTAACTGCTAATATTGCCAGGACACTCTCCTCTCGGTAACTTGCAATGTTGGTTTCAGCTGAAGAACATATTCTGGTGATTCACAAGGTCAAAATGTCGACAAGTTAAGAGGCGGAATCAACAAATTAGTAGTTGTAGTTTTACAGAAGTATTTCCTCTTGTCAAACTATTATATTTTTTGTACCATTTTCAGTTCTTTCTAAGACATGGGTTGATGTATATTGCATTTAATGGTTTTGTGATGTGATTTTATGGCTTTAAATGAACACAAACCTGTTCGGCATGAAGCTCACAGTCAGTCTGATTTCCATCCATCTGTTTTTATTTGCAGACTTAGAAAAAGAATTGCAGAAATTGTGAAAATTTAAGTGTAATGGAACCAGATTTAGCAAGTAATACATGTTTCTGCATGTGTGGACCAATAATGAGACTGCACCTTCCACAAATAGACCAATATGAAAGCCATATTAGATAGAAAACATCAGCAATATGCCACGTTTGACATTAGGTTATAAAAGTTAACAAACTGGTTCAGGTTTTTGCCCAAATACTTATGTCTATCGTCAATCCAAACAACAGCTCAGCTACTACTATTATTATTATCATATAAAAAACCACATCTAATAGGAACACTTTTAAAAGTCCTGTTTTGTGAGGTGGGTGAAGTCAAGGGAAGGTTAACATCTGGTCAAAAAAATTAAATTACAATAATCTACACCAAGCTTATATTTTTGGGTAGGTAATTACTTATATTTTCAGGAAAATGTATTTGAGGAGTTTTATGAGTGTGAATGTTTGGAAAGTGACAAAGTTTTCTGCCGTCATTCTGGGTTCATTTTATAAACTCTCATATATAAACTACATTTATTCCAAATAGCTTGATATTTGACTGTTCTATTATTTATGTCATATTCTAAACACAGTGTTTAAAATTAATAAATGTATATATGTATTTAAAATAAATTTGAATATAATGTTAATATTATTTGTATGTTGTAAATATTGTAAAAATAAAATAAAATTATATGATATTGATAATTGAAATAAAAAAATGTTTAATTTACTTTTGTTGTCCATCCACGATGCTGCCATTTTTCTAAACTCTTGCTATTTAGGTATGATCAAATATTTTTTTTCCTCTAACCAGTTATTAAATTGTCAGATAGAGGGTATACACTGAATACATTTTAAGATGAAAATGTCAGAAGAACTTCACTTTTGAGAACTTTATAATTCTTGCAAAAAAAATGTTGTCCATCTGTGACGCAGTAGTTTTTGATATTTTTCATTTGAAAATGTTTGAAACTAAATTTGCCCTTTGAGTATGTTTAAGATGGC
Organism: Apogon hyalosoma; assembly: GCA_037367295.1. NCBI lineage: Eukaryota > Metazoa > Chordata > Actinopteri > Kurtiformes > Apogonidae > Apogon > Apogon hyalosoma. The sequence goes on along the minus strand of JAPQRP010000009.1, from coordinate 16,695,457 downwards.
ATTTAGACCTTTCCAATTATGTGTAATATTTGTCTTAAACTTGTCTGATTCAAACATTATGAATGAAAAAGTAGTGGGCCGTCCATCCATGATGCCCTTGACCTCACCCAGGTACAAATAGAAATGCCAGATTACTTTACAGGAGCTGGTGATACAGGAGTAATAATTCCATTTAAATCAATTCAGTATGTAGTTCTTATGTTTTTATACTGTATTTCCTTTAACAGTATAAATGTATTGTTTTATTAGATGGCATATTGACGCTGATGATACAGTAAATTGGATTTTCGAGTGTAAATGTGATCGTTTCATCCTAAAATGTTCCGTTTTTCGGGATTTATTTCAGATTTTCTGCTACGTTGCTCTACACTTGTGTTCTGATCTTTATGTGTATCTGTGTGTTTTACGTGAAGCATCAGCTGTCACCTCCCTTTACAAATAAACACAGAAAATAGCCCCACACACATTTCACATAATGGGTTCCGGGATTGTTTTATTGTCATGTTATATTGTTGAATACATCCTGACCTGCGTCGCTGTGGCCAGACGGTGTGTGTTCACTCCAACAACAGCAGACTATTTGTGAGAATGACCTCTGAGCCAAGCTGTTGATGACAAACACTCATATGCCTCACAAACAGAGACAGAGGGAGATCAGAAGCAGCAACAGCCGGGAAAAATGGTCAATAAGATAAAAAGAGGAGAGAGGCCACTGGAGAGGGACTGTCACGCTCCGAAATCAGAGGAGATGGAGAGGATTGTAGGTCCTCAGATTATGTATCTGTACGAGGTGTGTCATTTTGAAGATGTGTTGAGTAATCAGGCACATCTATCAGTGTTCCACCGTCACAGATGAGATTGTCCATGATGGTTCACATTCATGCAAGTGACTACAGACTAACAAGCTGATAGGCAAGTGCATGTGCTGTCCTTGGATACTGTTGTGCAGACTGCTGTATGTTTTTATCACCTACTAAGTCTTATCTGTCTGTTCGTGAAACTAGAACAGACTTGTGAGACATAATAAAACTGTTCTGGATTTGCCAGTATTTGGTCTCAGGGCAGTTTCTAAAAGACACACCTGATAGAAAAGGGACAACTTTAATGGGCAGTCGCGGAAAAAATCATTAGACCACCCCTGTTTTCTTCAATTTCTTGTTCATTTTAATGCCTGGTACAACTAAAGGTGCATTTGTTTGGACAAATATAATGATAA
>JAPQRP010000009.1:16679842-16690707 GCA_037367295.1 Apogon hyalosoma | reverse complement strand
ACCCGGAGAGAACCCACGCAGACATGGGGAGAACATGCAAACTCCACACAGAAAGGTCCCACTGACTGGTGTTGGAAAAGAAAACCATGTCAGACCTAAATTGATCTTTTGAGGCTGATTGTCTTTGTTATTATTTTTGCAGCTGTTGTATCTGGCAAACAGATGCAAGAAAACAATGTGTACTTGAAGATGAGATGTTTAAGTATAGTACCTGAGGGCAACATGGCCTTAACAGTTTGCAATTTAATTTCCAAGAAAATTAAGGTAGATTAGGCTAATTATTCATTAAGAAAGATAGATTATGTTAAGGTCTGTAGGGTCTGTCAGGTAATATTATTACTATTATATTATTTATTACCATTAATATTATGTACATTTTAGTTCCAAACATATAGTCGTGAAAAAATGATCAGACCATCAACAGTCATCAAATACAATGGTTTTGTAATCAAGTACTAACTGCTGTGTGTATCATGTGACTAAAACAGACAGAAAAGAAAACATGGAATGCCTAAAAGCACTGGTTTTGACAGTACAATGCCATAGCTACTGATGGAAGAACTGGAGTGATTTTGGTTATTATCAAGAAAACATGGAAAATGGATAGATATCAGCTCTGGAATGAAACTACTCTGAGCTGTTTCTGTTGTTATCATTATATTTGTCCAAACAAATGTACCTGTAGTTGTACCAGGCATTAAAATGAACAAGAAATTGAAGAAAACAGGGGTGGTCTAATAATTCTTTCCGCAACTGTATGTATACACCAGTTTCATAAGTGATACTGAGAAATAAAATTGCAATTTGACTTGGACAGAGGCAGAGTGAATGAGTGTTTGATGGACTGATTTCTCCACCGTTCAATGATGTATTGTCTGGAGAGTAATAAATGTGACAGTTTCTCCAAACAGTTACGGCATGCAAAGAATAAAAGGCTGAAAGTACAAGAGCACACACAGACCTTTGCAGGCAGAGCTCGTAGTACTGGGAGTTAGTGACAGTCTGCCCCGGTGTGAGCCAGGCCTCTTGACCGCCTGCCGTCCAGTTATCACACACAAATACACAGTGAGAGGTGATTAGGGTCAGTGACAGGGTGCAAGCATTGCCTTTTCTCTTTCTTTCGTCTTTTCAGTTTCTCCGCTTGCTTCCCCTTGTCCTCTATCCCACACAGTCACCCTGAGGTGCTGAGGCCTGGTGACAGTGGCCCCCGGGGGCCAAGAGCCTGTCAGACACCGACAACTGACGGTCGACAGCCTGTCCCAAAGGCAACCCCACTCCCACACATGCATGCAGACCCCACTGATATATATCCCATTATGGCTTTTTTCTCTCGCTTTCTCTGCCTTCGCCGTCCTCTTCCCACTTCCTCAGATTGAAACTGCTGACTTGGACAGTTTCTGCAGAGTTTGCTGCCCCACTCAGTGCTCAGAGCCTTCCACCGGGGAGCTAAATGATTCTGACCAGCCTTGAAGCCCTGGGGGGTGTAGAGGATGTGGAGCTGTGGTGGTAGGTTGATGTGCTGCAGGTCTAATCAGACGAGTTGAGCCTAGAGAATTTCCAATGAAGGTGTGAATGTATATTTGAGTAGGTACAGAAATGTAGAACTTCTAAAACAATGGTTGGAGGTATGACGGCACACTGTCAATATTTCAGTCCATCAAATATAAGTATCATAAGGCTGACAAATCCACATTTATGTTCAGCTTGAGGCATTTTTTTAAAGTCGGGTTTAAGTGTTAATTCACCGTATACATAAGGTTTGGGGCTATATAGGAAACCAAAGCAGAAAAAACATTAAATCCATGCCATCATATCAGTACAAAAGCATATATCTATAATGAAAAGTGCAGATTAACAACAGCAAACCTCAGCAGGATGTTTTGCATTGTTTTCTTTATTAGCATGTAAGTAAAAACTCCTAACAGTAAGCAACCTTTTGAGTTCTCTTCCTCTGCACTAAATGTCTAAAGGCATAATAAATAATTAATGAAAGGCTACTTTTAGACAAGGCCTGTCAAAACAGCTATTGATGTTTTAAGATTTAGTCGTGTGCATGCACATACACGCACTCACAGAGTCCAAACACACACAAAACACTGCCATTGATAAATGTTATACAGCTAGTCTGGAGCAGCGTGGTGAATAAATCAAAGATGCATTTGCTTACAGCATCAGTAACAAAGAAGAAACAAGGCTTTATGTCAAACACACAGCTGATACACAAACAGACACACACAGGCATTACTATACGTCTAAAAGCAGACACACATAGTCATGTACATAATATGCACAGAAACATTCACAAACACACACAAACAAAACATAAAGAAAAGAACATCAGTGCTGAAACTCCAACTTAGCCTAAGGAGCTTATGAAAATGCTTATCTCATATATGTAATTATTACCACAAGAATCGTCATCACATGAGCGAGGCATGTTCTGGCAGACAGACAGTAGTATTATTTGTGTAAGCTCTCCTTTCTAAATCCCCCACTGCACTTTTTCAGCTGAAGCCAACACTAATAACAGTATCTGATGTGATTTAAAGACTAACACAAAGGCTGCACCCACACTGCAGGTCTACATGCTCACTGCTGAACAACTATTCAATCTGATCTTTGTGGATGACGGTTCATATCTCGTCTTATGTCGGATCTAGTGCAGAGAAATACACAGAGGAACAGTAACAACTTTCTATTTTCTTTTCATTTTTTTGGTTTTTTATTTCTCTGTTTACCTAAGCCCCTTATTTCACTTCTTATTCACAGCCTGAGTCTGAGGTTTGTCTGAATTGAGGGATTTAGACAAATGCCAGTTCATGCTTTTCTTCATCCTTTCATCCCTTTTGTCTTTGTTGTCCTGCGTACCATCACATACTAAGTCGAATCACAAAACAATTATGCATGTAACTGATGTCCCCTAAGGGAAATGGAACCAAATACACATCAGTATGGGGACTGGATCCTTGCAAGACCAACCTGAATAACTCCTTTTAACATACCTGACAGAGCCAATGCGACTGTGGCAGGCACGGGCAAGCCTTCCCTAGTGTCTATAAAATATTCTGCTCAGTCTCATCACCTTAATCTAAACTGCACTTCACTGACATCTGCTTCCGTTCCCTCACCGCTGAGGATGTTTTATGGGCAGAGGCCTGTCGAGGACAAAGTGCTATTTACCCCATACAGACTGTTTTGGATGTGACTGGGGCTGTCGATGTGACAAGGTTGGCATTGTCCGTGGATGGGACGCCCCCAGAGACGACCATTTACCCAGTTTATGGACATGCAGGGATAGCTAACGTCCCTAATATCAGTGAAACAATTCCAGTTCATCTGCCACAGACACCAAATGCATCCTCTGGTAAGCCTAGGGCGCTTTTTCGCTGTCGGCATTAGATAAACTCACCTTGCCTTTACTGAACTTGGCTCGATTTTAGCACCAGCCTGCTGCTACACCGCACCACGTTAACACTCTGTGACATCATCTTCAGTGCAAATGCAGCCGCGACTAAGGCAGCACTGGCAGAAGAGGAAACTTTGTCTAAAATTTAGTCTCCAAATCTATGTCCAGTTCATTAACCCATAAAGACCCAAACAGCCACTGGTGACCAAAAGCATCTACTGATGTAAATGTTAGATACCTGTTGATCCACTAATCCTATCAATACGCTCAAATAATTGGTGTAAAATGCAGTTTTTCCTCTTTTCGTGGTCATCAGATATGACCCATTTGGACGTTCAGAGACTCCGTAGTAAAGTGGAAACCGTCGTCTTCTACAACATTGATTCACCAGTAAAATCCATGGAGTTGGATCAATGACAGCAGATGGAGACACTTATTTTATGTTCAGTTATTGATATATTTTACTGAAAAAGTAACTTCTTCAGTTTCCTCTGTTTTTGATATAATAACCCTCAACTTTAATCTGACCTTTTATGCTCACCTATACATAGAGGAAAATACCTGATTTTCACTGAAAAAAATGCTAAATACAGAAGATACTATAATAGTAAATGGTGATAAATCACTTAAAGGGGTCATATTTTGCTAAACCCACTTTTATTAGTCTTTGGTACATTTATTTGAGTGTTTGGACTCTTAATAGTTTATTAAGTTTGAATTTGAACCTGCCAAGTGCTGAAAAGTTATCTTCATATTCATTTTGGTAAAACATGTAGTCAATTTCTCCAACCTGTTTTAATTCCTTCTTAATTTGTTGCATCTACAACTAGTTACGTCACATTTGCACGTATAAGGCCAAGACTTCTGATGAACATTTCTCAGAGTACGGAGAAACAGGACAGAGCAGCATGGTCAACAACCTGGAGAGGGTGGGGCCTGAAGTGGCTCATTTGCATTTAAAGGGCCAGCGCTCAAAATGACCTTTCTGGTGTTATTACTTAGAAATAGGGTTGAAGATGGACCTGTGGAGTTGAATTAATTAAGAATTCAGACCCAAGCAGAGCATTTACAATTTATGTGGACCACAGGGAAATGTTTTAAAATGCATAATTCCATTTAAAAAAAAACAAAAACAAAATATGACCCCTTAAAGTTCACTTAATCGCACTTGAAACCTCAGTAAAGCTGATGCTAGAGTTAGTATCTGATGGTACCACAAAAAATGCAGATTTGAGCCGATACCGTCATTGGCAAAGCAGCACTAGTTCAGCTGTAGCAGTGTTAGTTCTTGAACATAAGTATTTGTGACTAGCCTGTTTACAGCAGTGCAGTGCTTTGTTTCCAGGCTGGTTCTCCCATGTCCCACTCTAAAATCAGATTGTGTTGACTGCAATCTACTGAAGGTACTGAATACACTGACTCAAGTGTGCTTCAAAAAAACCCAAACTTACACCATGTGGGCAGTGAGTGCTAGTGCCCAGTAAATTTTCTCCATTTGGGAAACCGAGAACCGACACAGTTCAACAACTGTTACTTAAGTGTTACATTAAGCATAACATTAAACACCCCCTGTTAAGCTGCTCTATAACCTCCACCCAGAGACTGTATACAAGCTGCACTATGTGACATTATAGCAGAACAGACACATAAAGTTCATATTACCTAAAAAAGTAAAAGTTCTATTTAAATAAAAAGGGATGATCAACTGAATTTAAACATTGAAAAATAACTTCAAAAAGTGTCATGTAGAGAACTATACAATACCATGCTCTCTTCTAGCTGCAGCATTGAGTATTTAAGCTACTGTGGCAGGGAGATGGTTAGTATGCTGGGCTGGAATTTTATTTATGAAAAGGGATTAGGGCTTTTCAAAGTTAAGTATCCAACAGAGCAGTAGCTGAAATGAATGGCTATTCAATTCAGGTCACTTTTATTTATGTAGCCCGATATCACAAATCAGAGATTCGCCTCAAAGGGCTTTACAGTCTGTGCATAACACAACACTTTCTGTCCTTAAACCCACAGTTCGAGGGAGGAAAAACTATTCAGCCATTGATTTCTTCTTTTTACATTGAACGTATAGTTAGAAGCTTCTTCAGAACCTGATTCACAGCATAATTAAAGGTTCTGTTTGTATGTTTGTCCCACTTGTTCAGGTCTTTATCTTCTCCTTCAGCCTTAATCATCTTCCCTCCTCAGCTCACTTCCTCTCTCTGTTTTTCTTCCAACATTTTTCCCACAATGGGGGTAGTAATACTCTACATTCTCTGCCAGTAGTATTTTCGGTTATTTGTTTTAGACAGTTTGCCTTTATATGGAAAACGTTGGAAGTGAATCATAGAAGTTGTGGTTACATGATGTGCACTGTAAACATAAGGTTATAGTGATATTCTCTTCGACACAAGGTGAAATATTTTTGAAGTCTGTGCTTTTGCCTGTAATTGCGTCACACCTGCTCATGTCAGCTTGCATCTGGCTCTAAAAACTGTTTTGCAATGAGTTTCATACAGCAGTAAAGGTAAAGGATGTCACCCCATGTTAAGAGTTGCATAATTAGACTTTACTCCTAATTGAGGCAATAAATAAATGAGATCAGTTCAACTTTATACAGTGAAGAAAGTGTCAAACCACCACCTGTCCAAACCCCTGTCATGTATAAACGACATACACTATTGTAGTCCATGAAAATGTATAAAATGTAAACTACATATACATATAATACTTAAGTAGGAAGTGTTCTTTGCATTACTGATTTCAGACTATAGAAAGTTTATCCCTATCTATGGTGAAAGATTTTGGCCTATCTGATGTTTTTCACAGAGGAAATGTATAACAGTGGAGCTTAACAGTTAAACTAAACGCATGTGCTCTCAGATTCAGTTTTTTATCCGGCCCCCGAACGGGAGGCAAGGGGTATTGTTTTTGGCTCAGTTTGTTTGGTTGTTAACACTTTAGCAGCAAAACTATTGGTTGAATTCATACCAAATTGGGTTTATAGATTGCCAGTGACCCAGAATAGATCTGATTACATTTTGGGAAAAGTAGTTCAAAGTTCAAATTTGTTATGAATTTTTGAAATCTTATTTTTTTCCCCATTTACTTATAATGGCTGAAATTTCAAATGCCTATAAAAACATCAATTTTGTTCAATTTACTTCAAACTTGGCATATACTGTATATAGAGGCAGTTGATATGCTGACAACACCACATGCATAGACATGATGACATCAGCTGGATCAATGCCAAAATAAGCTACAATACGTGCGAGGGGTGGGGTTTGTTGTGCCTGGCACCGCTTGTTTTTTTTTCTGATTTCTTCCTAATGTGGATTCAGGAAATTATGGAATTATGCGCAGAGAGTAGTATTTTATGTATAGAGAGTATTTATTTTTATTCTATTATTAATCAGTGCTCTTACCACTTAATCAAGGCTGGTTGCATAAATGGCAAATTTTGGATTTAATGAAAAACAAATTTAAATGAAATGCATTAATAGTTCGCAAATATTACGTCACATCACAAAGTGCTGCATTGTTTAACCTTTTTTGTCAAAGGCTTTCGACACAGCTGATCATCCTCTGCACTTCGTTTCCGTAAATGCATCTGTCTCTGGTTTCAGAGCTGCCTTTACACATAGGTTACACTGTGTCAGATATGGGAATAGTCAGACCTCCTCTGTTTATTTCAAAGGGAGTCCCCCAGGGTTCTGTTCTTGGGCCAGTTTTTTTCACATTTGCATAAATAATTACATCTCTTCACTGATAAACTGTAACTTCCATCTTCACTCTATTTCACAGCAGAATGTATCCATGATGCCTTCCTCAACTGTTAGTTATCATTTAATATCCTTCAAACACATTTACATAATCTGATGTTGGTCAAAGATACAGTATGTACTGAGTTAGAAGATCTGCTTTAAGTCATTTCAACAATCCTTTCAGCTTTCCTCATTAATACCACACAGACATTTTCAAGGTTTAATTGCTAATTTTACTGATTTTAACCCCTCTTGTTTTTGACTGCTTTTACTTTTATTTTTAACTATTTTACTATTTTAACTATTTCTGACAATTTTTTTTTTTTTTTTTTTTACCTTACCTTAGCAGTGATTTTTGTCAGTTCTTATTGCAGTGTCGTGGCTTTCATCTCCACTCCTCTGTATCTACTCTATATTTCTGTCCAAGAATTTAAATGAATGAATGTTGCTGATGACTTGTGGGCAATTTTCATGCCATGATGACATATTAATAAAACAGAAAGAGGTGTTACAAAGAGGCTTTTTCCTACCTTTTCCTTTCATGCTAAGTCATGGTTGTTCTTCCTGACCCCAGACTGAAAACCACTGGCAGTGTAAGCCACAGGCTTGTGGGTGATGAGCTCCTTAAGTGCTCCTCCAGGCTGCCAGCTCAGTGCAGTACTGAGGAGGTCCGAGCCAACAGTAGCAGTTAGCTGAGCCTTTATTTATGAAAGGGGATTTGCTCCCCTCATGTTAAGTATCTAGCAGAACAGCAGCCAAGGCAAATCACTAATACTTCCTCCCCATTCCTTTGCCCCCCTTTCTCCCGCCCTCAACTTGAAACTAAAAGAAGTTTGGTATCAGCGGTTTTGGCTGCTGTCTTCAGTCCCTTTACATTATAGACCACATCCATGTTATGATTCATAAGAGAAGAGCTGAATGCTGAACTAACAAGCTACTAGTGAGTGCAGTGGGAAAGAATTCCATTCACATTTTGATTTGAGTATGTCCCCTCGGTTTGTCTAGAGTATAGTAAGTAGTTACTAAAGTAGCCTGGAAAGTAAAAAGCTCATCATTCAGTCCTCTCCTCTGTTCTGCACTTATCTCTCCTGCAACGTGCTTGGTCTGTATCTCCTTAATTCCAGTTTCTTTATCTCTGGAGACAGATTACAGTTATTTGTCTGAAGTACATTATTAAACTCTTCTACCTGAAGAAGAGAACTTAGCTAAAAATTCATTCTCATTTGCCACAGCACCCCAGGAAGTCAGTTGCAAAGGATGACAATGTTGCAGACATCTGTTCGCTCTATAGAACTACCTTTCCTTGCACTAACATTGCAGGCTTTTGGTGCTATGCTCAAGGGTTGCAGAGCTATTGTACATTCACCCAAGTCTTCCCAGATGGCTGGTTCATAAGCTTGATATAATAGTTAGAGTGAGTAGATATTTCTATCAGGAAATTACAGATATTGGCTCTCTGTGCCATAAATTATTATGTAAATGAAAACCTCGGCAGCACTTGACAATCACAGTGAGAACTGCATGACAGTGAGCCAGAGCCTTAACCTTGATAGAACAGAAGTCAATGCAAACAATCAATAATCGTAAGACATTTATGACAAAAATATGCAGAAAAACCATATATCTCTTCTCTTTTCCTTCAGGTTGTCTATTCTCTTTCAGCTACTACCAACATTTCTCAGATGAGTCGGATGAAAATCTTATTGACAAGAATCAGAGCATAAAATCCCAAAAATGCACACTATTACGGTTTATCTGTGGAACCACGGCCCCTGTTCTTTTGTTCAAAAATAGCTAAATGAATTATTTATTTCTCACCACGACCTTTTTCCTGACCTACTTCTCTGTATAGACCTGTCAAGTAAAAGGTTGTGACCTCAGGTGGTGACAGACAGACAAGTTGTTTCTGCAGATCCCCATTGGCATTCATGAGGGAAGAGAATCCATCAGTGAAGATCGTTAATTCTACAAATTAGCTGACACTTCAATAACATGGCCATTGTAATGACCGATTCAAATCTGCATGAAATCTTCAAAACAGTGTAAAACACGGACTGCTGCTGAGGTCTGACATGCACTTTTGTTTTGTTTAATTGCTCATTGAAGTGTTTACAGTTGTCTTTTACACAGCAATCTTGTTTAATTTTATGTCACAGAATTTACCTCAGTTGTGCATGTAAATGGTTAAAAAAAAAAAAACCTCTAGGACTTCAAAGTAAGTGTTTAGATCTACTATTTTACTATTGTATTTTTAATGGCATTTTAAATTGTATTTTATTTGTATTTCGCACTGTAAAACACTTTGTGACTCAATAAATAAAATGTACTTACTTACCTACAAAACAGTGACATCAACAGTTCCAGTGAGGACAGTGAGTCAACAGTCTCAGGTCCAACGTGGTCTACAGGGTCTGTAAGGTCCACCTCTGCATAAACAGTGAGTGTACCTGCTTTGTTAGGTACCATGAAGTAATGGTACTAATGTAAGGAATGATGTTCAAAGGGATCATGTGGATGTGGACAGGGGTCTGGATCAGCACTTACGTTGGTCTAATGTTATAAAGTGATGTTCTAATGTTCTAAAACACATGTTCCTTTCACCTTACATGTGTTTTTCTTGTATTTTTTTTTATAAATACTTCTTGGGATTTTTTTTTTTTTTCTGACACTTATGGGTAAGGAACCAAATCTGGTAACTTCGTTGACCTTGATTTTCTACTTTTTTTTTTTTTTTAAAGTTTCACAAAAGTAATACATTCTTGTTATATCCTCCAATGACACACTAAGGTTGAAATTTTGAATTTCAGAGCATTTCTATGAGCACCCTATAAAGGGTTAAAAGGGTGAGATCTGAGACTGTGAGGCAGTTGTGTTAATGCTGCAGCTCATTAAATCATTGCAGGTGTTTGGTCAAATCTATACATTTTCCCATTGGTAAACTGCTACACACACACACGCACACACACGCACACACACACGCACACACACATACACACACATACACACCTCACATCATCACAACACACAGGTACAGCTCTTTCTCTGCCTCTGGGCCAAACTTTTGCTCATACACAGTTTGTGAAGGCTGTGTGTATGTGTTTATAGAGAAAATATTCTGTTTTCCCATATTGGTTTCCAGAGTGTTTAATCCCACTCATACATTACAATTCAGGAACACAAGTGTTTGTTATATAACTGAGCTGTGGGTTTGGGTATTGTACTTTCCAAAAATGTGTTTTGCTTGTGTTGTGTCTAATCAGGGATTTAAACAATATTTTAACTGGGAAATTAATTTTGTGGTAACATCTTAAAGTGCAGTAGTGGGTGTGAGAACAACATAATATTCTCCATTTACATGATGAGACCATGAAAAATAATGTTCACATACTCTTACTTTCTTTGTCTAATCACTACTGCAGTTAAAATATCTGGTTTTGCTTTTAAAATAAAACACCAAACGACATTCTAAGAAAGGTCAGGATGAAATATGATAAGATTTTAGTGATGACAGCTGAACCCATAAAGGCCCAAACAGCCACTGGTGGCACAAACCATCTACAGATATAAACTGTTTAATACCTGTTGATCCACTAATCCTATCAATTCATGTAAATAATTGGTGTCAAATGCAGTTTGTCATCTTTTCATGGTCATCAGATATGACCCATTTGGATGTTCAGAGGCTCCGTAGTGAACGTGGA
>JAPQRP010000009.1:16635281-16646579 GCA_037367295.1 Apogon hyalosoma | reverse complement strand
TATATATATATATATATATATATATATATATGTTTAATATAAAGGTTTAAGTAAAACCCACTCAAAGCGAATGATCCTTCGGCCGAACCTTGTCTCACGTTACAACTCTTAGCGGTGGATCACTCGGCTCATGCGTCGATGAAGAACGCAGCTAGCTGCGAGAAGTAATGTGACTTGCAGGACAACTGCAATAAATATATTACTTATTCTCATGAAATGATTGTAAATGGACTGAACTTGTATTGCATAGTTTATGCACCTTCATGGTGCCCAAAATGCTATACAGTTCCTCATATTCATCCATTCACACACACACACTCATACACCAGTGGTTTGCTGCTGCCATGCAAGGCACTGCCAGACCCTACTGGGAGCAATGTAGGGTTCAGTGTCTTGCCCAAGGACACTTCGACATGTGGACAGTCAGAGCCAGGATTCGAACGCTTTGGTTATTGGACGACCCGCTCTACCAACTGAGCCACAGTCACCCTAGTGGCACATTGTAACAATATGATTTATTCTTGATAGATAAAGTGCAACATGGGACTCAGTATGTGATCACTGTATCTGGTCAAAGGTAATTCAAATGTGTAAAAATAGGAATAAAAAAAGAATGTGTCTGAAAACAAAATTATTACAACTTTAAAGGTAACAGTTGTGGATTTTTCTCTGCTGCTGGTGAATAATGAAATAGAGACTTCTGCTGGCCAACAAGGTTTTTTTTCTTTGCAAAGGTCAGTATGCACACGAGCGGTGATTGTGAAGAAAGACCCTGAGCTTCTGGCAAAATCCACCTTTATAAGGTGGATACCATCTCTCAGGTGACACCTAAAGGGGTCTTCAAAAGGGCCCTTTCGGTTCAGTGGTGGGCCCCGGGTTGCACACCTGGTCAGGAACATGCAGTCACCTTTTGTTGCTTTGTATTTACAAATGCAATAAGACACCTCGGTAGGTCCCATTGAACTACAACGGTAGGGGGTGTTGGGGAAGGAGATGAGACAAAGAAGCTAAAATTTCATTACACAGTGTACGAAATGAGAGAAAAACAGGTATATTTAGATGGCAGGCTCACCTTTGACACTTCAATATTACACAATTAGAAAAACAATACATGTATTTATTATCAAAATATGCCTCTTGTTAATTAGTTAACAACCCAAAGAAAATGCCAATCCATTCTTTGTGAAAGAATACACTAGATTAATATCCCTATTCACATGCCATTACAACCCAGTGGGAAAGGATTTGTTGCCCACCCACGGTCTACCACCTTAAATCTCCTATCGCTGGGTTTCCCCCAAACATTAAAGTTGTTGCTATGCACTTGGATTTGCCATGCAAACGTTCTCCAGGTCATGTTAGTCCGCAGCCTGTCAGCTGTCCTTACACAGCGAGGTTCAGTCATGTTGGCACCTGCAGACCTCCCCGTCCGCCTCCGCTGTGTCACACCAGTTCACTCTGATTTTTTTCACACTCTGCCCTCTGCATGACTTCATTGACTGTCCTGCTCATGAGATCATTCGCCCTAGTCTCGTATCATTTCTTCTGATTCATTTTCAACCCACTGTGCCCATAGAGAATAACTTTGAGCCAGCTTTGCATTGTTATGTTGTGGTCATGTTTGTCATCCCTCAACCACAACTAGGTGTTTGAGGTTTGTTTGCTCAGTCTGATCTCTTTGACTTCTGAATTTGTGGTTTTATGCTTTTATTTACTGTGTGAATCTCAGTATCTCCCTTCAGGTTCCCATCCCTGCTGCCAGAAACCTAACTGTGTGACCTTTTTACTGAAAACCTAAATCAGTTTGTCAGAGGTACCCACTGCTTCAGAGTTGGCAAAAGCTGATGCTTTAGTGATTTTTTTTTAAGCTACTTTGAACCAGTACTCTCAACTCAACTCTTAATTGCATGTAAACTGTTTACCTGATAATTAAAGGGTAGTGCTGCATTTCACCTCTGCAGTAGTTAAAGTATTTGCTGTGTACATCATCTCTGCAATTTTTTTTATTTTCAAGTTCTCTCTCATAGCAAACATTCACACCGAGTCAAGTAAAATGTAAAATTGAACTGAAGAATCTCCTCCTCTGGGTACGACTGGAGGAAACAAGTATAATTTTAATATTTAGTTTCTAAACTTAAAAAAAAAAAAAAAGAAAAAAGAATTAATTTCCTTTTTATCCCAACCCCCTGAAGGGGAGGCAAGGGGTATTGTTTTTGGTTTGGTGTGCTTCTTTGTTAACACTGTAGCAGCAAAACTATTGGTTGAATTCATACCAAATTAAGTTTATAGATTGCCAGTGACCCAGAATAGATGTGATTACATTTTGGGAAAAGAAGGTCAAAGTTAAAATTTGTTATGAATTTTTTAAACCGTTTTTCCCCATTTACTTATAATGGGTGAAATTTGTCTTATTCTGTCTATGTCTATGCTGACATCAGTACACGCATAGACATGATGGCATCAGCTGGATCGGTGCCAAAATAAGCTACAATAGCTACAATGCGAGGGGTGGGGTTTGTTGTGCCTGGCACCATTTGTTATTTCACTTTTTGGTCTCCACCAACTCCTGCAGGAAATATCTGACTGCAGTGAAATGTCACTGTTATGGTTTAAGAAAGTTTTTGGTAGCACAATAATTAGTGCTGTCTTTGTCGCTTTGTGGACTCATAATTCCTTGGAATCACGTCTTTAACTGACATTCTCAGCTTTAATAGTTCGGTAGATTGACGTTGTATTATTCAAACACCATTTCCACTCTGTGATTTACTCATTGTTCTGTTTTTCTGGCTTTCATCTGTCTTCGTGTACCCTCTTATTTTGTCAGTTACCATTTTTTGCATGATTGAAAACGTAACAGCACACTGTCATTTTAAATGTTTATACACTGGAAAGTAGGCAGGGTTCTATAATACTCATGTCTGGGTAGTCTTATGTTAGGGCTGTTTCACTGCATTTCATCATCATTTTGTTTCTTCAAGCCTTTCCAATGACCTTTTAAATTCCATAATAATGCAGTATTGACAGACATGGTATGCTGTATGATACAGACTATTCAGGGCAGGTTGGGTAAGATCCTCTTTTAGTTTTACCACCCCCTGCACCCTTGGAACATTGTTTTGTATGGATGTATTTGACAAGTCTTGACCTGGAAAACCTACCATGACCCAGCTCTGACCTTAGCTCCTCAAGCAGTAAGTCAGTATAGATAATGGACAGCTTATAGGTTTTTACAATGGGGTTGAGCTCAATACAGTGGTGGGAGAAAGTTTTTGGACACCCCTTACATTTATGATATATTCACTCTTAAATCATTGAACTGCACATGCACTGTTCCATCAAAGTCAAAATGTAATGTTTCAGCAAGACAGTGAAACACTTCCAGGGCATGACATGTTGAATGTTTTGTCATTTTTTTTAAATAATAAACAAAAAAATGTATTGTTTTTTGTGTCTGTCTGATGCAGCTACAGCTTTTAAAATACAAAATAAATATTTAACATTTTGTGAAATTTTAAGGGTGCCAAAAAACTTTTTTCCAATACTCACATGCTGGTGTAATTTCTTTTCTTTTTTTCTTTTTTTAAATTTTAGAATAAGAGTTGCAGGCAGAAAAAAAATGGATAGCACAAATGCATGAAAAACAGACATGCAGAGATAGAAAGAAAAGTGACAGCCAGTCGTAGAGGGGGTGGAATGAGGGTATATGAGGGGGGTGTCAAACATACGGCCTGTGGGCCAAAACTGGCCTGCCAAAGGTTCTGATCTGGCCTGTAGGAGGAATTTGCAAAGTGTAAAAATGACACTGAAGACTATAGCCCCTTTACACAGCACTTCTGTTCTGGGAATATTTCACCTTTATTCCGGAACAATGTCTGTGTAAATGAAATGGTGGATCATTTGGTCCCACTTCTGTCACGGCTCTGTAACGCCCCTGGAGGTAGTAACAGAGCAGTGATAAAGGTGGAATCATGATTCCGGAACGCTGTCTAAATGAAAAACCTCTCATTCTGCAACTGAGGTGTGACGTTTTGATGACATATTGCTTGTGTGACCCCTGCACTGGGGGATTTAAAAAAGAGTATGGGTTGTGTACAGTAAACAAACACATCAACGCGACCAGAAAGATGTTGAACTGGGAGACGCCGAGATCTGCGAGCTGTTGTCACCTCGGGTGGAGGACTCTATCCATGCTAACATTTGTGGAACGGTGAAAAACAGCTGACTCTGGAGAGGTTAGCAACACTGCTATGCTCAGGGTATTTCGACGCACATGCAGTTATACATCACACTGCGTCACCGCCCCTTTGATTCTGGAACTCAGGTCCACAGAGTAAAGGTCCAGCCTGTCTCACCTCTGTTACTCCTTTGGCTTGGCTGTGGAAATTGATCAATGGTGGTAAAAGGGTGGGATCACCATCTTACCTTTTTCCGGGAACTTTTTATAAAAGTGGCTATTAACAATCAAGAGTGTCGAAATCAGTTTAGTAATCAGTTTAGTTCAGGGGCCACATACACACCAATTTGGTCTAAAGTGGGTCAGACAAGTCAAAAAAAATAGCATAATAACCCTTAAATAATGTCAACTCCAGTTCGAAACTCTAAAATTTGAACAATGTTAGACCTAAATATTTTGTGCATTTCGTTGGCCTCATAGCATAATTGCCTAAGTCATATTTTTTTCAGGACACAGCCAATGATGCAAAATGAAGACGCAGTGTTGGGAGGGCCGAGTTATGCAGATATCACAATTTGACCAAAAATGATGCTCTGAGGCCGACGATTTGTAAATCCACCGATATTTGTAAGTTGCAACGCATAAGTTTAGGCCGAATATTGTTAAAACTGACTTATTTTTCTTGAGGAATTTCAGGTTATTCATATTATTCCCATTTTTTTGTAAAAGGACAGTTTGTAGTTGTCAGCATACTTATAATAATTGTACATTTTCGCACTAAAACAAAGAAAAACAATTGGATGTGTCATTATTATTTATGCTATTATTTTACTGGTTTGAAGTTTGACACCCCTGTTATATGGTATAAAAAGGGGGGGGGGTTAAGCAGATTATATGGACGCACAACGACAGAGAAGTAGACACACACAGCTGAAAGGGAGAGAAGTGGAGGAGGAGGAGGAGGAGGACGAGCTGATCCTGAGTCGGCGTGTGAGGAAACTGGAGAATGAGGAGATCTGCACACACACACACACACACACACACACACACACACACACACACACACACACACACACACACACACACTCTCTCTCTCTCTCTCTCTCTCTCTCTCTCTCTCTCTCTCTCTCTCTCTCTCTCTCTCTCTCTCTCTCTCTCTCTCGTATACTCTCGCTCTCGTCCACACACTTTCTCGCTTGCAGGGAGTGAGAGGGGAAACGGGGAGGGAAGAATGAGGAAGAAGTCCGTTCAGCTGCGCGCCTCGTCCCAACAAATGCGGGTTTGCTGATGAAGCCGCTCCGGTCATTCGATCATACAGGTCATACTGAATGGAAACTAGGAGTAGTCTGATTCACCAGCAGCAAACAAGAGCAACAAATCAAAAACTGCCAGTGCATGGGAATCCGGACTCTCCCCTCCTTTTGTGCGTCTCGGTCGGTGGATACGCCGCCTTGGCCGGCGTATAAGAGGTGCCTGCGTCTCCATTGCCATTCCCCTCTGCTGGCTCACCTCTACTACAACTACTACCACTCCTACTACTTCATATACTACAGTAACTAGTAGAGCCTGGGCTGCTTTTACTACTGACTGGTCCTCTCCGGATTTGAGGAGGCTGTCTGCAAAAAAAGAAAAAAAAAAAAAAAAAAAAAGGTAAGACAGTTTTTCCATGTTTTTCCATAAGGGATGGTGGTGCGTTAAGGGGGTTGTATCATGTGTTTCATTGTTTAGTGAAAGCAGGTTTACTGGGATGGGAATGGAAAAAGGGGACAGTGTCACCTCGTGGATCCCTGACTGGAAAAGCAGCATGAGTCCGAGGGGTTTGGATGCATCTGATGTGTGGATGATAGGCTATGCCCTCACCTCATCCTCCCCCAGCATGCTTTCCATACTGCTTTCCATCCACTGAGGGGCTGCTGCTGCTGCTGCTGCTGCTGCTGCTGTGCGCATCGCAGCGCATGGGAGAAGGCGGTTTTCTTTTTTCTTTTCTTTTTTTTTTTTTTTTTTTACAATATTTGTTTGAACTGTAATAAGTAAGCAGCAAAGACTCCGGACTCATGCTTCTTTTGGCTTCAGAGGATGGGTCCCCCCCTTTCTTTTCTTTACTGACTCCCTACCCTTCTTTCCGTGTCCATCCGCCTGTCTCCCAGATTACTAGAGGAATAATAATTACGGATGCAGAGCACGTCCAGATAACCATGCTGGTACCTTTTATAGGCTTTCACTGGAAGTTGAGGGGGGGAAATCATGCGCGGTCCAAGCTAAATTTCCCCTTAGACATGGAAATACTAACGGGGATGATTTGACGCGTAAAAGAGCGCTGGGAGACAGATTTACGCAGTTCTGCAGGTCCCCGTTGCATATAATTTGCGCCAAACCCGTGCGTTCGCCAGATGCCATTTGGGCTGATGGAGCCACATTTGCACATCAGCGCAGAGCAGGTTGATCAGAAATAGGAAGAGGCAGAGGGGGGACTTGGTTTGTTTGGAACATAAGTAGGTTCTCCTCTGAAGAGAACACACATGATCAGTTGGGTTTAAGTCTTAATATTTAAATCTAATGTTTCTTTTTTTTTTTCCACTAGTGTTGAGCGATCACTTACAGGACTACACACATAAGGCTTTTTTATTCTGTATGCCAGGCACATATTTGACATTAAATGACTTACACTGGTGTTTCATTCTCCTGATGTGCCACCACAAACGCGTCATTTTGTCTCCAGCGCACGGCACAGCAGGCAGGTACCATAAAGCCACTGGAGGCAATTCTTTTCCAGTTGACTTCACTCGGGGCTTTGCAGGCATAGACTGGTTCATCAACTATGGATAGTATTTATTTATAACACCTAAAAACCCCACAGAAGTGCAGCTTCACATTGTGCAGTAATATAATTGGTTATATGCTGCAGACTATAAGAGTGATGCTTTTTTATCAGTATGATGCTGTTGCTTTGAGTGCTTTATTTGCAGCCTAAAGGCATGGTTGAAAGGGTGGGATTTACTACAGACACACAAACACATGCACAGACACACACACAGCCACTGCTTTCCAGAAGTGACTGCTACATTAAAACAACTGCTGGGTTTGTTCTAAGAGGCTAAAGAAGAGGCTGCGGTTCAAGTACCCACTGTAGCACACTACAGTATATGGGCTGTATACGGTTTGTGGTGTGTTAGGTTTCGCCATGGCCATAGGGGGAGGAGGTTCAGGTTTATGGAAAAAGAATGTTTCTAATGTTGTATATGAGGCGAAACAAGCCTGACTTGTCCATGGCATTAAAAAGCATATGTACCAATAATGAGAGGATTCAATGATTCTTTATTGTAATTACATCCTGGAGCCACTGGACTCAGATCTCAGTTTAAAAAGAAACACTAAAGAGTCTAAACATATAAAAATGCATTTATTTATGTTAAAATGGACTCCTTGTCCTTGTCCAACCATACAGATGTCTTCATTGATATTTTATGTTCTCACATGCACACTGATATTCATCTACTTAAGTCCTCCAATAGAGCCCCCTTTCTATTGGTTTACAGTAAGAAGGGTCAGCTCATGGCAAGGACAAGCCACAGTACGCTTCTGTTAACTGGTATTTAGCAAAAATGGAAGAAATGGAAAATAAACCACTTAGATTTTATATATTTTAACATAGTATGAGATCTCCATTGGGAGAGATTGATTAATTCACACATTTTTTCTGAACTGTTGTATATGTCATAAGTACTTTCACAGAATATTTCATAGAAATAATATGCAATTTTAAAAAACAACAGCGTTTTATTTTTCTGGAACATGGTCAGTTTTCTGAGCTTTCACACTGTGAATCGAGGCGTCAACCAGTCAAGTTGTGAAGACATGATGTCACATCACATCAGCCATAGTAAACCTGTTATTCTCCATGTACTGTAACAGCTCCTCGCTGCCTCAATGTCCTGACTTGTCTTTACTATCTACTTACCAACACTTTCATCATCAAAGTAATGCTGACATGCAGGTTTTTTGCATTTGGTTTCATTTATATATATATTTTTATATCATTTTTGTTGCAATTTTTTTATGTTGTTTTTGTCATGTAATGTGTTTTTTATATCATTTCCATTTTGTTGCATTGTTTACATCATTTTCTTCTTGTTGCATCTATTTTAACATGATTCTTATGTCATTTTCATCATCAACCAAGGCCTCACCTCTGCATTTCACATGATTTTGGTGAGGTCAACCTTTATAAACTCATTCAGAAGACACTTTTCCTCTGTTGTGCTTAGAAAAGTGAATTCACATATCATATTATTGTTGTACATTTTACAATTGGTGATCCACTGAATACAGCTCTACAACCCATTTTGGGTCTCGATTATAAATTTTGGAAAAGGGGAACTATGTTACCTGAACAGTGAGGAGCTTACAGTATACGTTAATGTACAGTTTCGACTGTGTGTCATCCATTGGATACAGCACAAACTAGTTAACGGAACAGAATACACTGGTACTGAAAGACTGCAAGTGTTACAAATTTGTATTTCCAACTTTTCATGCAAAATATGTAAGGGCACGTATTCCAATGTGTCCTACTATTTTACTCATCCTGCCCACTCTTTTTTTTTTTTTCAAATGCCCTAAGGCTCACTTACCGATAGATGATACAATACAACCCATCGGCATATAGTTCAATATCTATTAAAGTAAAAAGGTAGTCATTCATGTCACACGAAGGAAAAGTTAATCTATAATAAATCAATATTCAGATTGCTGGGGTCACTGTGAACTCACCATCCATCATAGGTCCATTACAATTATGCGTATTATGCACTGATGTATGACCCACTGTCAAATATAAGGCACCAGGTTAATACGTAGGTATTCTAGCATGTTAAAACACAAATGAACTGACGTCGAGTTTAATACTGATGTCTAAAAATGATTTCTGTTGTTCAGATTGGCCTTGACTCTCCATGTTGATTCTTCTTTTCCCCTGTGGAGAACAGCTGCTCTAATGTGACAGCCATGTTTAGCACTGCAGTGTGAAAGAAAACCCCTACTGCTGTCATGTTGTCACGTAAGGTCAGCTAGGTTGAAGGTGTTGCGTACTACATGCTCCAGTAGCGTAAATTCGTGTGAATTTGAGTAAAAGTGTTATAAACAGAGGGTTTGACACAAGCATCCAGTAGACAGTAAGTGGATTATATGCATTGCAAGGGAACATATGGCTGCTACAACATGACTTTGTGAATGTGTTTGTTTCTTATTGAAACATCTTGTATTTTCTGTCTTCGCCAATAAAATAAACTTAAATCAATCAGAAAAAAAATGGTGTCATACCCAGTAGGAATCTGCTTGGAATGAGATTGAGGCTTCTGTTTTCCACTTTTGCGCCATAACTTATAGATTTTTTTAGGCCATAGATACAGTCGGCAACAATGGGAACACCCACAAACAACATGGACAACAATCCAACCGCAGTGGATTTAATTTTTTAATATATCAATCCTTATCAGAAGGCAATAGCGACTCTATGTACGTCATGACAACTTGTTAGCCTTAGCAAAACAAGTTGAAACTCCGCAATTTTACATTATAGTGGACGGGGGGAAAGGATTCTTCCCCCTCGGGTTTCCCTGCCCCCAGCTGTGACGTCGTTGCCGACTGTATCTATTGCAGATAAGTCAACAGCATACTAACATGTGCAAAGAAAAATACATTTACCAATTATAATGCGCATATGAATTAGTCTCACATAGCCATACCTTTCTCCACGCAACATATGAGTCGCTGTATGTAATCTGTTATATCTGGGGTGATCTGCAGTAAAGCATGCAGTATATATACTCACATAAGATTGTGCACAGAAAAATGAACCCCCACTCCTCTATAACTACAGGGTCAGTGATAAAATATAGATGAATTCAAACAAGGTTACATGTTTAGAGTAGACTTGCAATGTATATAATAATGTTAAAGAGCATTATATGAGAATTCAAGTATGTCCATTTCATTCACATTGCCCCAGATTAACGGAAATAAGGTCAGACTACCATGAAGCAAGAAGACTCCTGTTATTTCTGGATGGCACCATAATAATAAGGACATTAGTATGTTTTTGTACATTGGTACATTTTTCATATTCTCAGTAAGAAGTAGGTTATGAGAGCTGCAAAGTCTAGCGAGGACAGGGTGCAGGGCATTGTCTTGCTTTAGCTTTATCTGTATCATATCAAAAATAAGCCATAACCTGTTCTGTGAGTTGTCAGCCTTTCTATATTTAGCATGATTAAGCACTAAAACATGTAAGTCTTATTCTTTTAACATAGTGTTTTGGACCCTTTGCCATCACCCAAACAGACAGACAGACAGACAGAAAGACAGACAGACAGCTGGACACAGTGATAGTAGAAGATAGCTCAAAGTATTAAAGTGCATGCCCCAAGTGGTCATTTCATAGCTATAATAATAGTACCGGACATGTTGGTTGTACAAGTGGCTACAAGGCTGATTCAGACAAAGCTGAGCACATTTAATGATGTTAATGCAGACATTTAATTTTGAATAGTGGCGGTTAGTGTGTGTAAGTGTGTTTTGTCATTCCCAGATGTACACGTGCAGTATGTACACAGCCTGGCTGAAGATAAAGTCATACTCTGTCATTTTCTGGATCATCTTTAGTTTTGATTACAGCACACATTTACAGTGACACTGTGTGGATAAGCTTATGCAAATGTCATAATATTTATTTCTGTCCATAGTGGAATCAAGTTTTGGCCAAGAGCTTGTACTGATGATAGGGGATTCGGACCACTGCATAAAATGCTATTAATCACATCACAAATATTCCCAACTTCAGATCTAGACCACCTGAATCACCCCCAGATCATAACACTGCCCCCACAGGCTTGTACTGTAGGCACTAGGCATGATGGGTAATCACATCATCTACCTCTAGTCTCACCCTGACACTCCCATCACTCCGGAACAGGGTCGATTTAGACTCATCAGACCACATGACTGTTTTCCATTCAAACACAGTCCAATCTTTATGCTTCTAGCACATAGAAGCCTTTTTTCCAATTAGTCTCACTGATGAGTGTTTTTTTTTTTTAAGGCTACATAGCTGTTTAGTCTAAATCCCT
>JAPQRP010000009.1:16617330-16633163 GCA_037367295.1 Apogon hyalosoma | reverse complement strand
TATATATATCTGGATTTTTTTAATGTTTTGATTTCATAAAACAAATGATCTTTTAAGATTTTTTTCTGACCACTTGTTCCTCGATGATGATGGTTCACGACCATCCTTCCAGTTTTCAGTAATATATTGGACAGTTTTAAATTCAACTGTGTCTTTAGTTGATACAGGCCAATAATTAGACCCTTCTGGACCAGAGCAACATCTTGTCCACGACCACAGGATATGTCTCTGGCATGGTTGTATAAGAAATGAGAACCTACTCACTGCATCAGTTAGGGTTAAATAACTTGTCGCAGTTGAAACATACTGTAAAAATCACTGCAGTAATTATCCAGTGGAAGGGTCTTACCTATTTGCTTTATTGTATGCAGCGGTGTATATTCATATAGACACACCTATTTCCATTCTATGTCTTTAGAATTACAGTAATCTTCCTGCTTCACTCTTCCCATCCTGTTGTCTTCCCTAGCTCCTCTGCCTTTCGTCTCTCTTTCTCTACTCTGCACCAGTTAACCACCCTACTTACTTCTCCACATTTCTTTGTCTGCGCTTTACTCACTGCTTTAAATTTTTTATCATTGCCTCCTGCCCTGTAGAGAGGAAAATGCATCTTGGGAGTCCTGCTCATCGGAGCAGAGTGCTGAGATATTTCTTCATTTTCCCCTGCAACACATGTTTAAGTCCTGCGGCTCTTGTCATCGCAATGCTCATGGTCAGCATTTACCCGCCTTGAAATGATTTTACCATCATATCACATGTAATGATGATAATTTTCCAGCATGATGTAATGTTAGTGGTTGAGAGAGAGTGATTCCATGTCCTATGCAGTTATTTTTTCTCTATTTCCTCTGTTGTCTGTCGGTCCAATCAGCTGTTTTTTTGACACCTTTGGGTGCCTTTAAAGCTCTAGAGGAGTGACAGTATTGGGGCAGATATGGAACAGCTGCCTGACTGGAGCACATGGGTTTAGTTTGCTTCATAACCGTACTGGGCTCTTGTTTTTCCCTCTGGGGAGTTGGATGTACTGGTGTATTTGTGTGTGTGTGCAGTATGTTGCTTGTCTGATGCTGTGTTCCTTTTGAAGATGAGCCAAGTTTTGGGGTCATAACAGTAGGAAAAAGTCATGGAGGGAGTTTTTGAAACCAGATATTTCAATTACAAAATCTGAAATAGCAGCCACTTCTGTGTCTACATTTCACAGTGCACACATAAACATAGCCTTGAGTATAATGTGGAAATCATTTTTCTTTCCTTATTTCCGTCTATATCAAACCACCAGTCAGTCCCTTTGGAAATGGCTTGCCATTAGTAGAAACAAAATGGGTAATTATCTTAAGTCATCCGGGGTATAATTTCCTGATAAAATGTAAAGATACATGGAAGGTGTTTAATCAGAATTTGTGTCTGCAAAGATGGAAGGCAATACAGTGGTTTGCAGTGAGGCTTTCTGCAGATTGCATGTAGTTTTGTCAAATGAAACAGTGTGTTTCAAGTGAATTGGTCTTTGTGCACCTTTCCTCAGGTGAATTGAGGCATTCCCCCAGGAGATAAGGTGCCCATAAATCGATACTGTGACCACCCTTTTACTCCCATTGTTACTTAACATTACAAGAAAACCAAACCGTAACAGATGAGAAGGCGCTTATCAAATGGCAGGTTCGCCGGGATGTGAACGTGGATGGAATAAGAGGGATGGAGGGTGGGCTGGTGGGTGAGAGGGGTCAAGGGTACAGGATTGGAGGGGCTGGGGGGAATTGAGATGAAGGGGGTTGAATGTATGAATAGAAGATGGATGCCAGGTGTTGAGCATCCCTAGTAAGGAGTAATACTCAGGGAGAGGCCACGTCTTGTAGAGTGTTGACTCCTTGCCCTGTTGTTGCTATAATGACAACAGTGGAAGGAGTGTAAAATAAGTGTAGGGGGAGGGGCTGGGAGATACAGAACAAACAGATGAAAAAAGAGTCAAGACACACCCATACACGTGGCATGGGAAATTGGATTACGTGAGGTGTGGTCATTGTTTAAGATTTGCTTTCCTGAAATTATACAATGGCAAGAACTATTGATTTTTTCCTTGAGCTAGATTTGAATTTGAGCAACGATCTGAGTATTTTGTCAATCACCCCGTTTGTGTTAAGATAAGAGATGTCATCAACCCAGCAACACTTTCGCCTTGAGTCAAGGCTTCGCTACACTTCACGTTGCTTTGTCACATAACATGATGAATTCAAATGCACATGGACCAAAAATTATTACCATCATTATTCTGTAACAGTTTTGAATAGAGCTGGGCAATGCAGCCAAAAAATTAAGTCTCAGTTTGTTTTTCAGTGTTACGGAAGATTTGTGGTCATGTGGGCTTGAGATAAAACATCAAAATACTCTTTCTATACTAAAACTATATGCTATATATAACTGGAGCAACACATTCGTAATTAATATATTATGAGTAGCAAACAGGATGCATTTAGAATTTTTGCTGAGTTGGAAATGTCTCTTGAGGAATAATGTCGATTTTGTGATTTATGATTGCGAAACCAAAGTCTTGATTAATAGAATGAATCTGATCTATCACCTGACCCAAAGGTTAAGGTTAAAGGTACATAAGTAAAACCTCCTCTGTTGTCACAATGTTTGTTATTATTGACTTTCTTCTTTTTCTTCTCAAAAAACTTTACTCTTCTTTGAGGTATCTGACCAGAATGTTAATTAAGCGTGGCGCCCTCTGGTGGATTTATTGAGAAACGCTCATTCCAACGTACAGGACGCATGGAAGTATGAAGGCAGTGACACATGATAACGTTAGAAACCGACTAACTTAGTTACATACGTAAAGCGAACATAAATGCCTTAAGGCTCTCCATCAACTCCCAGTTATTTTTTTGGTGCACAGGTGGGCTCCAGCCGGCCTCTGCGTCTGAGCTGTACCATGAACCGTGACTCGAGCCGCAGTACGCACCAAAAAAACCTGTACCTGTTGAAACCTTAATTCATTGTACCAAAAGTAACCAATTATTAGCGTTATAATTATAATTATTGTACTGTTACGACAGTCTGGTTTTCAACATTTTTGGACACCTGATGTCACATTAAAAATCTGCTTGTATTGAAAACCCGACATAATGTGTAAAGAACTAGTATTGGAGGCATGCTCTTTAGCCATCAGCCTGTTAGAAAAATGACATCCTTAAGTGAAAACAACCAAATCCCAAAGCACACTGAATTATTGATCGCTAAGAAATGCCACACAAAGCCTTAAATGACCACACATGCGGGCCAGAGAAGGCAAGTAGTTTCTGGATCACATTAGCCAGGAGCAAAATGTTTGGTTATGACTTTACTGAAATGACATTTAATTAAATAAATGTATAATTTAGTTTGAAATTGATTCTTGAAATGTCTGAGTAAAAGGCTTTCGAACACACAGCTGTGACACGGTATAAGAGTAGAGCTGAAAATCCGTTGGCGTATACTTTAATATTTACATTCATTACTTAATTTATTAACTATTTATGCATTTAAGGAGCTGCTTCCTGTCAGATTTGTGTAATGGGTGACTGTCAAAATGGAGAAAAGGATAGTAAAAGGGTTATGGGGCATGGCCGGGTCAGTACGGCACTCAGGTAATACATTACACAGTATGTAATGTCTTCAGTGGACATTTACACATTGATTACATCCCCAGAGGAAATGGAATCTGTGTTGTTCATTTAGCTTGAAATAGTGTCAGGACCCCGAGGCTTTTAACACTTGCTGCCTGTAATATGGGAGCAAATGTGATTCATATCGGTACCAGATTTACAGCTTCATCTGCAAAATGAGTTTTGTGTTATGAAAAATAGTGGCATGTAGAAATGCTGCGCTAGATCTAACTATTGATATTTGGGAAACTCTGCTGTCGCCACATGTACGAATGTTTAGAGTTAATTATTGGGAAATGGATGCTGGCGTGCATAAATGTGAAAGTAACTTATTTGAGGAATGTTCTCAGCGGATCTTTGTTTTAGTTTTGGCTCTTGTAATTGATCCCTGATAAACACAATTATTGAAAGTGTATGGATGAGGTCACGCCACCCTTATTGTGTTTCTGTTTTGCTCTCATCATTTCTACGTTGTGTATGAGCTGTTTTTTAATGTTAGAAACTAAGAGGAAACTGTTTCAATTATTGCCACTAATTGCATCTAAATGCAGCCTAGATAAATGAACAACAAACAATGAAACACACCGTACTGAGACAACAACACCTATGAGGAAAATCTGTAATGTGCATTTAAACTTCAAATTCATTCAAACTGTTTAAAGTTTAACAATCTCTGATGCAACACATGGAAGCATATGCATCTGTGGTGTCCGAATTAGTGCCTTGAATAATACTTGTCCACAGTTTTTTTTTTTTTTTTGTTTTAGAAATGATCTGCCTTAGAGTTTAAATGAATTGGATGAATTTGAAAACAACTGACAAAAGTGCTGGTTAGCTGATATTTTCAATGTATATGAGAAAGTGTCATTATGCAGAATCGTTTACATACATTCCTTCAATAGATTTATTATCTTCCACCAAAAACAAACTGAAAAGTGAATGTCTTGAAATTGCCAAAACCGGCCCGCCAAAGGTTCTAATTTGGCCCACTGTATGAATTTGGAAAGTGCAAAAATTACACTAAAGTTGCCCAGAGTCAAAGGTGTCATACTTGTTTTAGTTCAGGTTCCACATTCAGCCCAATTGTGATCTCAAGTAAAATAACAGCATAACAACCTATCAATAATGACTCCAAATTTAAATCAAAATTTCATAGTAAAAAAGTATCGGTATTGGATCGGTATCGGCAAAACTAATCATAAAAAAATTGGATCGGAAATAAAAAAATCTAGATCGGGACATCACTAATTGAAATATCCAGACATTGTTTTGAAGTAGATCTGATAGGTCTGAAAGAAACGTTCCTTTTGAGTAAAACCCATTCTTTTACTAATGTTCAGAATTTCGCATTTTGACTAAAGACTGTATCTAGCCAACTATCATTTCAGACTCAGTTTTTCTTTATTAGTGACTCAAACTTGGTAAGTTTCTCTATTTTAATGTGGAGGCATTTTACTTGTACACCAGTGCAAGTAAATAACTAATATTTTCTGCACAGTGTGATTCAGCTGAAAGCCAAATCATATTGGAGATAATGTCATAGTCACAGAAAGGCATGCATCAATATATCAGGCGAAGATGTTTGCTGATATCAGCCAGTATCGTATTGGGATATGAGACGTCTTTTCACCGCCGGCACTGGGAATTTTTTATTATATATCATGTTGCATTCAAACTTTTTCATAAATTTGTATCTTTGAATCTGTGTCCATTCAAAGGTAACGTCAAGGTCTGAAACTTAGAAACTTAGAAAACAAGTAGTGCCAGCCACAACAAACCCCGCCCCTTGCACACATTTTAGCTTATTTTGACATGGATCCAGCTGATGTCATCATGTCTATGCATGTGCTGATGTCAGCATATCAGTTGCCTCTATATATGTGCCAAGTCTGAAGTAAATTGAAACAAAGTTGATGTTTTTATAGGCATTTGAAATTTGGCCCATTATAAGTAAATGAAAAAAAAAAAGATATTAAAAATTCATAGAAAATTGGAATTTTGACCTACTTTTCCCAAAATGTAATCAAATCTATTCTGGGTCATTTGCAATCTATAAACCCAATTTGGTATGAATTCAACCAACAGTTTTGCTGCTACAGACATTTGAAATTTTGCCCATTATAAGTAAATGGGGGAAAAAAAAGATTTTTTTAAAAAAATCATAAAAAATTGGAACTTTGACCTACTGTTCCCAAAATGTAATCAGATCTGTTCTGGGTCACTGCCAATCTATAAACCCAATTTGGTGTGAATTCAACCAATAGTTTTGCTGCTAGAGTGTTAACAAAAAAATAAACATCCAAACAAACTGGACCAAAAACAAAAGCCCTTGCCTGCCCTTCGGGGGGTGGGGTAAAAATGCAGATTTCTTGGTGAGGTGGAAATAAACACAAGATAAATATGAGTAAAGTAATATTAGTATCAGTATTGGACAAGACTTTTGCAATCCCCAGTCACAGATTTATAACACAGCTCTACTATAGTATTTTACTTTAGTTGATATATGCAAATACCACTGTCCTACTTACATTCACCACTACTTCAAATAAAAATTGCAGTTTTGAATTATGTAACTCAACAAACTTTAGGTGTCTTTCAACTTTGCCTGCTAATGCACACCATACTACACTACATCAAATCCATGGGTGTCTTTCATTGTGTGTGCTGGTGGTAGGTTTAAATCCACAGAGGGTACATGGGTACGCAGAATGAAAATCTGTTGGCTTGCTCCACCGTTGTGGGTGCGACCGCATTAGATGTGTACTGTATTTTCTTTATCCCTTAAACCACAGGGGAGGATGTGTGTGAATGTGTGTGTGTTAGTGGTAAAAACACTACTGAGAACACCTATTCTGCATGTATCAACACTAATACACATAATCAGAACACCCACATATAACAGTGGGTTTAATTACATAAAGAATACAAGTTCTCTTTGCATCTTCAGTCAAACTCTAAATTATTCTGTTATCTGGATATTTCCCCATGGGCATTTACCCAACGGCATAAAATTAGGCTACCATATACAGAATGAAATGTCATTGCTTTGTTTATTTTATTGAAATGCATTCTCAGCTGTTTTTTTGTGTTAGTTTTGTTTGTGTCTGGTGTAATTGTAGTTATATTTTAAGTGCAACATTGATTTGTTGTCTTAGCGTAATACGTTTTTTGCGCGCCCTCTAAAGCTGTCATATTGAATTCTAATACTGCATTTCTATACCTGGCACTAGTCTGACATGTTCTAATTATGTCCTCTAATTTGTACATATCTATTTATTCCTATTGTCACTTCTCATATGGTAAACTGTTTTTTTTAATATCCAATTTACAAATGGGCCTTTGCTGACAGGAGTTAGATATGAGTACAGCTGGATATGAGAGCAACAAGAAAGTGCTGGGTAATGTGTTTTTCAGAAGCAGTGACATGGAAACACATCTAAGATTTCATGGACATTTGAACATGTTCCCACTAAACTGCCAAGAAAACAACTTACCTAAAGCATGTGCTTTTATTTTTCTGATGGTCATACTTTCTCATGCCTCAAAGTGAACTGGGTTGTTTATTTTTCCAGTTTTTTTTTGAAAGTTGCTTTTTGATCAACTCCTTTACTCATAAGTCTGGACAGCTTGGGAAAGGTCAAGACTTTGACTTGTCTTTAACTTTGATTGGGTATCATGCTAATTTCTGTGAGTCACTGTAAGAAAGTCCAGTGTATTAAAAGCTGCTTGTAGATTTGCTATAACCTCAAGCAAAACTGTCCCACTCTAGATAATTAGATTCAGTCTTATGAAGTATTATGAGAAAATGTCTTATCTTATCTTGTAATGAATCAGATAAAATACTTAAATACATTCTCCTCTTCTGTCTTTAAAGGTTCAACATTAATATTGTCCAGGACTGAAAGTCACCATGGGCCGCTGGGCTCAGTCCTCCCTTCTGTCCCCTGCTTTGAGGCTAGCAGTTGTCACCGTGATTCTCCTCCTCAAGATTCATCCTTCTCTGGCTGGTGCCCCCCCTGAGCCAAGCTCGGACGGCTCAGTTTCAGCTGTTTCCACCAATAACACTGAATGTAGCAAGGCTGAGGAGTGCTCAAAGGGGGTGATCCTTCCTATTTGGGAACCCCAAAATCCATCATTTGGTGACAAGGTTGCCCGGGCAACGGTTTACTTTGTGGCTCTGGTCTACATGTTCTTGGGGGTGTCAATCATCGCCGACCGTTTTATGGCATCAATAGAAGTCATAACATCACAGGAAAAAGAGATCACCATTAAGAAACCCAATGGAGAAACCACCACCACCACCGTCCGGATTTGGAATGAGACCGTCTCTAACCTCACGCTCATGGCTCTAGGCTCCTCAGCTCCTGAGATCCTGCTGTCTGTCATAGAGATTGTGGGTCACGGGTTCCACGCCGGCACGCTGGGGCCCTCCACCATCGTGGGTTCGGCAGCATTCAACATGTTCGTCATCATCGGGCTTTGCGTGTATGTCGTGCCTGATGGCGAGACGAGGAAAGTCAAGCACCTCCGCGTCTTCTTCGTCACCGCCACCTGGAGTATCTTCGCCTACATTTGGCTCTACCTGATCCTGTCTGTGATCTCGCCTGGTGTTGTTCAAGTGTGGGAGGGGCTTCTCACATTCTTTTTCTTCCCCATCTGTGTGGTGTTTGCCTGGGTGGCCGACCGCCGTCTGCTGTTCTACAAGTATGTGTACAAGCGCTACCGGACTGGCAAACAGCGTGGCATGATCATCGAGACCGAGGGGGATCGACCACTACCTTCCAAGGTATATTTAGATGAACTGACACAACTTCTCATACTACATACACATTTTTTCTACTAGGACTTATGATGGGGCAGGTCACCTCTTTTCAAGCTAGCAGTGGCAAATGCTACTCACTGTTGCTGCTGTAGAGGAGCACAAGAGTGTTAATGGAAAATCTGGGAGCAAGCAAAAGGACTTTACAGGAAAAAAAAAAAAAAAAAAAAAAAAAATATATATATAGCCATTATAATTCCAACAACAAGACTCCAGCATAAATTTAACATAAACACACATGCATGCACAAATTTCTCTGAACATAATGACACTTTAGTGGAATTAAATCTTATATGGGTAGCTATTTCTGATAAAAACAGGAATACAAAGGTGACGTTATATTACATTAAGTGTTTAATTTATTCACTTTATCTATGTCTGAAATGTTAACTCCATGATGGTGATGACACAGTGGAGACACTGTGAGGGGGCTTTTTCATTGTTGCCATCAGAGATAATAAAAAACTGTTGCACTTTTTCTGGAACATGCCTCATTTTAATCCAATGTTCTCAGAAGCATTTCATGAGTGAAAATTCCGTAATTGGCTCCTTCTAAAGAATCATTCAGATTAGAGCACAGTCAGCCACGAGAAATTGATCGAATAGTTCACATATAGAAATGTGGAGACAAAAACCAAGCAGATAAGGTGATGTTACAGTAAGTAATGTAATGTCTATTTGAAACATTCTGTATTAATGGAAGGGATTCTGCAGAGGTTCACTCGAGTTTGAAACCATATTACTGCAAATAAACCTGAGAGATTTTCTTGCTATTTTCAAAAATTGCTTCTCCATCTTTTTATTCTTTGATGTGGAAAGAACACAATGTTCTCCAGAGAACAACATGCTAGTCGTACACAGTGTAAAGCCATTTATTGCACACACCCTTTTCTGAATGTACCTCCATCATGATACCAGCTGAGGATGTCAGTCATTCAGCAGCATTGGTACTTGCTAAATTATTGCACCGATTGTTGTTCCCATCTAAGGTGGATATTGAGATGGATGGAAAGATGCTGAACTCTCATGGTATTGACTTCCTGGACGGTCCGCTGGGTTTGGAGCTGGATGAGAAGGATCTGGATGAGGAGGAGACCAGGAGGGACATGGCCAAGATCCTGAAGGAGCTCAAACAGAAACATCCTGACAAAGAGGTCAGTTATAAGACAGAGGGACCCCATGTAGAGTACAAATGTATACTGTCAGTAGGAGTGTTGGTACAGGGTATACTCACCTTTATTATTATAGTATTTATGCTACATTCAAGGTTCACTGACCGGACACAAAACTCAAATTCAGAATTATTGGTTTCATAGTGTCTACTGTTACCTTTACAGTTTTACTTCACCCCTAAAGACCTAGAAATATTTTTGTGGCAGTTTCCAAATGAATTTTTCTCTACATTTAACCTAAGTGATTTATCATCATTTATCTTGATATTATCCTCTGCATTTTCCAGTGAAAATCAAGGTATTTTCCAATATTTCATGTATAGACCATGTAGATGTTCTTTACAGGTAGTGTAAAGTTAAAGCTTATATCAGAACACAAAAAAACTTGATTTGTGATTTTTTTTTTTGGGGGGGGGATATATCACCAACTAAAATGTTTGCTAATTTATCAAACTACATGGGTTTTACTTAGGAATTAATGTTGCAGGACATGACGGTGTTTCCATGTTCATTACAGAACCTCTGAATGTCCAAATATGACACATCTAATGCAACTGAAAAGCTGAGAAATTGCATTTTACCTGAATTATTTCAACGTATTGATGGGATTACGGATTCAAATATTATATTAGGAGATATTTTTTAGCTGTTTAGATCTTTGAGAGTTACTTGGGACATTTAACTGTGGAGTTAAAAGATATCTTATGTGCCAAAAAATAGGATTGTCCTTGAAGGGTAGAGTAAAATGACGTGTATGAATGACAAAACCACTATTTCAGCCTAATATGTAGACATTTTTCAACTATTTATTATGATGGTCTCACTGTGAGATCATATCATGATATCATTATGTTTGGACAAAGTTTAATGCTTCAAAGACTAATGGAAAGGTATGAGACAAGCCACTGAAATATTAACTCATCATACATGAATCATGGAGCCTGCTAAAGTAGATTGTTACATTCTTTCATCATCCCTGGATTACATACAGTGTTTGTCATTTTGTACTGAATGTAACGCAAGAATATGAAACAATGCGATTTTAGCAACTAAAATATTCTTTGGAATACATCAGATCTGACCAGATGGACATTCATGTTTAGATTTCAGAGCTTCAAAGTACCACTTTTCTTTTTGTCTAACTACATTTTAATCATTTTAATTTTGTATAATAAGGAAATGTGCTGGTAACACTTTTTTTTCTGGCTATTTTAGTAGCAGAGAAGGTGAGAAATCTGAAATCCTTTAGCCTTTCAATATTAATGATGGTTTTTTTTTTGTTTTTTTTTGTTTTTTTAAACTCTAAAAACTGTTTTCTTAGGCTATGTTTAGACTGCAGGCAAATGTGGCCCAAATCCGATTTTTTTGCCCTGATGTGACCTGTATCCAATCTGTTAAAGACAGTATGAATGGCACAAATCCGATTTTTTTCAAATCCGACCCAGGCCACTTTCATATGTGGTCCTAAATCCGATACGTATCCGATATTTTGCAGTGCGACTTCAGTCTAAACGACTAGGTCGCATTTATCCAACCTTTCCAGTTACCGCCGTGATTGACTGAGCAAACGCAGAGACCCGGAGGTACGTTATTTTGAGTTTCCGACTAGTTTAATGCATTTACAATTCCCATACACAAGTAAACATGTCACTATCCACGGGCTGACCTTTAGCACTACAGTGTTTTCACAGTTATCGGGCTTGTAGATCGCCAAACCTTGAACCCAGCCACAGCAAAACTGTTCAGAGCTGTCAGAGGACTTTAGGCTTTAGAATTCTTCCACTGTGTAGAAACTTATACCGAAAATGAGATAGTGAACTAACTGCAGGTAGGTCCAGGGTGGCAGGGACCATTCAGACACACGTGAACACCGGTAGCTCGTAGGGTCTGTATCCTTCATATCTCCAATCTTCTCCAAATACCTTTGCAGTCACTCATGCTGAGCTTCTCCTGATGGGGAACCCTTGCTTTTGCTGCCACCTTATCCATTTTTTAAAATCTTAAATCTTGATTCATATGGCTCTTTCCTGCAGGTCGGTACTATACTGTTGCCCATAGCAACGATAGCTTGTAAGTTCAAAATGGCACAGCCTTCCAAATATGCCACGTAATATAACATATTTCCTCATTCCTAGTTACGTCAGAGCCTCTTGCGGATGCGGGTCACTTCAGGGTCGCATTCAGTTCACACTCAAGACTGATAGAAATTGCATTTAATGTGTAATCTGAACGAGCACACAAAAAATCCAAATTGTGCATGAAGATCTGCTGTCTGAACGTAGCCTTAGAGGAGTTTGTGATGTTTGAGATATTTTGGAAAACAGCTCAGTTAATAAAAATGTCCCCAAAAAACTGGCAAATTTTTATTCAGGCTGTCCACATTCTTTCACTTTCTTTATCACTTCACTTAATTGTTAAATGCTTTTTAAGTTATTTCAAGTTGTTTTTTTATGTGTTTTTAACCTTTAAAAGCTTTTATATTTTTTAAAGCACTTACCATGTTGTTGAAACGTGCTACACAAATAAACTTGCCTTGTCTTGGTTGGACAGATAAAAAAATCGTTAAAGAACAAAATTGTGCAATTGAGGAATAGAATAGTTTCTTTCATTATGTCTGATGCTTGTTGAAGAATTGTGATTTTCTAAATTGCCATCAGAGTGTTTGAATAAATTCAGAATAAGCTGTTGCATGTTCTTTGTAAGAGAAACAATGGATTGAATTATCACTGGTGTAGACGTCGCAGTGTGACTCACTGTCATATCACTGTTTCTAATGCTGAATGCAGCAGCCTGACACATCACTGTTATGAATTTTTTACCTAGACGAGTTCCATATAACTTTGTCCAGACAGCATGTCATTGTTCTTTGGGAGACACTTTATTTTTGTGCTTTAGTTGGAGCATGATGTCAAGACAAGTGCTACTTTCGCTAGTCATCCTAGAGAACCCTTTTTTGACATTTTTTTTTTTTTTTTTTTTTGCGTATGTCTTCATGTTTTCCCTTACTAGGTGGAACAACTTATTGAACTTGCCAACTACCAGGTCCTGAGCCAGCAGCAGAAAAGCCGTGCTTTCTATCGATGCCAGGCCACCCGGCTGATGACAGGAGCTGGAAACATCTTGAAGAAACACGCGGCTGATCAGGCACGAAAAGCTGTCAGCATGCACGAGGTCCGTTCAGATGCTGGTGACAATGACCCAGTCTCCAAGATCTTTTTTGAGCCCGGCTCCTACCAGTGTCTAGAAAACTGTGGCACAGTTGCAGTGAATGTCATGAGACGTGGTGGAGATCTGGGTAAGACTGTGTCAGTGGAGTACCGGACGGAAGACGGCACCGCCAACGCAGGCTCAGACTACGAGTTCACAGAAGGCGTGGTTATGTTCAAGCCTGGTGAGACCATGAAGGAGATCCGCGTGGGGATCATTGACGATGACATCTTCGAGGAGGACGAAAACTTCTTGATTCACCTTTCCAACGTCAAGGTGCTGTCGAATGAAGGGGAGGAGCCAGAGGAAGGCGAATCAGCGAATCACGTGGACTCGGTGGCGTGTCTCGGCTTACCCTCCACAGCAACCGTCACCATCTTTGATGACGACCACGCCGGTATCTTTACGTTCGAGGAGCCAGTATGCCATGTAAGTGAGAGCGTTGGCACCATGGAAGTGAAAGTGCTGAGAACGTCTGGAGCTCGCGGCGTCGTCATGCTGCCATACAAGACATTGGAGGGAACAGCACGAGGCGGTGGAGAAGACTTCGAAGATACTCACGGCGTCCTGGAATTTCAGAACGACGAGATCTTGTGAGTAAAACTTTTATCACTCTTAAAAGGAGTTAGTATTTATCTTCATACAGATCAGCATCAGTGTTATTGTGAGCATGTTTTCATAGTTGTTTTTGAGTGTAATGTCAGAATAATATTTGCTGAAAATGTGAGATTTTGCGTGTGTGTGAGTGTGATGTGGTGGTCACGATGAGCAGGGAGGCTAACTGCTTGTTGTGAGAACTCAACAAAACCAACAACCTTATCCACCCTCCTGTACTTTTTCAGCTGTCTTCTGTTTGCCTTTTTGACTAAATCATTCTCTTCTTTATCTTCATCAGTTTATTTGTTCATCTTTTGTATTCTGTTGTGCTGCTAAAGTCCTCTGTGGGTTTGATACTTATTCTTTGTTGCTGTGCAGTCTGTGCAGTTTAGACTAAGTTGTTTTTATCTTGGTTGACTGCTAGCTTGCAGTCGGTGGAAACTATTGACATGGAAATGAAATGAGTGGGGTCGTGTTATGGAGTGCACCACGATTTTAATTAATTTGGCAACGTAAAAGCAGGATGCCCTTTTACATGGGTTTATACTGCAAGTACATCCCCACAGCAACGAGTCATGTAGCCAGTGAGAGAATGTTCCCGTTGTCTTTTCTGTGTGAAGCGAACTTTAAACTCCATTTAAGGTCACCTACTGTGAAATTCCACAGCAAAAGTTCAAAGCACTTTTTAGCCAAATGCAGAGGCCTTTATTATCTGATGGTGACTCATGGTGAGGGCTGTGATTGCTATTTGGTCACATATCAGGCGGACTTTTACCACAGTGGTGACTTTACTCCATCCATCATGATGAACAGAAAAATGGAAGGCAAGCCAGTATCAAGCCAGAGCCACCACTAATAATAATAATAATAATAATAATTTGTTCAGCTATTGTGCTAACTCAAAGATAGTGTGCTGAAGGGCTGAAAGATTGTAAAACCGTTCTTTTTTTTTTAAATAATGAAGATTTATTTGTTTCACTGGCACAAAAAGGGCAGACAAATAAGAAAAAATCTAAATAAATAACCAGAAAATAACTTAGTTATTGGCTATGGGTTGAAACATTCTAAATATTGTTATCAGAATTTTACAAATGGTTCATCCAAACTCATAAGGAAAATATTATGGTTAGAAAAGTAGAGGATTTGAAAACCATCAAAGATCACATATATTGATTGTAAAAATCTGCTGCATTAAGTCATAGTCAACATTTACAGAACTAATGTGTTGTAATGTTTTCATTAGCCTTAAAGAACAATTCCTAGGCAGCTTAAACAAAAGGTGGGAAATGTGTTTTGTGAAGCTGATAAAACTATGTAAAGTATGTTTTTTGAGCTTTATACGAGACTAAAAAACATTTATTAGGAATAAAGCATCAATGGTATAAAGTATTTGTGCAAAAAAAAACCAGGAACATAGCGGTGATGATTATTTTCTTTGACATTTTCATCATCATCAAGGCAACTGATTATATGAGACAATGACTCAAAGGTTGACTCAGATGGTGTGATGCTGATACAAATTTGGTCTAAATGACGCCAAATTCAGTTAAATGCCAGTGATTTAATGAGTTAATGTGTAATATGTTATTGTAACTCATTATGAATATACTGCAAACAGGCTTTTATTTCTCAGATCCATCCATACTTAGATCTATCAGTGTCTCCAATCAAAGAGAAATGACATATTTTTAAGGTTTGAGATGTTTATTCAGATGTAAATGACTGATTATTTAGGAGAACTTTATATTTCCATATATTTTTTTGAAAATGATTACGTTTCATTTCACATTCCTCAGTGCTGCAGTTCAAGAGGTGACTGGTTTCATAGGCTTTATTGTCCTCCCAGATACAATCAATATGCATTTTGTGTTGTTACTAAGTAGACCCGAGTGGATGCTTATGTTGAAGTACTGGCTTTGTGAAATAGCGGGGTCATTTGTTGTTACCAGACAACTGTTAGAAAGCTATTTTTATTCGCACACATGCAAAATGGAATCACACCCTCCTTGATATTCTCACAATAACAAGAAAAAAATGTTAATATCCACAACACATTCAACAAGGTGGAGCAGTGGTTTGTGTGCAGAGTAGATGTTTAATGTAAAACAATCAGGTGGGCTTTTGGTCTCACTCTCTTTAATAGCCATGAAAAAGGCAGCCTGGTGGGTGTGTTCACAATGTCACCACAAATTACTGTTTGCAGTAAAGCCTTCTCCTGATGGCCTGGAAGACTGGTGGGTTTGCAGCTTTAGTGAGAATGTAATAAACTTCACAACTTTCAGCAGATGTTGTTTTAATTGTTTTAATCAAATATATATGCTCCAGGCGACACGGTGGTGCAGTGGATAGCACTCGTGCCTCACAGCAAGAAGGTCCTGGGTTCGATTCCAACACCAG
>JAPQRP010000009.1:16593125-16613097 GCA_037367295.1 Apogon hyalosoma | reverse complement strand
CAGATGTTAGTCTTTTGTGGTAGTTGTGGATCAGACACTTTATTTTCTCAGATGATAAAGCTGCCCATTCTTCTTGGCAAAACACCTTCAGTTCCTTTAAGATTTAGGGTTTTTTTTGTTGTGTGAACTGCATGTTTGACTCCTCCCCAAAGTGTCTCAATGATATTGAGATCAGGAAACTGAGATAGACACTCCTTCACCTTCACTTTTTCTCTGCTGTAGCCAATGACAGGTCGACTTGGCCTTATGTTTTGGGCCATTGTCATGTTGGAACATCCAAGACCGTCCCATGCGCACTCAGTCAGGGTATGTAAACTTATGAACACAACTGTACTTACACATGCACAAACATACAACCATCAGCCATAATGTTCTGATCACTGACAGACAAAGCAGTGTTCATTTTGATTATCTTATTACAGTGGGACCTGTCAGTGGATGGGATGTATTAGGCAGCAAGTGAACATGTAGACCTCGAAGTTGATATGGCAGAAACAGAAAAAATGGGCAAGAGAAGGGATCTGAGCAACTCTGACAAGGGAGAAATTGTGATGAATCACTGGGTCAGAGCATCTCCAGACCTTGGTGTTTATTCCCATTGTAAAGGAGGTGGTACCTACAGGGTTCCCGCAGGGTCTTAAAAAGTCTTACATTTTCAAATCTGCATTTAATATCTTAAAAAGTCATTAAAAGGAATTAAATGTGATTTGGTAGGTCTTAAGTTATGTTGCCATAAACTTGTTGGCTGTATTGTGTTTAAATGTGTCTAAATGTCCAAGCTGCAAAGGAAGTAACGTTAGTTGACTCAGTTCCATCCGTTCCAACCCAACAATTTAGACTGAAATTAGGAACCAGTAATTGCTAACTTTGCCGTCCCTGGGGAGAAATGACTTGGAACGATGGGAATCAAGGCGCTGGAGTAAATAAATATATTTTCCTAAATTCGAGGTGTCACAAATTTTTGTTAGTAATAGATTGTGAAATGGGCTGTTCTAAGTAGTCTTAAAAAGGTCTTAAAAAGTCTTAACTTTAACTTGTAGAAACCTGTAGGAACCCTGTACCTACCAAATGTGGTCTAAAGAACAACGATCAGTCGAGCATCTATGGGAGCAGAACATTATTAGCACCTGGTTGATATTATGTAGGTTCCCTTTTTCCACGAAAACAGCTCTGACCCGAGGCCTAGACCCCACCAGACCTTTGAAGGTGTGCTGTGGTATTTGGACCAAGACGTTAGCAGCAGATCCCTGAAGTCCTGGAAGTAGAGAGGTGGGGCCTACATGGATCAGATTTATTTGTCCAACACCTCCCACAGACAAACAAATGGTCTGAGATTGGGATGTCCTTCCTTAGTCCATTTTTTTGTCAGTACTAATCACTGCAGACCAGGAACACCCAACAAGACCTGCAGTTGTGGAGATGCTCTGACCCAGTCATCATCGTTACAATATAGACCGTTTGTCAAAGTCAGTCTGTTCCTTGTTTCGCTCATTTTGCTGCTTCCAAAACATCAGCTTCAAGGACTAAATGTTCACTTGCTGCCTGATATACCAACCCACTGAAAGGTACTGTCGTAGTGAAATAATCTATATTATTAGCGCTTCTGTCATCAGTCATAGTATTATGGCAGATCGGTGTACACTGTACAAAAATAGCCAAAAGCTGGAAAGTAAACTTGCAACTGAGTAGTTTTTGTTTTGAGTTATACTTTTCTGACCCCGTGAGGTAGTAGATACGAGGATTTGTACATTCATGCACACGCACACACGCACGCATGCACACACACACACACACGCACTCACGCACACACACACACACACACACACACACAAACACAGAGCCAATTATGCAATTTCCATAAACAGGGAGCCAGTGGAGAAACATGGTACAGTCGAGAATCAAATTAGGCTTCCTCCTACACACACACACATACACACACACACACACACACACAAAGCAGACTGGGACTTCACACTCCAATAACCAGCACAGATTGGCCTTTTGAGATGCATGCTTAAACGATATAGGAATGTGGGATGACTATGTTGCATATATGCAGTACGCATTGGTTTTTTTTTTTTTTTTTGCCTGTTTTAGATTCTGAAATACACTTTTTGAGCCTTCAGGTATTTGTTGGAAGCATACTAATAGAACTATAGAAGAGTTCATGGTTTACCAAGTTGAGTTTTGAGGAAAAGTAAAGTTCTGACAGGTAAAGTTAGTACAAGCAACATTTTATTACAGCAGAATACAGTGTAAAATTCAAATCCCAACAAATTCCCTCAAGGATCCATTTAGGTTTAAACATCAAT
Organism: Apogon hyalosoma; assembly: GCA_037367295.1. Taxonomy (NCBI): domain Eukaryota; kingdom Metazoa; phylum Chordata; class Actinopteri; order Kurtiformes; family Apogonidae; genus Apogon; species Apogon hyalosoma. The sequence continues at coordinate 16,610,785 of JAPQRP010000009.1, read as the reverse complement.
AATTAACTAAGTAAACTTTTCTAGATCAACTTTTCTAAAAATCTAATTGGGAAATTGTGCAAAAGTTGTTTTGATCTTCCTGAAGAAAGCATAAAAGGGGTGATGCTTCTATCCCTCAAGTCTAGTCTTTAAGAAGCTAGATTCCAGTTTGCAGACAGAAGTACTTCATTAAATATACAGTGCATAATGACTCATGAATACTGGGATGATAGGAAAACATTTAAATAATTAAAATCTAAAATGACAATGAAGAGGATTAGCACCTTATAGCTGACATAAACAGATTACTGTTAACTGGACTGTCATTTCTACTTTTAAAAGACTGAAAAACCAGGATCACAGTCAGATTTGTAACATTTAGTATATTTGATATTTTTGTATTAGGTCAAAGCTACTATTGAAACTGTAGAAAACACAGAAAATATTGTCATCAATTTAAGTGGAATGTCAATACAGACATGTACACTGACATACTTATTTACCTGCTCGTGCCAGTGGATATAACTGTAACTGTAGTGAGGCTTGATGAGGTTTATACATCATATACACACACACACACACACACACACACACACAGAACAACAACTCTATCCTTCTCTGACAGCAGTATCATTAGTAAAAAGGGAAAAAAATGAAAAACGGACACACTGAATTCATTAGCAGAAGAAGATAAGTGTTGTGGGAATGCCACATTTTTCTGTTAAAATGGACAGATGATTAAAACTGTGTAAATGTGTGTGTTAGCTGTGCCTGCATAGTGATTTGCATTTGTTTTAAGAAATTCTTCTGTGGTACTCAAAAATTGGAGCAGGCTGTAAAGTACTATCTGCCTGTTGTGGCAGAAGAAATTAACCTTTTCTACCACACACACAGTTGTGGTTTTGTCACGTAGTGGACATTAACTTACCTTAACCTTTGGGCTTTGAGTATGCATAAATAGAAAAGCACTATATAAATATAGTCAACAATAATAATAATACTAATAATAAGTGGTGTCAGGCACAACAAACCCTGCCCCTCGTGCATATTGTGGCTTATTTTAGCATCAATTCAGCTGATGTCATCATGTCTATGCATGTGCTGATGTCAGCATATCAATTGCCTCTATATATGTGCCAAGTTGGAAGTAAAGTGAAACAAAATTGATGTTTTTATAGACATTTAAAATTTCGCTCATTATACTGGTGATCTAATACCCAATTTGATATGAATTCAACTGATAATTTTGCTACTATAAACATTTGAAATGTTGCCCATTATAAGTAAATGGGAAAAAAAGATTTTTAAAATTCAGAAAAAAATGTGAACTTTAACCTACTTTCCCAAAATGTAATCAGATCTATTCTGGGTCACTGGAAATCTATAAATCCAATTTGGTATGAATTCAACCCATAGTTTTGCTGCTAGAGTGTTAACAAAGAAACAAACAAACCGAACCAAAAACAATACCCCCTTCCTCCCCTTTGGGGGGGCGGGGTAATAATAATAATAATAATAATAATAATAATAATAATAATAATCATAATCATAATCATAATAATAATGATATAAAAAATAGCCATTGCAGCTCATCTGTAGCCTTAACCTAAACCTTACCTAATCCTAACCTTAAAACAGGTCTTAACCCTGAATATAATATATGAGAGTCTGAAATTTGTTGCCCTACAAGAGGTGAGTGTCCATATGTGACTGTGTTATCAGATTTATGTCATCCATACACAGGCTCTGCCTTCTGAGGGCTGAAGGTTGTGTTCTCCTGTTTCATGGAAATAACACCTCTGTGGGCTGGAGATTCACACCTGTTACTGTGTGTGTTTTGCTGTGCGAATCCACGTGGGCTATCATTGAGTGTGACTGTGACCATGAGAACAGCTATGCAGGTTCTGGACTCCTGAAACACAACCACAAAGTTTTACAATCATTATAGATGATTTGACAAAAACTTATTAGACTCATTAAAAAAGAAATTTGACTTAAATATTATAATTACACCATACATATTTGCTTCTTCCACTGATATTGTTTTTAACAGAAACACTCTGAAAAGACACAGTGAATGATAGGTTATGTTTGGTGTCTCATCGCTAGGCAACTCCTTAGAAAACACAACTAAAAAACAGAAAAGGGTCATTTATACAAGAAATACACTGACTGGATACCGATATCTAAAATTACATTTTGGCTGATAGCTGATGCCAATACTAGTGTCACTTTCTGTTTGATTATTTTGTTGTTGTTTATCCCCACCTGAAAAAGAAAGTCTAGTTTATAAATGTAAAAATAGTTATGTCTTTCAGCCTTTCATGGCATTTTCTTTGAATGAACACAGATTAAAACACATTTATGGAAAAAATAAATAAATAATGTAACGCAATAGATACATATTTTACACTGCCACCAGTGAATCTGCTTGACATTAATCAATACCGATGTCCAGCCGATATATTGTGCACCCCTAATTTATACAGCAAAATCGAATAAACAGAAAAGAAACATGACACTGTATAAACCTGAATAAGGCACAAGTTTTTACCTGAAAACCATCCAGCTTTACTTCACTTCTATATCATTCAATCAGAAAATGTGTTATTAGTATATTAATATTAAGGATAGTAAATGAAGAGAAGAGAAGAGAAGAGAAGAGAAGAGAAGAGAAGAGAAGAGAAGAGAAGAGAAGAGAAGAGAAGAGAAGAGAAGGCAGGTCAGCATCTTGACAAATGAGCCTTAACTAGCTGCCTCCACAAAATGCTATCGCCTTAGCAACCACTGGGATGGAGTTACAGCAAGACAGAGATACAGAACAAAACTATAAATGGGATGCAGAAACAAAGACAAACCAGTCTCAAAAATAACATGAAAGTGAGAAATAACTAAAGTTAGACAGAACTGATGGGTGGGTATATTTTCTGTGATCACTGCTGGATGTTTACCTGTGTTAACAGTTCTATTTTCAGTGTTTTCGTTTATCAGTGTGAAGAGAAAGTGCTCAGGAATATTATCACTGCAACATTTTGATATCAGTAAATGGATGATAAATGGACTGTAGAAAGTCAGGAAGTACTTTGTTCTATAGGAGTCAAAGGGATGCAGTTCAAGTGAAATGTAACACTATTACCCGTTATGCCTGAACTGGTTTAGCTTTACTAATTTGTCCACTCAGCTGGTTAACATGACACTCACAGATTATCCCATTATGTAACCACACCCATTTTCCAGTAATAGGTCAGTTTACAATCCCCGCACAGCTTGGAAGAGACAGAAGAAACAAGTCTAGGCGGTTAAACCAGCTGCACTGTTTTTTTTTTGTTTTTTTTTTACATCTGACTTTGTAGCTGGGAGCTGTGGATCTTGCTCATCTGGCTTTCAGTCAGGAAGGTGGGACTGTTGGAACAAAGCAGCGGGTATAAATGTCTGGCAGGTTTTCAAATAAACTGCAAACGACTGATGGGGCTGCTTTTATTCACACTAACGCACGTTACATGTCGGAGCTGTTGTTACAGACAGCTTTTTATAATGATAAAACCAAATGATAAGGTTTTATCTTTTATAAGAGGGTTGTTAGGCTTAAAGGATTATTCCTTCGGTTAAAAGTGGAGCCTTACTGTGAGGGGCAAAAATATGCTTTGTGGGTTTTGCATTAGGGGACTGGAATTAGTGTTAACTTCACTTGCAGTGTTAAAGCTCATATATTTATGGCTGAATTTCTGACCATTAATAATTCTTTGTAATTTCCTCATTTAGTATCATGTTCATGGTGGAATGCCTTCATTTTCTTGACACTTTGTGCCATTCCTTGGTCTTCCTTTCCTATTATTGTATACAGTTAAGCAGGTCAGACATTGTTTCCCAATGCGTGTGTCATCCTGTCTTTTGTACGAGTGCAAAAAAAAAAGAGTAACGTCATAACTGTAGCCAGACTCAAACCTGTGGCATCTCCACATCTATGGCTTATTTCTGGTTTGATTCTTGTCTATAAGGGGAAGCACTTTAATAAGAGCTCTGGTGTATTCCCCTGGCCTGTCTGCTTGTCTGCCCTAAGTAGTTTTAATGGATGACTATGAGCAGGCTAATACTATTATGCTGATGTTAATTTTTTGGCGAGCAGGGCCTGTGATATTGGAACTGAATCTCACTGGGTTATTTATCCTCCATGTTAGTCACAGAGGCACCAGGCACCGCAGAGGAGAACACTGCCAAATACACGTTTGTCTGAGTCGAAGTGTGTCTGTGTGTACGTACCACATTGGCAGGTCAAGTGAACAGATGTATCATTATTGTTTACGCCACGGATTATTTCTTTCGCATGTGTTAAACTAAGTGTTTTAGTGTACCTGCTAATGTCGTACAACCTGAAACCTGATGTATATCCTTAAGAATTTGAATGAGCTGGAGTCATTAATATAATACCTCTGCCAAGAAGGTGATGTGATCGTTGAGGCAAGTTTGTCTGAGTGTTAGTAGGATTAGATAAAAACTACTGCAGTGATTTTCATTAAAGTCAGTGGAAGGGTAGGGGTATTACCTGTTGCAGTCTGGAGCAAATCTTTAAAAGAAGGAGTGGCTGGATTTTGTATCACTTTTTATAACATTGCAAGGAAAGGGGACTGATTGAATTTAGTGCCGCAATAACGAATCAATTAAATTGATCCAAATCGATTCTTAAAAGATTTGGCAACAAATTCGTCACTGGATTCATTGGGCCTTCAGCATGCTAGTATTGAGGCATGCCTGCACACTTTGGAGTGTAACAGAGGAAAACACAGTGGAGCATATGGCTGAGGCTTCGGATGCCAGGCAGTCCTGTTTGGCCAAAACATAGAGCGCCATTTATGTAACAAAACTTGAATATGGAGAAAAAAATGGCCAAAATCTCATGGCGCGGTACATTTTGGACAAACAGGGCTGTTGTTGTCACCAGGAACATAATAATAATAATAATAATAATAATAATAATTATTATTATTATAATAATGATAATGATAATAATAATAATGGATTCGATTTCTATAGCACTTTTCAAGGCACCACAGCGCTTTACATTATTGAGCCAGTATTCATTCGCTCTCACATTCTCCCTCTGGTGGTGGTAAACTACATCTGTAGCCACAGCTGCCCTGGGGCAGGCTGATGGAATAATGTAAACCTAGCTTAAGATAGTCTACACGTCGTGATTACTTTAGCCTGCTAGCTAGTTATTAGACACTGTTGTCATAATTATAACATTTTTATCCATCTTTGTTTATCAGGCCACTAGACAAACGTTACCTATCATTGAACTAATGCATACAACACTAGTTTGTTAGCCTTTAACTGGAGCTGGTTGAAGACTGTAGCGTGCTAGTTTCTAGCCATAACAAGGCTAAGTAGTGGGCTAGTGCTGGCTAACTAAACCCAAAGCCATTACGGGGATGTAAGCATTAGTGACTTGTCTCCAGCCTACATTGCTTTGGGTTAAATACTGATCTTTGAGAATTGAGTCCTTTGTGTTTATCCGATGAATTGATTAGTTATTAAAATCATCTACAGATTAATCAGTTATTAAAGTCATCGTTAACTGAACTGCACATCACTGGGGCCTTGGTGGAGGTACAGTCAGGGTACAATAGAGGACCCAAGTCCCGCCCCTTTCAATTTGCCTCATGGGACTTAACTTCAGAAAAAGTATTGTTGTCAGTGGTAAGATCATTTTAATCCATTGTGTCACCATTTTCACAAATGATGTTTGTCACTGTTGAGTTTAAGTGTTCTCTCCACATCACATGGGTTTCCACTGGGTTCTCTGGTTTCCCCACCATAAAAACAGGTACATATAGGTTAATTCTCCCTTTGGTGCCCCTGTCTACAGTGGTGACAAAGATCTAGATCCAGTCCACTGCTTCTAATGTGTGCTATGTGCTAATGCTAATGCAAAGACCTGTCAGTTTATTTGGATGGGTGAAATTCAGAGACTGGGATAATAAAGTACAGATCATTTTAAAAGGTGTGATTTTTTTTGCAAAAGTACAGAAACATCTCCTTATGTGTTAAGCAGTTCAGTGGACTGCATGTCTCATTAAGCCAAGAAGCTGCTGCATGTCTCATCAAGCCAAGAAGCTGTTGCTTAAAGTACATTTTACCTCAGACAACTCATGAGGTGAAAAGTATTAAAAAAGGTGAAAATCACTGCATTGTAGAAACAGTTACAATGACGTCAGCTCTGTGGCTTTCAGATGTGTAGTCTAGATATTTTGATAGTTTTGCTACAAACTCTGACTTTTTAACTTGTAAAATCATCTGTTAAATTGCCAAACATCATATGTGCAAATGATGGCAGAATTCATACTTAAATTCCTGTATGTTTTGTTTGTATGTAGGATATCTAACAACCAACTGGGCATGCGATCAAGAGCATTGCTCGTGCATTATCCTGCCTGGGTAATAATCAGTTACAGATAAACTAAAGTAAACACTGACCTTTTCATTGTAGAACCAAATAATTAGTCGCAATAATGATGTGATTCTACCAGCAGCTTATTTGTTTTTCTGTGGAGAAGGAATAACGAAAAGACATTGAGCCAAGTCAGTTTAAGGTCACAGATATGGTACCGGCTTGTTTATTTAGCCAGTGTCCTAATGAGTGGCAGTTTTGTTACTGTACAGTCTGTGAATGCTTGTGTGTTTACAGAGAACAGTCAATAGAATCACATGTGTGTTCAATAGCAAGTCAGTAAAACAGAGTCTTCTACACTGTGCTTCTGTGGTTTCAGTTTTCACATTAACACTTCTTCTGCATGCAGGACACACCGCCATCATTTGTTCTTTTTTCTTTTTCTAGACATACCGTCCTATTGGTGGAGTGTTGCTGCGGGTTACCGCGGCAATGGCTGGTGCAGTATGCGGTCAAACACTGCCAGTTGTAGTAAAAGCTCAGACCATTTCACGCTTTGCTGAGCCTCTCTTTCAAGCGCTCTCGCTCTCTTTTTTTCCCTGCCACTCATTGTGCTGCGCTCTCTTCCTAAAGACATGGACTGCGAAATCAGTGGAAGTAAAGCAAAACAGACCAATGAAGGTAAAGGTGTGAAGAAAATGAAACAAGAGGAAGAAGTAAAAGCTGAAGGACTACCAGTGAAAAGAGAAGAAGAAATAAAATCAGACTTCAGATATACCACAGAGATAAATCAAACCTAAACCCCAGTCTCTAAACAGTTTTCTCTCTTTGCCCTCACACCTCCCACATCAGTTACATCCATTTCTTTAGCGTCTACACAAACACATCGCTCTAAATCCAATTGTATCACACTGGTTTCTTCAGTAAATCAGACAGCAGCGTAGTCATTTTGTTCCTTCCATGAAATACCAGTGCTATTGGAAAACATAACAAGTTTCTTCCTGTTTTAAAGCCATCACTTCTTACTATATACTATATTGGCAGCAGAAGAGCAGCTTATACCCTCCGGGCCTAAATTTGATATAGTAATTTAGATTTACTGATGTTGGGAGAACTTTATTAACTAAGTGAAGGGATATTTTGGGACCTATGTACTTAGTAGCCATTTTCTGTTTACAGCATTTTAACATAGCCAGCATAGTTTTGGCCTATTAGCAACTAGAGCTTTTCCAAAAAAGGATGAGACTATGTTTAGAAAGTTTGGACGAATGCTTATACAGATGTGGTCAGTGATAAAAGAAGCTACAAAGTGCTGGGAAGACGTCACGGTTGTTTGTTTTTGTAACAGTATATAAGATTCCGTAACAGTATATAAGGGTTCCGTAGTTTATCATTAGTATTTAGTGTTTATTTGAAGGAATTGGAGTCAACACCTTATCAAAAATTTTGTTTTAGTGTTGAAGCTAACTGGAAAAAAATCTTTATGATGTGAGAAACCATATGTCACAATTCACAGCAGCAAAAAAACAAAGAGTCTTCGAACACATACATAAAAAATAAAAGATGCTTGCTGGCTTAATTCCTTTGCTGAGTATGAGAGCTCCTGGGAACAAATGTAAAGGATAGCCCTGTTAAAATGTTTTGCCAGTAGACAAGAGGTTAAGATGAATGTCTTTGGAAGGTTGCCAGGTCAAAACTTAGGAATGAGCCAGGACAATGTGGGCGGGTGAGCTGTCATCAAGTATTCGTGAGGTGCCCTTTTTGTAATTAATCTCCCATGTCGCGTCTTCAGAGTCCAGCGGGAGAGGACCGTGATTGCCTTGAGCATCTTGACATGTATAAACATGGATATTATCCTGCAAGGCAATCATGTTCTATTTATCCTTGAAAACACAAAGCTGAGGGAAATATCTTCATTTTTCCATTTCACAGATTTCTCAAACCTAATTTTCTCTTCCTGTCTCACTCTGGAAACTGTGAAAATTCTCTTAGGGTGCATCCACATGAGGCCATCCATATCCCAATGTCCAGTTAGTGTTATTGCTGAATATTTAAACACCGTGTTTTGATGGGACAGTCTTGGGGCGTGGTGCAGATGGACACAAGGATGGTACTCATCTCATCATCACCAACATCTACACAGCATCTCACTGGGCCTAAAAACGACTCCAAAAAAGCCACAAGGTGCTGATGTAAGTGTAGTTAGGCCTAGAGCTTTAGGCACAATGTGAATACAGGCCAACTGGGAGTGTGGAAGGAGGGAACTGTACAAGGCAACCATGCTTAGTGTGAGTCCGCCTTTAATGAGTGCAGTGTAGAAATACATCTCAGCATTAAAGAGCTGCAGGCAAGTGGAAAAAGTCAACCTCTTGGAATTGAATAGATGTCACCGTATATGTATACACATATATCATTGTACTGGGAGTAATAGAAATAACAATTTAAATGGTACACAACACTTGTAATCGTGTTAATATGGATAAAATAGCAGTGATGTTGATGGCTTTAATGCTCAGGTGTCAAACCAGCCCGCCAAAGGGTCTAATCCAGCCCGTGGGATGAGTTTGTGAAATGCAAAAATTACACTGTAGATACTGATAATCAATGTCAAATCGAAGTCAAAATAGTTTTAATTCATTTAATTCAATCGAAAGTGGGTCAGACCATTAAAATAGTATCATAATTCATTAATTTTCTGAGCCTCACTAGGGTCACGGGGGTCGCTGGAGCCTGTCCCAGCTACTTATTGGTGAAGGTGGGGTACACCCTGGACATGTCACCAGTTCATCGCAGGGCTGACATACAAACACTCTCTCTCACATTCACACCTATGGGCAATTTAGATTAACTGATTAACCTATCAGTGCATGTCTTTGGATGGTGGGAGGAAGCCGGAGTACCCAGACACAGGGAGAACATGCAAACTCCACACAGAAAGGTCCCAGATTGGAATCGGGACCTTCTTGCTGTGAGGCTCGAGTGCTATCCACTGCCCACCCATCACCCATCATGATAATCTATAAATAATGAAAACCACACATTTTCTCTTTTTTAGTATATAAAGTAAAATTACATGAAAATGTTTACATTTACAAACTATCCTTTTGCAAAAAATGTGAATAACGTGAAAAAATGTGAGCAAATTGAAATGTCTCAAGAGAAGTAAGTACCATTTTAACAACAACTAAATATTTAGTGTATTTGTAATTGTAATGTAAGTTGTAGTGCACATTGTATAAATGATAAACTGAGGCATAATATTGTTAAAATTTGCCTTTTTTTCCTAAGACATTTCAGGTTGTTCATGTTATTCAGATTTGTAAGGAAACTTTGTAGATCTAAACACTTTCATAATGTCATTTTACTTTTTTCACTGTTGTGTTACTGGGGCGGCCCACTTCAGATCATCTCGAGCTGAATGTGGCCCCTGAACTAAAATGAGTTTGACACCCCTGCATTAATGCATGAACCTCTGTTGCATTTTAGTCAGTAAAACATGATGCTCTACGTTCACTGGACAATACCGCTGTGAAGTATAGGTGAATCTGGCTGTAGATTGTGATCCCTGTGGACAAAACAAAGCTCAGGGTGAGGCACTGCAGGATGTCTGGGGGTAAACTGTGAAGTAAGCTGAGAGCAGTGATAACCAAGTGGAAGTTAAACTGATTTGTGGTGCTCAGAGGCCTGAATCACTGCAATGGATTTGATGCAGGAGGGTGAGTCTTGCCTGGAGCTTAGATAAGATATACATATATCTAATAGCAGTCATACACACACACACACACACACACAAACGCACACATAGATACACAACCTCTGCCCATTCAAAGTTACAGTACATTGCTTACTGGAGAGAAAGGATACATAACTTGTATCATGCTCTCTATAGGCGCAGTGTTGGGCAGCGAGGAACACTATTACACACACACACACACACATACACTTTCTTGCTGCAGCAGCTGCAGTGTAAGCTAATCTGTACGAGCTCCAGTGTGAGTCTCGGTGTAGAATCCCTGGCTTACAGAGATCTGATACCGATTCATCTGCCTCTCTTTTTCATCTCTTTTCTCTCCCAGTCTCTCTGTAGTGTTCAAAGCTGAAAATATATTACATCCACATGCTCTTTCAGTGAAACAGGCTGATCAGGAGAATCCAGTCTCTGATCTTTGATTGATTTCACCTATTAAATCCACTTGGAGCAGGGATTTAGATGACGAGGAGGAGACAGTTTAGAGATTTTTAAAGCTGCATGGAAAACAAAATCTGTGATTTCTTCAGGGCTGTGTTTTCTTGTTAGATTTTCAGATTTAAAGCCCCTGTCTTCAGTTGGTGTGCTGCACTAGTTCCACCCCTGAGAAGAGTCTGCATTGTCTGCTTTTCAACAACAATTTCAGCTCTGAGATGACGAGCAAAACAACTGAAATGTACATAAGTTATGACATGGGGCTTTTAAAGACGTGTATTCTTTGATGGTGGAAAAGCCTTCTCATGTCAGTGGCTGAACTTCCCGTGTTGTCTCACTCTCAGTCTGGCTGATGAACTGCAGAACGAGCTTTTAGTTATGATGCAGTTTCTTATCAGATAAAAAGCTCCCACAATCAGGCCACGGAGTGTCCTTAGTTTTTGATAATCTATGTGTTATGGGGTGCTTTAGGGCCAAAGGAGCTAAAAACATCTATGGATTTCTGCCAAAAAGTCTGAGGCCTGAATCAACAGAAGGGAAGCACTGTGATAAGACTCTGGATGTCTCTGCTGCTCTCTTTCACCCTGCAGTTCCTACTCCAGCTGACATAACGGAAAATATAGACAAAAGTAGATTTCTGCGTAAAGCTGCTATCAGCCAAAAGCGTCTTAAACATTGTGTCCCATTCATGCCCAGAAGAATGACCTATCCCAACAAACTATTATCTTGTAACTAACGTAACGTAAACATTTTACCAAGTGCCCTTAACTACACTTAACATGAATGCAAACAAAGAGACACACACATACACACATACAGTGAAACCATAATAGTCATCATGGCACTCAAGGACCTTTTGGCCACAACACTGTGTCACATCTGTGAGTCATGATGTGGCACTGACAGTGTTTTTCTGTCATTGCTGTTACCCTGAAGCTGTTCTTCTAACAGCCAAATGTACAAAACCCTGTAGTGACATTTTCTAGCTCGTTTTAGCTTCCTGACTTGACCTTGATCTGTGGCTTATATTTGTTATCCCCATAGCAGTATGAGTTTCAGGGGAGCAGTTGGATCAATCCCCTACCATCTATAACATTAACCTAACATGCACTCAAAGAGCTGGCACGACCATTGATTAAGGATCGATGTTTGGGCTACGAACACGTCTTTTATTCTATATTTTTTATTTGTTTTTATCACTTTCCACATTGCATAGACACTAAAAGTATGAGTCAAAACACGTGTTTATGGACTGAGTAAAATCTGTTTGGATTTTATTTGTTCATCTATTAAAGTTTCGCACAGTTACAGCCTGGCCTTGTATCGACCACATGTATGACGCAGTCACCTTCAGTGGTTCTACGAACAGACCTCTGTATTCACCCTCTACCTCATCACTGACCGTTTCAGCTGCATGGATTCAGGTGATTACAGAGGTCATGTCATCTCATGCAGCATCCATAACTGTCATTCTAGATTAAATTACCTTTATATTGCCAAGACGAATGTACGGTATTACAGCCCTGCCCACACTAATACGGATATTTTGCAAATCAAACATTTTTCTTTGAGGTTTGTGCTTCTTGTCCATCAGAATCATCAAATATCGGTCATACAGGTTTATACACCTATCAGTGTATTCCCTGCAGTGGAACATGTACACATTTAGGAGGTTAACACATGCACTGATATTGTGGCAAAATGTATAAAGAATACACTTCAACAACCGAAACCAACACTTTAAAGTTAATTTGATATTAAAACATAATTTGTTGCTGCTTCATGACAGACAAAAGCCTCTGCGTCTACAGTGTCCAGTATTATCTGAAGATGTACGCTAGTGTGTACAGGGATATTCTGTAAAACAAAGGTCATATGGACAGACTGTCTTTTAAAAATGGAGGAGTTAAATACTTTTTCAGAAAAAACAGTTATGCTATTATGGACAGGGTATTATATACATTTGAGGAATGAAACTCATCTCTAGTTTAGAACTAATGACAAAATACCTGCAACATTTTTAAAATTTGGTTTCTGCTTTTTATTAGTTCCTACATTTACATGTCTACGAAGGCCGTATGTATGAATGACCTGCGAGGACTGGACAAATATAATGTGCTGTAGTGATCTGTGAGGACCTGTCTGTTAAGATCAGGAGCATGCATGGCTAATAGGACAACAGTTTCAAAGATGAACTGTGGTAAACGGTCAAAAGTGTCATTTAACTTAAGTAATGGAAGTCATTTGCTTCTTCTGACACTAAACTGACCTGTGACTGAGGCGTTTATTTGTTGACTGTATGCATTTATTGATATAGACATATTTCTGCCTTGTTCATTCTATGTGTTGTATATGATGCATATGTGCATGTGCTTATGGTATACAACTGATAAAAAAAAAAAAAAAAACTATACATAATTACTTGTATCAGTTTAGGTTCCCATGAGATCAGACCCTGCAGAATTCTCCCGCGATCCCAAGAACAGGGTATAATTTGGGAATTCCAGCTGGGAATTCCCTTGCAGCTTTTCCTGACCTGGAATGTGGTGGTACAGATTCAGCGAAGGGATTGTGTGTATGCATATAGATCCCACCCCTTCTCCTCATATATCAACGTGCTGCCATATGATACAATTTGTGGTTACCGAAGGAAATGAAGTTGACGATTTATCATTTGAGTTAATTTTAATGTGTGAGCTCCTACATCTGGGTGTCCAGCCCCGGCACTGGGACTAGGTCTTATAATATCATGGTTGATTCAGTATTGTAGCGTGAAGCAGTATATATCCATCTTAATAACAAATCCTGCATTTTAATCCCTTCCTGATTTATTAACAAAAACACAGCCACTGGGGCGAGATAATGATCACTTGTTTCCAGTGTAAATTACCTCATTTAATCCCTTGATTCTTCCGATCACAAAATACCAAATAAACCAAGCAGAGAGTATTCTGATGTAACACAAACATCTCAAGAGGCATGTCTTGTAAAACAGTTGCGGAAGACTCTACATCATGGAAAAATTATTTAGGGTTTTGATATAAACTTTTTTTTCTGCTGATTTATAGCCTGAGATTTTCACTTACCACATAATTGGAGAGCAGCGTCTACCCCATCTACCCCAAACTAACAAGACATGGCACTAATAGCCGTTCTTTCCCTCATAAGACTAAAGCCTAATTCCCCTGGAGTAAGAACCAAAGCAAGTACTTCTAAGCATACATCTGTGTCTGTACATGCTGAAAACATTGACGCTGGAGAATAAAATTACTAGAAACTATATCTTTGGACCAAAATGTGTTTTACTCGTCTGTTTGTACTGAAATTTCTGGACTACTTCCCTTATTGGACAGTTAATGATACAGAAATTGTTGTCTTACGGATTATTTTCCTATAAAATCCAACCCTGTGGTGAAATTTCCACTGTGTGTATTCACCGATACTATATAAGCGCTCTCTATTCAAGTGGTTTTTCCTTCCATCACTTGTTTTTTCACGTCTGCGGCTTCCTGTATGCAGAGGATTGTGGGGGCGTTTGTAAGTTTGTTAAGACTAATTGCAGGGTATTAATGAGCGGTGATGAGTACGGACCAGAGTCCTGAAGGTAAGCTGATGGTAGTTACACTAATGAAAAGGAATGAGGTTTCCCTGCAGTTGTATGGTCATAGTGAGGTTACTGATAATGAAGAATGGAGGATTGGCTTCTTTGTGATCAGGCTCTTTATTCCCAAAAACCCAGGATGGTCTAGTCTTTCTTGCTCCTCTTGTCAGGATGAAAACCATTAGTGTAGGGGCATTGAAGGAGGTCAGCTGCTGAAATCCTTCATGTATTATCTGCAGTTGGAGTTGTAAAACCCTCTATACCTATGGTATAATGAGCTGGAGCTGAAGAGTATATTTGGAATGAATTATTATTTAATATTAACGATGCTGCTTTTGGATTTCAATGGGATCATAACCAACATTTAAATGAAAATAAGCAATTTCTGTGGTCTGATATATTTTGTTTAAAATCAGATGCATACTTGTTTTATCAAAAGAAAGTGCAAGGCAGACAAATTGAGCAACAGCCAGAGGTGCATTTGATAAAACATACTAAACAATATTGAAAGGGGGAGTAGAGTAAAAGAGAGGGAGAGAAAGGCAAATAAATCTAGTTTCTCATCTATCAACAGTGACAGGTTGTCTATATGCTGGTGGACTAAGCTATCCCACAATGCCCTGGTGGCCCTGCTGCCTGTCTCCGTGGTGACAAGCCTGTCCCTGGTGAACCTTGATTGGATGAACAGACTGTCAAGGAAGAGAGGCCCCCTGTGTGTGTGCAAAGATCTGTTACGATCACGCAGTGGCTGTGAGAATCACTGCCACGCTGGGCGCCGTGGTTGCACACACATGTTTTGCGTCTGCATGGGAATTGCATTTATTCCCCTTGATTCTTACTCCAACCTGCCACTAAGCGCCACATCAACACTAGGGATGCAACAGTACTTGGGAAAACCGAGAACCGTTCGGTTTTCCCTCCACGGGACAATCCACCCTTGTGAACCGCGGTATTTCTTTTCTGTAATTGATTTTGTGTCTGTGGCAAAAGGCAAAAGTTCGCCCCGCAAGCCTCTCTCTCTCTCTGCATGTGAGCACACAGCACGAGGAAGCCCCGCCCCTCAGTGAGAGACAGTGACAGAGAAGCGGCTTTAGACTCAACACACATCAGAGTCCTGCAGGGGTCCACCACTTTTCCAAACTTGCATCTGCTCGTACCATGATAATATGCTTTATATAGACTAAATGTCGTCTAAAATGAACATTTATTTGCAACATAGTATAGCAAACTATTACATGATCAAAAACAAATTAATTTTAGCAAAAAAAAAAGTCTCCGCCAGATATTTGTGATGTTAAAATGGGGTCACAAGCCAAAAAAGGGTGGGAACCACTGATTTAGACTTAAAATAAATGTCTCTAAATTCTTTATACTAGGTTGATATTTTCCCTTGAATTCATTTTTGTGTTCTTTTTGGAATCTCCAAAAAATGTTCTGGTGTATTTGACAGCTTACTCACCGACCCTGACAAGAGCTTCTGCTTATTGATTTTTTTTTCCTTTTTCCTGACAGACAGTTCGACTGTAGTTGTGCTTAATAAGTTAAAAATACAAAAGACAGTCAAATGGCATTGTTAGACTAATGCTTTATGAAGTTGTGGCTGTGATCAGTAAGCTGACATTCAGCATTAGCTCCCCCATAATCCTTTGTGCTCCTGCAGATCCACTCTTTGTCTGAAATACGGTCACTTCTCAGACCAAAGAAGCAGCATAGTCAGTGGCACAATATGAACTTGTGGCTTTAGGAGTGTAGTCTCAAAAAATAATAAAAAATAATAATAATAATAATGTCAGGCTAGATGTCTACTTGTCATATACAACCTGTGGAAAAAAATCTACTTCATCACACATCCCAGTCTATTTTGTTTTTCCATCCTTGCTCAAAAAATATGGTTGTGCAATGTTCAGGATCCGATATTTTAGACGTTATATTCATACTTTCTATTTTAAAGGCATATCTATCTGACATATCTATAAACATGCTGGACTGCTGTGCTGTAATGCTGGTCTGAACAGCACTATTGTAACACAGTGAGGCCGGTGGTGGATGTAGGCTATCAGCTGATCTTGTTTCTAATGTAGCACACTGACTCCCATGATGCTGCAGAGGACGAGAAACCAGGAGAGAAAGAAAGGCTTCAGGCTCTTCTTCCTTCTCGTTTTCTCTCTTACATGTCCTCCTCTATCACAGTTTCACCCCCGTTTTAACTTTCTCTCAGGGATACTTAGTCTTTCATCAGGCTCAGCTCTTTTCATGTGATCTCTTTGAACATTCTCTCACTATTTTCTTGACAATTTTTAATTTGACTGTGCACATCGTATTCAAAGAAACAAATGTCACAAATATATTTAGTTAGCTGACAAATCCACCAAATCCACATGGGGCTGTCTTGTTTGTCAGTTTGCTTGTTGATTTCTTACATCTTTCCCCTACTGCTGTGTGAAAACGCTATATATTTTTCACTACTGTGTAACTTAAAAACATAATAGACAACTATATGCATATGATGTATTGTGGCATTTCAGGAATGCACAGGACACATTTCAGTGATTTTTGCACCATTAACTTTTACAGAATGTCACGTCATGTCCCCCCGCCTGAAATTAGTAGTTTATGAAGGTGTAGCTGGTTGAGCCTGCAGCTTTTCCTCCAATTAAACATGATTACAGATGAATTCACACTGTACTGTCACAAGATTAAAGGCTCAGCAAGTGACTGGTGGCTTTGGAATACTGAGCAAGTCAGAGAAATAAAAGAAGAGCATACTTGAACAGTGTTAACCTGGAGAAGAAAGTGCCCACACACCGCTGTAACTTCAAAAAGTAGTTAACATGGACCTCTGCTATCACCCCCTGCTATGCATAACAGGGCTGAGAGGAAAAAAACCAATGCGGATAGAAGTAGAAAAAGAGTATGTACGAAACATGCCTGAAATCATTGATGATAAATAGTTTTTCAGTTGGACAAATGTCCTCCATGAATAGGTGTTAATATTGATGTGTTATAATATAGATATGTTAATATTTCTTTGTGGTCTGGCTGAAGAAAACTGTAAAATGTCATTAAAAAAAATAAATCACAGAATACCCAGCACCACAGAGTAACCAGTTGGAGTAAATGGCAACCGACGCAAACCCCTGCATCAAGAAAATATTAAAACAATCAATAAAAAGTGAATGGAGATGGAGGAGGAGGAGGAGGAGGAAAAGGAGGAGGAGGAGAATGGGTGAGGACAGAAAGTCTTCCAGTAGGTCTGCTGATAGTTTCCAGTGATGGAAGTGGAAATGGAAAATAATTTCTATCTTAGTCTAACATCTCCTACACCGCACATTCCTGATGCACGGTATGTTTTTAACACATTAGGTATAATTACTGTAATATATCACCATTTTTCATTATACAGATATACTGGCAGTCTGAACAAAATGACAGGAAGGTAGATAGATAGATAGATAGATAGATAGATAGATAGATAGATAGATAGATAGATAGATAGATAGATAGATAGA
>JAPQRP010000009.1:16554483-16574230 GCA_037367295.1 Apogon hyalosoma | reverse complement strand
TTTCTTTTCTCCCGATTAAGGATTCCTCAAGTATAATCTCTTCTTTGCCCCCCCCCATTTTAATTTCCTGTATCTCACCTATTGCCCCCATTTTTTTCCCTTAAGGCCTCCAATAACCTCTCTGGTATCTTTTCCATTTAATGTTACGTGTTTTCCCAACCTTCTGTCAATCTTCCACCGTTTTCTCTTGTACTTTATTCTTTCCATATTGCTTCTTACCGGTAAATAACTCACTTTTATTACTTCTTATATTTATTTCATTGTTTCAGTCATTATACCCATCTGGTCTTATATTTTTTATGTGGTTTACGGTCATTTTGGATTGGATTTCCTTCTCCTCTACTCACCCCCACCCCCACCCCCCACCACCATTGCCTTTACTAACTGGTCCTTTTCTCTTTACCCCTTCTTTCCATCTATTCTTAAAATAACTCAATTAGATCCGCTGTGCTTTCTCGTACTCAATTCCTCCTTCTCGTTGAAGCCATGATGAGTCTTGTTGTTGCTTTCCTGTTCTATCTGTACTTGCTTCTCTTTTCACAGTAACAACATGCTAAATAAATCGAATTTACTCTGCACTTTTCTACCTTAATGGCACCCAAAGTGCTTTACAATGTATGACATTTTTCCTACACATAAGTACATTAGGAGCAATTTCAGCCTCATTAGTCTGAGACATTTTGACACACCAGTACCTGTAGCAGGGGATTCAAAATATCAAGTCTGTGCTGCGAATTGCTCTAAAGCCACCCACCAATACCGTCCTCTTTTCATGACGGCTCTCACCTTATCTCCTGTGATCTCTTGCATTGTGAAAGTCTCTACTTCCCTCCCCTCCTCCACACAGAACAACCACTGGATAAGCGAGGAATGCGAACGACAAGTCAGACGAGGTCTTTCTCCTCAGTATAATTTATCTGTTTCTTAATCTCTCCCTCTCTTTGAGAAGATGATGACTTTAAGAAGCAGTTTATTGATTATTCCTCGAGGCTGGGTTTTTATGTCAGTGTCTATGCACGTCTCTCGCATGTGCAGTCGAACACAGCTACTCCTGGATTAAGGGCGCATTTGCACCAGTGTGTGTGCATGGAATGTAATGTACTCACTACGTCTGCAGTTGCATTTATATGGTTGTATGCATTACTTTTACAATTATCTGCAACATTAACAAGCTATGAAAATACACATCCTGGCCAAAAATGTCCCCATTTTCCATTAGATAATTACCGTACCCAAACTGAAGTATTGAGTATCTTCTCTTTCTTAAACACCCATCAGTTTGTAGAGAGCATAAAGATTATGCTGTGTTTCAATGGTAAAAGTTCAGGTGGTCTGATGAGTCCACATTAACCCTGTTCCAGGATGATGGATGTATCAGGGTGAGAAGAGATGGAAAATAAAGTGATTACCCATCATGCCTAGTGCCTACAGTACAAACCTGTGGGGGTAGTGTTATGATCTGGGGTCGCTTCAGTTGGTCAGGTCTAGGTTCAGAAACATTATAGGTCCAAAAAATAACTGCCACAAGTGGTGCCAGGCACAACAAACCCCGCCCCTCACACGTATTTCACCCATTAAAAGTCAATGGGAAGATTTTTAAAATTCATAAAAGATTTGAACTTTGACCTACTGTTCCCAAAATGTTTTAAGATCCATTCTGGGTCACTGGCAATCTATAAAGTCAATTTGGTATGAATTCAACTGATAGTTTTGCTACTAAAGACATGTGGAATTTTGCTCATCATAAGTAAATGGGGAAAAAAAAAAAGAATTAAAAATTCATAAAACATTTTAACTTTGATGTACTTTTCCCAGAATGTAATGACATCTATTCTTGGTCACTGGCAATACATAAACCAAATTTGGTATAAATTCAACCAATAGTTTTACCGCTAGAGTGTTAACAAACAAACAAATAAACCAATTTAACCAAAAACAATACCCCTTGCCTCCCCTTCAGGGGGCGGGGTAATAAATGTTGTGAATTTGTATAAGCGTACTGAAACAAAGCTAAAAGTGGTCCAATGAAATATTAGAATGTGGGACTTTCTCTGGCCAGGCTGTGTGCAATACAGTACATTTCCATCATCTATCAGCAAATAAGGTCATTTTACTGATGGAGGTAGCCAATGATTATTTACTTTGTCATATTAAATGTGTATAATTATAATTAATGCTCTAAGTCTTTTTTTTATCCTTATAATGATGACATAGAATGGCCAAAGTCAACACTATCCACTAAATGATCAGCTCCTTTTTCCAGAATTCATGAAAAGGTAAGGTTGTAAGAAGACTATTTGCCTAAGTTTGTCCTTTTAAAAACAAAATACCAACCTCTTTTTAAACATTTAACATTTGTGGTCTTAGATAAACCAACTGGGAAAAAAATTAAACTTTTATTGGCTTGACCAGTATACACGTCTTACTTTTCTCAGTGGGATTTGGCATGGTTTTGACTCTCAAAACACTGAGATGCATGGAAGCCTTCAGGACTAAAGCTTGCCCAAACTTGGCCACATTGACAGTGATAGCATTTGATCTTCTAAACAGATCCAAGAAAAATAAGTCAACTTTCAGAATCACACAATCTTGTTCTTACTTGGACACAAATCTGCTAATAAATGCAGTAACGTTGGTATCAAATGTGAACTTCCACAAGCTCTATCAGCACATATTTTCTTTATGCTTTTGAATACTTGTAGTGACAGCACTTAGAGCTGTTGTGGGCTCTCTTTACCTTTGCATACACTTAATATTATCTGACGCAGGAATTAAATCTCCGTCCACTTAAGTGCTCGCTCTTAGCTCTTTCACCAGCAGATCAATGCGGAGCAGTTTTTCCCTTTCTCCTTTTCTTTCTCTCCACATTTTGCCATCATCCCTTCCATCTTTCTCTCCATGCCGTGAGTAGGCGGAAACTGTTGGAGGTGAGAAGTGTGAGCGTGAGCGTGTGCCGGTAACTATGGCAACCCTGTCCTAATTGGCCAATGGCCTGCCAGGATGATTGGCAGCTGCTGTCAGTGAGGACTGTTCATGCAGACAGGCAGCAGGCTTGGACGGCACCAGATGGGTCCTTCAGATAGAAGAGGAGGAAGGAAGAGTGTATTAATTTAATTTTTATTTCCAGTTTGAGATGAAGCTTGGGTTTGCTTGTGTGTGGCTCTTGCTATCAGGCTGTGTGTAGGCTACTTACCTTTTTCTGTGCTTTTATTGCACTGGTCTGGTCGTTTGCGTGTTTCTAGTTTGTGTTCCCCTTTACATTTTTGCACCAATCTGCTTTCATGTGCATGTTTGTGAAAGTTCTCAGCGGTCGCAGATGTTGCGTACTCAAACTAACACTGAATCACTCTCGATCACACTCTAGATTTGTTGAAAATGACCTTTGCGGTGTGAACTGTGGTGAACCGCAAAGATGTTTTGCTCCGAAGAGTCTTACATGAGCTGCTGCACATGTAGAAATGTTAAAACATGACCTATGCTCTTTCAGAAGGTTTCTGCTGACTAACATAGGCAACACATTCATACATACTCATATACACACACAGAAACGGAAATATGATTTTCCAGCCAAGGAAGGGCAGACAGTGCAGATAAAAGATGTTTTCCTCCTCATCACTTGCCTTTTTTTTCCCTTCTCTTCCTCTGACTCACTGATTTTTCTCTTTTTACTTCACCTCTTTCACATAGACACACAAAAACCTGCTATATCACTTTCTGACACACACACACACACACACACACACATGCACACACACACACACACACACACACACACACAGGCAGACACACACATGCACACACACGTCTCACCCACTTTCTGTCAGTTTCTCATTGTTTAGAAAAGCAGTGTAAACTAGCTGCATATTTTCCATGACTTCAGGCTCTCACTGCAGAACAACTTGCTACGCTAGTCGACACTCACACACAGATAAGTGTGTGCGCACATACCCAAACACAGAGTCACAGTAAATGGAGCAAGTCTCTATAGTGAAATCACAGACCAGTTCTGATGCGTACAGTAATACAGACACACCGTCAGTGCAAGTGGAGCACATCGTTCTAGTGAGTAAGTGCGAAATCACAGACTGAAGTTACTCTGGCTCTTTGCTTTTACTTTCCATGTTTATTTCCAGACATTGAATGAGGCCCAAAGGAATGAGAGACAGTGGAATTAGCGGTTTTAAAGTTTCACAAGACACTTTCACATATTGGCAGCCAAAACCATCTAATTTTTACATCCTTGTCTTTGTGAAAATTCATATTTTTTTTCCAGCTGGCTAAGCCCATTACTGATGTGAAACGATTCATTGATAGAATATTATTTGAGGAACACATGTATAAAAATCCACCCTTTGGTGTGATAAGAAATGAAGGACAAGTGTTGTTGCCATGGAAACCATGCAAGAGCAGTACCAACAAAGATTATACCAAGGCAAAGAGGCAAAACTCTTTCTCTTTTTTTTGACAAAAGCTTTCAGTCCAGTGTGGTGGAGGTGTATCTCTGCTGCTCTGATCTTGAACAAAAAATATCTCTCACTTTATACTTTTAGCAGCAGCAAAGATTGTAGACAAAAAATTAGAGGAAAAAGATGAAATGTGCTTTTTGGGAGCTGTGCAAAATGCCAGAAAAGTAGTTCTGCGATGTCATATCAATTAAAGAACATAGTTTATATTGACAAGAGCTGAAAGCTAGACGATATATTTTCCGACTGCAACAAAACTGTGCAGCAACAGAGCTCCTTTTTCTCCATTATAGTCTAATCTCTTTGTCCATAGTGTGAAACAGCGTATATGGAGAAGAGGTAAACCCGAATCTTTGATCGATTGCAGCGTCACTGCACAACAGCAGTTACACCTCGATAAATTAGACTAAAAGCAGTTGTCTTTGTGTTTATTCTCTTTGGCTAAAATGATTCAAACCTCGCCCAGCTAATCAGTATGTTGGTGTTCGTGAATGGTGACTAATGTGTTTATCCCAGGCATTAAATAGGGTTTCAATTAATAAGTCAGTCGTAAACCGGCTGCCAAATAACATCTACAGCTATAACTGGCATAAATAACAGACACACAAATGTACAAAAACAGTTAGTTAGAGCTTGTCCCTTCAGTTTTGTGTTGTGTGGCTTAAGAAGCTTGTATTTGGCTGTTTGTCCACTGTGCTCCGCTTTGATGCAAAACTGGTGCAACGCTCCATCAGAGAGCATAAATATTATATCACCGCACATGCACACACTAATACATAGTTACACATCCTTATGGGCATTTTTAACATGAGCACACTCTGCATGTACAGGCCGCTGCATCACTTCACTGCGGCACTCTCTTTCTTCCCTCTGTTCCACTTGGTTGCTAGGTAGGTAGGCAGAGAGATATAATCAGTGAAATAAAAAACAGAGCGGGGATGAGATGTAGGGGACTGGAGTCTCAGGGGTAGGAAGACGTTGTAGGAGAAGAGAGAGAGCGACGGTTAAACGGGGAATCCCTCACTAGATTAAATAAAAATAAACCACATGTGAAACTCCCTCACCTTCCTGTGTTCCTTAGTGTGTGTATGTGCGCGTGACACTGCTTGTAACTGCTTGTAACAGTTTCCATATGGCCTTGTCACACACACACACACACACACACACGGGAGAAAAAAGTTTCCATGTTTAGGCTAAGTGAGCTTTAACATGACAGATGTTGATTGTTACTGTAGCTTACTGTGTCCCCACACACACACACACACGCAGACACACGCACACACGCACACACACACACACGGACAGAGGACTATTTTTAACCTTTGTTTTATGAGTTTCTGGACAAAAAGTGTGAAAGGACACACATACACACAGAGCACAGTCATTTATAGATGGAAAATGTGTAAGGATTTATGCACATATGCACACACACACACACACACACACACACACACGCACACACACAAACACACCAGGATTTTCTTGGTGGTGAATTTTCCAGTGGCAGTGCTCTGTCCACTGTTGTTGCTCATTGTTTTTGTCATTTTCATCTAGTGGCAGTGAAAACCACGGGTCGTTCTTTATGACAAATTGCTTCCTTTGAAAATGTGCAGCGTTAAAAATAGTTTAATGAACTACTTTTCAGTTTGTGCAAAGTGAATATTGGTGTTTGTTGCTTGCAGAGTCGAAACACTTCTGTCAAAAAAACAAAAGACACAGTATCATATTAGTTTGCAAGTCTCTAATGTAATTTAAAAAAACACAAAAAAAAAACTACTGTGGAAATTAACACTATAGCAAAACCATAATTCCTTTCATGTATCTGCCATGCCAAGAGTAATCTAAACCATAAACTCTAAATATTTTCCCACACTCTGCCTCTTTAATGATGTGTAAATACAAAGAGTTGTGTAGAGGAGATGTTGAGTACGTTGAGGCATCCAACAGCTTGTGCTCTAAAGCGAGTATTTTGGAAGCTGCGCCGTAGCTGCACGCAGAGGGAAACTTTACTGATGCCGCCTCTGAAGCTGCTCTCCATGGAAAACCTGCGTTGGATCTGCAGCGACAGATTGAGGTTAAAATTTTGCTTCAGGAAGCTCACAATAAAAGTGATAAAACGGCAAAAAATAGATGATAGGACCAGCTTTTTCATGCAATATGAGAGTAAGACCCGGAAGTAATGAATGGATTCATACACAAGCACACACATTCACATTCACACACCAGCAGAATACATTTAGGGTAATCACAGTGACACTAAACAGATACTATGAGAATTATGCATGGGGCAAATATGAGAAACATACACGCTGTATAAACTCATACATACAAACAGTCCAAAACACTCTGTTAAAGCCTCATCAAAAAGAAAATCAATTTGCACCAGGGGTTTTCTTTGATTACATTCCTCTTACTGCACTTGTGGTGGGTGGTTGAATTAAAAACTCTCTAACTGAATGAGCTTAGATTATACTCTACATCATCTACATGAACCAATCCCAGCAGTAAAAAAGGCCCCTGATCTGCACGCTGCTGTAGTCCGTTTAGCACCGTAAGGGTCTAACACTGCAACGGCGCTGGAGCAGTGTGATCCAGCAGCTACAGCAGCGTTAATACAGTTTACTCTAGTGTTTCTATGACACCAAAACTAACAGGAAGTGTTATTTCTTCTGAATGGAGTCGGTTAAATTTTTCATGACTCTGCGAATCAGCTTGTCCCTAATGACTTCTTATCACTGTTTGCTTGCTGTTTCTGTCTCTATTAGTGCTTTTAAAAAATGTTATTGTATTGCACCAAAAAGCACCCCGTTCTGAATATGCAATTTTAATATATGGACCCACTGGGGGACTTTATTTGGACAGAAATAATCCTGCTGGAGTGATTACGCTTTTCTAGGGAATTTACCTGTATAGAAAATAAAATTCAATTTAAAGTTTAGAAATGATTGTCTCTCTGGGTTGTGTTCAGATCTGGCTTGTCATATAAAATCTTGTGGTGTTAAATGAAATCATTATGGCAGTTGTTCAGTGTGTGTCCTATTGTAGCAGCAATTGCAATAACTACCTGTTTTTGGACATTACCTGTCTTTTGTTGGAGTAATTGCCACTTATCGATTGTCTTACAACCATGTTCTCTTTTTCCTACTGTTTCTCCTTCTAGTACAAAGGTCAGTGTTGGCTTTGGCTCTCTAAAAAGGAAATGGAAAGCATGATTTATTTTTCGCTGCATAAGCAGAGTCTGCATGTCAGCCACTAAACAAGGACAAACAACAAACATTCTGTATAAAGCAAGTCAAAGAGGAGAAGAACACACAAACAATTCTTGTAGATTCGATGGAAAATAAGAACTTTGCTAGTTTTTAGGGATGCGCCGACACCGGTATCTGATACAAACACACTGATACCACTTGACGGCAGCATGGAGTAATGTCAGCAGTGTGGAGATTTTTCAAAATGAACGATGGTGACAAAAGTAACTGACTGCAAGTTACGTTAAAAACGGATACGGATGGAGCATCTTCTCCATCTTCTGCCTTCATTCCGTACATAATTCTGTCCGTTTTCCGAGAGCTAGTGGATGCGTACGTAGAGCCATATAAAGATCATCATATTATCTTATATATGAGGCTCTGTGTACCCAGACGGAGAAGCAGTACCACTGGGAACCGTGGAGGGAGTGGATCTTTTCACAGATTGACTGTGTTAGTTGGTGAAAAACTACTGACATATTTATGACAACTATCAATATCAATATTAATATAATCCACATTATCCACATTAGTATTACGTCCTCTGTCATCACCATGTTTGTTATTATTGACTTTCTTCTACTTATTCTCAAAAAAAACGTTACTCTTCTTCATGGTATTTGGCACATAGTTAATTAAGAGCGGCACCCTCTGGTGGATTGATTGAGAAACACTCATTCCAACACATTAAATGTTTACAGTCAGACTAATGATAATGACAATAAAGCACATTTTCAAAAGTAACTAAGAACTGTAAGGGTATTATTAAGTACTCGTATTTGGTACTTGGTATCGGCAAGTAATCAAATGTACGTACTTGTACTTGGTCTGGAAAAAACTGGTATCGGTGCATCCCTACTAGTTTTTATCTGACATCACATATCCTGCATTTTGACTATTGCACATGAACAATAATGAAACTAAATATTGTGCAGCCCGTAGTCAATTGTTTGAAGCTGAAGGACAAACAGCCTTCGTGGGATCAATGAAGTTAATCTGAAACTGAATCTGAAATCATTTGTGAGGATGCAGAGGAGGAGAATGAACAATAATGATCTCTTTTTTATAGCATGAATTACATCTGATGTAATATTTGCTGTGATGGTTAATTCTTACACTAGTTAGTTTGACAGTATGAGGATTAAAAATCTACTTCTAATAATAAAACAAACATTTGTCTAATACTACAACCTAATCTGAGAAAAAAAAATACCTCACACAAATACACCAGTGCACCTTTTAATCTCCACTCTGCTTTATCTTCTTCAACATTATGCCTCTTTTTTCTCTCTCTGACCTTGTTTTATCTCAGAACATTTAGATATGATTCTTCGTTTACCTTCTTCCAATCCGTTTTTCTTTCTCTCCTGTCCTTCTCTTTCCCTCGTCTCATTATCTGAGTCAGATCCAGGTCTCAAACCCACACACCTTAAATCCCCAGTAACTTTTCATCTTAAAACTGTCCATTTACAAAGTGAATCTGAGTCTTATTCATATGGAATATAATTAATTTTGTTGGTTCTGAAATATATGTGTATGTCCTATATGTTGTTAGGTCATAGCATTAGCACCTTTAAAAGTGTTTGGAGATGAGACACCATTGTCTTTTTTATAAAATTCAAAATGAGGAAAAACAAGACAGAGAAGAGGGGTAAGATAACAAGACGAGGAATGAAAAATGATCTGGAGCGGAAACAGTGATAAACTATTTCAGTTTCTCCCCTTGTCTTCATATTCTGTGTTCTCTGGCAAAATGTTTAGAGGGATGACATTTAAATGTTTTTCTTTTATCTTGTGAAGAAGATTTAATGTTATTAAACTGAAACGTTTCAGAGGAGTTCCACTGAAGACCTATTTTCACATGTTTTGTATAACCCTTTGACTTCTGCTGAATTTGGGATTTACCCCACACTAACACACACACACACACACGCACACACACATCTGTGTTTCATATGTCTGTTTCTTTAACACTTACAGATAACTATTGAAAAACTGCTATAGCTGGCATGCATGTCACCCATCTCCTCATGTTTTCTGAAGGATTTAGGTTTGCTTTTCCAGTAAGTATCTGAATATCCACACTATCTTGAGGTATGATCCTTTTGAGTTTCCATCTAAAAATTTTATTTATCATCAACAGCCAGTCTTTAATAGTCCTCAACCTGGAAACAGGCTGAATAAATCCATGGTTATGCCGTACAGTGGTGCAGCACCCATCTACCAGCAGGTCCTGGGTATGAACATTGGGGTCTTTCTTGTTACCCCCGTTCTCTGAGTACTCCGTGGTCAGTCTAAATTACCCATAGGTGTGAATGTGAGAATAAATCATTGTTTGTCTCTACATGTTAGATATGAACTGGCAACACATCCAGGATGTACCCCACCTTCGCCTGGCGGTAGCTGGGAAAGGCTCCAGCGTTCCCGCAACCCTCCCAAGGATTAAGCAGTTTGGAAATTAATCAAATGCAGGGCTGTAATATTATCACAGGACCTCTGTTTTTGCTGAAATAGGGTAGGCCATTTGCAGTGGAATTTTTACTTTACAAATGGCAGATTCATATCAGATTAAGCTGACGTACAGTTATCACAAATTACCAGAGGTTCACAGATAATACGAAGGGTTTAAGTCGACTCAAGAGCTAAAATATTCACTGCTGTTTGTATTAAACGTCTTGTTATCTTGGTCTAATCGGCCATCAACCAAGCAAGATGTGGATCAGGAAGACGATATGTAAACCATTCTTCCCTTCATCCAACACAGTAATAGTGTTGTAGCTCTGTATTTCTCTCTCTGTCCACTCGTCTTTTTGTCTCTGTCACAGTCTGTTGTCTTTCGTCTCCATCTGCATATGTTACAGCTTATGTCACCGCTGTTTGTTTTGGACTGAACTGTGGATCAAGAAGCTGCATGTAGGCATGTGTTCTGGTCACCGAGGTGGTTACAAAGGTGTTTGATTTGGCTTCAATATTCAGACAAGGCCAGATTTCTTAATTTTGATGTTAAGGTAAAACTCATAATCCTACGTTGATCCAGGCTCCCCATTGGAGACACTTAAATCAACACACTCTTTGTTTAATCTGATTTTGTCTGATATGGGAAGATTATTTTTTTGTCTTGCTCATTCACTGTTTAAACTGAATATTTTGCATTGTGTAAAAACATATGCAGAAACTGTGACCTATAGCAGTGTGAAAGTTTCATTTTAGGTGACGTTGCAGACTTTCCACCATGATCTTTTGCTCGTTATATGTGGCTGCTTTAATAAAGAGCTTCAAAATAGGGCAGGGTCAGGTTTGTCCTCTTTATTATAACATGGACGCCAAAAATGTTTGCATTTCAGGCTCTGATTCTGATTTAATGAGAGTCTCTATATGCCAAAAGTCTTTACGGTAATTGGTAGAGGAGCATCTTTAACAGGCAACCTTTGCAGAACTTGAACAAACAAACAGAACAGACAGAGCACAGATGAAAATAACTTAATATTGTTTGCTTTATGCGTCATTAACCCATCATTCACAGCTGTAGAAGGATTATCCAATCTGTAGACATGCATGTCATGGAGAATGCATGTGTAGGGAGAACACTGACATAAGAACAGTAAACTATGTCCGCTGTTAAAACACTTTTAACCTTACTGATTGAAGCCTGGTATTCAAAGCAGGCAAAGTCATCCTGTGACATACTGTAAATGCAGTTCAAGTCTGTCCTCTATAACCCACAGATCAGTGTGGAAAAAAGCTTTTATTGCTGATTTGTCTGAATGTGTCTGTCAGGCGTATCTTGCCCAAGGCAACCCATAACCTAACCCTGTAAATGTCACAGAAAGCATAGGCTATCAGTCATGCCATGGTGTAAATATTAGCTGCTATTTATTTAAGGTCACGTCCAGCTGGGGTCATAGAGAGAAATCACAGCCCCCATTTTATACTTGGAAGTTATGCTAATTTTGCTGTTCAAACAAGAAAAACATTAACATTAGAGGAATCCCATACTGTAGTTCAACCTTCATGGTTTATTTTGGACCTCAGTTGAATTGTTGTTATTACAAATACACATATTGCAAAATACTGCAATACTGAGGTAAAAGCTGAGCTAAAAATGTCATTTCTCTCTTGTGAGCATTGTTGTATTTGCAAAACCCTTTAGCCTATAGTCACCGTGTGTATGTGTGTGTTCCTGTGTGCCAGTGTCTAATATCCTGCGATTGCCATAGTCCTGAGGGAGAGGCAGGCGGCCATCTTGGCTCTGAATGACAGACGCATTGACAGAGTGTAGAAATCCAATAGTTCCTTAGAAACTAAGTCTTTGCGTGTGTGTGTGTGTGTGTGTGTGTGTGTGTGTGTGTGTGGTGGTGGTGGTGGTGGTGGGGCTGTAAATCCCATAGGTCTTGTATGATCCAGTAAGCCCAGACTCTAGGTCATTGAGCCTTCACCAGTAAAGCCTCAGCAGCCATTGTCACATAATACAACATTGATTCTTGGCAGAGAATGCAGTTTTTAACCCCGCAGCTATCATGAATTAACCATATGTATTCAGTTTCTTTTTCATTAGCGCACTGGTAGAAATATAACATCGATTTTTCATTTTATTAGGATGAAAATGGACTGATCTGGCTTTTGATCTATAATGCCTTTCTATTTCTATCAAGTATTAAGCAATACAATGATACATATTTTCATGTAATAATCAAGAATTCAGTGTAACATTAAAGGGTTTTGGTCATAACATGTTGAAAATGACACAACTGGGAGCTATCATACTCATGTAATCTAATGTATGAAACCTAAGCACATAAAAAGCATAAATGCTAGAAATTACCTCACCAGCTAATTAAATATTTATACTTTATTCTCTTGTTATTTGTTTGTTTTCTTACAGTGGGGATCAGATATTTAGAACCTTTATCTTTTGTTGTATCAGAGCCAAACAGTCCCATTATGCTGCTCCAAAACCTCCTCATATTTCACCTCTGAAACCTCATCAGTTCTATTCTGAGATGTTTGATGCCATCGGTGCCTTAGTGCCTGGAAAACAATGCCGTTTGTGTGTCTGTACTGTTAGAGCTGAGAGCTTAGCATGTTTCTTACTGGTGATGTCGTACTTCAAAAATATTAACACCAAAGAAACAGGGAAATGTGTTGCTTTATGCACAGTTTGTTTATGTGTTTTTGTTTATTTTAAGCTATTGTAGATGACAGGATCAGGCAAACGCCAATGTCCATATGTAGAAAAGGTGAGAATGTTTCTGTAATCACATGTATTTACACAAAGAAAAGCACCAAACACCTACTCTTCACACTCATGATCATAAACGCAGTCTTCCTATACTTCATACTTGCGTTCGTACATGCACCTACAGACCACACACGCTTACTTTTCACACATCCACACGTCTTCTGCACAGCAGGATTGACACTTTGCTCCAAATGTAATTTTCCAGCCAATTAGCATCATCATTGCAATGCGAATTTTCAAGCCCCCTCGGTGTCTGACTGGTCTCTGAAATGAGATGAATGCTGAGTGTTCTTCCCACTGGGAATCCACCTGTTCTTACCAGCCTACACGCTATAGGCCACCAGTATGTCTTCCGTCTCTCCATCTGACTCTCTGTTGTTTCACTTTGGTCTGTGAATGTTAAGGTTGTCTTACAAAGCATCTGTTCATCAAGATCTCACAAATATGATCTGGTTCCATGGCTAACTAGAGCTAGATTACTATAACTCCCTCTAGTAACCATGAGCACAACTTGTTCTACATTTAGTGATGGTTTTTTTGAAGATAACCAGCAAGGTAACCTCTGACTGTGAGAGAAATAAAATAACTTAAACTCAAATATCAAGATGCTTTAATTTCATTTAATATGATAACGGCAACATTCATATAAAGACAAATTCTTAAATGCCTGTATTTCATATATCCAAACAAAGAAGTTATATCATAATGTTCAACATATTATTTTCGCATTTAACACATTGACGTGAACATTAACAAAAACTCAAATTAACGAGCTAACACTGAGCACACATTGGCTTATTAGTCACCTAAAGGGGAAAAAAATGTCCATCTTCATTGTTAATTTTTGATTCATCACTCAACAGCACCATGTTTTACTACTTTAAATCACTAAATTAGTGACATGAAGATCTACAGGAGGTAACACAGAATTACAAATACTAATCGACAAAGAAAGAAGAATTTACTGAAGCTAGTAGTTTGCAGTGGAATGTGACCATCAACAGCTGGCATTTTGAAGCTAGAAGTGAAAAATATTTTAATAAAAGTGGTGATGACAAAGGAAAGAAAGTGTGATCTGAAATTTAAAAAAAATAAAAGTTTACAAAGCACTCAACATAGTTTTTTTTTTCCATGACTCATACATAAAATACATACGATAATGACCTCATATTTTGCATGCTAGAAAAATATAAATTCTCGGTAAAAACAAGTCATTAATAATAGTTAATAGTAACTAAACTCCTCGAAAAAACATGTTTTTAGAGGAGCTTGTGTCTCATTAAGACAAGCTAAGCTCCCCCTGGCTCCCCTGTAATTTACACCCTGTTAACAGCTCATTTCTGTTCGGCTGGCAGACAGTCGTAATGTCCACCATCATCAGATGACATTAAACTAATGTGACTCCAGTGGTGAATGATCCCTATCCTGATGACAGTGGTTCAAACAGGTAACGTATTTGATCCAAACACACTGGGATCTGTGTGTGTTTCAGTAGAGGAGGAGAGACAGCTACACTATCTTTAATGTTGAACTAAAACCCTCATTTGTTAGTGGCTGATTTTGACAATAAACTACAATTTAGCTGCTTCTTCTTAACTCATCTAGTCTCCGAAAGACTAAAGAGGACAGATTCACTTAAATGAGACCTCAGGCAGACAACTTAAAAGCATTAGGGAGAGCTTGGTTTTTGCTATATTTACATCAACTCAGTATGGGCAGTGGGTTAGTTTTAATTTGCGCGTCACTGTGAAATCCTCCCGGCTGTGTTTAGGAATGTTTTTTTTTAATTTTGCGAATGAATAGGGAAAAAAATGGGAGAGAATAGTGGTACTCTGGGAGCAGATGGGGTGATAATAATGGAGTCGCTAATGAAACAGACCAAAGAGGAAACAATTTCTCAGTTGATTGCGCAACCTTACAAACGCACACAGTGTACACACATCCATGAGGTAGTGTGTTACTAACATTTCATATACGTACGTCACAGTTTACAGGCGGTGACACTACTGAGATCGACTTATTTTGTACTAGTTACAGATTCACTGCTGTAATAGTAGTAATACACACAAATCATGTACAAATACAGGAAAATTGAGTTCACAGCTGTGCAGCAGCCAGGGCCTGCAAATCAACAGATAAATCTCAGAAGACTAAACCAGATTTAGAGTAGAGGAAAATCGCTGTCGAATTAGTTTAACCCTTTTAAGACTACCGTTATAATAGGCTGCCTAGGTGTCTTCATGTTTTATTTGCAATAGAAGTGGCAGAAAATGTCCCCCCCACAATTCTTTTGCACCTTTGTTTTCAGGAAGAACTCAACTTTCGATTCTGGCCATTAATTATCACTATTATAAATAATAATTGTTTAAAATAATGTGTTTTAGTAAAAAAGAAAAGGGCAGATTCAAAGTTTTTAGCATATTTATTATCAGAAGCAACTGTAAATATCCATAAAAAAACTTTTTGAGAATGCAAAAATAAACTTTCAACTATTTTACATCTGTTCAAACATGGGTTTTGGTCTTGAACATTCAATATCCGTATTATGACTTCATATTGTTGTTTTTTTTAGCCTGTGTGGAAGTCACTGAAGCAGTTCCTTTCTACTTGTAATAAACTGCTGCAATAAAGTGTCATATCATGTCGGAAAGCACAAGATCTCAGTTTTCCGATGCTGTTTGAATTTTGTGGATAGTGCAAACGGTTCAGGAATTACAGTAATTTGAATGCTGTAAAGGACAAAATGCAGTTCTGGAGAGATTGCCGTTGTTAAAGGGTACAGGGATGGCTAGTGTGACGTCACAAATCACTTCCATGTCCAAACCCCTGCTGCTAACGTAAACAGCAATAACTGCAGCCCAGGAACCGCTCACCTTTTTCACAGTACTTTGCTGACTTCCCAAAGTCGGTTAAAACAGGTCTTAACTTTTATAACTCAAATAGCGTTATAAGAGTTAGTTTAATGCCAGGTGGAAACGTTCAGGTGTCAATAAAAAATATATAGTTATAGGGTTGAGGTGAGAGCAAGCAGCTAGCGAACATAAGGGTGTTAGCAATAAAGCTAACGTTACTGTATCTGGGTAATGTTACCGTTTAATTAGCTAACGTTAGCAACTGACGCTCGCCTACACTAAGCTGCATTATTCATCATTTGAGATCCAACTGATCATTTCAACTTCAGCCGTCTCCTCTTCTCATTTCATCGGGAAGAAAGCGATAAAAAGAGATTGTTTTATTTACATCATTTCTGTTCTTGCAACACGGGACACAGCACTGCACCACTTTACAACATTTTGAATATTCCACAAATGGACACGGAAGCAACGTTTTAGACAATGGTGATGTAGTGACTAGCTACCCCTATTGGCTTACTTCCAGCGGATTGTTGCGTCTAATTGAAATAATTTCAATGCTGTATTTAACTGACTGAGAAATATTTAGTCATTTCTGTGTCCATAGCTGGTTGAAAACAATAATATGATCATTAGTAGTGCCGACAAATTCATGGTTTTGACTGAGAAGCCAAGTGGACATGGAGAGTATAAAGCTTTGGCACACTGCCTGCGTGACTGTAAAAGGTAAACTCACTGTGAACATCAGTGTTGTCACTGATGTTGTCAGATTGATCAGAGGAGTATCTTCATTAACTTAACAAAGGCTCTAATCAACAATCAGCCACTCAGATGTGCTGGAGCTAGAATTAATGAGCAACACTCAAGTCATAATTTGTACTCATTCAGTTGCATGACAGCGGAAATGAAGGAAAAATAATAAAAACAACAAAGCTGATTGAAATTGACACAACATACAACACAAATGATCAATGGAGGCAACAGAATGAAGGTTTTAGCAACTGAGACGCACTTAAGTGGTAGAAATCTGTCCCACGCCCACTCACAGTGAGGCTGTGATGCAAAGGTTTTTTTGTTTCCCAAAAGAAAGAAAAGGAAAAGGAAGCAGTTTAGCTGCTTGTGCTTCAGTGTGAAAGGGAAACTTATTTAAAGCAGCATCAAAATTCAACTGTAGGCGATCATTGTTTGTTCATCTACGCAGAGCTTGCAGATTTATTCTCCTTAGTATGGACATGATTTAAGTTCTGTCATCTTTCAGCATGGGTGTTTCTAGGCACAACAGGCAATAAACAAGAACGACAGTAGGAGGTTTGTTAGTCTATCTGTGCGTGTGTGTGTGTGTGTGTGTGCGTGTGTGTGTTGCTCAGAGAAGTTGCCAAGTCACGAGTTGTTTACCTTCTAAGCAAGGTCAAAGCGATTCAGCCTCTATTTGTTGTTTTCCCTGTCCCTCCTTCTTACACAGTAACAAATATATAAACAAAAAAACTTATATAATTACGGCATATAAACATCCTACACATTCTCACAAGAGCTCCATCTCCTCTCTCTGTAATCCATCACAGATGCGACAGAGCTACAGACCAGAGTGGATGCAAAGCACGGCTTAGGGTTAGTTGTATGTAAAACCAGATAAACTCCAGCTCAGTCTAATGTGCTATTGCTTTTTCCAACTTACACAGAAGTGTCAGTTGAACAACAAATTGCTTAGATTGTAAAATATTCACAAATGTATGAAAACACTATACCAGGGGTGTCAAACATGTGGTCCGTGGGCCAAAACCAGCCCGCCAAAGGGTCCAATCTGGCCCGTAGGATGAATTTGTGAAATGCAAATATTATACTGAGATATTAATAATCAAGTGTAGTTTACGAGCCGCGTGCAGACCAATTCAATATCAAGTGGGTTGGAGCAGTAAAATAATAACAACAATTTTTCTCTTTGTATTTTTATTGAAAAAGAAGATCTAGTTTACAATACAAATAAAGATTTACAAAACTATTGCTTTTTCTATTTTTAAGTTCCTTCACAATGTCAACCAAAGGAAAAAAAAAACTTAAATGGGGGCAGGGTAGCCACTTGTTTCCTAAATTTGTAGATAGGTAAAAGGATAAGTGTATATATATATTGAGTCAAATAGCAGTGTTTACAAAAAATCTGATCTCACAGGCTTGACATATTCTAACCATTTTGACCATATTCTGTGTTTTCTCTTTGTTTTAGTGTAAAAATAAGTAAAGTTACATGAAAATGTTTACATGTAGACAGTATCATTTTAGAAAAAAAGGGAATAACACGAGTGACCATGTACAACCTGAAATATCCTAAGAGAAATAAGTGCAGTTATAACAGTATTATGCCTGTTACAGAACGTCTTGTGCTTTTGTAGAGCCACTGTGATCTGTAAGTTGTAATACACATGTGTTTCGGTAAACTGAGGCACAATGTTGATATACTGCACTTATTTTTCTTAAGAAATTTCAGGTTGTGCATTATTCACATTTTTTAAAGGATAGTTTGTAGATGTAAACATTTTCATTATGTAATTTCACTTTTTTCACTCTAAAACAAAGAGAAAAATTTGAAGATGACATTATTTACAGGTTATTATGTAATTTTTTCACCCGTGCGGCCCATTTGAGATCATATTGGGCTGAATATGGTCCTGAACTACAGTAAGTTTTACAACCCTGGACTATATATTCTTCATGTACAGTATTTACTGATGGTCACAGTTGGAAATACCCATATGTTTAATCATATAGTACTGTAATGTATTGGTTTTATTCAGCACAGTTAGCGCACACATTCACTTGTCAGATTCTGAGATTAGACATAATGATGATGTGCTCATGTCACTTCACATGTAATGAGATTGTGTGCATGAAGTTGGCGTGTCACGTGGTTTGCACTGCATTATACATCAATCTTAACTTCCAACGCCTGTTATTGTGAGAGACAGTTCACCCCGGTATCTGGCGTTAACCGTTACTGTGTGTGGGAAACAGTGTGACCCTGTATGCCAGGTTGGTGTTGGGGTGTGATTGACAGGTGTCTGATGACATCAGTTGGAAAGCGAGCACTTTGTCACAACATGCCACCATCAGTGTCACATAATAATGATGTTTGAGTGAGACAACCAAGAGTGTGTCTGTGGGTAGGTGTGCTGACAAGTTTCTCCCGCGCTGTGGTGTGAAAATGTCCTACACATTTGGAAACCCAACAGTACAACAGTCACTGAGAAACCCTGAGGAAACGACTGTGTAGAGAAAAAAAACTGGTGAACCTACTTTGACGAACTGAATGGTTACAGCTGCAAGAGCTGAAACCAGAGGGTGAAAAAATGAACTCGAAAATACACACTTTCCTTCAGAGATTTAGATTCAGATAAACTTTATTGTCATTCAAGTATGCACAAGAATGAAATTTTTTTTTGATGTAAGGCATCAAGCAGCAGCAACAAGGTCGCACTACACCTATTACAATTACAGAAAATGCAAGCACATACACAAGACATACTGAGACATCATACATTACATTACATGATGGTCACAGTACACGCGGTCACGTGATGGAACTTTTTCAATGGTTTCAGTGGGAGGGGGAACAGAGAGAAAGGACATTTTTTTTAGGCAGACTAGGTGGGAAGGGCAGGGTTAAATGATTGTGTGTGTGGTGTGAGTCCTTGAGCGTGTAGGGAGTAGGAGACACAGGAACTTCAGTTCTTATTAGTTCTTTCAGTCCTGTGTCTTGACCTTGGGAGAATGTTTTGACTGCGAGGGAGATAAAGAGAAAAGACCAGCTGCTCGTTTGAGCTTCCAGGAGAAGGGGGGGGATTGGGATTTAGTTTTTGCTTAATTTTAATAACTCGATTTTTAGTTATAACTGGCCTCAGCAACTCCTCCACACTTCAGAGCAGATAGGTTCCTCCACAGTTTGTGCATTTT
>JAPQRP010000009.1:16521526-16544667 GCA_037367295.1 Apogon hyalosoma | reverse complement strand
CCTTACAAGTTTGTAAAGGAAAATGGCAAAAAGCAGCCAACAGAAGGACAGTGAGGTTTATTGTATGGCTTCCAGCCATTTGCCTTTCCCCCACTGTCTTTTGTGCGGTTGGACAGAACACCGGTGACTGGCTGGAACTGCTGTTTCCTGCTACTTGAGGGAAGCCCTCTGCCGCAGGTTACACAGGGATGTAGTGAGCTGTAGTTCGTACAGGAAATGTAATCAGATACACAGACATAGGAAGAATTACGCCACTGTATTGCTGAATGATGACACATTTCATTCTCTTCGCTATTTCAAAGTAAGGAGACGTGATTGAAATGTTCTCTGTGTAAGATTTGCTTGTGTTTGCTTACGTGAAGTTTGTGTTGGAGTCTGCGTTGTGCTGGCGACCAGACATCTGTTGACATGAGGTGTCTGCATTTCTAAGCTAACTGCATCTAGTGTTGCGGCTGTAAAGGAGATGAAGAGAAGCATCGAATTTGAGAGTGAGCGTTCAACTCGAAAAGTCTACATAGAAATCAGTGCATTGTGGATGTTTTAGGCGTAGATGTGGAAATTTAGTGGAGTTATTTATGTGATTAATCAACTGGATTACAGCTTAAAACAGATTCCAACAGAAAATTCTTGTAAGCACTAGCTATGGGGATTTCAAGCAAAAGATTTAGCAATTTGCAAAATAAATCACAATCTGAAAATGACTGAGCTGTCTAACAACACAGAAAAAAGTCAGTTATAATGTGTAAGTACATACGCTACAGCAGGGGTGGACTGGACAACTGGAGGTGCAACACACATTAACCCTGGACAGTGATTGACTGTCTGCAGCCGGTTTGACAGTGAAAGCACTAAACAAGGCAAACGTTTGTTACCTGGGATGTTCCTCTGCTTTACATTGAATCTGCAGTCCTGAAAATAGGTTTGCTCGCATAAAAAAAGAAAGCGAGAGTGAAAAAATTAATGTACCCTACTATTACATTAACCTAGAACATTAACAAGCCTTAATTACCTTGGCTGTGGTGTGACAGTGAATCCAGTCATGGGTCACATGTACATCATATACTCACCACATGACAAACACACAGAGACACCAGCAGCTGCCCCTGATATGCCTGATGGACCCGATATCAAGCGCCAGTAAAAACAAGGAAAACTATATTGGAGAGACAACATGATAATCGCAACTAAGAATGGACATTTTAATTACTTTCTGAAGACAAATAATTAATCATGCCGTCACCTAAATAATAAAAATAATAATAAAACTGAGGTCATAGAACAGATGTCAGTAGTTTGTTTTATTGCTGACATCTGCTCCAGTTCTTGCTTGTTCACAGTCATAAACATTAGTTCCACTAAATCAGTCAGTTCTCAAAAAAAATGATGCTTTCTGCTTTAACTTATCGACAAACCATGCGTGCATACCTAGCACAAACATAGTTGA
Organism: Apogon hyalosoma; assembly: GCA_037367295.1. Taxonomy (NCBI): domain Eukaryota; kingdom Metazoa; phylum Chordata; class Actinopteri; order Kurtiformes; family Apogonidae; genus Apogon; species Apogon hyalosoma. The sequence continues at coordinate 16,543,223 of JAPQRP010000009.1, read as the reverse complement.
CAGTCTTTGTGTATGGTATGAATATTGTTGAATCTTTCAAAATCATGACTCATCACCACTAAGCACAAAAACGTGTACAAATCTTCCATAGTTCACTTTTAATCTAATTAGTCATAGTAAACAGTGTGCTCCAGGAGATAAAACCCAAATGTGGCAAATTGACACAATATGTCAGTGGTTTCCAACATTTTTTGGCTCGTGACCACATTTTAACATCACAATTTTCTGGCGACCCCAGACATTCAAAACAGAATTTTTTTTTTTGCTACAATTAATTTGTTTTTGATCATGTAATAGTTTGCTATACTATGTTGCAAATAAATGTTAATTTTAGATTAAATTTAGGCTATATAATGTATATTATTATGGATGGAGGCAGAACATTCAGGTTGAGATTAGCTTATATTTACAAGGCTGCCAATTAATACTGAAAAAACAATAACTCAAACTATGAATTTTGACAGATCTGCAGTATCTTAAACCGACCACAGTGAACATTTGAAAGATAAACAGTACTGCAGCGCTTCAGTTTCAGCTTCAGTTTGTCATGCTTTTATGTATTGTGATTGTCTCTCTCAACTCACCATTAATTTTTTATTAGTAAATTTTTTTGTAATCAATTACTATAAATTTCAGGCGACCCCATTTGAACTGAAGGCAACCCAAGGTTGAAAAACACTGCAATACGTATTGAAGATGTGATGTTTTTTTGGTGTATTTCAGCACCAGTGAGCACTTTGAGAAGCTGCGTCCCTTTAAAGACTTCTCACACCATAACAACACTGCACAGCAGTTGATAATAGCTTCAATTGTTAATTACAACATCTTAGAAGTATCAAATGAACCAAATTACTTTGTCAGCAGTTTCATTGATTCTCCAAAGTGCGGAAAAAGTACCAAAGATCAATTTAAACTAGAAACAAATAAGCTGAACTTAAAGGTTATTACTTTACTTATCTCTAAGTTGGCTTCAGAAATCAGTAAAGTATTTAGTCAATCTGACAGGGTTTTCCATTTTACAGGATGCAGTTAGTCCACTTGTCATGATCTATATCAAAGTAATCTGTTAGAGTTTCTATCCCAGGTTTACCACATGCCCTTTTTACACTTTACACACTATAAACCCCTTTCCTTCCCTCTGCACACACATCTGCAGCAGCTCAAAGAGACTGATTGAGCATGTAATCAAAGAAAGAGTGGGAGAAAATTGAAGGCGATGGGAAAAACATCAACTCCTACAAACACTCATATGAAGATAGTGGAATGGCACAAATACACACACATGTATTTGAAGAGGAATGGAGATTGAAGTGTTCTGAAATAAGATGGTGTCTTAAAATGTCTCTAAGGGAGTATATGTGGAACAATATATGGGAACGAAAATAAGTATGGAATTAGTTTAACCCTTTCTTTCCTCAGTAGCCTGTGTGGTAACTCTTCAGCTTTCATTCCATGTATCGAATATTTAATAAGAAACATAAGCTGTTTACATGAATTTTTAGGTTATGGGAAATGTGCTCAATATAACACCTCTCCAGTATTTGCATGCAGATCTGATCTTGACAGCTGCGTTCTTCATCAGTACATCATGTCCTCTCTCACTCATAAGAGGATCATCGTGGCTAACATCATAAATGTTATTTTCTAATTGTTCTTCAAAGCAGAGTTAGTAGTTCAAGAGAAGGGTAACGCACCAGACAAATTCGATTTCAGTGTATTTCAAGGGTATCAGTTGGAGTGAAATGGAAATCATGAACTTGATTTGAAAAGAAATGAATGTCAGCGGGAGGCTTATTTTATGCATAAGAGCAGATCAGATTTATTATTATATTAGCTTATTTAACTTAATTAATTTTGGGTAATTTAGCCCTTAGCAATGTCTAAGACTTGGAAATCCAGTTCATACTTAGCTCCATATATACTTTTTATACTTAATTATTATTACTGTTATTAGTGCCAACTTTTATGTTTTTTATATTACTGAATATATTTGTAGCATTTTATAGTTTTTGTTAGAAAGGCCACACTGTTAATGTATTATTCACATGTTTATTGAATTGAATTGAAAGGTCTATTGACCCTTTGCACATTACGTCACCCTCTGTTCGCACCACAAACGAGCGCCATGACAGACGTCGGAAGTGCTGGACGGCACACTGGACGACAAACCGGCGAATATAGAATTTGACCTGAACGTTCTCGTTTTTGTTCGTTTTTTAACCCTGCTTTACACGTACAGTGGCCGCACACAACAGTTCTATCCTTCTTCAAAGACACCCATGGTTTCAGCTGGGTTCCCTAAACACATCGGGAGGGAGAAGGTTTGGGTCGGTAGCTTGCCCTGCTATCGCTAGCTTCTCCAAATAGCGTTCTTTGTGCCGTCCTGTAAGGTGAGTCACTTCGCAGGACAACTCCAAAACATTATTTTCAGTGCTGGTAGCCATCGCTTAAAATCATCAGTCGCTCGCTCGTTTGTTTGCTGTTTCGCTTTTGCCGTCCATAGCGCTGCACCCCTAAAAACGTGATAAATTTGACGATGGCGCAAAGGGTCAATTCACTAATAGTTTGTTTCTCTGTAAGTTTTCATATGTCCCACTCTCTTAAACGCACCATTGGCGTACAGATGCTATTGAATGCCAATATGTGCAGGAAAAAGTTAACTTTCTCCTGATACAGATGTTAGTTTTGTTCCATTACTTTCCCTATCATTTACCTGTATGCACCTGGTTTATTCCTGTATGTAAATGACAGACAGTGACGCTAATGACGTTATATTGTCTAAGTTGAATGCACTGTTCAACTATTACATGCTGTATTGTTTAGCTGTGCGTAAGCTAATGCTATCTCATGCTGATGTGTTGTTGAAGCTAATAAGCTAAGTCATGCTGTCTGTTTACTTTTTATAAAAATTCCTCCACTGATAGGCTAAAAAAGCATCTTATCTTATTTTATCTTATCTTATCTTATCATAATCTACCTTACCTTATATAATTTTTAACTTGAAACTAGGCTTGAAGTTACATTCTGCACAATGTCTGGATGAGCAGCTTCACTTTAAAGCGCTCTCCACTGAATAGTGCATCCTACAGTCTGACACCACTGTTGACTGTTTTCGCTGAGGGCCGACGACCGTCCTAAAGCTGTTTATATGAAAAACTGTGAAACTTCCACTTGGTGGTCTTTCCTGACTGAAACCACCCCAAAAACCTTTTCTTATATTTCACTTTAACATTTTTTTTTGTGAGTTTGAGAAATGGAGAAACAAGAATGAAAAGATGTTTGACTGATGCTTATTTTGACAGACTGAGTAAGTCGAGGCTGTAGACAAAAAAAAACCCCAAAAAAAACCCACGAATAACAAAAAAATATGCATACCTAATATTGCTCTCCGAGGAAGGTATAACTTCTTAAACTGTGGGGCTCTACATCTATACATAAAAGATGTTTAATCACTTGGGATTTTTTTTATTTTATTTTTGTTTTGCCACAAAGATTGTTTCTCTAGCCTCGAGACAGAAAATATCAGAACAGAAAAATGTTATTTATCATGTACGTGCGGTGCAGTGTTCTGTCATGCTTATGTTTGGCACTCGAAGAAAATGCTCTTAAAATATGCAGTGCCATTGCGAGACACACAGCTCCCTAAACAATGACTTTGCATCAACATGTTTACGTGCAGTGCGGGAATAGATGAAGTGATGTTTAGTGATAAGTCAAAACTAGAATAATACACATCATATTAGCCAAAACCACGTGTTTATAAGTCTGTCAGTTTCTCTTTTTTCTTATAAACGTCTGAGTGTCAGGATTATAGCACTTAGCACAGCTTTGGGAGGCATATTGGGTTTTATCTGACTGAATTTGGGTAGTCCAGAACATATCAGGGAGCAGTTTTTAAAAGGAGGTGTTTGCACTTTCAGGGTTTTTTTGCATGTGGCTCCAGAGGCTCTTCAGCCCACTTGACTGTGCTTCACTCTCCATCAGTGCCGATCCCAACGCAGAGCTCATAAATGGCCTGGAAATGATGGAGCGCTGCAGCTGGTTTGGCAGCATCAGCTCATTAGCATTCCTATCGTCTCATGCCATTCTCTCTCACTATCTCTATCACCCTCTATTATGTACATGTGGGTTCTTTAACATAATGTGGCACATGTTATGGGTACTTTTTAAATGGGCTCTCCATGTGTCACTTCTTCATTGCTCTCTGACTCTTTTCCAGCACTAATTGCAATTATACCTTACAGTTTACTGGTGTGTATGTGCAGGTTTGAGTTTGACCACTATTTCTGAACTGCTGAGACCAGCATTCTCATTAAGCTCTGACTGGAATAACTAACACACTATTAGTGTGTGCAGCAAAAAGACACTATCTCGTTTCTGTATTCTTTCTCATGTATAGTGAAAAAAGGTCTTCTCCCCAGAAGTTAGGCTACTAAAAAAGGATGCCACTGAGAAACCCCAGTTGTTTCTATAAATTCCTAGAAAGTTGAGGTTATTATTGTGTTATATGGTGAGCACATACACTCACACACAAACAAAATCACACACTCTTACAGGAAATGTCTTTAGGGAGCTTGTAAATCTGATTGAAAGCACACATTTCAGCCTCCCTCTTTGTGTGTATTCGTGTGTGTGTGTGTGTGTGTGTGTGTGTATGTCTGTGAGGGAGTCCCCAGGATTTTCCTAACTCCTTATTAGGTTAACAAAATTTACTAGAGATAAGAATGAGGGAATATAGACAGAGAGAGAGGCAGGGAGGGAGAAGATAGGGAGACTCCTGTGATGAAACAACAACAGTCTAAAGTGACACCGAGGGAGGGCTGACACACACAAACACACTTGCATACACACTATTAGATGCTGACACACACACACACAGTCTAGGCATAAATGCAGAGTGGCTGCTGTTTATGGCTTTGTCAACAGTTTTGCATACTGCTGTCCAATAAAAATGACTGTTACCATAAACATTATTTTTATGGCTCATTTTAATATCAGATTGATAAAGTGCTGCCAAAAGCTAAGAAAATACATTAAAAGGATTTGACTGCAGTTTCTCAGTGACTTCATGGCTGAGGATTATTGAGTCAAACTCTGATTGTTTCTAAGATGGATCTATGCAGGCAGGTTGTACCCCTCCACTAGTCACTGGAAACACAATATAATACCCATCCTTTCGCTCTCTGTGCATTATCAGTAACCTCCGAGAAGCAACTAGAACCTGACAATGGCAAGTTTCTGCAAATACACACATGCAATATATTTATGTGTTATTTTCTTTATCCTGTTTTCAGTCATTTTAAAACCATGACATGCTTCCTCAGGCACAAATGCTCCCCTAAAACAATTTTTCTCCCAACATTATTTTGCAAATGTGCTGTTACAGCATCCTGCCCTTTGCCAAACACCTATATAACTTTTACATCTGGTCCAGAATGATAGTGGAGGGGGCCAAACCTGTCCACAACATTGGCATAATGCTATCAATGTGTGAAAAGGTCTGACTATATAAGAATACCCCACCACAAAAAAAAAAAAAAAAGTAAGAAACTTCTGGATGATCAACATGCATCTGGCACCACAACAGATACACAATAAGGTCTGCTGCTATTCACACCTACACTATTAATCCAGAAATTAAGGTTACACAGTATATTACAGGTACATATCATTATATGGACAAATTAATGGGACTTGTCACACCTACAACTTGCAGGACTTCCCATTGATTCGAAATATTCTGATAAATATGTTCATGTCAGTTGTTGCTGATAATTATCATGATAAATAATAATTTTAATAAGGCTGATTTTTCATCCTGAATGACATTTGAAGAACCTAGATGATTACTTGTAGATTAAAATTATTACGTGGTGTCCGAATATGGCACAAATTTCAGAAATGTAGTGGTAAAACAATTATATTTTAAAAATCAATATTGAATAAAATAAAAAAAGCAAAGGTTTAGATGATAGTATATGCAAAATTGTTTCTAAAGGCTGAATAAAAATATTTATTGTGATGTAAAGTAATATATATTGCAATATAGAATTATAATATATTTGTTTCTTATGCAGTGAAACATCTGAATTCGTTGTGCCCCAATACTTTTTCGTCCATATTGTGTATGTTATACTGTAATTGTGCAAACTGACACCTCACCAAATGAAAGAAAGATGCTTACCTATGACTGGTAAAGTTGCATCCACAGCAGTCCTGTCATCAGTGTGTGCACGTGTGTGTGTGTGTAACCTTTTGTACTTTCATTATCCTCCATAAAGTCAGGATTATGTGTATTAGTGAGCAGACTGGAGCTTATTAGAGGAGGCCTGGCTGAGCGCTGCTGGGCTATTGTTGTGGTTTCACACTGTGGCCAACATCATTATCAGCTTTGTCTTATAAAACCACTGCATGTAAACAGCCCATACCCACCCACACAACACTCACACCGCTCCCTGTATTAAGGTCTGTCACAGGCGTTTATTAACTCTTGCTAATAGACACACAATCGCATTGGGTTCCCACTATCACGCTCACTGAATAGGCAAATAAATATGCCAACACACCAGTCTCGGCACCTTAAACATTGACAGAAGCTGACAGAACACGTCTTAATTCAATGTGAATGTATGAGTTAGAACCAGGCATTCGTACTCCCACTACTCCATCAATCCACACACACACACATATGAACGCACACACACTCCTTTTGTTTAGTCTGAGACCGAAGTCCACCCACTAGCAATCTGTTCCACACAAGCGAAACAGTTCACAGTCTAAAAGGCCAGTGATGCACACACAAACACACACCCACCTCATCAAATATACCGTTTTGTTTTTTTTTTAAATCCTCACATCGCGTCGCATCCATACAAACGAGGTAACACTTATGACAGCACACAAAAAAATCGACTTTTCCCAAGTATCTAAAGGATGTTAAATGTATCTTCACAGCTAACGTGAATATAAAAACAGATATATGTATGGAGAGATGCATCCGCAGTCCTTCATGTCATTGTCATTAAAAGTCCAGTACCAACTTACTCCATCCCCCTCCCATTTACACAAACACCACCCGGCTGACAGGGCGTCTTTTTTTTTTTTTTTTGCTCCAAACTTAAAATAAAGTGGTAGTCCCCCAAACAAAAATTTTCCGATCCAAATACGTCGCTAAGGCAGGTTGCTGAGAAGCAGGGAGTGACCAGCGCTGTTGCCTGTTGTGCTTTACAACTTCCTCTGTGTGTGTGTGTGTGTGTGTGTGTGTGTGTGTGTGTGTGGCTGAGGCAGTGGAAAGTGCTTTGTTAGTGTCAAGTATGTGCCATACAGCAGAAAAGCTCTCAACACACTGCCGGCTTCATTGTCCCCAACCTCAAGCACACATAAGCAAACATTTACATAGAAAATAGAGAAAGTGTAAAGGTCAAATTATGGTACTAATTGCTATTTTGGATCATTTCACCATGCAAAAAAAAAAAAGAAAGAAAAAAAAAAGAAAGAAAAACACTGAGGGGCTAAATTCCAATTTTAAACCCAAATTGCTGCTTATATGCCTAGTGTTAAATACAGTTGGGTCATTTCATATCAGTCCAGTCTAGTGTATAAGCTTAAACCAGTTTACACAAACCAGCTGAATCATCTCAGCATGTGTTATTGTGATCAGGTCTGGAAAATTAAAATGCGGCCTACATCGTCATGGGGCTAAACCCAGCTTGCGTTAGAAAAATGCAACAAGACAGTTAAATTAACATAATACACCTGTAAGGCTGGAATAAAATATTTTTACTTTATGATTGTGACAATGTGATTTATTTTTGATAAAGTGTAACTGGTATTCAGTATGTAATTATTGTACCTTGGTCAAAGGTGATTATTGATGAATATAAATAGGAATAAAAAGAGAAATGTGTCTGACAACAAAACTATTCCAACTTTACAAGCAAAAGTGTATTATATTTGTTATAAACAGACTAACAGCTAGTGTCTGACAAACCACGGACAATTTATTTACGCAGTTGTTTCTCCAGTGTTTGAGTATAAAACTGAGCAAAGTGAGCTAAAAACATAGACAAGGCAACACACTTCGCTCCCTGCTTTTTCTTCTTATTAACTGTTCATTGAGAGTTGTCAAACAAGCTTAGATGTTCATTGCTGCCACCAAGTAGACTGGAGTCTCCACACTCATTCATGGGTGTTTCATCACGTTCCACTTGGGAGCATCTGCTGGGTGGAAGCACGACGCCTACTAGTAAAATCTGGTTTGATGATCTAGTTTAATATCATTTTTCTTTCTTTACACTGGCCCAACTCCAGTCAAAAAAACATTTTTTCCTCAATATTTGATCATGTTTTGCTGCAAAAATTGGTATTGTTCAAGGATAAAAATACACCATGTTAGTATCTAATGTGTGCCGACGACATATTTCAGTTATTTAAAGATTTAGGGAAAATGTTTTCATGTTATTTAGTGCTATACTATCACAGTAATTCTCTCCTCTGTTCCTCTGTCAGAAGTTTTGTATTATGGTACTTGTATTATATTTAAGTGCCATTCACAGTGGCACTTGAATCTGTTTTCCTGCTAAGCAATTGTGCATTTATTCCCTGCAGGGGGGGGGGTTTAGCTGTAAACTACCAACTGTCACTTTTCTGCTATATTTAGTGTGTTTTCTCAGTCTGAAGAACAAACATCCAGATGCAGCCACATATGTTTGATACTTCACTGCCTTGTAGCTTCATATGTAAATGTGCCTTGGCTCAATTTATTATCTAAAATGTTTTACTGGCTTTTTACTATATGTGAACAAACCTCATCAGTAAAGAGGAATGATGAAGATCACAAAAATAGACAAATGTTGACTGGGAACTGTGGTACGTTGCTTATGCCAACTTTTTTCCCATTTGAGTTTTGTTCAGATGTTTTATAAACCCTCACCAAGGCCAAGTGTTAAAAGTGCTGCAGGAATCTTGTTTATGGGAGACCAACGAGAGAAACAAATGATGAAACAGGGAGAGAAAGATGTGTGGTGTGTGTGATACAGATAAGATGAAGTGGAGATCTGCCACAGCTGCTCAGATGTTCACTTATTTTTTATGTTTTTTAGCAAAGTCAGATGGAGGATATCTCTGTGGAAACATCATGTACACACATTTTAGTCCCCAGAGTGTGTCTGTGCCTTTCTTTTCTCAATTCCTGCAGATAAAATGTCTTTTTGTGTGTGTTTGTGTGGGTGTGAAAGCATGTTAGTGTGATAAATCTGTGAACGCTGCCATGCAAGTGTGATGCCACTTCTGTCTCTGTGTGTGTGTGTGTGTGTGTGTGTGTGTGCATGTGTGTGCTTGTTTTTCTATTCTTGAGAGGACCATTTTGAGTTGCAAACCTTGAAAATTAGGGCATTTTTTTAGGACATTAAGCCACTTTTTAAAAGGACTATCAAGATTCTGGGACTTGGTTTGGGGTCAGTATTAGAATTATCACATATGTGGGTTATATAACACTTAAGGCTTTTATACATATGTGTAATTGGAGTAATATTTAGCACATCTAACTGACATATCCTCCTGAGACCTAGGAAAGTGGAAATTTTAGCTTTTTTACATTAAATTATTGTCTTGATTGGAAACTGCATAAAGCAACAGTTTTTTTCAGATACATTTCTAAAATTATTTTTATTTATTTATTTTATTTATTATTTATCCTGAATGTCATTTGCAATGGACAGCATTTTATAAGAAAAACTCTCAAACTTTTGTCCCCTACAGAGGACAACAATGTATTGCCGGGTCTCAGGAGGATATAATATACTGTATATGTCAGTGCTGCAAAGTTAAAAAGCCCAAAAACTCTTATTTAGTGTCATTAAACCTGGCTCACACCAGAGGAGTTTAAAATCCAACTGTATCACACACACTAATGGAGAATCCTCACAGATAATCTTTTCTCTCATCACACCACTGTGATCTTTTGTCACATGATCTCACAGTGATGCAGAAGTAAATAAACATGTGTAGCAGTGGTTTACAGTGAAAACAAGTCTGAAAGAGGAGAAACAAGAAACTGTGGGGAAAGTGCAATGGCCCGGCTTAATATCTGTCAAAAACAGCAGGATGTGGGTCTCAGCCTGAAGGTCTAGAACGTTTACTATTGATTGGTAACACCAGCGCTGTCTCTCATTGGCTGCTGTGGTCAGCTCTTAAATCACTGTTGAATGTCAGAAAAATTACTGCAAGGACATGCACTTTGTTTGTTTGTTTCAATTATAACATTAAAACCAAACAACAAAAGGATTTTTATAAAAAGAAAGTCAAACATTTAAAAAGGAGCAGGGTGAAATTATTAAATTATCATCTCCTGCCCCCTTACCCCATCCTTCTACCTACCCTAAACATAACAGACTCAATTCTGACTATGCACAAAACACAAAATTGCTATAAATATTAAGGGTAGACTGTCCATTTTGCAACAGCATTTCACATCAAAATAAACTCAGTCCCTTTCGTAGCAGTAATAGGGCACATATTAAAAACAAAAATAAACTCAGTCCTTTTCATGACAATAATGCACATATCCAAAACAAAAATAAACTATCTGTTTCATAACAATAATGCACAAAAATAAACTGTCCATTTGTTAGCAGTAATATACATATCAAAACTAAACTCTGTCCAATTCATAACAATACCCATATAAAAAAAACTAAAACTTAACAGGTGAACTGTTCAATCTAAATCACTTGTAGGTGTGATTGTGAGAGTGAACAGTTGTGTGTCTGTGTATGTCAGACCTGTGATGAACCGGTCACATGTCCGGGGTGTACTCCACCATCACCTGTTGGTGGGTGGGATAGGCAACAGCAGCACCCCACGACCCCCTCAAGGATTTAGCAGTTCGGAAAATGAACAAATGAATGAATGAAAATTACTGCACTGCAAATTATTTGGCTCTTGCCAAAAAAAAAACAAAACTTAGATTTAGAAGTCTTAGATAATTTATCTTGTTTTAGGAGGGTTTTTTTTTTTTAATCTAAGTGTTCATACATCTGTAGACATGCTTATTTTTACATTTAACGATCTTAATTCAAGAATCTTGTCAAGTGATTTTATCTTGCTGCGTGGACTGATAATATCATTTGTTTTGAGTACCTTTTTCCTCAGAATTGGTGTTTTCATCTTGTTTTTAGACACCCTTTTTTGCAGTGTGGGGCAGCCACAATCAGTCTGTGAGCAGTTTGGAAGGTTCAAAGCGGGGCTACACAATACTAGAAAAAACTGACACTGCGATTTTTTTTTTAACCCTGCGATATATATTGCGATATGAAATAGCTGTGTGGTGCCAACGAAAATGGTCAAACAAATTAGTTGTTTCCACTCGTTGGTGGACTATCGACCCAGAACACGTTTCAATATCATCCTTCTTGTAGCTGAAATAATTCCAGAAAACTGACGTTGCTTTTCTTTTTGGCACCAAGTCTTTGTTTTCGGTGATTTTCTCTTGTTCGTTGCTCATTTTTCAATGTTGTTACCAATGACTCACTCCATGTGCAGGGGCGTGGTCTGCTTCGGCAAACCGATTAAGAACATTTGTGATTGGTGCATCGCTGCACGCAGTGTGTGTCAGATACCCTTGAAATTAGTTGAGAACACGTTGTGTTCATTTGCCTCCTATGTTGCAGGACCTGCGATGTGACTATTGCGCACACATACATCGAGATGACGATGCTCAAACGATACATTGTGTATCTCTAGTTCAAAGCTCAGTAAATCCCTCACATTACCAGATAATCTGGGCCAAACACCAGACCAGCCCTGAACTGAAAACATCCCAGTGATTGTCAAGAACAAATGGGACCCAAAATCAAAAATACCATGTAATGTGGAGCAAATACATCATTCTTGATATATTTTATCTTAGTTTATGTCCAGTGTCTGTCACACACAGTAGCCACTTGTTCATATTATAAACAAGTGGCTACTGGTAGTAGTAATGGATAGTGGATTGCACAAAAATCATATTGTGCCTTATCGATGTGTCATTATAATTATTTAAATATTCTCAACACAATGCATCTGGTGATGTTTGTAAAATACGGAAATGTTATTTTCAAGTAATCATGTAAATACATTTCATAAGATACAAAATGGTGTCCTCTGTTGTCAGATTTTTAAATAGTGGTCAAAAATGTCCCGTCAGAGATAACAACTTTCTACACTCAACAGGCCATGTTGCCAAAAAAAGTACAAAAACCTGGTCTATTTATGCCTTAATTGCTTCTTAAGACTTATACCTTGCAATATGAATTGCACAGGTATAGATTAAATGAAATTCCAAAGAGAATTTTTAGTTGGAGTTTGAGCCTAAAATACCAGGAGCCAAAAATGTCCCATCAGAGAGCGAACTTTAATTGACTGCCATTCCAACATTAATTTCAATATAAAGTAGCTCCTTGTTTTGGATAATCCCTTATGGTCCAACTAAAGCAAAAATAAATTTAAAAGTAAAAATGTGTGTCATTTAGCAACACTAATCTGTCAAATTGTCTCTAAAATGTCCCATCAGAGAGATTTTGAATACCGTGTTTTGACCCATATATATTTACTTATATATGTTGAAAAGACTGACATGTGATGAGCCCCATATGTTGACTGCTGTTTAGATACACTAACATGAAATGTACAATGTGTACACTCTATGTGACCTCTTCATCTCTCAAACACACACACTCACACACCGGTCTGCACAGAAACACACACACACCCATCACTGGTCTGGAAACAATCTTCTCCACCCCTGTTGGTTAGCCAAACAATGTGTTGCCATGACATCGGGACAGCGTTGTACAGCCGGCATGTTTGCCAGAGTTTGTCAGAGATGTGTGTTTGAAAAATGAGGCAAAGTGCTACAGACAGAGATGATGAATTAAGTTTGTAATAGATAACTACACACAGCACATCCGGGCTCAGTCAGTCATTATTTGACTGTGTGGGTATGTGTGCGTTTGTGTGTGTGTTCATGTGTTTCCAGTAAACTGGTCATGTGTGATGTTTGCCAGCTTCAGCAGAGGAGTCACCGTTCCCAAAGGTTTGGGAATGAGAATAAGAAAAAAAAACGCAATCTGATGAATGAGTCATTACCATTTTGGACAGAACTGGAAATTGAATATATATTTACTTATTTTTCATCCTGAACACATGGCAGAAATGTTAAATTTGAATCATTAGTTAATAAAGAAAATGAACTGAATGATTGCTAAGTAAATATAATGATACAAAAACACTTAAGGAAGCTTAAGTATTGGCCATAATTACAGCCAGTACTTCTGCTGTTGACATGTAGATGACTGATACCACCACCACTTCATCAGTCAACAGGTTAAGTGTTTTGCTCAAGGGCTCCACCTGGAGGCTGGGGAGTGTTGTTCACCCTCTTCGCTCCAGCTGCTACATGTGTGCACTCACAGCCTGTTGGTCATGAGCTTCTGCTGCCCAGAAGGTGAAAACTGCTCTCCATCTGCTATTATAGGACAGCGATAAATGAGCTAATGTCTGCAGTGTAACGGCACATTTGTGCCTGTGTTTGCACATGCATGTTATTAACCTGACAACGCGTGTAACTGATAGATTAACATGTCTTATTTAGTAGCAATATGTTTTTGTATTCACTAAGGGCTGATGGTAATGACTCTAGTGGCCACTTTAAAAGCGTTACTTTCTAAAAATTAATGACATGACATAAATCACATTATAATATTAGCATATATATGTAAAAGAGAGAGTGAAACAGTCAATCTTTATGGTAATTTATGTGAGCGGCTTGATCACCAAGTGGGACCATCGAGTGGGGCATTTGCTGCATGTCTTTCCCCTCTACTGTTTCCCTTCTCTCTCCACTGTTACTGTCAAATAAAGGCATAAAATGCAGAAAAAATGAAGTAATCAAACATTTTTTATAAACTTGGAACATGTCTTACATAATTTGTTCCCTAAAGGACACTTAAAATTATTACTCCTAAAGCTGTTTATCTTAGAAAAGAGTGCACTGGTAACATAAACATACACATTTCTTAACATTACATAAAAGGTCTGTAGATTTCCAGATATGAGTGTTGTAAACAAGGACATGTACCGTCTTCACTAGTCACGTGACCTTTACTTGTCGAATGGCGGCTCAATTAAGTAAGTGGTTTCAGATGTAACGCTGCTAAAAATAACGCATCCAGTGTAACGTTGGCAGATGATTCCAAACAGGTTACAGCCCTGTGATCAGAGATAACAAATTACATAAGCCTGTTTTTGTGTGTGTTCCCATCTCCCACCCTATAGGCCAGATTATGAGTATTCGCTCAGCTGTCTTTGTTATTGCCTGAAGTGGATTTAGATCAGAATATGGGGTTTGATGCAGACTGGGAACAAAGATAAACACACGCACACACACAGATATGCCTGCAGGCATAAACACTCACACATTCAGGACCATGCAGACTGTGTCCCGCTCCATAGCTCTGTGACCTCAGATATTAGCTTTCCTGCCAAGTGTGACGAAGGCCAACTGCCACAATAAATACACAGCATCATTCACCTCCTCCCTCCACGCCCGGTCTTAACTGCAGTTCATCTGGTTAACAATGGGAGCGGCAATTGTGTTTAAGTAGTGGTGAGAATCCAGCTTCACAGAAAGAAAGTATTGGCTTTATTAGGAGAACATGGAGTCGATTTGCTTTTGATGTAATTCATGAGATTGATTCAGAATGGGTTTGATCAGGGAAACAGAACAGACCTGGAAGAGAGTGTGTTTTTACCGGGGATAGTTTATTTTGTATGTTTCTCATATAGTCTTCTTTTTTTTTGGGGGGGTGAAGTCATTCAAAAGTTAATTAAAAAAATCACATATGGCATCATAAAAGTAAAAGTGGAAAAAGATGAGTTAAGAACATTATCTGTATTTTTTAAAATGAATGCTTTTAGTTTATCATATGTTTGAATACAGAAACAGACATCACTAATGCATTATGGGTTACAGCCAAAATGAATATGATCAGAAAGACAACAACTCCAAGACGATGTTAACTTTGCGCATGGTTTGGTAAAGAATGTTTGTTGTTTGTGTTGTATGTAATATTTCTTCAGGTGGATGCTCTGTGATACATTTCGGACGCTTTATTGGATGTTTATTGGCTGCACTTGCTGTTGTGTTAGCATGTTGGGACCTGTCTATTTCCTGGCATTAGCCTCAGAGACTTTCAAAGCCTGAAAAGTGCATTCTTTACTTTGTAGTTGTAATTTTTATAGTTTTTACAGTGTCTTTTGACTGTGTCTACATCGGCAGCAGTATGAAGCGTTGCCTGTTTTCTGCTGGACCAGTGTAGCAACTGATAGAAAGATACATAAATACAAATTGTAGAATGTGTTTTATTCTAAAATGTGGTGTTGGAGGTCATAATAGCAGCAAACACTATTTTGGTTTAAACATTCCTTCTTCTTCATATTTCTTTTTTTTGCTCACTCTTTTCAAGCTGGTGTGGTTTCAGCTGATTTTTTTTTCCTCTTCCAGTGCCTTGTCTTTAAACTATGATAATGCTACTTTTAAGACTATGTGCCAGTTCATTTTAATTCAGTCAAAATTGTCACCGTTTATCGGCATTGTTCAAGTTCTCCACTCTGAAGGCTTGTCTTTGCTGAACATTTTATGCAATTTTGGCTGGACTGAAAGTGAACTGTCATAGTTTCCCGCAGGTATCACAGGCTGAAGGACATCTATACATTTATATTTTAAGAATTTCCACAGATCACTGTAGTATAATAAAATACCATGCAATGGAACTTTACACAAAATTACAATAGATCCTAAAAATCTACAAAGCTGCTCAACATCAATTCAATGTCTCTGTTGTATGAGCCAACTTTGTCATTTTGATTTATGACGGAACACCTGCCAAAATGACTAATCATGCAGATAAACCCTTCAGACACTTTGAGACTTCAGCATTTAGCCAGTGGCTGCAGGCCGCTAAATTTAATGATCCCGGTGACAAAGTCTTTTTACAAAAGGTGGATATCAGGCTAGTTTTGTCCAACCTGACAACCGGAGCACAGTGTTCTTCAAAATCACAAGCTCTGAGATCCATTTTAACACTTTAATCATGGGGGCAATTTGAGCTGCTTTGATAGCATCAAAACAAATCTGACACCAGATTTTATGGTAAGATGAAGCAGAAAATCATCAAATCATCAAATTAAAAAAATCATCTGTTGCTGCATGAAACTTTCTTTGTACTTTAATGCCTGAAATATGGTTATTGTACCTGGCTTGCCCATATTTCAGGTAGAATACAGCACATATTTAGTACTTTTATCTTGCTGTGTTTAGAAACTGAAAGTGTCCTCAGCCTAAAATACTTGTTGGAAACACTCTGCTGCTTTTCTGTTTCTTCCTGATATTCCAGTTTCCAGTCTGTCCTTTCCTCACTTTTCTTCCTTCTCTTTTTCCTCTTCCACCTCCCACCCTTCCTCCTCCTCCTCCTCAGTAAAACCATCAAGGTGAGAGTAATCGACGATGAAGAGTACGAGAAGAACAAAACCTTTTACATAGAGATCGGAGAGCCTCGCCTGGTGGAGAGTAACGACACTAAAGGTCAGGAAGGGGGTCAGTCATGTGACATTGTGAACTTTGAGGCTTTGACCCCTGAGTGTCCACTGCACTGAAAAGGATGCATGTTCATGAAAACAGGCACACAGGACGAGATATTTAGTTTTTCACTCATATCTTTCTGCTTCATGATCTCTTTCCTTCTGGATTATTATTAGTAGCTTCTCGTCCTGTTGTCTGTCACATGACCATGAACATGCAGCCTGTTGTGGACCACCTCATCTCACCACATCCACTTCACCACTAAGCAAGTGCATGAGTGTGTGTGTGCGCGCGTGTGTGTTTTTCATGTACATACATTGCCATGTTGTTTGTTTGCCATGCATGTTTACCACGTCCCTTTGTATGTGTGTGTACGTGTGTATGTGTCCCATACAGGAAGACCATAACCGTTAGGATCTTAGACCGGGAGGAGTACAATAAGCAGTCTTCATTCTACGTTCTGCTTGACACGCCCGAGTGGAGACGGAGCAGGAAGGAACGGACAGGTGTGACAGCCAATCAGCTGAGAGTGCACTCTAAGCAGCTTCGAATGGATTCAACTCAATAGGCCAAACAAAAAACTAAACAACAGGGACCTGTACCATTAAGCAAAATAAACAGACCCACAATACCCGCATCGACACAACTAAATGCCCACAGTTATGTTGAGAGAGTGAGTTAAAGGTGGCTCTGGTTCCTGACTAATATAAGTATAAAAGTAGAATTTAGCCCAAACATGTCAAGATCAGATATAACAAGAAAAGTATAATAAAGAGAAAAGCAACACATCTACCGCAGCTGAAGCTGTTGAAGGAAAGAGTAAAAGACACTCTAACGTGTGAATATGAGTTAACCGTCTACACCTAAACATCTATTAACGACCAAAAGCATCTATTGATCTAATACGTTTAATAACTTCTGAACCACTAATCCTTTCAATACATGTAAATAATTCATTTAAAATGCAGTTTCTCAGCTTTTCATTTGCATCACATATTCAGAGGCTCAAAACACAGAAACACCTTCATCTTTTGCAACATTGATTCACAATTAAAAAACATGTAGTTTGATTTAAAAAAAAAAGTCACTTATCCTTCAGTTTTCTGTTTTAAAATAACCTTTTAATTTACACTGAGCTTTTATGAACATCTAGATAATCAGTGAGAAAATACCTTGTTTTCACTGAAAAATGTAAAATGCAGAGGATAATAACATAATAAAATAAAATATATAATATAAAATAATATTATAATAAAATTGAAAATAAATAATAATAATAATAATAATAATAATATAAAATTAAATTAAATAAATCACATAGTAAGAGTTGAATGTAGAGAAAAATTCATTTGAAAGTCACATAATTACAGTTGTTTATTCCATTTAGATTTATTCTTATGTGTGTTAAGGTTCCTTTTTGGCACTGTTAAACAGACTGAAAGGAAGAAAAGAACAAATACAACAAAATTAAAAGCATACGGTCGACTCACTGTCAAGTAGTGATGTGCGGATTGATACTGAAACATCGATATCTCCAATACCAGATCTTTACCCTCAAGAATCGATTCACAGATTCAAACTATCGATACTTTTGATACTTTGGTCATTTGAGGTAATTTATATCAGGAACACAGTGGAAAGTAGCTAAACTATTGGGATCTTGTCCAAATAATACACGATTGGTGGGAACTGCTTGTTTTTCAGCCTGGGTAAATGTGTACTGTGTCACGCTTCTCAGTCAGTCCACTCTGACTCACTCAGTCTGTAGAAAAAAAAATGGAAGAACAGAAAAGGAGTCATTTATGGAGCTATTTTAGCTCCACAAATAGCCAAGAAGATGATTAACATACAGGGTTTCATTTTTATAACACTTCTTGATAATTAAACAATAATTACTCTCACGTCTTGTATTCTTTATGAAGTTATGATTTGGAATACACTTTTTTTTTCTTTTAGATTTTCTATACATTAAGTGTATTTGTGCAAACTATCAGATCGGTATCACCGATACTGGCCTGATTTTTACTAGATATCGTATCGGTAAGGAAAGCCGTGGTATTGAACGTCACTACTGTCAAGTATTGTATAATTGCTTTAATGTAATAATCACTCTCTGTCTTAAGAATATATATTAGCCTTTAAAGACTTAGACTTATGTAGATATGGATGTATGATATAGATATTTATAAAGACTCAAAGTGGCTTTTTCAGCAAAATATATCATTAACTGAGTGTAAAAATAAGCATCTACAACCAATGTAATTTATCAAACATGCACTTGACATGTTTGTTATTGGTGAATTGATGTTGCAGAAGATGATGGTGTTTCCATATTCACTGCATGAATATCATAAAAGATGCAGCTCAAAATCTGAGAAAATACATTTTCCCTGAATTATTAAAATGTATTAGTAGGATTAGTGGCTAAAAAGGTTTTGTTTTTTTTTTGTTTTTTTTACAATTTTTATTTATTTATTTATTTCTCATTTTTATCAGTACAATCCAATCTCCTCAGGTTGAGAAGCAAAAAGAAAAAAAGAAACAAAAGTACAGAAAACAAACAAATGAAAAGAACAGCCTGTGTTTGTGTCAGAACATGTTTAGGACCCTTAATAGACACATTTTTCCCTGGATGTCAGCCATTTTTCCCAGTTTTTTATAAAGAGATTTTCTTTCAACTTCAGTTTGTATGTAAGATGTTCCATGACAAGTATATCATCTATGATTGAAAGCCATTGTTTGTAAAATGGAGCATCAGTCTTAAGCCAGTTCTTTGTCATGGCCTTCTTCCGGGCCACCAGCAGGATCTTGACACGATATCTGTCTCCTTTATGCACCATTTCTTCCAAATGCCCGAGGTAAAGAACAAGACATGAATTTGGGATTGCATATCCCAACACATCACAGAGAGCTGAGTGAACCTTCCCCCAGAAGGGTTGGCTTAAGAGTTTTTAAACATTTTAGATCAGTAGATGTTTTTGGTCTTCAGCGGTTGTTTAGATCTTTGAGGATTATATCACCATGGAAAGTTAAATAGTTTAGATGATTTTATTTTGTCTGAATTAATCTGCACACTAAGGCCCTTATATCTGAAAGTATGGATTTGTCAGTCGCCATTAGGCCACATATGTTCCCGGTTGCAAAATAAAGCACAATAATAATTTACCCTGATAAAAAGTAAACACAGAAAATCTGGTCCTTACAACCCCTTAATTCTGCTTCATGATACAAACCACAGGATATCGTACTAAACAAGAACAAATATACTGAGCAACATAAAAACACTGGGAAAAAAATCAAAATCTTACCAAGTGTATTTTTCTCATTTCCTGTCAAAATATCTCATCACACTTAAAATAAGACATAACCACCTAAAAAGTAACTTTTCAGTGAGATATATAGAACTTTTTCTTCAACAATAGATCTTGAAAATCGTATTTGAAGAAATCTTACCAAGATAATTTTCACTTGTTCCATTGGCAGATTTTTTTTGTTTTTGTTTTTGCTTGATTCAAGATTTTTTTTTTTTGCTTAATTCAAACTGAAAAATCTGCCAGTGGAACAAGTGAAAATTATCTTGGTAAGAATACAGTTTTTAAGATCTAATGTTTAAGAAAAGTTATTTATATCTCACTGAAAAGTCACTCTTTAGGTGATTATGTCTTAGTTTAAGTGTGATGAGATATTTTGACTAGAAATGAGAAAAATACACCTGGTAAGATTTAGATTTTTGCAGTGAATACATAATTTTGACATCCTCTACATTGTTAATTGAAGTATACTAACCACGTAAATGAGGAATACCTCAGCACAGCAAATGTATTCATATGGAAAAACATATCAGTGACAATAGTAATGATATGGGCAGTTGGTTTTTTATGGCTAATTGACAAGGAATGGAGCCATGGCTCATATTTGTATGTACACTCACAGCCTGGGCTATAAAAATGCAGCCAAATTGAAGATGCAATGAGCACCACAAGACCTGCTACGTGACCAAGGAATCAGGATGCTTATGGTTTTATTTTGCTCAGTTTATATCCAATGTGACTACAGCCACAAAAACAGACACGTCAAGGAAAACAGTACTTCCCACTCTGTTTAGCATCAGAAATGAGCAGCACAGACATACCATACATCGTGTAAGAAGACAAACAGTTGCTTTAAATAACCAGTCATGGGACATTTCTGATTAGAGGACATCACACAACAGATGTGATGTTTGTCTTAGTGCGCTCAGACATCTTAAATAATATTTACTTCATAGAAATAGCGTAGCCAGGAGCACTTTATAGTTGGCCGAGCAACAAGCACTTTTAGACTCGCAGCGCTGTGAGGAATAAACCAACACATCGGCTACACGTCATGTTTTATCATATTTCTAAAGTAACAAAACACAGGGCGGCTCTTCAGTTACTCATGTTTGAACAGGCCTGTTGATTTGGGATCCAGGTTCAAGCCAGTCTGGAGCTAACTCTGCTGCTCTGCTGTTCTTCTTCCTTGTCTTTTTTCTTCTCTTTTCTGTTTCTCTCCAGAGATTTACACAAAAAAAAACCTCAGTGGGAATCACACCTGTCCCCTCCTTTTTTCTCCTTTCACTTCCTCTTCCCTGTTTGTTTATTTCTCTTCATCTTGTAAGCTTTGATTTGTGTTCATAGCCGATGCTGAGAATGTCTGTATTATTGCCATGAAAAGTAGAGATAACAATAGGAATGACTGTAGAGTTGGAATTCTTAGGCATACCTACATTCAGGTATTTATCTGTTTGGATGCAGTTTAAGGACAAGGACATGTTGTAAATGTTGAATGTCAAAAGGGTTAACCCAATGGTTCCCAACCTTTTTTGGCTCATGACCCCATTTTAACATCACAAATTTCTGGTGACCCCAGACATTCAAACCCGAGATATTTGTTTTGCTAAAAAGACATTTGTTTTTGATCATGTAATAGTTTGCAATACTATGTTTCAAATAAATGTTAATTTTAGATGACATTTAGACTATATAATGTATATTATTATGGATGGAGGCAGAAAAGCCAGGTGTAGATTACTGCACAAAGGGAGAATTTGATTTT
>JAPQRP010000009.1:16492675-16503063 GCA_037367295.1 Apogon hyalosoma | reverse complement strand
CCAAACAAATGTACCTTTAATTGTACCAGGCATTAAAATGAACAAGAAATTGAAGAAAACAAGGGTGGTCTAATAATGTTTGGAATATTTTTTTTGTTTTCAGACACATTCCTCTTTTTTTTTCCTATTTAAACACATCAGTAATCACCCCAGCTACATTTTATCTATCAAGAATAAATCACAATGTCACAATTGTGTCATGAGAAGAGGTAAAAATATTGTATCTTAACTTTATGGGCAGCAGTGTACTTAATAATAATAATAATAATAATAATAATAATAAAAATAATGATAATGGATTAGATTGATATAGTGCTTTTCTATTAACGCATAATCAAAGCGCGTACAGTGGATCCATTATTCATTCACTCTCACATTCACACTGTGGTGGTGGTAAAATACATATGTATCCACAGCTGCCCTGGGGCAGACTGACAGAAGCGTGGCTGCCAATTTGTTCCTACCTACCTCCAACCACCAGCAAACATTCATACACCAGTGTGAGTAGCAGCACTGGAGGGAAGGAGTGTGAAGTGTCTTGCCCAAGGACACAACAACACATTACTAGGATAGAGCGGGATTCGAACCGCCAACCCTTCGGTCATTGGACAACCTGTTCTACCTCCTGAGCCACGATTTATATATCTACATTTAATTTTGATCAGTCCTATTCTATTCTATTATCTGATTACAGGATTAATAAATAAATTGCAGGATTTAAGTGTATTTATTCATGTGTGCTGTAGATACACATATGCGCATACTGTATGTATATGTGCATCTCAGTACAGAGGCATCAAAATAATCTGCAGAGAAAGAAAGCGAAGGAAAAACAAAGGAGGTAAAAATAACTGTGTAAAGCAGAATGACAAAGATAACTGCTTGTATAGACACAAAACAGAATTACTCTTATACAAATGCTGTTTAACGCTTTTGCTTATAGAACTCAGTCAGCCTGTTCAGTGATGGGTTTGTCTTGTGATACGTAAGACCTCAAGGCTTTTGGGAAAATGGCCAAAAATGAGCCAAAACAGTGCAACATCAGTGAAGCTTGATGTTCCTCAGGCTATACTTTGTGTCCACTGAAACAACAAGAAACAGTTTCTATTCTCCATCACTACCTGTCATCACTAAGGTGCCCAGGGAAAGTACCTGTAGTGGAAGCCATCTCGTCAAGTGGATTAATAATACCCAGGCACATAATGCACCCTTGAGCAGGCCCTTGGTGAGTGAAAAGGGAGAATAATGGGCAGTGAGGGTCTGAGAGGGCAATTTAAAAGTTTCCACGGCCTGTTGGAGACATCAAGAATTTCCCACAATTGTAAGAAACTACCACTGCCATACCATACCATTCCGACTTTATTTATAAAAGCACTTTAAAAACTTTACAGCTGGCCAAAGTGTCGTACACAAATCATAAAACAAGGGAAAAAAATAAGTAAAACAGTGATAACACAAGATGCAAAGCAGGTTAAGAACAACAAAATACAGCCATCATAAAAACAGACAAATTCAAATCTGGTAAAAACAAAAACTCCCTCACTGATTAAAAGCCAGTGAGAAAAAGTGCGTTTTTAGACGTGATTTAAATACAGGTACAGACTGAGCCTGCCTAACATCTAAGGGTAACTGGTTCAACAGCTTTGGGGCAGCAACAGAAAAGGCACGGTTCCCGCGAAGCTTCTTTTTAGTTTTTGGAACCACAAGCTGCAGCTGATCTGCTGACCTGAGAGCAGGAGAGGGGGCGTAGGGGGTGATCAGGTCAGACAGGTAGGAGGGGGCAAGGCCATTCAAACATTTAACAGTAAATAGAAGAATTTTAAAATCAACTCTAAAACACACTGGCAACCAAAGGAGTGAAGCTAAAACCGGTGAGATATGTTCATGCCTGTTAAAAGCCGAGCTGCAGCATTTTGAACAAACTGTAGTCGGGAAAGTGCATTTTTGCTCATAAAGTGCATGCAATAGTCAAGTAGCAGTTACAAAAGCATGGATCACAGTTTTGAGAAGATCCCTTGACAGAATTGATTTTACTTTTGCAAGTTGTCTCAAGTGATGGAAGCTAGACTTGACTACCAAGTAAATAAACCTCATTATATTTAATAATTTTGGTTATTAGAGTGGAAGAGCAAATGTGGTGATCAGTTTGACATATAGACAGATGTGATCTACTGTGTTATCCAAACCTATTTGAGGACAACGAAGTAAACACCTCTCACACAGTCAAACCTGTGTTTACGTGTGTGTATATGTGTGTCCACAGCAGCAGTGTTTACACCCCTAACCATCATTCAACACAATTAGCATCTCAGTTTCCCTCTAAAGTGTAGAGAAAGGGAGAGAGCATCCCAGAGTGGGCTGCTAATTAGTGTGTAATGTGAATGTCTGCACATACATGAGTGTCTGAGTGTGTGTTTGTAGTCTGACAGAGTCTAATGCTTTTAAACACAAAAAAAAGTTTAAAAACAAGAACTGAGGAAGGAAGAGGGAAGAAAATGGGAACAGAAAGAAATCTATAGAAGGTTGTGCACATCTTTTAATTAGTAGATGTATTCTAAATAGAAGCAACTGAGTCTGAAACTGAATCAACTTCAAAACAAATTATTTACATTAACATTAGAACAACCTGTTATTTATTTTATGTTCTGCTTCATCTGTAGTCACTATTCTTTTTTTATGTGTAGAAAGTGGTATTTTTGATCATTTAGTCTTTAACAGTTGGTGTTTCTTTTATACTGTATTCTCCTGCATTTATGTGAAGAATCAATTCATCCTTAAGATTAATAAAATGTGCTATCTTATACTTTTATCAGTCTTTTGTTTTATCTGTACTAGTAGGTAGTAACTGAAACCCAAATATGAGCAAATCTTTTGACAATTATTCACAGTGTGGCCAAAAAATAAATCTCACACTAATATTTAGCCCTTGATGATAGCATCCATTCACTGTGGCATCATTTCCATAAGTCTATGCAATGTCACAGCATTTATTTGCATCAATTTGGGGGGAATATAACGTTACTAAACATTGACCTGACCAACTGAAGCTACCCCAGATCATAACATTGCCCCCACAGACTTGTACTGTAGACACTAGGCATGATGGGTAATCACTGGTGCAGGGTCAGTCTGGACTCATCATACTACTACAGACCGGGGGGTGGCTGTCGGCTCCAGCGGCTGTGGCACCTCCTTGGGGTCTGCTCCTTCCTAGTGGGGTGGGGGTCACTGCCATTGCAATGCGGTGGCGGTTCTGCCCTCCCTCACCGGTTGGGAGGCGGCTCCATGTTTGCGGTGCCGTGTGGCTGGGGGCGGTGGCTGCCCCCTGGTGCAGGTGGCTCCCTGCGATAGCACCTCCTCTCTTTGGTTTATGGTCCCTCCGCGCTCAGCCTGTTTCTTTTATTTATTTCTGTTTGTGTGTGTGTGCATGTATATGTGTGTGGTGATGGTGGGGTGTACTGATTTTATATGTAAAGCATTTCATGCTACATTTCACTGTATGAAAAGTACTATGTAAATGACGATTGATTGATTGATTGATTGATACGTGACATTTTCCCATTGAAATACAGTCCAATCGTACTCTGTATCTAACTGATGGTTGTTTAACAAATAAAAAGCTACTCACTGCATCAGTTAAAGGGTTAAAGAACTTCAAACATATTAATCACTGCAGTAATTATCTTTCTAAAGACTCTTACCTATTTGCTTGATTAAATAAATCCAGTTGTGACTTTCTTTTCAGCTAGTCAGTATGTTTTGTTTGTGTTAGAAACCATTTTGTCATTTGTATTCTGCTGTATCCTTTCCTGGTAGATGCTTTAAATTAACAAACTGTAATACCTAATTGACTCGGTCATTTTGTCCTCTATTTACTCACTTCCCTCATCTAATTTCCCAGCCATACTTAATTCCACAGTCCGTGAAAAAGTTGGTCATAGTTAGCAGCTGATAAATTGCCATTGATTATTTTAGCTGGAGATAGATAATCCGGGATGCGTGTTCTTAAATTAGTTTTGCCTTATTTATATCATGGAAGTTGATTGCTGCTTCTGAGACTCGCACAATAAGCCCCTCAACACTTCATTTTCTCCTGTTGTTTCCGTTCTATTCTCAGTGTAAGTCTTGCATTGTAGGAATCACAACCAGGATTGGTACGTGATGTCACCCTCACATTGGAAGTGCTTCAGCTACATATATGTACATCCATGTGTGATGCAAGGTTATAATCCTTTTGGATTTTTCATTATAGTTTAGTTTTATTTAGTTTTGACTTTTTTTCTCTAATTCAGTTAGTCTTCATCCGTTTTTAGAGCAGGTTTGCTAATTTTATTAATTTTTTTTTTTTTTTTTTTTTTTTTTTCTAAATGCTTAGTTTTAGTTTAGTATTAGTTTTAGTTTTTTCATATGTTTTATCTTCTTCACTGTTGTATTCAAATAAATCCCAGACAGGACTCTGCTGCTTTCTCCCAACTTTAGTTTCCATGTTGCCAGGTAGAATGGGGACGAGAAGCCGACTCTGAACAAGTGACGTTAAGTGATGGACCGTGAAGCACCGTATGGTGCCGCCAGCTAAAATTTCTTGAGCCAAATAAATCGATTTCATATTCGTCCGATGCTGACAAAGGGAATTTTATCTATATTTTTTTATACGTTGTAGTTAGTTTTGTAAGCACACAATACAGTTTCAGTTAGTCATCTCTTTTTTTTTTTAATTACAGTTTTTATTTATTTTAGTTAATGAAAATGTTTTTTCAATTCTAGTTTTCGTTAACAATAATAACCTTGGTATGGTGGTGGTATCACATACTTACCTTTCATTTCATTTCAGACTGCAACAGAAAGTACGTAGCACTTTGAGCCCCAGAAATCCTCATGAAAATGTAACTTGTGTGGATGCAACCCCACGACTTGATCAATGAAAGAGCTCTGCTACTGAAAGGCTGTTTTATTCAGAAAACAGCCAAATTACCATAATGTTACCGAGAAAGGTTGTCATAACACTGCAACTTGCAATGATGCATAAATGTGGCATATAATACCAGATAATGTGTTTACAGAGAATAATATTGAATGTGGTCAAGGTCAGCTCTCATCACGTCTGTATAAATTTAGAGTATGCTTAAAAGTGTAGCATAGATTTACATCCACCCTGTTCTAAATGAATGTACATTCTTAGCCCTAAGTGAAAAACTCTGAAATCTGTCAGTCGGATCGCTACAGAACAGAACCCTCCTCATGTTTTCTGCTGTTAAACAATTCAGCAGTTTTCTCCGCCCCAACAAACGACAAATGGCTAATTTTCTTAATGGCTCCATTTGATTCTCCTAATGTCCCGAAATGACTGATTTTATGATGTTCTGTGGCACTTTAAACAGTCAGCGGGCAGGCTGGTGTTTTCCATTTCACTCATAAAGACCCAGTGTTACTTTTCCAGCAGTTCCCAAATGAATTTTTGTCTCTAATTAACTTTTCTTAAGCAATTTATCACCATTTATTATAATTTTTTCCTCTGTACTTTGCGTTCTTCAATAAAAATCAGGTATTTTCCCATATTTAATTCACTGATCTTGTAGATGTTCATAAAAACTCAGATTAAAGTTAGTCGTCATAATATTAGAAATGGAGAAAAATGGGACTTTTTCTACAAAATGTATTTTTAACTGAACATAAACCAAACATAAACTGAATGTTTTTGTCTCTTTTTAGCTTTTCTTAAGCAATTCATCACCATTTATTATAATTTTATCCTCTGTGTTTTGCGTTTCTTCAATAAAAATCTGATATTTTCCCGTATTTAATTCAGTGATCTTGTAGATGTTCATAAAAACTCAGATTAAAGTTAATTGTCATAATATCAGAAACAGAGAAAAATGTAAAAACAAAAAAAAAAGGGACTTTTTCAACAAAATGTATCTTTAATTGAACAAAAACCCCGTGTCTCCATCCACTGTCATTTGTCAGTCTCTATGGGTTTTACTGATGAATCAGTGTTCACCACAGAGCCTATGAATGGGTCATATCTGATGACCATGAAAAGACGACAAACTGTATTTACACCAGTTATTTACATGTATTGATAGGTTTAATGGATCAGAAGTTATCAAACATTGTATCTTGGTAGGTGATTGTGGTCACCAGTGGTTGTTTGGGTCTTTATGGGTTAAACACCGTTATTCCTCTCTCCTATAACAGAACACAGTGGACAAGCTGATAAAGAAAACCAACCTGGCTCTGTTGGTAGGAACCAACAGCTGGAGAGACCAGTTCATAGAAGCCATCACCGTGAGTGCAGGTAAGGTCATTGCAGAGCAGGGTGGGTTGGATGCATGTGTGTTTATCATTTTAATAGTTCAGGCAGAGGATTAAACTGGAGTCATCTGCAGTGGTTTAGTGTGATATGAATCCCGTTTAGTGTGAACAGCTGCAGTTTTATAGTCTGCTGCATCCTGGGGATTGCACAGGATCAGTATAACCAAAAAATATCTGAACTCTTATGTTATAAAATGAGTGCAAATGTGTGAGGAACAGAAAAGATGTTTTAACTGTGCTGGTTGTGCTAAATAATAACGGACTGGGCATAAACTGTAGTGGGGTCTCATGTCAGGTCAAGTGATTATAGTTTTAATTGGTTATTGGGAAGTGATCTGGTCTGGTTTGATAGTTTGGACAGATAAACTCTCACCAGATGGGAGATTATGTTGGGACCATTTGTGGGAGCATCTGTGTGTTTAAACTGACCCTGAAACACACTCCCAAAATTCAGTTTTTATGTACAACCCCAACTTGACAACGTAATACCAAAGCTGCACTGTGTTTTTGTATGAACTGATGGAATTTTGAAGAATACACTGCAAAAATCCAAATCTTATCAAGTGTATTTTTCTCATTTCTAGTCAAAATATCTCATCACACTAAAAGTAAGACATAATCACCTAAAGAGTAACTTGTAAGTGAGATATAAGAACTTATTTTCAGACAATAGATCTTGAAAATCTTATTTCACGAAATCTTACCAAGATAATTTTCTCTTGCTCCTTTGGCAGTTTTCTTTTTTTTTTTTTTTTTTTGGGGGGGGGTTGTTGTTTTTTTTTTTTTTTGCTTAATTCAAGCAAAAAAAATCTGCCAATGGAACAAGTGAAAATGATCTTGGTAATATTTCTTGAAATAAGATTTTCCAGATCTGTTGTCTAAAAATAAGTTATTATACCTCACTTACATGTTACTCTTTAGGTGATTATGTCTTATTTTAAGTGTGATGATATATTTTGACCAGAAATGAGAAAAATACACTTGGTAAAATTTGGATTTTTGCAGTGTATAACCTGCTGCTAATTACAGTGCATAATTGGAGCTGTAATTTAGTCGTATTAGATATCTGAAACAGGAGTGGTTAGCCCTCATATGTTTAAAAAAAAAAAAAGTGCTATTGTATATGAGACAGAGAAATTCACACTAATGTCATGGTACAAGATGACTCTGTGCTTTGATGCTGATGTCCCTTGAACACAGACAAAAGCAGCAAACATGCAAACAACTAAGGATAAGGAAATCTGCTTAGAGACAATTCATGCAAATGCAGATACAAAGAAATAAAGCATGCAGAGAGAACACAAGCTCTCTAGTAGAGGACAGGGATTATGCATGTAACATGTTCAGCCATACAGTAGAATGCACTGAAACAGATACTGCATGAATAAAGTCATTCAGTCGGAGACATGAGTGCCCTTAAAGCTATTTTTCTTCACTTGTGTTTAAAATATAAGAACATCAGACCTAATAAACGTTTGTTGATCACAGATGATAGTGACAAACTTGCTTCTGATTTTGACAGACATATGACTCTCAACACATTATGCTGTTTTTAATAAATAGAGATAAAAAATATGACTTTACTAATATTATGTGCACTTTTTAGCGAATGTTTATTACTTGAACATTCAATGTGCATTTTCTTTACATGCCTTTGTCCTGGAGTCACACTTGTACTTCCATGTCATGACAATAGAATAAAATGATACTGAAGTAAAAGAGATTTCAGTATATAATGGGGAAGATATATGGAGAATGTTAAAGCAGAGAAGACTGATAAAAGTATAAGGGCACTTGTTTTTTCTTTTTTTTATTGTCACTGCAGAATCTCCACAGTTCAATGGTTGCTAGTGGTAACTTGCCCTCTGGAGGCAAAACAACATCACTGCAGCGCTGAGGAAACAATACTTTAAATGCTGTAATTACTTCTGCTGTGGAAACATCTGCTGTAAACTTCATAGACATTAACTTTTAGTCAAATAACCATCATTTTATGATGCCCCTCTTGTAACATAAACCTTGATTTTCTTTTCCTCTGTCTAAGCAGGCAGGGTGCCTAAGTACTAGTGATGTAATTCTTCTTTTAATTATTCCCAAAACCTTCAAAAGCGTGTGTGTGTGTGGTTTTTACCTGCACAAAAGCTGCCAGACATAGTTTTTTACTTCAAAAACAATAAGCTGGTTTTGTACTTTGAATAACTATTAAAAAAAAGGAGCAAATTACTTTTATAAAGAACCAAACCGTTTGATGTTTGTTTGCTGCTTATTTATACAAAAAATGCTGCAGATAATCACTGTGGTGGAACACCCAATTTGCTGCAGTATTTGCTGTTCTGAAACTGGATTTCTGTCGGTGTATTGTTTGTCTCCAGCCTGCTCAATCACTTTAGTGGCTTCAAATAACTTTATCCTGCATGTGGGGGTGTGTGCTGTGTTTGCTTGTGCTTTAGTTAGCCAGCCTGACAGCCAGCCTTTGTTGGCGAGCTGATGCCATTAATGAAAAGGCTTGTCTTCATTCTCTTATCTGGGATTAGCTTGTCGAGGCTGACAGAGTGCTCTCTCTCTCTCTTTTCTGTCTTTCTGGAGAGAGAGCGAGTGAGAGTGTGTGTGTGTGGGGGTAACCTGAAGCTGATTGTAATGGGCGAATCCAGCTGATTGGAGAGATGGATTGTTCTGAAAGTGGAGGAACATATGACAGATTACTATGAGAGATTAAACAAGGAGATCATTAGTGCAGGTTCAAAGAGAGAAATAGAGATGGAACATGTTGATAGAATAAAAAAGAAACCCTGAACTGACAGAGCTAAAATGACAGCATGTGCAAAGAAAGATAAAGAACGACAGGCAGCTGAGATCAACCTGAACTCAATTACATCTGCGATAACCACCACTGTCGAGACTGAACCAAGCATCATTTACACCCAGCGTGTATTTAAATGCTTATTTGAACCAGCATTTCTTATTTTGGCTCAGTTAATTTGGCAACGTAAGAGGAACACCAGATGAACTTACAGGCTTCCAAACAATCACCACTGAGACACTCCATCGAAACAACAGTTATGCTTATCCCAAGAGCTGCTGTTTTGTTTGCTCTCTGCTGTTTTGTGGGGGGTTTTTTTTGTCTCGGCATCTGCGGATTTTTTTATGTTAGACGTCCATAGACAGCGCTTTGAGAGGGAATAGATTTTATATTTTGCCTAATTCAACAGAAGAAAATATAATTACAACTGTTCGTGCTAAACATTGCTTAGTTACTGAATAAAAGTTGCATAGATGAGGTTCTCAGGTTCCCTTTTCATTCATTTCCTCACTTCCTTTGTGCTTTTTTTCCACCTCATGTACTTCACTATTTCTCTGATAAACTCCCCTCAATCTGCTTCCTTGGACAAAGGTCAAAGATTAATTACTCTGTCAATTCAACAGAAAACCCATGATGGTGATATGAGCAGGAATGGCCAGGTTACGGCCAGGTTAACTCCGCTGGCCTTGGTTTTTCTCGATTCGCTTCTTAAGTAGGCGGATGGAGATGGATAAATGGCTATAGGTGGATAAAGACATGGATAAAGGAACAGATGGATGGGTAGGTTCACAGATACAATAAGAACACCTGTGGCTGAGCAGGAAAAAGCAGAGAAGAAAAATTGAATGAGGTCATGTTGAAGTAAGATAAGATTCAACAGGATCAATTTGTTGCTTGTTCAGTAGCAGCAGCCTTTAAGAAAGAGTATAAGGAATAAGGGGAGAAATCTGGTTTTTTGTTTCCTTTCTTCATCTCAGAACATATTAGATCAGTGGTTCCCAACCTTTTTTGGCTCGTGACCCCATTTTAACGTCACAAATTTCTGGCAACCCCAGGCATTCAAAATGGAGACTTTTTTTTGTTAAAATGAATTTGTTTTTGATCATATAATAGTTTGCTATACTATGTTGCAAATAAACGTTAATTTTAGATGACATTTAGGCTATATAATGTATTTTATCATGGACAGAGGCAGAAAGGCCAGGTGTAGATTACTGCATAAAGTGAGAATTTGATTTTCCTTGGTCAGGATATGTACAGTCAGTCCAGCTTGGAT
>JAPQRP010000009.1:16470302-16485334 GCA_037367295.1 Apogon hyalosoma | reverse complement strand
GGGCTGTGATTTAATTAAACTTGCGCTACTAAACCTTGGTCTTGATTCGTGACTAATATTAAATGATTTAAATATCAGGCCATCTACTTTATTACTCCAGGTCAAGGCTCAACAGCTGAGCTGTCTTTTGGGAAAACATCTGACCATTATTGTCATAAGTGGTCATGGTCTTAAGCTGACAGAAGGGTTTTTAAAGCATAAATCCCTTGATTACCCATTTATAATGGATCTGCTGCCATTATGGAATTAGGGTGAGATAGTTTGACACTGTTCATAAAAAAACACATGCTTCATCACAGAGACAAAGAGTCGATGGTGCTTATTTTTGCTGTAATTTGTAAATGTAACTACATATTAAAAGGTTTTATATATGGTTTTACCTCTGACTGATCTGACATCACAGGTTATCTGCTCAGGTTTGCATCCTTTGCTGTTTACACTCTGAAAATTCCTCGAGATTCTGTGGAACTTTTAATTATACTTTGCACCATCGAGGGTGAAATATCTAACTTCCATCTTCCTCTAAGGAACATTGTTTTTAAACTATCCAATGATTTTCTCTCACGAGGTAAATTGGCAATCATTGGTCCATCTGTCCTTCTGAAGCACTAGGCCTTTCGGATGCTGCTTTTGTACCAAATTGTGATTTAAGTCACCTGCTGACATCAGCTGTTTCAGATCACATCATTATTCATGGTTTTTATCTCATTACTAGTCCGAAATAGCTTTTTCCAGAATGCTCTGCAGGCCTGAATGACTGGAATGTCTGTATATTTGCAAAGCATGTATAATATATAACGTATGTGTATTTAATAAATAAAATAATGTTGACCAGATCAAACATTAAATATGCTGTCATCCTACTGAAATAAGTCAAAGTAGATTCAGAAATTACTGGTTTGTTATTATGTTCCGTCTCCATACATATTTTTTTCCTAAAATGCAGTTGTGCTTTAAAAAAACAAGCAAGATTCTAAACCCTTATGGACTTAAATAATTTTAAATGTATGTATATTATATGCAAGCAAAAGTCTAAATGTGATCAACGACAGCTCCTCCTGTGTCTGGGTCCTCTGAGGCTGCAGGCTGTTTCTCTGGTGTTTTAAACATTACAATTCGTCGGCTTGTCGAAAGTTAAAAGTATCAAGTGAGTAAGTGAAGCAGGTAAAATCAATAAGAGATCATGGCTTCCTCTGGTATTTATCCTGTTAGTGCATTTCAAGGAAACAGCAGGGAGTCCAGCTTATGAATTCGTTTCACTCATTCACATGATGCAGAACAAACGTCAGCCAGGGTAGACTGTAGGTGTGTGTGTGTAATCGCTCATGTTTATCAGATTTCACAAAAGTAACAAAACACACATACACATTTAACTCCTTTAAGTCCTGAGGCAGTGATTAGACTAATCTTTGTGTATCACAGATTCACAAACATAAACCTACCATCAAATATTGTTGGCAAAGCATCATACAGGACCTTTTTACAGGCTTTACCTAAATGTTACCTTAGGTCACATTTAGCCCAGTATGATCTCAAGTGGGCCAGATCAGATGAAAATGAAAATGATAACAAGAAAAAAAAAGAAAAAAGAAAAAAAAGAAAAATTCAATTATGAATTATAAATGTTTATATCTACAAAGTATCCCTTAGAAAATGTGAATAATATGAATAACCTGAAATTTATTGAGAAAAATAAGCATACTTTTAACAATATTATGCTTCAGTTTATCATTTATGCAAGTGCTTTACAACTCATAGAGCACACTGGATCTATAAATGCACAAAACATGTAGTAACAGGCAGAATATTGGTAAAATTACACTCATTTCTCTTAAGACATTTCAGGTCGTTTATCGTTATTCAGGTTATTCACATTTTTTTTGTGAAAGGATAGTTTGTAAATGTCAACATTTTCATGTAATTTTACTTTTTTACACTAAAACAAAGAGGAAAAATTTGCATTTGTCATTACTTATAGGTTATTATGATAGTATTTTACTGGTCTGATTCACTTGAGACCAAAATAGGGCTTTATGTGGCCTCTTAACTTGAATTATTGACTGTTAATATCGTCACTGTAATTTTTGCATTTTACAAATTCATTCCACAGGCTGGATTGGACCCTTTGGGGGCCCGGTTTTGGCCCGCAGGCCGTATGTTTGACACACCTGCCTTAGGTTAAAGATATCTTCAGTTTTAACAGAAATTACTCTGCAAATTAGCTATTGTTTGATATCGATGCTTGTTTTTGGCTCTGAAGCATTTGTTGGAGTGTTGTTACTGACCAGTGTGTGTTGTGTATGATTGACTGTTAATGTTTGGGCTCCTCCGACAGTTAAAGGGTAAAACATTCTCCGGTCACATCTTTATGCTTGCTTATACATCTGGTTTCAGTCAAGATCCAGAGTGTTTGCAGCTTAAAATTATTTTTGTAGATTTACAGTAAAATGCACTGTATAGTTCCCATGGCAACAGCTGCACTATGATTCCAGGCATTCACTATGTAATTACAGATTTTTGCAGATTGCAGTCATTTCTGTTATCAGCCAGCTTACAAGATGACATTTTATGTGTACAGAGTCAGTCACACAAGTCTGTCAGATGGATGCTGGTGTACGGTAGATGTACTCATGACATTTCGTAAATGCAGTGTGGTTCCATAAAGAGCTGAGAGATTTGATTGGATTTGACTTGAGCACTACTTACTCCTCAGATCAATAATTCTTAACCTTTCAATCTAATTAACCTAGAATCACCAAGTGTTGTTCCACTTCAGTGCTTTTCTCAACGGGAATATACAGTAAACTGGTTTATTCATTAACACAAGGACACTTAGTCATATGACATCAAAGGTTCCTGCAAACAGCGTAACATGAATAAGATCATAATGCTCTCCTTTTATGCATGTAAACAGTTAGTGTTTGTTACATCGACCTCATTTCAAGTACCAGAAGTAAATCTAGCGCACAATAAGACAGTGATTTTCTGGTCTTTAAGCTTATGTTTTCCCTTCTTTAACCAGGTGAGGATGATGACGATGAGGAGTGCGGAGAGGAGAAGCTCCCGTCGTGCTTCGACTACGTTATGCACTTCCTCACTGTCTTCTGGAAGGTTCTGTTCGCCTTCGTCCCACCCACTGAGTACTGGAACGGCTGGGCCTGCTTTGTTGTTTCCATCTGCATGATCGGATTGCTCACCGCTATCATAGGTATGACCATGGCAGCAGAGGCACAAGAAATGTACAATTAGATGCAAAAAATGTACTTTTTAGCATAGGTTATATGTTATATTTTGATTTTAGCGATATTGACTGGTGCTAACTAAAGCCTCTGTCACATCTAAAAGGACATTTCTCTTCTTATTTAATCCTATAACGCCAAACGGATCATATTTGATACATGAGTTTTGAAGCCCCCAACACAATTCTTGAAAAACCTGATGTATACATTTAGATACATGCAACAAACGGATAATCCACCAGGGGGGAAGGAATTTGTTCACCAGAGGCCTTTCCAGTGACACTACAAGGCATGTTTGTGTCATATTATGTTGTTGTGTGTTCAAAAATAATATTTAAGCACTGAGACCTCATGTATCAAATATGATACAAAATTGAAACTCATACATGGAAATTGATATTTGAAAAAAAATTAGGGTTGTTCAGGACAAATAAAGGCTCCAGTTTCAAAAAACTGGAATTTTCTTTCAATGATTTAATGCTTCAGACTTTACGAGGTTAAGCACTAAAATATAAGCTTCTTGTCACGTCATTTTTAAAACATTGAGGATGTTTTGGGGATTTTTGTAATTACAGGGGACCTGGCTTCCCATTTCGGTTGCACAGTCGGCCTGAAAGACTCAGTCACAGCAGTGGTATTTGTTGCATTGGGAACCTCTGTTCCAGGTAAGTGTGTGTTTAAGCACATCCCATACATCTGCCTGGATTCAAATAAATTACCTTCCATAATCATTCTTCACTGCCTTTGTCTTAATCATCTAAAATGTCTTATTACTGGACATTCTGCCAACACTAATCACGGACCTTTTATTCTTTGGATTTGGCATTTAGCTTCGTATGAGCTTTATGAGTATAAAATACTCGTCCCATTTTGTGTTCATCAGTGAAGTACTTTATAGAGTACCTTGATATTTTCACCTCCTTTCCTGTGTTTTTATCACTTAAACCTGTATTTGTTAGGTTTTTTTTGTGCAGCCTGCTGAATAAGACACCAAGTCCCTCACCCCTCAGACTTCTGTTTCATAAATTATATAAAAGGACATAAAACATGCCACTCTCTTAAGACGAAACAATAGCATTAGCAGGCAAAAGAAAGAAGAATGGACTGATGGATAGAAACTCAAGTCTACGGAAACCTTACACTCAGCTGAACAAAGCCAAAATCCATACGACTTTCCATTCATAAGTGTTAGCTGGTAATGTGTGTTGAGATGTACAAACAAGTATAATACATGGTTGCTACTAGATTAGCAATCCTTTTTTTCCAATAAAGTTAGTAAGGATGAGTGTTTTACCTGGCTGACATGTTTCGACTTCCTCAGAATGTCATCTGACATAGTTCGAAACATGACAGCAAGGTAAAATAGTCATCCTTACTAATTTTGTCAGAAAAAAAGAACTGCTAATCTAATATAAGAAAAATGACAAAATGAACATAATCAATCTACTATGGTTACTACTCATTTATGATGGATCTGGTACAGGACTCTTTAGTTTACATGTTATATGTTTATGTTAACATCATATCTGTGTTCCACAAATAAAGAAATGTGACAAAGAAGGAAAAAAAAAACTTGCTATTTAGTTACTGACAGTGAAATGGATTGATAAATGTGTATTCATATTATTTGTATCTCTTTATATGGATACAGAAGGTTATACTGGCTAAAATAACACCAGATCATTCCTTATATTCATGATATATGGTGAAATATGAAACCACTTTGATTAAGAGAAAATTTTCAGATTTATATCACGACCGATACATGAATCACAACAACACGTTGATAAGATTAAACATCTATAAACAACAGGTTTTTTTTTTTTATCTCTTATTTTACCTTTTCTGACCCCTGATCTCTAGTGTATTTTTAGATGTAAGAGCCTGTTAGAGAGTGTAGAAAAGGCTCGTGACAGCATCATGGATCATTCTCTAAGTGTGAGGAATGACCAGTGACGATCGGCTAAATATGTTTTAACCTTGGCCCCCCATCTTCCACCTCCCTCCTTAAATTCAAACACACAAAGAGCACACTTGCAGACATATAGCACCTTATTATGTCAATGTATTATCAAGGCCCAGTAGACACATGCATCACTCTGCACAGATTCATGTACTTGCACACATGTTGTACATTCCCATGTGTGCACACTGACTATCAGTATACACACACATACCTGCACTCTGCCCAGCATGTGTTATTAGCATAGGTCTATTTGTCATGTCAGGCTTTGGTGGTCTTAGGGAGCTCTGGGATAAAAGTGATATATGACGCAGTATTTATTACACACATACACAAACATATACATACACATGTAGAAATGGAATATTTGAACACGAACCCACTCACAACACTTTTGGAGACTTATGCTCACAGTGCGTAGATGTGTAGAATTGAAACAAAGAGTCTCAGCCTTGTTGATGGTCTCGGCCTTATTAACGCAGCCTCCTGTGGCCTGCACACACTTACACAAAAGAAAAGGCCTCCAGTTCTGGGCAGCTATTACAGTTAATAAAAGCCACCCTGTGCTGTGGTTCCATGATGATTAATGCCATTTATCACAGTTAGCTTGGATACCACACACATGGAGACGCAAACATATGCACAAACACACCGACAGCAAAGCTCTGGAAGAAAACAACATGACTGGAGCGGTTAAAACAAATGCGTCAAGGCGACAAAATAAAATTTGGTGGTAATTTATTTGTAAGACATAACATCTGAGTGGCATCAGTTTAAGTAAAGCTTATATTTCAGAAAGATAATAAATACACTATTGTCCGTAAAGTTGGAATAATTTTGTTTTCAGACACATTCTTTTTATTCCCATTTATAGATATCAGTAATCACATTTGACCAAGTTCAGTAATTACATACTCTGTCCCAGTTACACTTTATTTGTGAAGAATAAATCACATTGTAACAAGTGGTGCCAGGCACAACAAACTCCACCCCTCGCAAATGTTTTACTTGGTTTGCCATCTCTCTTATCATTGCGAAAACACATTTTTGGTGACCTTGACTTTGACCTTTGACCCACATTCACCAAAATTTAATGGGATCTATTCTGGACCACCTCGCACCTTTCCTGAAAATTTCATGGAAATTGGTCCAGTAGTTTTTGCGTAAAGTTGCTGACAAACAAACAGACCAAAAAAAAACTGAACCAAAAACAGTACCCTCGGGGTAACAGTCATTTCATGAGAAGAGATAAAAAATTAAACAGGAAAAAAAATGTGTTTAGCAGACAAATGCTAAGATTACAGTTTGGAAGTTAGTAGAGAGTACTTATAAGCTAACACCAGGTTCAGATCAAAAAATGAACAACACCCCCCCCCCTTTCGCTCTCTCCTTCTCTCTTCTCCCTTTCTTCTCTTTCCCCCTGTTTCTTTCTGTCAGGTCTGACATCAAGATGTGGGTCAAGAAAACCCAAAATAAAGACAGTGGAATATCAAGGGAAGCCTTATATACTTTATGAAGTTCCCCTTGGCAAAGCAAATTTGTTCAGCGCCACAAGGCAGACAGACTACCATTCTGCTGTTATGATGCTGGACAAGACAGGTCAACAAAAAACAAAAAAAAAAAAACTATAATTCTGTCTTGAGAACAGACCCCACAGATATGGGAGTGGCTGTGTGAGACTGTAGTGGCTTATTCCCATGCTCACTGAAAATGCTAATATGCTGAAATTTAATGGATAATATTGACCACGGTTGCCTTAATTTAATTAACACTATATAATTAATTAACACTAACCATAAAGTGCAGCTGAGGCTAATGTGATATGAATATAATTATTTTGCAGCTATTTAATCATGAAATATAACATCAATATCTATAATGTCTGTAGGCATCCATACAATAAAAGATAAAAGGCTTTTAATTTCTCACACCACAAATATCAAGACAACAGTAGCACTACAGGATGAAGTTAGTTGGTAAATGAACTAACCAAGATACATCTGGGATCTATGACTATCTGTACAAAACATCATAGCTAATAGATATGTTTCAGTTTGGAACACAACTGATGGAATATAAAACCCTTTTTTTGAGGCTGTTCCT
Source organism: Apogon hyalosoma (assembly GCA_037367295.1). NCBI lineage: Eukaryota > Metazoa > Chordata > Actinopteri > Kurtiformes > Apogonidae > Apogon > Apogon hyalosoma. The sequence continues at coordinate 16,478,029 of JAPQRP010000009.1, read as the reverse complement.
GTAGAAAATGCTGAAAAAGGGAATGATGTGAATGACAATGGGGCTGCATTCTAAATGACATACATTTTCTTTTTACTTTTAGTGCAGTTAAGGCATGTAGTGTGCATAGTTGAGGCATTTTCATAGCACCTTGACCATTGACTCTCTCCTACTCCTGAATCCATTCTAGTCTGTAGCACAAAACATTAAGTTAAAAGACAAACTATGTGATTTGGAATGCAGCCACATACTCTGCAGCTCAGGCAATGTGTTATATCTTGAGCTGTGCAGAGGAAAAGCATGCTGCCTTGGATACCGTAAAAATTCAGCTGGTCGAGGATCATTTTTAAAATATTGCATTTGATATAGTATGTATTGGAACATACAGAATCCTTTTCTGGCATATTAAACGGTAGGGTGGCATGGGTATTGGAACAGCAGCACTGCTGTGGATATTCAGGTCCTCAAAGGATGTGCTCTGTCTCTGCCACCAGTTTCTATGTGAAGAAGGATTACCATGAGCACATCAGCGCTCTTCAGTGAAGCCTTCGATTTTAAGAGGCGAGGAGAAAGGGAGCAGGCGAGAGGGGAAGTAGAGGTGGAGGCACATAGAGTAGAGATGAGGCACAAATAGGAGAGAGGGGAGGGCTGATTGACGGAGGGGTAGAGGAAAAGGGCAGAAAACTCTCCTGGGAGGCATACTCACACAGAAAGAGCTGCTGAGTGGAACCTGTTCACACACACATCTATGTGCAGCTACTGAACATACAAGCACCCACATGCTCACCCACTCTGTCAAGTGCTTAAAAACCAATTGATACACACACACACACACACAGACACACATACACCTACACACACACATACACATACACATGCAGAGGGCTTTGCCAGCTGGTGGAGACGTGGCATCAGATTGGACCCAGGTGGCATCATTCATCAAAAGCACACAAGAATGTACATGCACATATACTGTACATTCAACACACAGGGAGGACATCGACTCAGATGAACAGACTGTAGACGCACAAACATTTCAGCCCAGCAGGTCTGTCCTTGAAGCTTTAAGGTGTATGACAAGATTTATCTTTACCATACTCCCTCCTTGGCCCATTGCCTTTCCCCTGCTCTCTTTCCTTCTTTCTCTCAAGCCTCTTCCACTCCTCCCATCATCCTCCTATATTCCTCTGCCAGTTTGGCTGGCACTTCACACGGAAGTGAAGCATCTCTCCTTCACGTCCCTGCTTCCTTTCTTTGTTTTTATCTGGCAAGACAACATGAATCACTAATGAACCGAATGTGGCCAGAAAATTAAACAGAGGAAAAAAAGGTGGTTAACTGACCGGTTGGCTGTGTGTTCGGTCCCTTGTACTCTCAACGAAGAGCCTATTGTTAAGATTGGCAGGGTGTCACTGCCCCTTTCAGTACAGGAAATAGTGTCTCTTTGGAGCTACCATAGTTTGGCAGACATGAAACCAAAGGACATTTTTGGGACTAAGCAACTTAGCGACACAACACTGATTAATTGTCAGGCCAAGATTTGTTTGCCCCTGCAAACTGAGACTGAGCCTTGGAAATAATTGATCTTGGACCAAATCTGGGCCAAGCTGGCTGCCAGTGACAAAACACAGTAACAGGATTAAAGATTGTGGTTTCTAATTTAAGGTTCCCTGTCTAAATGGGGAAAACAGGATTTGCACAGTGTTATGTTTTAATAATTGTAAGAAATGTGCATTCATCAAGAGCAACATCTTCTGTCAGTCTGGCCTTAAAAAAACACAGCTGAGGTCAAGGGTTCAAGTGTAAATCCATCTCTAGTTTTCTTGTACTTTTCTCTCCAACACTGGTCCCATGCCCAAACCTAATCATTTAACAGCTAACAGCTTTAATTACTTAGACAACACTGCAGCTGTTCGATAACAACATGGTTTTTATGAGAGGCTAGAAACAATTATTAGAATCACCAGAATCCACTGTGAGGGTTGAGAGGATTTCCTTAAAATGATACGTTTATAATGCATGTCCGTGCAGTGCTCCAATTCACAATTAATAAACATCCACTGAAAAGCATCTGTCAAAGAAAATGCCTACCATGCACAAACTTGATCTCTCTCCCACTCTGTCTCCATCCAGATACCTTTGCCAGTAAGGTAGCTGCTATCCAGGATCAGTATGCAGACGCCTCCATCGGTAATGTGACAGGCTCCAATGCTGTCAATGTGTTCCTGGGCATCGGGGTGAGTCCAAGCTCATTTAAAAATGGACTGATTCATTGGTTACTGGAGTCAGTGCGGTTGTGTTTTGGATGCTGCAGTAATAACAGCAGCAGTTTTAGCAGGGGTAGATTGTCATAATTATAATCATAGTCTGTATGTGCAATAATTTTTTTTACCCATAAGTCGCTTTTCCATTGACCCTCAAATTGTGCAAATATAAATTACACATAAAAATGTACCTAATGGAAAAATGACAATTTCCTCAAAACTCGTTTTTTGATTAAAGGTTTTTGTGCTGGCAAGAGGTGGTTTTTCGGGCGTAGCACAATTGCTATATTACACAAAACTGCAATGGAAAGACCTTTTTCTGCAACTAGAGTCAGATGAATGAAAAAAAAAAAAAACAGACGTTGACGAACATTACAACAAGCAAAGAAGAAGAGTTTTAAAAGAAACATGGTGCAGTATGTGTGGACACACCAGGACACTTAATCATTTTTTTTAAAATAGGACAGGATAGAGGGGTAATATATAATAATAATGAATAGCTCTGTAAATCAACACGATATTTACGTTTGTCGCCATGTTTATGGAATGACTTCTCATGTCATTTTGCGATAAACAAATCATTGCATTTGTGATTTAATGGATACAAACCGACATTGCTGTTTTTTCGACATTTAGTAAATATTGGTAAAGTTTTGCACATATGTCTAATGGAAAAGCGACTATTGAGTCCATTTTTGTTTACAACTATGACTCTGTTACATATTTTGAGCTCCTTTTCAATTCTGGTGATGTTTGACAGGTTGCATGGTCCATCGCTGCAATCTACCACAACAGCAAAGGAGAGCAATTCAGGGTGAATCCCGGTACACTGGCCTTCTCTGTCACGCTCTTTACCATCTTTGCCTTTATAAGCGTCGCCACGCTGATGTACCGAAGGCGGCCGGAGATCGGTGGTGAGCTGGGCGGGCCCCGGACTGCGAAGGTCCTGACCACCATGCTGTTTATCAGCCTGTGGCTCCTCTACATCCTCTTCTCTTCACTGGAGGCTTACTGCCATATCCAGGGCTTCTAAGGGATCTGATGAAAGAAAAGGGTGGGACATCAGGAAGCAGAAAAAATCAAGAAGAGGTGGATGAACGGAAGGATTTGGAAATGAAGGCTGCCTCTTTGATCTATCACTCCCTCTCTTTATGAAGTAGATTGAATGATGGATGAATGGATAATGTACAGATGAAGGAGTGGAGGACGCAATTAAGCAAAAATAGGATGGAGGGAAGAGTAGATACATTAAAAGACTTCAACAAGCATCATAAGAGCTGAAGAAATGGCTCGGAAGATGGAAAAAGGAATAAACAAGAACAGCTGGAATAATTTGTTGATCTATGAATCTAAATCAGTCAAACTTTGTTTTAAAACACAGAACCAAATGTCAAATTAGCAAAATAGAAAGGCACACTCACTCACAAATATACATGATTCAATGTGTCATGGCTGGTTTAATATTAATGAAGTCATCCGTAGATGAAAAAGGAATAACATACCATTAAAGACGACACTCCTGTCCATCCTCCTCATACCATAGCAGCGCTACTCCTGCATCCAGTTTCAGTAACTTAACACCGAAAGACAGAATAACCGTAGAAGCCAGACAATACAGAAAAAACTGAAAGAACAAGTCAGATATTCACCACAACTGTTTAATGACAACAAACTGTGTGTATGCTGGCGTGTGACTGTGTGTTTATGTGCTTGTGTGTTGTGGAAGATGGTCAAGTACTGTGAAAAATGCATCTCGTTATGCTGTTGCTGCGTGAGACGGAATATGCTTTTGTATTCAAAGTCTCTTCGACTCAAGCTCTCCCAGCCTGTAGAAATGCTGAGTAAGACTTTTGGTGGAGGGCATGCTCAATGAAGCGAACCGATGAAAGAAATGAAAATGTAAATACAAAGAGCTGGACATACATTGCAGCTTCTTTTGAATGTCTTGGTTATGCCATGCGCTCCGGAACGGGCCCTCTTTTGCTTTATTCTGTAGATGTAAATGATTTAAGGTCTAATTTCAATCAAGAAAGAGGTTTGTGTGCATTTACCTTTAATAAGGCCATGTCTGACCAGACAAACTGGCCACTTTACCGTTAAAAACTGTTAGAGAAACTATTATCACTGCATAAATATCTAGATGAATCTTTCGTGTTTTTCTTTTAAACTGTGGAATTCTGTTACCTGGTTTTCCAACAGTGGGATTGCCACCGTCATGTGTCAATCATAACTTTGCCATAGACTTTGAAAACAGTAGTTACTGCGTCTGTGAAATCTCATAGGCTGTCTGCTTCTGACAATGTGTATCTGACATCAATGCCACACTCCATTGGTTCACTCAGCAGCTTCTTTCCTTCTATTTTTGTGTCTTAAGGACCTCCCCCTGGCTGGTCGGTAGACCAATCAAAATCCTCAAGGGCTTTGTAAGAAACAACCACTAATCCCCTGACTTCTGATTTATATTTCTTCACACAGATTGGACTATAAGGCACTGTATAAGGTGGTTTTATTCCTAAAATGAACCTTAAACCAACTCAATAGATGGATTTTTCTTGGCTCTAACAGATAAAGACAAAACATCTTATGAAGTAACATTTACATGACTTAGTGAACGATTTCTCCAATTTGTAACATCCTAAAAATATTAAATGAAGTGATCCATTGAGTATTTGGTAAAGTGAGCCTTATCCATAGTGGCCAGCCAAACTAATCCATGCAATGTCCTTCCCCAGGCCACCTCCACTCATCATTGTGTTTCTGAAATACTTCTTAAATTAGCCTTGAAGCACTAAATGACTGGACTGTGAAGGCTTTAACCCAAAGAACGCAGTGAAATTTTGACTTCACATTACTTATTTATTTAGGCACAAGTGTTGTAGTCCTCAAATTGACAATAATAAGTCAATGTGTGTCAGTCACTTCTATTTGATGTGCTTAAAAGTCAGTCATGGTTCCTGGTCCCTGAAGTCAACAGCCAGGTTTCAGTCTTAACATGGAACTATCAGGTGACAGGAGATATTTGCAGACTTACAAGTAAATCTGATGATGAGTAGTGGCTTAAAAGACAACTGATGGCACTGAAACATGACTTCTCCTAATGTAGGTTTTGTGAAGTGCTGGGTTAGTAAGTAAATATGTATTAATCCCTGTGTTTAGGAACATAATAATGAACACTAAAGTGAAATTATTGTACACTGAGCAGCCAAATACAGACCTTATTAGACAGTTAATAGTCAACAACATACAAGAAACAATGCAAACAGACCAATAGGATATTGAAATTAAACAAATCTATCTAGCCTCTCCTGAAAGATGTGTAAAATAAAAGTCTTTAAGCTTATGTTGACTCTCAAAGACGTTTACACTTCAGACTGTTAACTACTAAATATTTTTGTTTAGCCAGGTCACGACTTATATAAAACTTACTGTAAATGTAGGCATTGGAGAAGTCCATAGTTTGTAAAATGGCACTATACTGTATGCAGCTCAATTGGCCATAGTTTTCCTGCTGATGTTGTGTTTTCTACTTGATGTGTAATATAATAAGTAGTATTTAAACATCATCTGTAAAGTAAGTAGTCTGGGCTAGATGTAATCCATTTAAAACTTGGCAACAATCGTGTCTCAACCCCTATGAGAGAGAGGATTGGAGGAGTTTGGCAAATTCATAGTATCATGAGAATTACTAAACAAATACCCTGGAGTTTGTAACGTAAAATCTATTTCTAATTTTCCAAGTAATACACCCAAAATGGAGAATTACTTCAGCGTGATTTAATGGAACCTTAAGTTGTTGCATTGCTTGTTTTTGCCAAACTCTGCACAATGTAGGCTGCAGCTCTCCATTAGAGTAGCTGTTCTCATGTGAAGGCCTTGGAGTGGCAGTTTACCCCTGTTTTGCCAAAGGGAAATCTTTCTATCAGAAACTATTTGCAGTCCAACCTATAAAGGGTTTTCTAAACAACAGTTCTTTCTTAAAACACCAAATATTGTTCATATTTCATCGACACTCTAAAGAGAGACAAAAAACTTGATGTTTTAAATGTAGTAAGGATCTTTCTATTTACATTTGTATGCTTTTGTCTCTTCACTGGCATGGCGCTGAAGGTTTATACACTGTAAAAAAAAAAAAAAAAAAAAAAAACCAAAAAGTTATGCTAGCTTGTGCAAAAAAAAAAAACAAAATAAGAAAAGAAACAATGTTGTCAAAGCAGTTATGTCACTTTTTGAGTAAGTTCACCAGGTTATTACTGCTCAGTAATGTTGGATTTACTGAAAACGTGCCTGCTGCCTAACTGATGGGTGAAAAGCTTGCAATAATGTAATTGTTTGCATCAAGTTTGCGACACATTTCCTGAAGCTAACATTTTAATTTTAAGGGAAGTTTGCTCTTTTGCTTCACCGGCTTATCTGCATCACTTCCCTCAGTGTACCTTGATTCGAGTTAGTGTTATGTTTGATCAATTGCAGATTACAACAGAGTGCGACTGTCCTGCTGGAGCTGGACCACGGTGGGAAGTTAACATAGCCTGAAATGTTAGTTGTAGCCAGCAGGTATGCTTGATTTGGTTTGCCGCTTTCTTCTCTTAAGCATCTCGTCCTGGTAAAAGGACAGAATATTTACAGAATTTAACTTCCTGCCCTGGTTTGGACTCCTGAGATTTGAAGAGTCAAGGTTTTACCAGGGCAGTGCTGTAAATATAACACACAGGGCAACAAAGGAGTAGAAAATGAGCTGTAGAATACGACCTTTTTTATTAGTTTTAGTGCAGACTGAGAAGTGGCCAGGGTTTTAACTGAAGGAAAAGCACTGCACTGGTCCTGTCGTTTATGTGGAACAGCTACGATGTTGTTTCGCAAGTTGCTTCTGATGTAAACAACAGATTTTTTTTACACAGATGTAAACAAAATAATGTCGTACCTGATGTAAAAAGTAAAAAAAACAAAACAAAACAAAAAACAAAACAGTGGTGTTAAATCAGTTGTGAACCATTAATTAGGTTGCTTCTGATGTAAAAGGTCAATGATGTGCATTTGTCGCCTCATTCGCCTCCTGACTGTGTAAGAGACTGGGAAGTACATGAATGCAACACCAAACAGACAGACAAACAAACAAACAAACAAACAAACAAAAGGACGGACACTGAGACACTGCAGCAGCAATTTAAGTACTGCTGGAAAAGGAGCAGTACCAGAGTTATTCAGTACCCTTAACATAACATTAAACAAGTACAATGTAAAAGGATGATGATAAATAAAGGAAGGAGAAGGAAGACGAGGAGCAACAGGATTAAAAGTGAAAGAAAAAAAAAAATGAAGTTACAGCCATACGTTGATTTCTGGGTCAGTGAGACTCAAATGGACTTCTCCTGCCCAGCATGTGTATTGTTATGGTGTCTATCTGTCCCTCTATGTCTCTCCCTCTCTTCCTCTCTCTCTCTCTCTCTCTCTCTCTCTCTCTCTCTCGCTCTCTCTCTCTCTCTC
>JAPQRP010000009.1:16452647-16463660 GCA_037367295.1 Apogon hyalosoma | reverse complement strand
TGTGTTCACTTATTCTCACTTTTAGTTTTCTGGTGGTTTTGCCCACGTAACATAGACCACAGGGACATTTTAGCAAATACACAACATGGGTTGAGTCACAGGTGATCACACTTCTTGTAGGAAAACGTTTTCCTGTGTGTGGGTGGCAAAAATATGTGACTTTCGTGGTGTTGTTACATTGTGCACAACTGCCACATTGGTAGTTATCACTGGGAAGAGGACTTAAAAGAGACTGTGTAGGCTGGGGTGAACCATCATGTGTAAAGATTGCCTGTACCAGGTCATCTCTGAGATTACCGTCCCGTTTAAATACAAATAGAGGGGGGTCTTTGAAGAGAGAGGACAATTCTGGATCTGAGTTTATAATGTGCCAATGTTTTTTGAAGGCCAATTTGATCAGATACGAGCTAGGGGAGTAAGTGGTAATGCAAGTGAAGGAAAAGTTTTTTTTGCTATTCTTTTTGCAGGTACTAAGAAGTTCAGAGCAAGTTTTCAGACGTGCTGGATTGTATGCCTGCTTAACCCAGTCTGCTTTTCATATCCATAGCTTTATCTGTGAAGTCTTTAATAGAATGACACATTCTTCTCAATCTATAGAATTGGCTTTTGGGATGACCTTTTTTGAGAAGGGTGGGATGGGAACTACTGGCTATCACAAGAGTGTTCCTATCAGTTTCTTTTCTACATAGGGTAGTAGATAGCCCATCAGCCCTCTTAAACACCCACATATCCAGGAAATGCACTCTCTCATGACTGTACTCCATAGTGAACCTGAGGTTACAAATGAAGCTATTAAGTAATGTGAGGAAATCATGTAAATCTTCAACCCTCCCCAGACAGACACAAAACACATCATCTATGTAGAGATACCAATTTAATATTCTATTAAAGTGGTAATTCTTTTCAGGGTTAGACACGCAAATCTTCTCAAAAAAACCCATGTACAGATTTGCATAGTTGGGGGCACAGATTGAGCCCATACTCGTACCCGAGGTCTGAAGGTAAAAATCATTATCAAAGTAAAAATAGTTATATTTCATTACAAAGCTTACTAAGTCTAGAATAAGATCATTTGGAGGATTTTCTATATCTTCTCGATTTTGTAAAAAGAATTTGAGGGCCTCCAGACCTCCTTCATGGGGTATATTTGTGTACAGACTTGTCACATCTAGGGTTAATAGGATGACATCATCTGGGAGGTCATGTAGGCTAGAAATCTTAATAAAATCAGCGGAATCTTTAATGTAGGATGGCAAGGACTGTGCAATAGGCTTTATATGATAATCTACAAATTCGGACACGGGAGATAGCAAAGAATCGGTTTGAGCCACTATAGGGCGCCGTGGGGCGTTCTCTAAAGATTTCTGTATTTTTTGGAAGAGTATAGAAAACAGGTCGGATAGGATATTGATTATATAAGAACTCAAATTCAGGTTTGGAGATCCAACCCTTCCGTGTCCAAGTAAGAGAGGACCATTTTCTGAAAGGAGTCTGTAGGATCCGACTTTAATTTCTTATAAAAATTTACATTTGATAGTTGCAGAAGAATTTCAGCTTTATATTTATCCACATCCTGAATAACAGTAGCTCCTCCCTTATCAGCAGGTTTAATCACAATATTTTTAGAAGCCACAAGCTCAGACAGGGCTGTTCTTTCTTTTTTAGATAAATTCTGGGGCACCTGAAAAGGACAGATGTTCGTGCTCTTCAGTATGTCTTGTTCCACCAAGCGACAAGAAGTATTTATCGAAGCATTAGACACCCGGGGACAAAATTTGCTCTTAGATCTAAAAGGTGAAGGATTTCTAGTGGCAGGGACAGTGTTATTTGCATAGAAATATTTCAATTTCATCTGTTGAAAAGATTTAAAAAGATCAACTTTTAGACCAAAGGCATTAACACCTTTTCTAGGGACAAACGATAGGCCTTTAGAAAGCAAGTCCATATGATCTTTGGTGAGTACAGAAGATGTGCTATTAATCACTGTCTCTTTGAAAGACTGCATGTCCATGGGCGTCATCCTGGCCTTGGTTGCGCGTCTCCCCCGTCTACATTTCTTCTTTGACCGTGTTTCCATCTGTGTCTGTCTAAAAAAAGGCTGCTCCTGCTGACTAGAGTCACTGTTGAAAGTGAAATCACAATCCGATGAAACGTATTATGGTTATTATTATTATTATTACTATCATGTTTTGTTTTTTCTCCATGCACTGTTATGATGTACTTTTTATATACACAATATAAGATCTTTCTTTACTTGTATATTGTGTGTATTATTGTATCTATATGAATTTATAGTTATTCCTCCGTTCTGCAGAGGCCCAAACATGGGCTTACACTCATGTATGTGACTGCCTGTTACTGAAGTGGCTGAGTTTCCAGTTCTATTTGTCCATGCGCTCACTGAGTCTGTCTATCACCTCCCCTGGGTGGAGCTCCTTAATCACTGTTAGTTGAACACAGCTGTATGATTGACTGTGGCCCCCTGCTTGCCCAGCCCCTGATTGGCTACCTCGGACAGGGTAGACCATGCATTTGCCTGTGTTGTCAATGCTGTTTTTAAATCTTTGCTTGAAAAAGGTCCAGTGGACTGAAACGTTGCTTTCTTATATTAAAGTGTTTTGCAAGTTGAATGGACAGTGAGCGAGGTACCTCTTTTCTGCTACATTCGTACCTCATGCTCCTATGCACCTGTCCCTTGAAGATGTCTTAGGTGTGCACCAGCCGCCATATCTTGTTTTTATTGAAAACGTACAAATATACGAACAACCTGGCATTCGTATTAAAGAACATACAAAGGCACAGGTGCAAACAGGAGTAAATACATAGACATCAACCACCATCAAGACTGCAAATTTTAGAGAAAATAAAAATTAAACAAAAATTAAATTAAATGAGGTGGGGGGCTGGGGCTTGTACAAATTATATTGTTCAATAATTGGACGAAGCTTCAATGCAGGTTTACTGTTCATGTGATTAAGAGTTTTCACATAGAGCAGAAACTCATTATGGAACTGGAAAATGTGGGTTTCATCTTCAAATGTTTACATTTGTGTATGTAAAACTGACCCAGAATTATGATATTATTTATTATAAAAGCTGTTTTTGACATTGTCCAGTACATGTCCATAAGTAATGTCCATTACAGAAAATTCTTCAAGAAGGCAAACATTTGTGTGAAGCCAGTCATAAATGTCCAGTCACAACACTTCCACATACATGCAATGGAAAAACAAATGATTTGAAGTTTCAGTCCCATTACAGAAAACACAGTTATCTGTTTCAAAACCAAATCGTTGTTTTCTCATATCATTGGAGGGATAGACTCCATTCAGAATTTTAAAATGAATTTCTTTGGCTTTTGGGTTTAAAGGAAACTTTACATTTTTTTTAAAGTTTGCAAAATTCTAATAGATTTATGTGAATAAAACTGAGAAATAGTTTCTGTAGGATAGAATGGGATTTGAATTGTGGTTGAGGATTTTCCTAATTATTTTATTGGGGATTTTTAGTTCTTTAAAGCTGGATCCTCCAATCAGAAGCTGAGGTAAATCACACAAACATCACAATTCTCGTCCCAGGAAGAGGAGTGTGGCTACCCGATCCACACCCGGAAACCGGATCAGGTAGCCCCACTCACACAGTGGGAAAAACTCATTTACTTCCATAAACACAGTGCATGACTGCGTGGTCTCGTATTATGTCAAGACCTCTTTTGTGCATGCAGGTCACTTCAGGGTCACATTCAGTTCATACTCCAAACTGATAGAAGTCGCATTTAATGTGTAATATGAACGAGCACACAAAAAAATCGGATTTCACCAAAAAATCTGAATTGTTCATTAAGACCTGCTGTCTGAACATAGCCTTAGCTGAGTGTATGTGTGTGTCTGTTTTAAAGTTTTGTGGCACAGATTCAATGCCAGTTTTCAAGTTTTTCTTTTCAGAAGCAAAAACAAACCTTTCTTTCAGGTGGTGAGACTTTCAGGTGTCTCTTTGTACAGTACAAAGAGAGAAAAGCCAAAAGACAACTTCCCAATATAATTTAAAGCAGGGCTAAGGATTAGAAAGTGGTGCACACAAAACCATGAGAGAAAGTAAAAAATGTGGATATGATCTTTCATCAGTACTTTTGTTGCACTTCATACTATACCTGTCTTTTCTGTCTTTCCCTACCCCTGATGTTCCCCATCCAGCAGTTCAAGTGGCATTTATTTTGAAAATGTCAAGGCTTTTGCAGTGAGAAGGACAGAAGAGGGGAGGATGGGAGGAGGAGGCGCTCTGCATGTCTGACCAGGGCAGAGGTTTACTCTGTAGTAATGGGGCCGTCACATCCTCCTGTCTGCACTAAGGGTCCAGGTACAAACACGTATAAGCACCACATCATTATAGAGGCTCAATACATTATTGCAGCTTTTACTTCAGTGGACGATTTGAATGAAATGACTGATAAAACGAACATATTTTCACCAGTTTTGAGCATATGTGCATTCTGTATATGCAGCCATGTTAGAGCAGGTGTTTCACACACATTCAGTGGATTGAAATTAAATGTCAAGCAAATGCCAGACCATGAACTCTGGTCTGGCATCACCATGTGCATGTGTGTGTAATATTCAACCACATATATAAATAGGTTTCCACACAGGAATTCATATTGTTTTAAAGATGCATTAAAAAGCAAACGGGAATTACTAAAACTATAGTGTCCATCAACAGGGTAACTGTTCTCCAAAAGGAATGTAGTGTGTATTAAACACTGCACTGTTTTAACTATACAGTAATTTAACCATTTATAGAACACAAATCTGAAGTTGTTATAAAGAACTATTATTATTTATTATATTTACCAGTGCTTCTATGAAACTGGTCCCTAAAAACAGGACATGGGGGCTAAACATTCAAACCAGATGTAGACTAATGACATGAAGGAAGTTTGGAAGCACTTCTGGTCTATTTTAAAAATAAACACTTACTGAGATAAAAGAGAAACTATTTTTCAGATAAAACACATTTTTATATTGTTTTACATTATATTTAATCCAAAAATCTGCATGTAACAGTCAAAAGGACATGAAAATTACACGCTACTATTTTTTGAATATCTCTTATTCTCTCACATGTACACTTTTGGAATTGAACCAGTTATGCAAGGCAGAGTGTTTCACAAAAATGACTGCTGTAACAAAATCATTTGCGATTTCTATGCGTTTAACTGGACAGGTTCTACATGTAACACAAGTGGACACGATGGGTTACACACAAAACCTGGAATGAGACTGCCGATTCATGAAAAACCTGGATTAGAAAAACCACTAGGATCATCAAATTTAATACAGTGTCTTTATTTATAGCGGTATATAAGACCATTTACAGCCATATGTTCCAGATCAAATGCACTGATACCTAGGTAGCTTTTCCTGTTCCAGTTGAATCCTATTTTTGGCCCCAATATTTTATTAAAATTTCATTAATTTTGGGATGGCTCAGAGCAAGAGTGTAATATTTTTGCATTTATCTGAGGTCATCATTAGGTACATCCTGGGGGGGAATAAGTCTAAATTTCTCTTTTATTATTGGGTCTAAAAAGCTGGAAAAGTGCAAGGTACCAAAATGTACCCAGTTTCATAGAAGCACCCAAATCATATTAAAAATAGATGCGCTGATAAAACTATAAATCTGCAAAGTATTTTAATCTCCCCTGGTGGCTGGTGCTAACCCCCTCCATGTCTGTCAACGATGCTTCAGGCAATCTAAAAACCCATTGTACAGTTCTAGTGTTCTCATTGGATCTTGGAATTTTTGAGTATTTCATTAGGTAGGGTTAAGTCCTGATCCGTTTGTTTTTAATTAAAAAAAAGGTGATTGACAGCTGTAATAATCAATCATAATTATTTTTTCTCTGTGACCACTCATAAAAAAATCCACTTAAAACAATAATAATTAGACAACAGTTAGAATTGTTTGGTGATTTTATTGATGTGTACCGTCCTGTTATAAACGAGGACCGTTCTGGAAGCATATTTTCACTGTTAGACTCATAAACAATGTAAGATAGATGATGGATGGATGTTCAAAACAAAAATCATCAAAAAAAACTGTATGTTTTTCAGAAAACAAGTGCTTCTGTCAGACTGAATAACCCACTCTCATATCTCACTCCACATCAACGTACACACCAGAGGGAGGAGTTTCTAAACTATTATCTGCTCACAACTGACAGTACCTCTGACAAATACATCCTCACAGATGGATTAAGGTGTCCGTTGTACTTTCCAAGTCACTGAAAGTTAATTCACCTTTAAGTGAAGCTGAAGAATGTCTTGAAGAAAGGAAATTAATCTAAGAAGCTACGCACTATGCTTTAAAATTGCTCTGAAGTCATGTAAACTGTAAACAATTTGTAGTTAATGGGCTAGAGAATGCTAACCCTCTAGTGTGATGCTTTAATATATAACTCCCCCAGTTTGAACATTTATCATTCTGTTCAGTTCTATCCTTCTATACCAGGGGTGTCAAAATAATTTTCTTTCATGGGCCAGATACAGCCCAATATTATCTCCAGTGGGCCAGAGCAGTGAAATAATTGTAAAATGAAAGAAAAATTATGAGACAAGAGACAGAGTCGCTGGATTCTGGAATCAAAAGATTTTACTTGCAGCAAGGAGTCAAATAAATACAGCATATTCTGAGCATAGTCTCACGTTGTATTTTTCTAACATAAAAAAAATAGAATATAATAAAATAATGACAACTCCAATTTTTTGTTTTTGTTTTTTGTGCAAAAAAAACCCCCATTAAATTATGAAAATATTTCCATTTACAAATCATCCTTTCACAAAACAGAAGTGAATAACATGGAAAAAAAACATTTTGTAAGAAAAATAAGTACAATTTTAACAATATTATGCCTCAACTTATCATTTATACACATGCATTACACACAGTGTTACCCAGACATTTGGCAACTGGCATAATATTGTTAAAATGTTGGAGTGTGGAGCTAAAATAAGAACAATTTCTACAAGATTACATTTCATTTCATTATTAACATAACTTACAGATCGCCGTGGAGCTACAAATACACATTTAGTAACCAACAGAATATTGATAAAATTGCACTTAATTTTCTTTAAACATTTCAGGTTGTTCATATGTGTTCAGGTTATTCACATTATATTGTGGGAGAATAGTTTGCAAATGGAAATATTTTCTTAGTATTAATTTTTTTTCACATTAAACCAAGAAGAAAATTGGCAGTTGTCATTATTTATAGGATATTATGCTATTATTTTACTTCACATTGGGCTTTATGTGGCGCCTGAACTAAAATGAGTTTGATTCATATCTTCAGTGTCATTTTTGCACTTTTTTTAAGTTCATCCTGTGGGCCGGACTTGAACCTTTGGTGGGCCTGTTTTGGCCCATGGGCCTCATGTTTGACACCCCTGTTCCATACTGTCATGTTTTTACATTTGTCTCTATTTTCACAGTCTGTCACTTTTGTTTCCTACTATCTGTCCCCTCCTTTCTTTCCTCCGTCAGTCTCCTTTGCTCACTTCTCTCTCCTTTCACCATTCCTCTTGTCTGCCACCTTGTCTCCACAGATGATGATGACCAAGTCTTCGTGTCCTTGACTTGTACACACCCACACACTAACACACATATGCACAGCATGCTAACACATCTACAAACACACATGCAGTGCACAGCACACACTAAACACACACACACTCTACTGTAGGTTACTCTGTGTCAGTGGCTGTTCTCTGGTGAGAGGCTGTGGGCGGTGTGATGATGTCAAGTTACCGTGGCGATTTTCTGTTGCCGCAGCGACATGTTCACAAGAACGAATCACAGCATGGATGCACATAAACGTAGATGAACATATACATCAACTTAAAGCTGGAGAGGGGAGACAGTGTCAATTACTCACAAACACACAGATCCAGACATAGAGGCGCTTGACGGTTCCTTTATCCCCTCCCACATAAACAAAGTACCTCACGTAGAAGTACTTTAACCTCCCTGACCATACTTGAATTTTTATTTTAGATGTAGTGGTAACCTCAAACCTTGTATCTGCATCTGAGAGTTGGAGTGCATAAGCAGAGAAGCAGAGACAGTGGTACAGGAACTTGAAAATAAGTTCAATGACGGTAAAGAGTTTGCATCTCAGTAATAAGAATAGAGCACAAGATTGATTTGAATATAGTCTAGGCACTCGTCTACCTTTTCAAGATACTTAAATATATTCCCTAGCTATTATTCATTGTCTTCTTGGAAAAGAGACTGCAAAACAAAAGATTTGCCATGTCAATAAATCAATACGAAATAAGGTAATTTGCTAGGAATAGATAATATACAAAGAAAAAAGCTTTCTTTTCTGTATAAAACATGTGTCTGGATGAGGCATTTCTGTCTCCCTAATTGAGACGATGATGTCCAAACAACTGATTATCGATAAGGTAAAAGTAGTTTCGAGACTGGACATCCAGTATGAAATAAAAGACTAAATAAACACAAATAAAAGCAAAGCAAGACAATAGTCACGATCAATATTCAGACCATTCAGATCACTACATTTTATGTTGTTGGGTGTGTGTACAATTCATGTAGTGCTTTTCATTACTGTGCAATAAGGGCAGGTCAATTTACATTACAATGAACCAAAAAATCACTCTAATCGTATAGCCAGTAGGGGAAAAGAAAAAAAGAGAAAGGGAATAAAAGAATAAAAGAGAGAGGGAGAGGGTAATAACACCAATCAGACAGCATTAGCACAGCAGAGACCAGTAATTGGAGCTGTGAAGCGTGACTCATAGACAGCTAGATCTGAGCACACACACACACACACGCACACACACACACACGCACACACGCGCACACACACACACACACACACACACACACACGCACACACACGCACACACACACACAGTATATAAAAGCCACTTGTATCAGTTCTTTCTGTTGATAATGCCATCACTGATTTTACCCTTTGGCTTAAATCAGTTGTACCTGCCTCATGTAGAGGAAGGGGTTCATTTTTCAGATTGAATGGATTGGCCCATTTCTGAAATGTTTTGGTCATTTTTGGTCAGTATCTCCACACACAGCGGTGTAAATAGGTCTGACACTGTCCACTATCATTCTGGGATATGTTGTGTGGATTGTTGGGATTTCTATTAAAAAAAGGGGCTATTTGCAGTGTTTCTACAATTTTTTTATTTTTTTTTTTGAAAAAAACAAAAATAATCATTAGAGTGTTTAAAATAAAGAGCTCTTAAGTTAGACCTCAGTGTATCAGATTGTAGAGATATGTACTCAGTCTATTCATACTGATAGTCCTTTTGCTTTCCTTTGAATAATTTGTTATGCAAATTAAAAACAACTTATATTTTTGCTCGAACTATACAAATGAATTCAACAAATTTGCTTCCTGAGACAATTATTTTCCAAATGTGCAATTAACTTAACAGCAAAACAACAAACAGATATTTGTTAACAAAGATGAGTATGTTAACAGCATCAGTGGTTGTAATGAGCCTGTTTTACATTGCACATATTCTTACAATACAGAGCAAACTGTACAAACTACAAAAACAGAAATTTCTTATTTTCACTCCAGTAAAATACTCATCCATTCTCTAACTCCACAGTCTGTGTTCAGTCAAATGAGAGATCACCATGGCAGTGGATTTGTTTTGTCTAAGTCCTAAAATGAGTTAGGGACACAGACGCCAAAACATTAGTTCTGCCTGCTGCATGTTCTGACGAGAGGAAAAAAGAGACAGCCCCCCCCCAACCCCTCCCACCACCACCACCCCAAACCCTCAGGTGGCCCGTCCCACAGTTTGAGAAAATATCTTCATGATTTACTTTCTTTAATTTTCAAAAAGCAACTGTCACGGTGTTGATAAGTGTGAAGACAGTGAACCAGGACAATGAAGTGACTATTCCCATAAAGGTGAACTGTCAGTCAGGTGATACTGTAATCCTTTTTTTGGATTTATTGGGGCTTTTCCCTCACTCCATCTCACACACAGCCATGGCATATTCTGCATGTTTTTCCTTCTAACACTGTCACCTAAGTCTTCTTCTCTTTCTAGTCTAATACACTCTTCAACTCCTTTCTCTTCAACACACCCACACACAAATCTACACACACACACACGCACACACACACACACACACGCACTCCCGGCTTGACATTCACACAGTGCTGCCAGCCACGCCACATAAGAGCTCCTTCCTGTGCAGCTCGCCCACCTGCTGCATAACACATTATAATACTGAGAGAAAAAGCATCCTTTCAACCTTTATAAGTGTGAAACACTTTAATAATAAAAAAAGATGTCTGTCCTGTGAACATCACTCAAAATATTCCTTTTTTAAGCCTACCTTTCTCATACGTGTATAGTACAAAATAAAATCTACTGTAGGTGGGTTTGACCTCCGGTGTCTGCCATAGGAAGTCGTTCCATGTGATTCATAATAATATTTCTGCCTATTTGGTGTTATTATTTTAATGGTGTCAGGGGTGAAAACCAAAAACCGCTGGTGCAGTAAGTATGAAAGTAAAGATGGATAAGATGGAATAGGTTAAACATGTACATGACTCTTTCACATAAAAGCTTTACTTTCAGTAATCAGTGATGCAGACATAGTTATGCAGAACATAAAAATATCTTTTATACAGTATCAGTCAGTTACCATAGAAACCTGAGTTGCTAAACTCAACCGGCTACAATTTGGAAACCACAAACCTCTTAATTTGAATTGTGATTTCAGCACTGCTTAAATAGGGACATTGGCAGGTGTTTCAAAGGGATTATATTAAATTATATTGTACACTGTTGCCCAAAAGTTGGAATAATTTTGTCTTCAGACGTGTTCTGGGCAACACGGTGGTGCAGTGAATAGCACTCATGCCTCACAGCAAGAAGGTCCTGGGTTTGATTCCAACACCAGTAGGTGGGACCTTTCTGTGTGGAGTTTGCATGTTCTCCCCGT
>JAPQRP010000009.1:16436700-16452547 GCA_037367295.1 Apogon hyalosoma | reverse complement strand
AGGTGTGAATGTGAGTGTGTTTGTTTGTCTCTATGTCAGCCCTGCGATGTACTGGCGACATGTCCAGGGTGTACCCCACCTTCACCTGTAAGTGGCTCCAGTAACCCCCGTGACCCTAGTGAGGATAAAGCGGGTTCAGAAAATGGACACATTCTTCTTTTTATTGCTATTTATAGGCTACACATCAGAAATAATCTTTGACCAGGTACATTTATTATATACTGAGTCCCAGTTGCACTTAATCAAGAATAAATGAAATTGTCACAGTAAAAGGTAAAAAAAAAGAAAAAATAAGACATAAAAATATTTTATTCCTACTTTATGGGCAACCATGTATTTATATGTAATGGAAAATGATTTTATAGCCTCTACTTGATGTTTAGGCTAAAGGTTGCTGCTGTAATATCAACCAGTAAGAACTCAGAGATTGATCATAGACTTAAACTTGTCTTTGTCTAAATTTGTACAACTCTATACTATGCTGTGTCAGTAAAAATGTATTTTTGCATATGGAGCACAAGAAGCATCATTAAAAAATGAGAAATAGTCACATAAAATACCACTGATAGTATGAACATAAAGCATTTTCACTCTTTTGTGTACAGGGCAGAGCAGTGTTGTAGTTACTTTGATACAGTTTGGTTGTAAAGAATAGTATTATGTATTCTGGGAATAACACTGTTCCAACACAAACATGGGGAAGACATTCTTTATTTTTCTTCTCAAATGATGCAACACTCTTAAAACAACAAAAGTGCAGTAGAAAAAAAAAAAAAAAATCAAAGCATTGTTCTTTCACATCACATGCATAGAGACTAATGATTACATATTTGCAAAAGCTATGTTATAAAAAGAAAAACTGAGTGTAAAGCACAGAATGCGCACTCAGTTTGGCACCTTTGGTAAATGCTAGTAGAGTTAAAGGTTTTTTGAGATAGTGTTTCAACAATCGCTGTTAATGTTTAAGCACACAGGGAAAAAAAGCACCAAAACCAGATGGGCTCTGAACTGCCCTGAGTTTTAGGGGAGTGTCCTGAGCTGCTTCATCTGATCGGTAAAACTATTTAACGTTCACACGGCAGGTACAGATTCTGTGTTTATCACTTGAAACTAGCAAAGGAAGGCAAAAGAAAAATTCATGACCGATAATTCATCTTAAAAAACTAATGAAATACTTGGACACAACTGATAGTACGTGAGTAATGAATAGAAGTGTGTACAAATTCATTTTTTCTTTGAATTAAATCAGTGCAAACTCTCTAAATAAATTATCCTACGTTACTCTTGGTTTAGCTTAATGTGACTCTTCAGTGATGTGTTTAAGGTAGTATAATGACTCGGCTTCTGTCATTGCATTTCTTCAGTAGTACCGTGAGGACCTTGACTCAGACTCTCATCTGGCTGCGTCTCCACAATACTAAGCTTCAAACTTTCATCTCGACGGCCATCTGTGTTTTCTGCTCCTCTCCTCTGTGTTTCATCTTGCTCCTCACCTTTGCCCCCTTCATCTGCTGGTTGTTCTATATATATTCCCTCTGCACAGTGTTTAAAATGCGTTCTGTCACTTGGTTCTATCACATTACTCATTCCTGCTCTGCTTGTGCTTTGTGGTCCAGTTGTGAGCGTGCTCAGATTGTCACTGGCCTTGGTGAAATGGCTCTCCAGCTCAGCCACAGGGCCCTTATCTGAGAACAAGCAATCCAAGTATGCCTGGGCGTACTGATCTGAGGTGATTAGGTCCAGGTTCAAGGAAGAGGCCACAGGACTGGAGGTGCCATCAGCCACACCGACTGTTGTTCCCCTCTCTGTAAAATTTACACCGGTTCAGTTAAAAGCAGCTTAACTGACTTTAACTAATCAGTCAGTGTGGTGATTTGATGTTGTCATTCGGTGATCCCACATAATCATACACTGAAATTGTTGGATTACTCCCAGTAAGCCTACCTGTCTCTCTCTCCATGACAGACAGAGGAATGGTCACGTTTTTTCCAGTTTCCCTGTCGGTCACTGTGATGCCTGTCATAGCCCCGTCCTCTGGTATATCACAGGAAGGTTCACGTGATGCCAAAAGACTGCCTCTGCGTTTCACTACACTCACTGTACTGGATTTGTACCGCCTTAAGAGACAGAGGAGGGTGAAAACAGGATGGCAAGAAGAAATGGAAATAGATTAAAAAAAGTGTTTGCATATTCTTTTTTGTTTTATGGTAATTTGTCCTTTAGACATAGACTCTTTTAACAGGCTGAAGTTTTCATATGACATTTTCATATAGTTAACAGACTGAAGTACTTAATAACAGGGGCTGGGGAAAAAAATCATTATAGTAGCTATATTATATTGCATTGTACATCCATCCATCCATCCATTTTCTGAGCCCGCTTTATCCTCAGTAGGGTCACGGGGGTCGCTGGAGCCTATCCCAGCCACTTAAGGGCGAAGGCGGGGTACACCCTGGACATGTCACCAGTTCATCGCAGGGCTGACATATAGAGACAAACAAACACACTCACATTCACACCTATGGACAATTTAAATTAACCAATTAACCTATCAGTGCATGTCTTAATGTATGTAATAAATACTGCATTTTAGAGGCTGAGAATTGTCATCTTTTTGACAAAATCCAGGTACTTGAAACCGCCAGTGTAACTTATCAGATTCACTATTTCTTAGACTGTGTGTGTATGTTACAGAGGAACTAAGCTCTGCGAACTATTTTAGCCTGTAATTTTGTGGAAGTGACAATATAATACAGTAAATACAGTCACAGAAAAGAATAATTAGACCATAAAGTAATCAAAAACAATGGTTATTCAATCAAGTACTAACTCCTGTGTGTATCATGTGACTAAAACAGACAGAAAAGAAAACATGGAATGAATCAAAGCACTGTTTTTGTCAGTACAATGCTGTAGATACTGATGTAAGAACTGAAGTGATTTTGGTTATTATCAAGAAAACATGGAAAATGAATAGAGATCAGCTCTGGAATTAAACTATGAGCTATTTTTGTTGGTATCATTATATTTGTCCAAACAAATGCACCTTTAGTAGTACCAGACATTAAAATGAACAAGAAAACAAGGGTGGTCAAATCATTTTTTTTTTCCCCGACTGTAAAGACATACTTCCTGCTTTTGCCCCATTTGCAGAACAGTCATCATTATGTTTTGTACCCCTAAGCCTAAGCCTAAGCCTGTTGTGTTACCATCATTATGCATTGACAGTCTTGATAGTAATAGTATTGTGAGTTACTCTGCGATACCCACCCCTGTCTGTAGTATCGGTGAAAAGTACACCACTCATGCAATGACTCATGCATTTTAAGACTGAGCAGCTACTTTCGTAATATTTCACAGTATTTGTTTCGCATTTGTCCCCATTAGCAACCCACCCAGGCAAACAGAGCAATGTGTGGATGACACAGATAACACCTGCGGGACAAAACAGACACGCTGGCTAAGAAGCATTCATCATTACATCCAGATACTCCGTTTAAATACATTCAAACGGATTACTGTCTGCTGTGTTACCTGTAGACTGGTATGATCTGTGTAACGTCTTCCTTGTACTGCTCCAGCGCAGCCCTTGCAGCCAAGGGCTCGGTCTTGCCCTCTAGTGCAGCCAGATGAACCAGCATCTGGGTGTGAAAAGCTGCTCCGCTGGCCCACTGCCGCAGAGACCTGAAGGAACCCACAGTGAAGGAGCAAATGTGCCATTACACCCATTGCACTTTAACCACTGCATTGCTCTGGCTCAGTCTTAATTCAATGTACTAGTGTCAACTCCTTTGTATCACACTGAGCTCTATTGTTCAGCCCTCTTCTATTGTTCCACTCAGCTGTCCTCTGATATCCTTTGTTCAGTATTTCACTTTTATGGTCAACTCTACTTTTTGTGAACAGCGGTTTTCTTTGCTCCATAACTCTCCCACATCTCTTTCTACTGTTGCACTGCTGGCACAGACAGTGGCCCAATCTCATTTCATCCCTTGGCCCTCCCCTTTACCCCTACCTCTCCATTTTGCGCATTCACATGAAGGAGTAGGGGTATCCCGATTCTCAATGAGTAGTAGGGGGAGGGCTGTTTGGCCCTTGAAACAGAGATTTTTCAGGACCACACTACAAACGGAGGGGTATGAGAAATTTCCCATAATTCTGTTCGAGTCATTGGCAAGAAGAAGGTAAACACAGCAGAAAAGTGCAGCAGTGTGATGAAAGAAACACACAAATGTATGTATTTTCTTCACAAATTGATGGTTTAATGCCATTTCAATGTAATATAAACCGCATTTCTGCGGTTTGCAGTTGATGGCCGCAAAACGATGACCAAAGCCCATGCAACAGAGACAGTTACAGCTGCTGACGGCATGGGGAATTCCTTCAGACACAAAGTTGTTGCATCTGTTCATAGTGGCATCAATGACTGCCGATGATGTAATAAGTCGCAAAAGGTTGTCCCATTTCATTGGGGAATGTTTCAACCCCTACCCCTTACAACTCCATTACAAGGGGTAGTGCCAAGGGCTAGGGCCAATGGGTAAGGGTAGGGGTAGGGGTAAGGGGGAGGGCCAAGGGGTGAATTGGGATTGGGCCAGTATCTTGGACCAATACATCTCTCCACTGTTGCCCTCCTCTGTTGTATTTCCTCACCTGGAGTCACAGTCTCCCCTCAACAGGCAAGTCTTCAGCTGGGTTAGATTTAGACTGAGCTGGGCCTCAAGTCTAAGTGTGTCCTGCATCAGCCTGTTTTGGTCAGTCAAGTTGATTCTGCAGCGTTTCAGGTACTCCTCCATCACCTCCTGGAGCTCACAGACTTTCTAATGATCATAGAAGTTGATTCAATTAAATGTAATGCAAACAGTATCATTAATTGGTATCCAAGAGGCTTTACCTGATATGACCCAGATGACTTCTCTTTCGCTCCTGATGGCCGACGTGATGATGCATACACCATGTCAATCACCATAGACACCACTAGTCCCACCAACCCAGCTAGTCGTGGCTCATCTGAGAAGGATGATAATCGGCCAATCAGATCCCTCAGATAGGTGGGGGCCCTGTTTCCAATATCTCTCTGTAGCTGGGGGGAAAAATAGTCAGAACACGCTTAATTGCACATTTCCAGGAACCTGTTTCCTACCATCTGGCTCAGTGAAAATATGTTAGATGAGTGAATTGCTTAAAAATGATGAACAGCATGTTATCATCATCTAATTGTTTCTTATTGCTGTAGAGTGCGACCAACTTTTGAAGCTGAGCAGGACACTGGTCTGTATAGACGTTCTCTTTACTTCCCCACTACTTATCCTCATCTACTTCTCTCAACTGAATATATATAAGTGAAATCAATGCACAGGCTGGTGGTGCTGAGTGTTTTGTAATATGTCAGCATTACCACAACACTTTGCTCATCATCAGTCACACAGTATGGCTCTCTTTCTCTATATTTTTCCTCACCTGTTGCAGTTGTTTCTGGAGGTAATCAGTGGAGTCTGAGCTCTTGTTGTGATTGGGTAACAGGAGAGGATGGACCACTGCAAGGTTAGGTACAGCCCCGCCTTCCAACATGGCATTGTAGACAAAACCACCAATCAAATCCTTGGCTTGTGAAAGCTCCTCCTCTGATGAAAACAGCTGGCCCATGATGTGCACGAAGTAATTCCTGTAGTTTTAGAATTATAGCAGCATTTAAGGAAAAAGAAAATGATATTACTGAGCTGCATCTAATACAATAATATGGTTTGTATAAGATACTGTTAAAATAATGGCTTTAACCATTGTTGTTTATATTCAGTGTTAAATTTCAAGCCATTTCAATGTCAAAGTTCATCTTCTTAATTCATCATATCACCACACCTCAACCTATTCCATATACTTACTGATAAGTACTTTGAATTAGTAGTTTTCCATATACAACAGTTCTATTTCTAAGTGCATTACTCAGTCATGTTTCAGTCAACCAGCCTCTGTTCTGGTGTTTCTGCTTCCTTTCTTCCTCCCTGGTTCCTTGCCTGCTGCAGTAAAGAGATTAACCAAGACAACACACAGCAGCAGAATGTAGCCCAGCAGTAAACCTAGATCTCCCCCTACATGCAGTGACAAGGAAGTGCAACCACTGGAACTCTGGGTAAACTGAAGCCGAGTCTGATCTGATGTCTACCAGTCCTCGAGCCCCTGCTTGTTCCAACGTTGCCCTTTCTGAGACATTTTGTATCTCACATCTTGGTGTGTGGCCATTTTCAAGACTAAAATAAAATCCAAGAATGTGAATTAAGCTAATCCTCCTTGTGCTGGGGGACTCCCCGAAAGAAAGCCCAGGGGAGGAAACTAATAGCTACAAAGTCTTTATGACTGTGTAGAACATTGAAAAAATAGGCCAAGGGCTTTGAGCTTTTTATTTAGCTAAATGGAACAGTGGCCTTGGCGGTGGTGTGATGTTGACTTTTTTTACTTGACAAAATATGGGGCAAGGGGATTTGGGATTTTATGCAGTGTGAAAGCTGGTCTTTGTTAAGTGGGACAAGGGCTTTTGCACTGTCAGGCCTCTCACTTTCTGTGTGTTATGGCTGAAATATAATACTACTAATAATAATAACAATAATAGAAGAAGAAGAAGAAGATGATGATGATGAAACCCCTGCACAATTACATGTGACATGAAACAGACTTATTATTGTGATTGTTTCGTGCCTGATTGTTGCGTGATTCCCCTCATGTTGTGACACACTTTACGCACTTTGTATTTTTGTGATTAAAAGGTTCCAACATGTATTAACCAAGGGAGCCATAGACATTTATATTTTTATGTCTGTATCACCATTTTGATATATAATTTATTCATCGAAAAGCGAAGGTTAATATGAATGCAGCCACAGACAGGCAGGATGACTCACAGGACAGCTTTATGTGGATAGTTATACCAGTGTACGACAACATGTCACCTCTCACATGCTCACTGGTTTGCACTATGGTGTACAATAAGTTGGGTAATGATATGAACAATGGGAATTTGCATATTATAATGATATACTGTAAGTCATTCTCCTCATTTCCTTTCCTGTTCCTCTTGCACAGCCTGCAGTCTCTTTCCCTCATACCTCCCTGTTTCTACCTCCCATTTCTCTCCCTCTTATTGTTGATTTGATAGCTTCTGTCAGTTTGGTGCAGTGTTTACTGGCTTCAGGAATCTCTCTCTCTCTCGATGCTTGGCCCTGCTGATACACTTCACACTCATCTGCGAGGGGTAAATATTTAAATGTGCTCATTCCCCACACACAAACACACGCTCTCAGTACAAATGGACAGGAAGCACACAGATATACACGCTAAAGTAGGAGAGCTTCAGTGCTCCTTCTAGACATAGATTTTCTGTCTAATTCCCTCACTCTGATTTTCTCACTTCGTCTTATTGTAAAGGTCTCATTTCCATCCAAGTGTGAAGCAAAGATGAAAGAAAAGAGAGTCAGGCTAGAGGAAGAAATGATGAGAGAGGAGACAAAGGAATGGGTGGTGTGCCGAGAAAATGAGAAGAAAGCAGAGTGGAAAGATGCAAAAAAAATTAAAGAGAATAATGACAGGAGATGGGAGGTGAAATAGAATGGCAGATAGATGCAGATTCAGCATGACCTACCTTATGAAATCACAAACACACACACACACACACACACACACACACACACACACACGCATGCACACGCACACACACATACAGTGTGGCCTTTTAAATGACAACACTCTCAAAACCTCACAGAATATTAATCATCACACACTGAATTTACAATTTACAAGATAATGCCGCTTGAAACTGTTTAATTTTTAATTAGAGAGAAGATTATTTAACACTTTCACATGTGTACGTGAGAGTTGAGGTATCTGTATGAGCAAGCACTCTGCAGTGAATATAATGACACATAGTGTAGGCAAGTGTTATGGACTGTGTTTTTGGTGTTAAAACATGCAGGGCATCAAGAGTATAATCAGAAAGACTGAGTGAGACGACAGAAAGAGTCTAGGTATGTGAAAATGCTGGACCTGAAACAAACATCTGTCTCCAGTTCTGCCTTACAATTTTTGTTCATCCTACTTTAAGAAATATGAAAATAATGCACAGCATTACTGTTCACAAAACTTAGTGAGCTAATTATGCATATTATATTTACGTTATTCTCTCACTTTGCTGCATGTTCACCATTTAGCAGATGTTAAAAACTCTCTGCAAAACCCATCAAAGCCCTGGAGTCATTCTGGCTTTCAGAATGTTGGTGTTAATTCATCAGTTCTTCTTTTATTTAACCCATAAAGACCTGGTGTGACTTTTGTGGCATGCAGTTCGCAAATTAATTTTTCTTTGTATTTGTCCTTTGTTAAGTGATTTATCACCATTAATTGTAATATTATCCTCTTTATTTTGCATTTCTACAATAAAACTCAGGTATTTTCTTATATTTAATTTACTGATCATGTAGATGTTCATAAAATTTCAGAGTTCATATATATCAGAAACAGAGAAAAACGGAAGATCAAGTGACTTTTTCAGCATTAACTGAACAAAAACCAAGTGTGTCCATCCACTGTCATTGATCCAACTCCATGGGTTTTACTGGTGAATCAATGTTGTAGAAGATGACGGTGTTTTAACTACGAAGCCTCTGAACGTCCAAATGGGTCATATCTGATGACCATGAAAGAAATGAATAACTGTATTTTAAACCAATTATTTACATGTATCGATAGGATTACTGGATCAAAAGGTATTAAACATTTTAGATCAGTACATAGTTCTGGAGAATCGTGGATGTTTGGGTCTTTGTGGGTTAAGGAAGATGTTGCTGTATTCTTGTAGGTGTCGTTATCTATGCTGACTGTTTGCATGTACATTATTGGTTTTTAATCAAAACTCAAAGCCTTCAACTCTTCATAAACACATTTCATCATGATGGGACTAAAAAGCCTAGTTTTCTTTAGCCTTCATCATTCGTTTCACCTTTTCTTTTCCATTTTCCAAAGTTTCTTTCATCATATTGTTGATCATATCTTCTCCCCTTTTGTCATCTTCCCCTGTCTCTTCTACCATTTTCTATTTTCCAACTTCTTTACCCGTCGTCCTTCTGTCTGTCTCTACCCGCCCTTTCTTTACTTCATCATTTATGATGTGTGTGGAGGAGAATAAAAACAAGTTTAATGTATAGTAATACATCATGCCTTGGCTGGTGTGCCAACAAGCATCCATTCTGTGACGCCGTTGTGTTCACTTAGCAGCAGTGGGGCTAATTATTGCAAATGGCAGCTGTTGAAAGGAGTATTAATGTCTCCTTTCTACATGGATACATCCAATATTATGGGCTGATGAGAGTAGTCACATGCTAGGTTTTAAAGAGAAAACAGTGTGACAAAGAGCAGAGAAAACTTGAATTGTGTCCAGTTCAGTCAAAGTCTCATAAATCCAACTTTAATTTTAATTAAAGCTGCCACTGGCTAAAGGTACTGTTATCATCACTCATCCTACAATCTCAATAAAGTTCTGGAGCATTTTATAGGGGTTGTGTGAGGAGCTGAATGCTAATATTGTGACATACAATGTTATCAGCAAATATTATAAAAGCAAGAGGCAAAGTTTTATGCAACAGGACCACACTTCTTTGCTGAGTAGATATCACTAAGAGAAAATAAGTAGCCACAGTCATTACTCTGACATGGTTTCTGGTTTAAGATTTGAGCAAAAGTGCTGACTGCAATTTGTCTGAGACTGTCCAACTATATCATCCTTATCATGGTTCTGCCACAACATGACAGAGAAGCATCATGTTATCATATATTTTATAGCCTCCTACTGTATGTGACAAAGAAAATATAATGCACAGGCGACATCTGAGCTGATTGACAAGGAACGTAAAGAACCACTGAACTTATATTTCAGTTGGCAGAAATGAAAACAGCATGTATGCTGGGCTTTATGAGGGCGACGGAAAATATAGAATTGGTCACACTGAGAAATGACAAATTTTCACGACTAAGATTTAACTGAACAAATAAGTAAAAGCTTTCCATTGGACAAATACTGTAGTAATTAATTTGCTTGAGCTAGAATCCTGACATTTAACCCTGACTAATGCAGTGAGTAGCTTCTCATTTCTTAAACAACCATGTCTGAAGATTTATTCCATGATCATGGTAAAAAGGCAGAAGAGCAAAAATATTCATTGTATAATATCAAGCAAAGGCGGCACCTATAGAAATTGTTAAAACTTCTAAAATTGGTTTAAAAATATCAAATGCATTAGTAAAACCTTGAAAGATGGAAATGAACCACATTCTTCAAGGAAGAAATATGATGAGAAAAAGATATTAGTTTACTAAAAGCTTTTTGAAATCAAGAGTAAGAGCATTTCCACGTGTACAAAGTGAGTAAAACCCACTTATCAGTGAGGTTTGTTGGAAAAAAGGCTTCTATTTATTAGACAGCTAAAAGGTTGAACTGTGGCGCAATGGAAGACGGTCATGTGGTGTGATGAGTCCAGATTGACCCTGTTCCAGAGTGATGGACATCAGGATGAGAAGAGAAGTGGATGAAGTGATTACCCATCATGCCTAGTGCCTACAGTTTAAGCCTGTGGGGGCAGTGTTATGATCTGGGGTTGGTTCATGTTCTATGTTCAGTAACGTGTCCATAAAATGAGGTCAGCAGAACCTGAATATACTGAATGGACAGTATTTTTTCTTTTGTGATGACACAGACATATTCCAAGATGACAATGTCAGAATTCATCGTGCTCAAGTTGTGAAATAGAAGAAAAATGAAACATATAGATAGGCCACCACAGAGTCCAGACCTGAACCTCACTGATAATCTTTAGCAATTGAGACACAAGACTTTATACAGTGGTCAAACTCTTTCATCATCAGTACAAGTTAGTGGCCAAAAGTTAATTCAACTATGGACAGAAATAAATATTTTGACATTGCTTAAGCTTAATGAAATGATGCCACAGGGAATAATGCTGTAATCAAAGCTAAAGATGATCCAATTAAATATTAGTGAGGGAAAGTTTTTCAGCCAGACAGTCTATATACTGGATAATACAAAATCATGCAAGAAAATAGCTACAGGTTTGTTGAAATTAGAAATAGGAGATGGATTTTTATACACTACCCCAAGTTGAATTCCCCTTGGAGACTAAATTAAATCAATCCTAAGTCCCACGCAATAATTTTTTGCATAATTCTTATCCTTTATAATGAGCATGGACGGCACTGTGTCAGGCTATATGAGCCAGTCGTATTTTGAGGGGTTTATTGAGCTAGGGAACAAGCATAACAGTGTTCATCGAATAAAGTAAAGGGATTAAATATGTTTGGGGTCATAAAAATGTCAGAGAGAAGAGATGGAGATTAAAGTGTTAGGGAGGCAGAGCAAAAGGGCTTGAAATGCAGAGACAAAGATAAGGAAGGATTTAGAGACTCACAGAGTGGCAGAGATGGAGCCGATGGATAGCATGTCTCTAGGAATTCAGCGAGAAAGAAAAGTGTGTGTGTGTGTGTGTGTGTGTGTGTGTGTGTGTGTGTGTGTGTGTGTGTGTGTGTGTGTGTGTGTGTGTGTGTGTAATGATTTATGTGAATGCCTTTATTTGTGCTGCAGGGCCTTTTCTTCTAACTTTGAGAGAACACCTGTTCAAAACAGCCTCGAGAAAACACAGTGTTTCAGAGGCGTGTGTGCTTGTGTCCGCTGTATATTGAATATGTAAATTTTCATGCAGTTTCTGACTGAAAAATGTGTGAGCGTGCGTGCATGTGTTGCTGCTAAGAGTTTTCGCTTGAGCCCATTTTTTTAATGATGAATAAAAAAAATACGAGCTTTATTGTGATGATAGCCCATTTGTGCTGTTGTACTATATTAATGCACCATTATTACAAATAAAGTGATATTAAAGTTTGCACATTAATACAGCCACTCAGGGACAAATGTTACCATGAATTTGCAGAATGTAGCTCCTGGTTTGTTACATTGGTGTAAGAGAGACCCCTGCTGGACAAGAGCCTCCACTGCAGCCTGAGGACGTAATTCCGTTTCCCTTCTAAACAAATCAGACAATATGGCGATTTACATGTAGTAGTGAGAGTTAAATACTGAATAATGACTGGATCGAGCAGTAAGAGGAGTTCGGTGAGGTATTTCTGCACTGCCGGAAACGGGATGGAGGTGTTTTTAGTTGAAGAGCTGAAGAAGAAGCTGGAGGCTGAAGATGTGAGTGGTTTGGTTTAGAGATGACACTGAATAAAGAATACTGCTAAGACAAGTATTTTTCATCTCATTTGAAAGGAGACTAATATTAATTCAACTAATACAATGAAGTAAACCATCCTGGGGTGTTTTCAACATGTGACTCCACACAGACTGTATATTACTTGTATGGGTTGACATATATGTGCATTTGTCACGTGTTTTAAGGGGGTTCATTTGTTTTTGTCCTACTGTGTTTTTTCATTGTTCTCTATTGATTTATTGTTTGTTTGTCTGTCCTGCAAAAAGGAAGAGTTTAACTATTATTAATACAAGGAGTATGTCCATATTGGCTTATGCCACACAGGAGATGAAAAAAATAAAGAAAAGTAACTGAACATTCCTTCTCACAAATTTTAAACTGAGATCATTTTGACAAGATATCTGGACCAAAATGTTTGGATATCGGTGGTGTTTCTTTGATTTATTGTTTCGGTGAGACAGAGAAATGGAAAGAAAAAAAAAAAAGGAGAATTGTTGTTTGTTGTTGTTGTTATTATTATTTATTTATTTTTGTCTTGGCTGAAATATTGTATTAAAATTATTTAGGGGAAAGTGGTGGAATTAAATAACGATTTACTTCTTCCCAGTCCTTTTCAGATGTGTAAATAACACTTAAATGTTATTAAGCATTTCTTATGTATAATACATTTCTTTTATTGTTATTGTTAATTGTTATTCTGGTGTTAATTTGCTTCATTTACTTTTGATGGTTTGTATTGTGTTTTATACTTGTCCAAAGTAAAACATTCATTCATTCAGTTATGTCTATATTTCAGAGGATATATGTCAAAATACTTAGTTTTCTTACCTCTACAACGACAAAACATACCCATAGAAAGTGCTAGGAAAATAATTCAATTCCACCAAATGTTCCACTCATATTTTCATTTTAGCAAATATAACTGTAAAAACTTTCAAAATATCAAAAGACCCCAGGTATACCGCATACAGTAGCCTGTATATTAACTATATCCTTACTATTTTTTGATTCATCATTGATGTAGAACTCAACAAATCATCATCTGTGAGGCTCTATGTTAGAGTCTAGTGAGATTTAACTTTTGTCTTTTAGACCATGAAGTTTTTCATGAACTGAATTTCCCATTTGTGGTTTGTCCAGGTGTGTCATTTGCCGGGAAAAGTGATTTTCAGCTCCTCTGCAGAGATCGATACAATCAGGAGGCTAAAGGCTGCAGAGAGACTATTCCTCTTGTTGAAACAAGACTCACCTTTAAAGCTGTTTCCTCACACCAGCCCAGGTACAGGACCAACCAGTTCTATGGCACAGTAGCCAAGTTATTTATTTAATGAGTGCATTAATACCTGTCATTCCACAGTTTTGGTTTATATGAGTCATTTGGTGATGGACTGCTCCTTCTCAGACACTCCTACTGTAAAAATCACAAATATCTGATTTCAATGACAGATTTACTGAAACGTGTTTGAAAAACATAACAAAGTGACTAAATGCTTAACTCCTTATAAAATTAGTTATTATTGTGTTATGTCTGATATTTATTTATTTTTTTTTAAGCAAAAGCAACCAATCTGCTGCAGTCGAGGCTGTTGGCTGACATGAATGAATGGACACATGCTGTAATGATGTGGAAATGTCTGCAGGGGGAGCTAATGGACAGAGAAACTCCTGGATGTACACCAAGCACTGTTGTGGGAGTGAAAAGGAAAAGGGAGGAGGCAAGCAAGGGTAAGGAGGACAGGGAAGAGAAAGGAAAGTGCGATGGGGAATTCATTAAAACTAAGGAACAGAGGGACGAGGAGAGCAGGAATGGGAGGGTTAGTGACAGACAAAATGAAGCAGCAACATCAAAGAAGAAAAAAACATCAGAGGAGAAAGAAGATCAACGGGTTGAGATGGATGAGGAAAACACAAATAGTGGTAATAATATGAATGCATTTTTTCAGATTTCAGTAGGACTTGCATCATTTGATTTCTACTGATGCTTTTCGTTTTGTTTTTTTTCTTAATAAAATCCAGTGAGGACTACTGCAGGTCCAGAGAAGACACTACTGCAGCCCAGCAGGGACAAACCACAGCTGCCTTTTCCAGTCTCTTTTAGAATCAGCTGCAAATGTAGTGGCGGCCTGGCACGATTCCTCAGCACACAGGTAGTGGAACTGGAGATGGATTTGAACACGATATAAAACATGTCTGCTTGTACCTGTTTGTGCCTTTAAGATAAATAACTGACGATTTAAATGCCTTCTTTAGATCATCATGATCTGCAGATTACTTTATCAGTATCTGAGCTTCTTTCGTGACACTAGTAAACACACAATGAATGCAGACACACTAAAAGTTTACATTCTGTTAGAAAGAAGGAAAGTAGAAGCAGAATTTGCCGTCATTTATTACAGGTGAAGTATATAAGATTTAGGGGTATTTAATTTAGGATGATCTAAATGAACAAATGGAATTTTCTGTGTGTGATTGTGTTTTCATTAGTGTATAATCACCTGAATGGGCTGGAGATGGGTGGGTTGCCCTTCACTGCCGTGTTTCTAATAGTTGCTCTGAGCATTCTTCTTCTATCTAATCTAATGGTGAGTGGTATTCAGATTAAGGGATCTGGAATAATATTGCTACTAATATTGCTAAAAAGCCCAGAATGAAGGAAAAGTTTAAATTTACATTTACTTGTAGACATTTAGTTGCTGCTTTTTTTTAAAACTCAAAATAAGTGCATTGTAGGCAGAGTGCAGGTCTATATGCAAATAAAGACATTGCAGGCAACATAGTGGATTGGCTAAGCTT
Organism: Apogon hyalosoma; assembly: GCA_037367295.1. Taxonomy (NCBI): domain Eukaryota; kingdom Metazoa; phylum Chordata; class Actinopteri; order Kurtiformes; family Apogonidae; genus Apogon; species Apogon hyalosoma. The sequence continues at coordinate 16,437,491 of JAPQRP010000009.1, read as the reverse complement.
ACGTGGTGGGACAGGAGATAGCAGAACTGCCAGGAAGAAGGTCCTGGGTTCATGGGTCAGAGCAGACTGGTTGGTGCATGCTTTCTCCTTTGGGTGCTGTAGTCTCCACCCTGAGTTTAAAGGCATGTAATTAGTCTCTCTAAATTGCCCCTCTGTCTTCACATGTCAGCCCTGCAATGACCTGGCCACTCATCCAGGGTCTGCTGGGACAGGCTGAAGCCCCTCGAGAGTCTGGACAGGAATAAGCATCAATGAAAAATGAATGAGCGATGGTGCTTTAAACAGATGGAAACCGCTGAACATTAATATCACATTTCTAATATAGTTTTTGGATAGAATTATGTGATTATTATGTGAAAAAAGGTTAATTATTGGAAAAATCTGCCTCATACATGAATAAGTTTTTAGCAGTGTTTCTGTGTGTTTCATCTAATACAGCAGGTGAGCCAAGTGATAGGATCAAGTCTGAGCAGAATGCTGGGATGGAAGGTTGACCTCAGAAATCCACAGTTGGAAGTAAGTTTCTACAGTGTTCAGTCCACACACCACGGAGGGTTCACCTCCTTCACTTTTAACCCATAAAGACCCAGTATTACTTTTGTGGCAATTCCCAAATGGATTTTTCTCTGTATTTAACCTTTCTTATGTGACTTATCACCAGTTATTATAATATTATTCTCTTTATTTTGTGTTTTTCCAGTGAAAATCATATATTTTCCTGTATTTAATTCACTGATCATGTAGATGTTCATAAAAGCTCAGATTAAAGTTGAGGGTTATTATATTAGAAA